>OU343125.1:13690000-14916666 GCA_910594945.2 Amphipyra berbera
TTCTAAATTCATATTGTTAGAGGTTTTGGCTTACTGTCTTATGACCGGCCGCCTGCCTGACATCAACCCTCCTTGGGAATACTCGTTGCGCTGTCGCGCGGGTGACCTAATGTGCTTGCTGATATTATGCACTGGGTCCCAAAATGATATGCACTTGTAGATAATGTATAACATTTAAATCATCATATTTTCACCAATGATATATTTTTGAATGGAGAAAACTAAAATTTGTATTATCTTATGATTACTTGGGATTCCATTCAGACCACGTAGAGGAATACTCAAAAAGAAAGTGTGTGTCGAATCCAGTTGATTTATATTCGTGTTAAGATTAGTGCCAAATAAAGTAATTTGTATACAACGAACGACCTGTTATGGTCCTGTCAACCTCCTATTCGAATTTGAATTAGGCTTTACTTATTCGTTAATTTTAGGTTTGTTTCTTGCCATTAATTTACATCATCATTTTTCTCTGCTTCTGCCAACGTATCGTCATGAGTTTATCTTGTCAAATCAGAAAACAGCCACATCAGGTGATGTGGCTGTTTTTAAAAAAAATGCAGTTGAATTTTTTTTCCTACGTTTATCAGCTCATAATGCCAATAAAAAGAGAGCATAGATATTTTTATAAAGTCCTAAGATATACCTACTTGGCTGACGTAAAGTTTTTTATAAGGAATATGCTGTTGTTCATAACAATAAATTGCAAAACCTTTAATGCTCACTTAATATCTTTCGTTTAATTTTTCAGTTGCTACCTTGCTTGCCAAAGCCTCATGAATAAACAGTATTGAACTTATGATTAAAACCTTCCACTTTTTCAAAAATAGTTCGAACTGGTTCAATAGAAAAATATTAAATCCTTAACTCCCACAGCGGATAATTTTTAAAAAAATAATATGGTGACATTAACACAGCGTATGATTAGCGCAAGTAAGTGGAGCATGTAGGTGAGATGTCAGGCGCACGCGCCGCCACGTCTAACGCTGAATCACGTGCACTTTATTACTTCGTGGGCTGTGCCAGTTGCACGGTTGAAACTAGGAGATCGGACTAGTAAACTGTTACCTACTCTTATAGTTATAGGAACAATTTTTTGGGACCTTGAGAGATTCAAGTTTATCAAGTCTCTTTTATCCTTGTAAGTTTCTAGTCTTTCAAGTAATAATGGGAAATTTGCTGGTCTGGTGGTTGCAAGCACGACTGCTGAACATATCGATCCCCTGGTCGGGCAAAGTGTTATTGGGTTTTCCCATTAGGAATTTCTCAGTAGCAGCTCGGAGTCTAGATTTGCGCCCGGTAAATGGCAATAGACTTGCCCCCTTACACATTACATTACATGAGACTTAAACAAAACTGGCGAAACGAAGAGTGTACTAAAAAAAACACCTCTGCCGAACCCTTAAGGAAATAACAAGGCGTGATATTATGATGTTACATTTTAAAGAAAGGTGGTGTGATCCCGTAACTTATAATAATTATGATGAATGGTTCTTTTTTTTATTTTTTTTTTCCATATTTATGTGTTATGTTATTCCTATAGTGAATGGTTCTGGATTTGAATCTGATGCTTAAAATACTGCGTTCTTATTCTTTCGTTATTTATTAAATATTTTTTCTATTATAATAAAATTATCCAAAATTACCAGATTCTGACGAGCATCTCAAAATTCCTCCAGGAAGTCCCAAGAATTTGCAGCATTTCTTATTTAACGTGTCGACCTAGGGCTCTACCTATTCAATCCAAATAGTAATGGTTTCCTGGACCATTAATAAAAAACCTCTTATCACAATCTTTTTATGATGTTTGGAGTGGGGTCTAGGGCCTCATCAAATCATGGGTTGGCTAACTTGTGCTATCTGTATGACAATTACTTTAATAGAGGTCTGTCCCAATACAGACTTCCTGTCTGCAAATCGGTCACTTTGTTACTAGCTGTTTTAATGAAGATTGTAGTATCTCCTAAAAGTTTGCTTTGGTAGGTAGCGTAGGTACTGTTTTTACCCGACTGATAAATGATTTTTATTTCTGTAAATAAATCTGTTACAGACACTTTTACAAGTCGATAATGTTTTTTTTAAGACTAGATGGCGCCGGCATTTTCTATCTGACTAGGTCTGAGAAGAAAGCTGAACCAAACTCAGAGATCAAGGTCTCTTTTAAAGTCCAAACATTGTAGTATAAAAACTATGCGAGTGAAACGATGTAGGGCAACGTCTGGAATGGCCTTTTGAGGAAAGTGCCATAGCAGGTTTGAGTTGACGTGTCCTAACTGACGGCACATCTGCATCAGTCTTCGCGACTGCCTCAGGAGGGTAACGATTTTGGGTGTATGTATCTTTATCTGTTCCTTTGTGAGGCTTAATTAGTATTCTTTTGTCAGCTAGTCTTCTTGCTTAAAATCGAAACCAAGATTTTTTTAAATGTTATTTTTAAACATAACATCATGTCTGTATTCCTCAAAGGGTTGGACAGAGGTGTTTAGTAACAGCCTCATTTCACCGTTATGTATTAAGTCCTATGTACCTAATAGGGGGCGAGCCAATTGCCATCAACCGGGCACAAATCCAAACTCCGGGCTACTACTGAGGAATTCCACTCGGAAAAACCTAATAACACTTTGCCCGACCTGAGGATCGAACTCGGTACCTCAAGATCAGCAGTCGCGCTTGCCACCACTAGACTTATGAGGCAGATTTATACATACAAAAAATGTTTTTTTAATATAATGAGTAGATTCATTCCTAGATCTTTCTCTTTGTTTTCATTATTATTAAATTTATCATAGGAAGAACTATCCTCACACATATATCGCACCAACAAAAATATAATTATTCGTATAAATGTAACTTTATAACGTTTATTATATACTGTATATAAAATTATGTCATAACCTCGAATTTCTATAGAATTTCAAACATAATAGATTCAGTAGGCTATGCACCTGCTTGTACAGTCATGGAACGAAAATGTTATACACCTTAAGGTATATTTTTGCTTGCACAGTGCAAGAAAGAACCTATTTTACAGGCTACGTATAGCCAATATTATAGAAATGAAAATACAAGTATTTTTGACAGGATATTAAAAATTATAATGGTAAGTCATGATGACAACACTGAATTGATTGATGTAATGGTTTTTAAAACAAAACACCTTAAATCAAATCAAAGACATTATTATGACACTACTACGTCATATCGAGGCAAAAGGCAATTTTGATCTTTGCTACCAAATAATTAAACATAATTTTTCATGCATTGGTCTGTTCCCTTGAACCGTTTGAAAAGGTGACGTACCCACGATGTGGCAAAGGAATGAATTTGAAAACTGACGAACCTATTTATTCCCCTACTGTACCTACCGTCCAAGTACAAATTGCAAATCGTTATAAGGTTAATTTTGTGCTTCGAGACTTAAACAGCCCGCTTTGAAATTGACGAGTACGTAATAAATGAAGAATAATTAATGATTTTACTGTCATTTTATTAAGCAAGTGCATTTGTAAACGTCTGACCGCAAAGATTCATTGGCATATCGAATTGGTTTTAATTCACTTGATTTCTTGACACATTTTATTGACGCACTGTATGGGTATTAGAGAGGAATATACTATTGGTACTTTAGTATTTGTAGTTTAGGTACAGGGAATGAGCAATATTGTATATAACTTACAGCTTACGTAACATGTTTTTGTGATAGACGGTAACAATACGTCTAAAAACCACTCAAAGGAAACGAAAGTGAAATTTGTAAATAAATGTGCTCTGCTAGCAAACCTCTTTATAAAGATACCTTTAGGTAGAATTAAGAAAAGAACGTTAGCAGAGCGCAACTTTTATTTTTTTTCAATTTTACCATTTTGGTCTTTCTTCTTCCTACCCCTATCCCACACTAGGTGGGGTCGGCACAACATGTATTTATTTTCATAAATCCATGTTGTTAGAGGTTTTGGCTTATTGTTTTATGATCGGCCGCCTGCCTGACATCAACCCTCCTTGGGAATACTTGTTGTGCGTTCGCGCGGGTGACTCAATGTGCTTGCCGATACATAATGTCAGTATAGTGCATACACTGACTCCCAAAATGATATGCATTTTGGGACATTTTGGTCTTTGAGCCAAGGATATATATATTGTGTGTAACTTTCAATTCAATATTTCATTTCGTTTTGAAGTTAAGAAAGAAAAGCCTTCGACAGACGGACGCACGGACGGACATCGTTGCCACAATAACAGGGTTCTGTTAGACCCTACGGAACGAACCCAAAAAATTGCTAAAAAATAAATAGTAACTACATAATACCACATAATTCATAACAGTAACGCTTTCTCTTGTCATAGCTGTCATAATTTCCTGTTATTAAATAAAAGATCAGCCGAACGAGCATATGGACATAATGATGGCACATTCAGGAACATAGATAATGTTCATTATTAGAGCACAATGAAATGCTATTCAACCGTTTATCATATATGTGGCGTGTGAAGGTTCCTGGGTTTAGTTTAACCCGTTTTGCTATTATGGATTATTATCGTAAAGTGATGCTTATGGATCATTAGTATTATTAGGTCTTCGTGGTAGAAATAGGGCAACAAGTGCAGATAAATGCTAAATAATTATGTAAGGAATACGCCCCTAACTAGGATTATTTGTGCTGTAAGCGTCATTATCATTAGATACACTAATCACAATCATTCGAACTTCATAACTCATTTGTTCAAATTTGATTTTAAACGTCAATGTTGCTAAAGACAGCCCCCAAAAACACTCGTCCTTCATCGCTTGTGTTCATGTTGGAAAGAAGAAACGGCGCAAAAAACTTCCCAGCAACACAGCTCTGTCAACAAAAAAACATAAAAACAAACTGAGGGTAAAATGTACAATAATAATTGCCGCAATGCTAAAATTGAAAAAAAGCGGCATGTCAGAGTCAATAGCGCGAGCATTAGAACGCATATGGGCTAAGTGCTTCCAGAGAGACGAGAAAAATGAAAGATTAAACAATTTCTCAATTCTATTTGTATCGGTTGGGTCATCAAATAAACTGTGCAATCTGACTGTCTGCTACAGAAAGCCATAACTTTTGCATAAAATGGATATCAGAAGATAAAAATATACCTACTTACCTATACAGCTACAAACCATTATAATACCATATATATAATTGGATATCTACGTAACGAATGTATTCTTTATATAGGTATACTCCTAAAAAGTCTGATCAGGCATGACACTGCTGCTCGTCTAAGCATACTTTGACTAATAAGATCTTATCAAAATTCTATCTAGAAATACATCGAAGAGGTCAGCTGACATCGCAATTACAAGACCTTACAATAATTTTACGACGTGATTAACCTCAACATGGTTGTATTTTCACATGGACATTATTTTATAACCTGGTAATATTTGCTTCGAAAGACCTAGACACAGCATAATATTAGAGGACGGAAAATGATTAATATCTTGCTAATTGGCTGTAGAGAAAATGTAACTAGCTGCCTACTATGCATTTCCTGTACTGAAGGACCAAATTAAGTATAATTTTGGTACGTCTCTCTCTCTCTTCCTCCTAGCCTTTTCCCAATTGTGTTGGGGTCAGCTTCCAGTCTAACCTGATGGAGCTGAATACCGTATTTTACACGGAACGACTGCCATCAGACCTCCGCAAGCCAGTTACTGGGCAATGCCGATATCCTAAGGTTAGACCGATTGTCAGACTTTAGGGCTTCTGACTATCCGTAACGACGTCAGAGGTATTCTTATGACACCCGGGAACGACTGTTTAACGTGCTCTCCGAGACACGGATGTGTTTAGATGTGTAACAAACGGTCAGCCATCCACGGACTGACTGCGGCAAGCGCAGCTTAACCTCGCAAATCGTATGATCGACGCGGTTATTAGCAATTTTGGTACGTCTCTATGTCATAAATTAGGCTCATTTCACGTCTATATGGTACCCCTTCTCGCTTCTTTAATTAAAAACTTGGTAGGTAATAGCAGTACGACACGACAACATGTTTGGTGCAGTAGCTGAGCGGTTGGCTTCTGCGCTACGGGTAGTGAATTCGATTCCCACAGGGATCAAATATTTGTATGGCCTACAGATAGTTGTTCCAGGTCTGGGTATTTGTGCGTGTGAAGATTTGTGTCTGTAAATGCACCCACGATACAAGAGAAATCATAGTGAGGTCTTCTTCTTTTCGTGTGGTTAGTGACTAACCTGGTGTCAGAGTTTTTGCCGCCCCCGGGCCTCTGACTTGGCTTCACATGCCGTCGAGAAATATTTCTCAGGCATGCCAGTTTCCTCACGATGTTTTCCTTCACCTTTTTTAAGCAAGTGATAATTATACAATACGCACATGAATCCGAAAAGTCAGAGGTGCGTGCCTTGGGTTCGAACTCGAGACCTATGACTTAGCAGTCCGACAGTCACACCACTAGGCTATCACTGCTATCACTGCTATAGTGAGGTGCAAAGTATTCTTAATTTTTTTTTGTAAATATTACTCAGGTAAATAAAACATATTTCAGGAATAGTATTTCTACCTAGTATTTTTGCTCTCATAGGTAAGTAATTCACTAATAAAAAGACTTAACTTGCCGGATAGGCGCGTCATGGAACTTCATGAATGCAATTCTTGTACCAATTAAATCCCGCGGAACGTAATCATTATGTTCAATTAGTTGAAATCAGTGGTTCCGCGTACCTACCACTACCACTTCGCACAAAATGTATTATATTAGCTGGCGTGTTACCACCTTGATAAGTGATGCGTACCTCTAGTGGTACCTCGCCCCTGGTCTAGATTATATTCACTGGAACTATATTCTATTTCATATAACAGTAGCGTCCCGCGCCGGCTTTGCACGGGTGCAATGTAGATACTAATGTGGGACATATAAACCTTCCTCTTGAATCACTCATCTATTGCTGAAAACTGCATTAAAATCCGTTGCCTAGTTTAAAAGATCTAAGCGTACAGACAGCGGGAGCGACTTTGTTTTATACTATGTAAAGATAAAGATTAGACGCACTGCGGTGCGGTGAATTGCGGTGCGTTTTTTTCACCGCAACGAATAAAATAAATACAAGTAGGTAAATCAGTATGCGGTGAATAATTCGCAGTGCGTGCTCTTCTATGAAACTCCATACTCCATACTTCTACTACTTAGCTAGCCCTAAGACCCATTTTGGCAAGGAAATAAGGATAATAAGGAAATTGGTGAAGTTCTTCACAAGGGTCAGGTGCGTAGTACTCTCAACCGGCGTGCGTGTATGACAAGATGTATGAATGTGGATGAAGCGAAAGGGGTATGTAAGAGTCGTAGCATGTGGCGTTCTATAGTTTCTGCCTACCCCTATGGGAAAAAGGCGTGAGTTTATGTATGTATGTATGTAGGATTAAACAACGTTGTTTGCTTTCAGAAGAGATTCAACACAGTATAATACTTTTATAAACCTTACCGGTCAATCAAGCAAGATGAGCTGAAACACTATTTGAAGAAATGGTTCAAAAGATATTCGCGCCTTTGGGGGCTACATTTGTCTAATGTTATAATGAAACTGAGTAATAGTTAGTAAGTATTAGAATTCTGCTCAATAAGGGCGTAAACGATACGCACATGGAACAAGGCACAGGCAAGGTACTTTATTAATTACTGAACAGACACCGGCAATTGAGACCGACCTTCGTCAATGGACAGGTATTGCGGTATACGTTTCACAGAACGTGTGTAAACGGTAAGCTACGTTTTTGATTGGCGCATTTACTGATCACTGTCGCGATGTCGGGTCATGGGACGTTGATGTTTCTTGTGAACTTTAAATATCTTGGTATGAATCATTGCGGTGTTGTCAACAGTCGTAGAAACATTATCCTTTAGATATACACTTTTGTAAAGAGTAGCACTATATGCATGTAGGTATAGGTCAACTTGTTTTTTTCTTTGGGAAAGAATACTACAAAATGATAATTAATCATTAGACTTTCCATTGGATGATCTTTAAACTCTTGAATTCATCTATACTAATATTATAAAGAGGAAAGATTTGTATTTTTGTATGTAACGAATAAACTTAAAAACTACAGGACCGATTTCAAAATTCTTTTGCTGTTAGAAAGCTACATTATCACTGAGTAGCATAGGCTATATTTATTACTGGAATAAAACTTCTTACGCGGGCGGAGCCGTGAGGACACAGCTATGTTATACATTTCAATTATTTTTTTCTGATTGCCTGATGTATTAACTGCAAATATGAAGAGCTTCAAATGTAGATGTAGAAGATAACAGAGTCTAAACTCACTTTCGCAGTTCCAACTTCCTCCACAACCCAACAGCTTCGCGTAAACGAATAAAAGAATCATCATTATCAATTCTTCTTCTTCCTTGTTACGAGGAACATGATAAACGCGGAATGTTATTATACGAGGTTTTCCGCAATAAGTGCAAGTCCTGTGGGAGGGATAAAGACACCCGACACTAGTCATCGAGCTAACACTGTAAAGTATGGAGATCGACCACATCCTAATGTGTACAAGGACGAAACGTGTCAAGTAAACGCTAACATTCCGGGTAATGTCAGTTTTCAGGATAACGACCGAAAAATGTTTGCAATAAGGTTTAGTTTAAGATAACCAAGATAAGAGCGCATTTCTCGAAAATTGGGTCTCTGAAATGTGTTTTTAGTAGTCGTCGAGAGTGTCGCTATTTTAATCTCCTTTATTCATTAAAAAATTACATTTTTAAATATTTCTATATTATAAAAAAAAGACACCTAAAAATATAAAAAGTAGGAGTCCATCGGTATCGGGAACAGGGTTCAAGGTACCAGTGGTCAGGGCCTTAGAGAGAGGAACCTCCTAACAATACGCGCCGTGTCCAGAAGTACCGCTTTCTGTATCAGGTCCTTGATCCAGCCGCCCAACGAGAGCCTCATCAGATGTTGGTCGAGGCCCTTAGCTATTAAGCTATTCGCGGTAACGACTATCGGCACATCGACTACTTTTTTTTTTTTTTTTTTTTTTTTTTTATCGTGGGGAAATCCTCATGGACTATCCCCCGTCTGGGTAAGACGGGGGGGTGTGCCGGACTCTTACCGGCTAAAACCACCACGGTGTCCCTCCTTCTGACCTAAGGCCGGGGTCGCGGGATTCGCTATTGCATGCACCGCAACCCCGGCAGGTCTTGGTCCACCAATTGCTGGTGGACCTCTCCACTGTAGGGCCCCACCCCACGACCTCCTGAGAGGCGCGGGGGGCACCCCACATCACCGGCGCACCAGAACACATGGTACGCCGTGACCACCCCGGGGACCAAACAAGTACATGGGCGCCAGACTACCCCGTGTCTGGGCACCCCTGGTCCCCCTGCGACGGGTCAGGTTAGTGGCCCCGCCGCCTACCACTTTTCGGCCGCAGAGGATAGGGAGAGCGGCCAACTAAACACCGACACTCCTCTCCCCCTGCGGCCCCACCGCGTCCGCCATCTGACGGTGGCGGCCCCGTCAGGCCGCGGAAGGTAGGGAGAACGGCGCACCGTAATACCGGCACTCCTCTCCCGCCGCGGCCTTCACCCTTCAGCCGCAATGCCTCCCATAAGACATCGCGGCCCTCCTCAGTTGCGATGTCGCTCAGGCGACACCGCAACCTACTTGGCCGCTACGTCGAGGGCTTCCAGGCCCAAGCCCCGACGAGCAGCCCCTCCTCGGGTTCCTCTTCGCTTCACCGTGGGGCTCCAAGCCACGGCTACTAAGCCCCCCCGCAACGACAATGCGGGAACCCACCGGGGGGGGGCACATCGACTACTGAGTCAACCTCTCACATGTCGACAACCTCGTGTGCCAAGTCTTGATACAAAGTCTATATTATTTTTTATTTTATAATTATTATTATAATAAACTACGTTTTATGAAATAAAATGTAATAGATAATTTTAAATAAATTCATACCTTTATTCCACCTTTTAATCTATACTAATATTAAGAGGAAAGATTTGTATTTTTGTATGTAACGAATAAACTTAAAAACTACTGGACCGATTTCAAAAATTCTTTTGCCGTTAGAAAGCTACATTATCACTGAGTAACATAGGCTACGGGCGGAGCCTTAAAGACACACAGCTAGTGTTATAATAAAAGACAAAATATGACTCAAGTTCTGCTATTCGATAATAGATGGCAGTAGAAACCACCTTTTTAATAATACCTACTACAACAGGCTTTATTTTAAAATACATATATTATGCGATTTATGTAACACTACTAGCCTACGCTACGAATGAATGTAACAAATTGTTACATCATAGTATTATATGAACTAATTAAGAACGCAGTTGTTGAGCTAATTGAATTTGACATGACACTTATGAACTCTTGAGTTTTAGACACCGATCTATGAGTATAATTTGGAAATCGCTTTGTATTTATTGGTCTTGTTTAACGTTTACTTCTTGAATATTCTTTCTACACCCTTATTACTAAATAAATAAAGTATTTATTTGCATAAAACATGGTATACATGGTGTTACAATAATTATAATAAAGAGTTTACATGTTTTGCCAGAATTGTACTTAGCATGCTAATCTTCCACTTAGTACTAACATGCGAATTTCTTTTCCATGAATACTTTTATACTATAGAAATTACTAGTAGTCAACTAATTAAACAATTTAATCTTAAACAATCTAGAATTTAAGTTTTTTATGTTATTGCGACATACCTATGGTTCTAATATAGGTACCTACCTATTCTATGTTTCCTTAGTTACAAAATGACCACTTCATTAGATTTTATGGTTGCTATAGACGACTCTATTTAGCCTAATAAGTTGATCATTTTCATTGACCATAAGTATTTACATATACTTACGCTTGTGATCCCCGAATGGGTAGGTATAGGTGTTCTCCTATTACAGGAGTCCGTGCACCCAAGTCTCGCCTCTTGTATTAAATTCCAAGTAATAGGCGGCGAGCATATTGCCATTTTTCGGGCACAGATAAGATGCCAGGTTCATCGCCTCCTACGAATTGCTTACCTACCCGGCGACGGAGGGGAATTGTACTCTCCCTCCCCCACGGACAAATAGATCATAGGTATCTATACTTATCTTATACTTATATATACTAATATTATAAAGAGGAAAGATTTAGATTTTTGGTTATTTGTATTTTTGTATGGTAACGAATAAACTTAAAAACTACTGGACCGATTTCAAAATTTATTTTGCCGTTAGAAAGCTACATTATCACTGAGTAACATAAGCTATATTTATTGCTGGAATAAAACTTATTACGCGGGCGAAGCCGTGAGGACACAGCTAGTTTTTTTATAAAAACACTACGATAAATTATTTTAGTATTCATACTGACATTATCATTCGTTCGTAACAATTTGCAATGTGTGATGACTATGCCAATTTCATTTATGCCTACTTAAATGAAATTTAAAGTTTATGAAATGGGATTCAATGAAAAATAAAAACGATTTGGAAAGTTGTCGAAATGTAGCCAATACTTAATATGTTCTTCATCATCATCTTCCTACCCTGTTCCCAAGTGACTAGTGGTCGGCGTGTAATATGTCCTTCTCTTCCATTCTACCCTGTCAGCCGTCACCTCATCATTTACTTCCTTTTCCTTCATATCTTCCCTCACACAATCCATCCATCTTTTCTTTAGTTTCTCTCTCCCCCTCCAGCCATTAATATGTACCACCATTGATATGTTCCTGCTTAAGTTCAGAAATTCATTTTTAAACTGGTAAATGAAATATCTATGAATATTTACTATTGAATTTAGACTGATTTGTCGTTCTTCTTTTTATTATTTCGTTCTTAGAACTAATAGTTCAACAAAAAAATCTTAAATAACATCATCACATCACTGCCTTGTTGGTCTAGTGGTCGCAAGCGCGACTGCATGGCATGGGCCCTTGCCCATGGATCCTGGGTTCAAAGTGTTATTAGGTTTTTACATTAGGGATTTCTCAGTAGCAGCCCGAAATCTGGATTTGTGGCCGTTTAATTGCAATAGGCTCGGCTTCTATTACATAGGACTTAAATCTTAAATATTATTATGTTAATTTGTATTCTAATACATTAACGTCATTCAATGTAGTGATTAACTCAACAGGTATTGTTTGAATAAAATGTGCACATAAACGAGAAGAATTAAATGACTTCAGCATCTAATAAAAGTTTTGTCATTGATTATAAATAACATTTTACATGTTACATGATTGCGCATAACCATTTTCTATCACCATGTAAATTAGTTGCAAGTAATCCTGCAGTATATTTAACACTCTTGACAAAAATGAATATTATTATTTAGTTATATCAAGATATCTCCTTTCCAGGTACCTTCATATATGAAAAAGAAACATCAACACATTGAGCTCATGATGAAGTCTAAAGACGCGTTTACTAAAATGCCTGCCATTAGAAATTATGTGAGGACACTCTTGTGACAATTGTCGACCTTAAAACAATGACGGAAGCGGCTACTTCTTATGAAATGCAATCACGCAATGACGAACAAAAAGATGGAAAAACAAAGCCAGGGCTGTCCGCCGGCAAAATATTCTATAAGCCCGGGTTTATTGAGGAAGAAACGGATGAGACGAGTGCTTTCGATAGTTCCGTCGTTGACACCCCTATGCTGGGTATGGGTCTTGGAGGCAGCGGGTTCCTGAGGCCACCACAAATATACCCATCGAGCAGTCTTCACAGGATTCCCACGTATAGCAGCTCCATTGGACAGAGCACTGTGTACCGACAGGATACTTGCAGGTAAAAGATTTTATCACTTTCAACTTTTTTATTAAAAACTTAAACCGGAAGCTCACCATGCTACAGGTCAAAACCAGTTTGTGCTTCATCAATCTACACTAATATTATAAAGCTGAAGAGTCTGTTTGTTTGAACGTGCTAATCTCAGGGACAACTGGTTGGAATTGAAAAAAATATTTTTGTGTTGGATAGTCCATTTATCGAGGAAGGTTATAGGCTATATAACATCACGCCACGACCAATAGGAGCGGAGCATAAATGAAAAATGTTGCAAAAACGGGAAAAATGTCCACCAGTGCGAAGCCAGGACGGGCCGCTAGTAAATTATAAGATGGCGAAATAACTGCGTATAAAATTATCCAGACTTTCTTATGGATATTCCAGAAAGTACTTCTTTAATAATAAAGTACCTTTTTTTTTTTTTTTTCCTCGTTGGAAAATCCTCATGGATGTCCCTCGCCCGGGGAAGGCGAGGGGGTCTGCCGGACTCTTACCGGCTAAAAACCAACGGTGTTCCTTCTCCTGACCGTACGGCCAGGGTCGCGGGATTCACAAAAGCATGCACCGCAACCCCGGCAGGTCCCGGTCCGCCAACCCATGGCGGACCTCTCCTCTGTGGGGCCTTGCCCCACGCCCTCCTGAGAGGCGCGCACGGAACACGGCGCGCCGCCTTCTCGGGCCTGTTACTGGTCGGGCGGCGAGTCCCCAAACCCGCCGCCCGCAGGCCACACACTAGGGTGGCTGGAGATCATCGCGTACACGCGCCCTCCGGCGCCCGGTGCGTCTGGCGCGGGAAGGGAGAAGAGCACACCGCTCCCTCTCCCTCTCCGCTTCCTCTTTGGTTGCCATCACCCCCTCACAAAAGGAGGCGATGGCTTCCCACGCAGTCTCGCTCCCGACCATGGACAGAACCACAGCCGGAAGCGAGAGGTCACCGCCGACCGCCGCGACTAATTCGCGGCGCTGCGAGCCCCAAGCTGGACACGCCTGCAAAGTGTGCAGCGCCGTGTCCTCGGGGCAGTCGCAGTGGTGACAACCGGGCGTCTGCTCCCGGCCTATGCGACACAGGTACTTCCCGAAACAACCATGTTCCGAGAGCACCTGCGTCAGCCGGAAGCTGAGGGCGCCATGCCGCCTCTCCAGCCACTCCTCCATCACGGGTCTTACCGCCGCAATTGCGGCGTGCCCCAATAATAAAGTACCTACAATAATTTGATTCTGGAACAATCTAAGATAACGTAACTTTCATTTGTCCCTCTTTATGTCGATAAATAATTTTGATAATATCATTTATTGCAATAGATACGAATTGTATGCATTTTTGGCGTTGCATCAATTATCTGGTTCACGCCGTCATTGGCTTATAACCTCTGCAACACAATTAGGTACTGGAGGATAACGATATTGTACTCTTAATTGTTAGACTTATTGAGATTATGAATGCTTGTAACGATTGCTATCGGCTATAACTATGGGCTTCCAAGACGAATTTCGGCGTCGCACACAGAGATGAAACATCGTTTCCTAATTTTCTTTGTAATATTGTGTTCTACAATTATAATTATTATGGAAATGATAAGTATCGATTCAGCCTTACATATTAAGTTCTTTAGGTCAACGGAGACTTTATAAACGATCATTAATCACTTTATATTGTCATTAATTGCAATTATTATCAAGAATGCCGTCAACACAGGCTGTTGGTACAACAAATTGTACGCCGTGAATCAATCCTTGAGTCTTTGATATCTAATCGTAAAGATAATAAGTATACTTATCGAAATAGTTTTGTAGAATGAGTTATTTGCGTGGGTATTTGCGACTGTTTTGTGTAGTACTTTAATACGATTTTCCTGCATATTTTAGTGATTCGAGTGCTTTAAATATGGTGTCAGTGCGTGATTTATAAAATTTCTGTGTAAAATGCGTCGACGTCGTAAACAGTGTTAGACTTTTTCAGTGTTAATAATTTTCTATAAAATCAATCTCTGAAAGGTATGTTACTGTACGAAACGTACGGTTTAAGTACGTAATTCCGTAGATAACACATTTTAGACCTAAGAATATTATACTTAACTATTCCGCAACGTAAAAGGCGACTTTTTAGGAAGACTCACTACCTCAGTGGCATCAGGCGGTATATTATTTAACCAGAAAACCTGGATTTCCTTCAAGATACGGATGATAGACGGCAATACGGTACTCATGTTATTCAAGAAAGAACTAGTCAAATGATTGTTAAAAAACGAGCCCAAAAATATTAAAGTAAATAAAATATGGATGATTTTATTTCACCATATTAAACAGAATAATGTGACATGATGAAAAAATACATTTATGATTTTTTTGCCAAATGTTTTTTTTTAATTTATTTATTATAATAATTGAAACACGTTTTCTGGGTTAGAGTATTTATTTATATTTAAAATCAGTTTCTTTGCTAATAGTTTTGTCTTTAAGGCAATGTTCATGTCAAATGACAAATAGGCAAGCCTATTCCGCTTTAAAATAGATAAGTCCGAGTGACTCAAAAATAAATATATTTTCTGCCAAATACTTCCATGTTTGTTCATCATTTAAAGCACCAACATGCAATAGGTACTCGCAGGACAGTAAAAATATAATGTGTTCTTGACCTTATTAGTCACAATAATTATCTTTCCTTCTTTTATCAATTCGAAGTTAAGACCCATAAAGTCTTTGCTAATTACCCAACGTTGTTAATAACGTTTGCTGTCATTGTTGAAGTGTCGCATTAATTCAGTCTTCGAATGCTCACCACTTTTTTTAAATATTTTGGATCATGTTGATCTCACTTTATCGTAGTTTTATTTTTTTCCATAAATCCGGTCTAAATATTTTTTTAAATGTGTTCAGCTCTTTAAATAAAGAAAAAAAAGGTATAAGGTAAACAAGAGTCTGAGTATGTTCTATATTATCGATTTTGTTACAATCAATGAATTAATGCCCGGTTCCCGTGGCCAAAAACGAATCGTTTAGCTTACCAATGGTAGCATTTTTTTATTGCCAAATTGGGGACCTATAAATAGACTCGTTGGCCAATTTTACCTGTGATAGCTACTAACGTGTGGGAGGGTCTACTATGCAAACCTATAGGATATTTGTTTCATTATTGGTATAGATACAAGTCTTAATTTTAAACGATATCGCTCAGTAGATCATTGGAATCGGCCATTAATCAACTATTTATATCGTAGAAACGACATCAAAATATTTCTACAATAATTATCATGCAAGAAATTTCGTAATCCATCGCTATAATAACATCGTAATAATAACTAAGATAATGTCAATTTAATATGATTTTGACAAATGACTCGACATTGCTATTTATGTTACCGCACGCAAATCACCAATCAAATCAATCGTGGAAATCTAAATACTTATCAGTGTTCAAGAAGGATAAAATCTTGATCTGAAGTTCTAAGAAAATTAACTTATATTTTGGGTGCAATTTCTTTGTACAAGCTTTTATTTTGCCTACGTCATATCTGGTCTGATAGCAGCGTCAGCCCTGCGACCAATGGCCAGCGTGCTGACGTAGAAGGAACATCGTCAAGTTCTGGACTAGGTCGATAGGTAGGTAGGTGCATGAATGTACCATACCAACAGGTGTAGTTGTCATAGGTAAAACAGTTGTCAAAAAACTGTCATCGGAAAGCGGTGTCATGCGTACATTGATAAATTATATACTTACGTGCGTAAATGTAATAAATACCTACCTACGCCAAATTTTAATTGGAAAACATAAAGGATTAGGTAATTAACAAAGTACATTTATTTATAATTTTATCAAGAGATTTATCGGGATTTAATTTTATCGATAAACCCGATTTAAAAAAAATATAAAAGTAATTTCAAAACTCAGTATTTTTGGTCACTTTTTCAACGCGTCCAAGGTTCTCAAATAAACGCGTAGACAGCCAAAAGCCCACGGTTGATAGGTTAATCTTCTAAAATCCGGCGAAATCTGCAAACACTGATACGTGTCTAGATAATCTTGATTAATGACGTCTAGAAACCTTTCCACCACGAGAACTAGTACATAGTATTCTAGTTATTAATAGTATATCTAATAGATAGATACTACATAATATTTATAATATTCAAAGTGAGGATGACGCGTAATATTAACGACCCCAACTGTGTTGGGGTCAGCTTCCTTCCAGTCTAATCAGATGCGACTGAATACTAGTATTTTATACGGAGTGACTGCCATCAAACCTCCGCATCCCAGTTACAGGGCAATGCGTATATCCTAAGGTTAGAGCGGTTGTCCAAGTTTCTGGCTTTTGACTACCCGTAACTACTGCCATAGGTGATACCCGAGACCGATGGTTTAACATGCTCTCCGAGGCACATGATAATGACATTAAATGATACCACGTATGATGATGCGTTCTAGGACCGAAAAATATAGTGTGGACCTTATTACATGTATCATCCACGCAAGCCTTTCGCGTTGAATATGAAAAAAGATTTTGTAATAAAATTATAAGCAGTTTAATTAACCTTACAACATAATATTTATGCCAAACAAGATTAACTTTTCCTGTAAAATAATGTATTACCCATAACTAGTCCGCCGTATATCTGTCGCAGTAACATGGTTATAGCCTTAATGATCATATTCGTATCGATATGATCATATTCCAATGGAGTGCTTATGAAATACTTTCTTATAAGCATCTTCCGCTATAACTATGTTACTGCGACAGATATACGGCGGACAACCTATGGGCACTACACTATTTTTCAGGAAAAGGCGTATTTTAGTAATATACTGTAATATATTGAAGATGATAATTAACTTGACCATAACATACACAGCGCGCGTTATAATAATTAAGTTTAGCTTACATTCGAGTAGTCGTAAAGTACGTGGATTTATTAACAACTATATAGTGAATAACAAAACGAGACGTAATACTCTCCCCAAATGTTACTACACAACTATCGCCCAGACAATTTTCTGACAATTCATAATATTAAATAAGAGATTAAACATTGTTTAATTTAGACTTTTAATTATCACTGTTGAAACAAACTAATTCACTTGAAATAAAACAGTCATTAACATTAACATGAAGGATTTAGTTAATTCGCTGATCTTTGTTTAAACGTCGCTGTGGTCTTAGAATAGTGTCAACTTATCATTTTAACATTTACAGAGCAAATTGAATAACAATGATTATGTAGAAACTGTGGACTTGATAGAAAATTTATTTAGGTGAAAATAATATAACAAAATTATTTTTTTATGTAATTGACACTGATGGACAGTGGTTACCATCGCCCGCCCATATACGTCTACAAAACCAAGAGTTGGAAAAAACAAAGTTGGAATATCTTGTGCCTCTGCCGCCAACCAACGCTGCTTGTCGGCAGAAATAGATGTAGTGGTAGCTGTGGCGTAGCTTGCCCTAGACGGGCTCTGTATCAATATTTGTCGGGGGGCCCTTCTACCTAACTGCGGCTAAGCCCATACAAAACCAAACCAAAAACCATGGTCCATGGTTGTATAGAATGTCTGGTCTAATGAGTTTAGCGTTTAAGAGTTTAGAGTTCGGCGTACGGTCTAAGGGTTTGAGTGAGATTATGGATAACATTTTACGAAATTTTGCTTACACACGTTGGGGCCCTTGTAGCCCGGGGGCCTCGTATCATTGATATGGCTGATACGGCGGTACTTAGCTATGCCCCTGGGTGGTACTTCCTCGGACGAGCTCTTCCACAAGTAACTCAACTACTACTACATATTAAACTAATAACAGTAATAGATCACTTTGGCTGGAGACCCTTCAGGTCTCGCCAATAACTGCTCGGTGACGTAGAAACGGTCCGCAAGGACCATCTACAAGCAATCGAATAGGAAAAAATAATATAATAGATCACTTACTACATTTACTTTCTTGTCCGCATCTTAAAGAGAACTGTTTATGTTATAAAATATTGATGTTTAGATGGTCGTGTACTTCTGTGATCTGAAGAACTCTCATGTATTCTGTGGTTAGGATTACCAGATCAAATATTGAGATTTCCTGACTTTTCAGTAAATTTCCTGACATTTTGTCTGAATGTTGTCAATTTCTATTTATTACTTACACGTACTTTCCTCTTTCAATGTCAAGAAATTTCTGACAACTACTGTTTTTCCCTGTTTCCCTGACAGAGGGCCAAAATTCCGGACATGTCAGGAATATTCCAAAGTCTGTTAAACCTATCTGTGGTCCGTCTTCTCTCGAGTCGGCACGAGCTATATGGGAATAGCTCATGCCGTAGTGAGAGGATAGAGCTAGTCAGCAAGGTTGGGCGCGGGACTGTCTGCCGGAAGTACTTAAATATCATCACTCGTGGAGGCTTGTTCTATGATTGAATCCCATGTATTAACTACTGATCGGGACAGAGCGCGACTGCTGATCGGGAGGTCCTGGGTTTGATCCCCAGGTCGGGCAGTGCTATTGGGGATTTCCGTGTGGAATTCCTCAATAGCAGTCCGGAGTTTGGATCTGTGCCCGGTTGATGGCAATCAGCTCGCCCCCTATTACGTGGGACTTCAACATAACGGCGAAATGAGGGTGTTACTATACACCTCTGCCCAACTCTTCGGAGAATACAATAGGCGTAATGTTATGTTATATTAACTAATTAGTTTTAGCATCGACTTGTGCTTGTTGTTTAGACATAGTCCTCTGTATTGATGAATTTCATCTCCTTTTAATTTGTACTTGTTTCTTCCAGGTCTTTGGTCTGGCAATACGGTACAACGTATTATTGTGACAAAAAAACAAACAACTGAACTGGATTCAAATTTGTTAGCCGGTCCAACGAGGCTTAGCTAACAAATCTGGGTGTTGAGTCGCGAAAACAGTTTTCAGACAATTATCTTTTTATTAAAGTGTATTTAATATATACATAAACTCACGCCTTTTTCCCGTGGGGGTAGGCAGAAACTATATAACGCCGCTTGCTACGACCATTACATACTCCTTTCGCTTCATCCACATTCATACATCTTGTCATACACGCACGCCGGTTGAGAGTACTACGCACCTGTCCTTTGTGAAGAACATCACCAATAACTTCGATGTATGTCCTTCTAGGAAGTTCTCTACCGGCGTTTCCATTGGCACCCACCTTATAAATTCCTTTTGTTAAACGAAGTGTATTTAATTTGAAAAAACGCCTTGAAGCTCTAAATATCTTTATGACAATCAACATTTTGTTAGGCATCTATTTTTAAAATAAAGCTTTCATACATTTCTTTCGTCTCGAGAACTTTATAACTCTTCTCTACTTTAACAGCATCAACATCATCAATTATCTGCCTTATGGCGTCTACTAGGTACTAAACATAGACCTTAACATTATGTGGTACTTCTGATCCAAATACTTCCAAGTGCTTCCTGTGACCCTCACCAGGTCGTCTGCCCGTCTCTGTTACATACATAGAATAAAAAAACAGATTATAATTAACTACGTAGTAGAGCCGAGTGTAACTGATATTAAAGATATCAGAACAAATAAAAATTAAATACGTCACGATTATACGTTTATGTCTTAATAAGATTTACAAGTATTTGGGTGGGCTTACAGTAACAAATTACTGTAATAACCATAACGTATAAGTAAATAATGGTGTAGTGTGTACTAAGAATATAGTAAATAGATATTAAACTATATAACAAGCTTAGCTGTATAGTCCCTAGTTAAATATGGGCCCCCTGTCTCGTCTTGTGTCTTGTTAGAGGGGGCCTTTTATGGATGGGCGCGATTAACATAACAAAATCACGCCTCTATTCTCCGAAGGATTGAGCACAGGTGTATAGTAACACCCTCATTTCACCGTTATGTTTAAGTCCTATGTATTAGAAGTTGAGCCTATTGCCATCAATCGGTCAAAAATCCAAGCTCTGGGCTGTTACTGAAGAATTCCACACGGAAAAACCCAATAACACCTTGTCCGACCTGGGGATCGAACTCAGGACCAGCAGTCGCGCTTTCCACCACTAGACCAACGAGGCAGTTATTTGTAGATCTCTTTCTAATATTCCGTGGGTAGATGCCACCAGACCAAAAAGGCTATAACAAAAAAGAAAAAAGTGTTTATTTGAAAATGGAACAATAGAATGTCATCTTAGCAACTGTTATGATAACCCTAACACCTAACTCCTAAGTACTTGACACGTGCTAACTTATTCAAGTGCATGATTGTTCGTAACCGCGTTGGAGTGCAGCTACGAGTATCTATAGTCTGCAGGGGCGTCTGCTAATAATCTCTGATAGCACTTCAACGCTTCTGTGCAATTTATCTCGATGCTGCCTGGAAAAGAGAAACGCACAAACAAGTGGTTAGGTGCTAGTTAAGTTAAGATTTTTTGGAGTTTTGTTTTAGAATAACTATTAATTTACATTTTCTCGTTTAGAATTTTTTGACGACACGTTTGGTGCAGTGGCTAAGCGATTGACTTCTGCGCTGCGGGTCGTGGGTTCGATTCCCGCACGGAACAAATATTTGTATGGCCTACAGATAGTTGTTCCGGGTCTGGGTGTTTGTGCATGTGAAGATTTGTGTCTGTAAACGCACCCACGATACAGGAGAAATCCTAGTGTGGGGCAAAGTTTAAAAAAAAAGAAAGAATCGCCACCAAGTACAACGATTTGTAATTAAAAAAATTGTCTAGCTTTATTTTCTTTGGATATCATTTCATATCAATTGATATTTCTTGAAAGTCGTACCACTAACGATGACAGGCACGTAATCCAAATTAAATCATATTTCCTAGAATTTGCGTCACCGTCACGCTCCAATAACGTAATATCCGAATTATAGTTATTTAACAGTGATAATTAAATTATGGAGGAGTGGCGCCCTTTACATCCCACTAGCAACCACAAGTACCCACGGTCAAAATAACCAAATGTCACCTACACAGGTGTTTATTTTTCAATCACGACTAATTTGTCGCGCTATTTACAACATAATATGTCGTGTCGCAAAATGTTTACTTGGAGGCGTGGTGTGAATTAATTCTACTTAAAATCACGAAGTAAATAAACGGTCACTGATGATGGTGTGCAGATTTATGTTAATGTGTTGTGATTTTGATTGTATATATTATACACGTAATGTGGGCTGGGTTGTAATATTATGAGGGCTGTGAAAGATGGAGAACGATTTTTTATTAACCGAAAAATAGGACAATTTGAATAGTTGCATTCGAGCTAGGAAAATACCTGCTATAATCCGGGTTGGATTTGTGATTTATGAATTAATGACAGTGACAACGATGACTGCCTCTCAACCTAAATCACTTACCTACATAATTAGTTTACTTTTTCTTACGGCTTTAGCACCCTTACGCTAGCTTATCCTTTCACAAATATGCAAAACATTGATTTGGTGTGAAATAAGTACAAAAAAATTTGAAACTTACTGAACCACAAAAAATACTTAGAAACAAATATTTTTCTATAGACATCAAAATATATTCACACGAAACTATAAACACGAATGTTAAAAGTCATCTCCACTTATAACAAGCTTTTAATAATTACTTAACAGTTTCCGTGCCCTTGAAACGGAAAATGATCGAGAACAACGAATTAGTGTTGGAAAAAGATGCGCATTAACGTTTAACAACAATTCGCGCGCTGTCAAATTAGCTTTTTTAATGAAAAGGCTGGAGTGGGCGCCATCTTGTTTTTAAATACAGGACGTTTAAAAATCGAACACTTCCTTCGTTTATAGTAGGCCATTTTGATCATTGATATTGGTTTTTTATTTTTTATCTATGGCATGATACTTTTACGTTTATCGTGAAAATCTAAAATCGCTTCGCCAGCCGCAAGCGTAAACTCGAGCTTAGAATTGATGTAAATTTCAGAAATACGTAACATATTGGTTTTTTCTCTTAAATATGACGACTTATAATCAACAACAATTCGGGCATCTGTTCCCAAAATTATGTAAAGCGTAAAATAAAGCTCTTCGAGATCGTAGCTCGTATAGTAATAGCTCTCCCGTTCGTTAGAACTAGGCATACGAATATTTTCTAAAGAAACTATTTGGTATTAAGGTAGATTGGAAAGAAAAAGTATGATATTTATTCGATGGTACAAATACAAGATCCTTGCAAAAATATCTATAAAATCCTATCACATGGAACATAGGAAATAGTATAAAAACATAACATAATACATTATACTGTTTATAGACAACTATAGGGTCCTGAAATTCACAAGAGATGTAGTATCCTCTGCGTAGCCCTCAGTTTTTACAGGTAAGAGATGTGTGAACATAGTCTCTTACAGGATTTATTATGAATTTGATGTGGACTCAAATAGGTATGTGTAATTTTTTTACACTTAAATAGCTTTATATAATATGCTTTATCAAAAGATATTATATTATTTATTGGAATAAGATTAGATTGTTTCGTGTCAATACTAGATATCACTTAATCAGAATCAGAATTATTATTTGAATTTTGATGGTAATGTGGGAAAAAAATGATAAAGCTTAATAAATACACACACATGTATAAAAAGACGATTTTAATCTCTTATGGGTTCAGCGGAATTATAATTAATACGTTCTTCGTAAAATTATATTTGCAGGTTAAAAATTGTACACCGAAATTTCGGGCATTTTTTTAACTATTTTGAGAAATCACCCTGGCCATGTAAATAGTAATATGCCAGCTAAAATGCCTGAATATAGACAGACAGAATCGTTTTGAGAAGCAGTTTTAATGTAATAAAAAAAGGTAAATTGATTTCAATAGGTAGTTGTAGCAAAGACGTAGATTGCTACGCTATCCTCTACGACCGTAGTCAGATTCGAATCGTTTGCTAGAGATTAATTTACAATAAATGGCATTATGATTTTTTTGTTACAGAAATGAGTCTTTGTTAATTAGATCTTCAGTTGGTTTATTGTAAGGACTAAACAGATCATAGTGTCATCAAAATTATTAATAAGCCAGTGTTCGCTACGTGAAGTATCAGAAAATGGAGACATTGGTGACTATCTAAATCCTTTGACCGATATCAAAAGTGGGTCAAAGCAAATGAAATGTATCTTGAGCTCTTAGATAAAGTGGTAAACGTTGTCATGTCTGATCATAAAACTGTCATCAAAAAATTTAAGTGACAGGATCTGGGGTACAATTTACAGTAAACAAAACTTCCCGATGACAGTTCAGGTTTCAGAGAAGGCGATCCTATTCCAGTCCCAATTTGGTGCTATAACAGCAAATTAATTTTGTGTGTACAATAAAAAAAAACTATCTATCTACGCTTTGTCCGAACTTGAGATCAAAAAAATTAGGATAAGATTAAACTGCTAGAGTAATGCAGATGGATATTTATAATATTTAATAAGATCAAGATTATGATATAATTTTATTATAAAATGATTATTGTATACATTTCTTTTGTATAATATGTAGTTGTATGAGTATGTTAAAATTAAAGTATCGTTTAATTGCCAATATTTAAAGTAATTATACGTAAATAATTGAGTATAATCATTAGATTGTGGTTACCATTGATCTAACAAGGCTTAGTTGAAGAGATGATTGACTTAATCTTTTTCGTTCTAAGCCGGTTTTATGCTAAGTTCCATTTTGTTTAATAAACCAAAAACTTGGACGGTTATAAGCAACCGCAGGACATTCTTTAATTCATGAAATAGTGGATTTTTTATTTGACGCAACGTGATAGCCATCACATTTCTGCAAATCTTTGAAAAGGGGAAGCTTATTATACCTACCTTAACTAAATTAAAACATACAATAGTCATTTATAAATAGCAAAAATCTTAGGCAATAAATTGTTAAAAACATAAATCTTGTTTTTGTGCTCTTTGTTTATCTACCAAGAACTGATTGAAAATATTGAAATAAATTATTAAATGACGTGGTGACCATGTAAACGAGTGATGAACAAATGGACATAAATAATTATTATTATCAGTAAATATTAAATTGTCGCCTGCGCATCTCTAATGGCGCTAATAACCACTGTCAGTGGCTTGCGCTCTGTTTAAATTCCATTGTTTTATGTCACAATCTCGTAATCTTATATCATAAAGTGTTACACTATATAAAAGGAAATACAATGATAATGTTTTACTAGATATCAGAGTTATTGAAGCGTTGAGACAAGAGTCCCAAAACATACGAATAATTTTAAAATTTCCGATTCTGAAATTCAAATAGGTATCATAGCCGTGCCTCATACAATATCTTGTATCAAAATATCACCCTGTAGGTCTGATAACGTCAACGCAGGCACTAACTAAAATTTGTTTTCCGTAGCGAGCTGATAATTTCCGATATAGAATCTCGCGATACAATTATACAACGTTTAGCGCGGCGTTGTGCGGGCGGGTACGAGAGAGTCAGTCGTGACCGAGACATTATCGTGCGCGATGCTTCAGGAGGCTGCCCACTGAGGGATGGTTGCGCATACGGTCCGCTGCCAGTGAGTCGAGTGCACGACGCCGCACCAGCCATGAACGCCGACCCGGAGTCGCCCACCTGCCGCGAGGAGTCGCAGCTGCTGCCCGACGAGTGGCTCAAAGTGAAACCAGTGCCGGCCAACGGCAACCTCTCGCCTGGCGTCTACTATCCCACAGGCAGCAAGAGGTTCGTCGACGCCCGACACCCTGTGCCGTCTCCGACAGATACCATCCCGTAAAGTGTCGCTTCTGTCTGTCCGTTTGCTTTGCAATGTCCTCTTTTTGTTCTATGTCGTGATTATTGGAAACGATTTATGTTAATTAGAAAGCCTATTCTCTATGTTAGTAGTAGCATATTACCGATATTAACATTGATGAAGGTCGTAGCCGTCGCACCGCGGCGATGCAAGCGTATACTGGACATTCACACTTCCAGAAGTGTATTGGATAGATAGATAACTAGAATCAATAAAGTGCAACGTAAATAAACATATTAATGTGAGCGTGTTTCGTTTTAGGAGCCGATCTCACAGACATGGTGCAACCAGGAGGACAAGGCGACGAGCGATTCTCAAAAATGGAGAGTGCAACATTCTCAAGTCCCGGATCTCTCAGCGGCGGTTGAGAT
This sequence comes from Amphipyra berbera, assembly GCA_910594945.2. Lineage (NCBI taxonomy): Eukaryota > Metazoa > Arthropoda > Insecta > Lepidoptera > Noctuidae > Amphipyra > Amphipyra berbera. The sequence continues at coordinate 13,715,916 of OU343125.1, forward strand.
TCCTTCAGGATATGTTCACGACGCTCGTGGACGCACAATGGCGATGGACACTGCTAGTATTCACACTCTCCTTCATCTTATCCTGGCTAGGATTTGCATTGATCTGGTGGCTGATTTCATTCACACACGGTGACTTAGAGCTCGACCATCTACCACCCATGCAAGAAGGATCAAACTGGAAGCCATGTGTGTTCAACATTTACGACTTCACCTCCTGCTTCCTGTTCAGTATTGAGACGCAGCACACGATCGGTTACGGTTCACGTACGACGACGGAGGAATGCCCGGAGGCGATATTTATTATGTGTTTTCAGAGTATTGTGGGTGTGATGATTCAAGCCTTCATGGTCGGCATAGTGTTCGCTAAAATGACGCGACCAAAACACAGAACGCAAACGCTTCTGTTCTCCAAGTACGCCGTAGTGTGCCAGAGAGACGGTGAGCTGTGCTTAATGTTCAGAGTGGGCGACTTGAGGAAGTCACATATTATTGGAGCTAGCGTGCGTGCTCAGCTGATACGATCTAGAACAACTAAGGAAGGCGAAGTACTGTCTCATTACCAGACAGAACTGGAGTTAAACGCGGATGGATGTGATAGTAACCTGTTCTTCATTTGGCCGATAACGATGGTACATAAGATAAATGCCGACAGTCCGTTCTACGGAGTTTCTGCGGCCGATGTGTTGCAAGAGAGGTTCGAGATTGTGGTTATTCTGGAAGGAACAATAGAATCTACTGGTCAAACGACCCAGGCTCGTTCTAGTTATACGACTAGTGAAATAATGTGGGGACACAGATTTCTCCCATTGGTGACGTACAATCGTGAGCGTCAAGGATACGAGGTGGACTATTCCAAGTTCGAGGAAACGATGCAGGTGGACACCCCGCTGTGCTCGGCCAAGGAGTTGGACGAGTTCTACGGCAGTCAGAGTGATCGTAGATCGATCGGTAAGTTCCTTTTTAGACTTAAATCTGGTGGTAGATGTGGTGGTGGTAGCTGGTTCTATGTGCAACATGATATCTAACGCTTTTTTGTGTTTCTATACAATGACAGGAAAATCTAAAATAATACATATTCTCCGGTTTTCTTTGTATGTTATAATAATCTTTGTGCGTGAAAGTGTTACAAAATTATATTTCTATAAGATAAGAAATTAGGTATATTATGGGTATTTACAAATGTAATTTCTGTTTGACAAAAAACCAAATAATCCTAAGCGTAGTCATATAATCTATTCATATAATTATGAAATTGTTTTGTTCCTTTAATTAAAAATTACCTGTATTTATTATAGGCGGTATCTTTCCTTTGTCTTACAAAATGCAGATCGACCTATATATTTGAACAGTAACTGCAATAAATCATGAAGATAGTACGCAAATAAGTATATAAACGGGAGATATGCAAGTTACTTGCACTATAATATTTCCGTGCGGTATTGTATGACATATCATATTAGCAATATTATTGTTTATCTAGGGTCAACAGACAGCTCTTGTCTGCTACTTCGCGAGATAATGTCTAATTTATTGTTGAAGGGATTTGTTTGCTACTTACATAGTTTTTTAAACCCATTTACTGATATGTTTGTTTGTATTTTTAACAATATTCTCATATCTGCACTTTATTCCTTATTTATAAATAACAACTAGGTATAAACAAGATATGAAAATGAAAACAATTAATTAATTATCATATCTTATACTTTCGTAATTATCTATAAATATTTCGAGAAAAAGAACAACTTAAAAATTACTAGCACAATCGATCCATCATACATAGTTTTTAAACGACTTCCAAAAAGGAGGAGGTTCTATGTTCGTCTGTATGTAAAAAAAATGTTTGTTTTTTTGCAAATATTGATAGATTTTCGTGCATTTTTAAGTCAGAAAAGTACTTTTTCCTTAATAAGTACCTATATTAGACAGGAACCTACATAATTATTATTATAAAGTTAATATTCATGCCTCGTTAGTTCTCGTGATCTTATGAAGCGTGTCACATACTTAGACACAATAGTGTTATATTTAAATACTGGGTACATAAGTCGTAGGTAGAAAACCTCCTGCATGTAACGACTGTATGATTTGTTTGTATATAAGTTTACTTCAGGTGTAAATAACTATGTGATTGTTTATTGAGCCGTGTGACAGCTTAGATCATTTATTTCAGCTTGGTCAAATGTATGTGCACGCGCATTTCATGCATTGGCGTAGGCAGTGGAAAGCTGTAGCAGCTTCTTATATTTAGCCCTATTATAAAAAAATATAAATTTAAAGATTATATTGTACCTTTTAATTATTGATTAGTTGAAATTAGGATATACATTGATGTTATTGGTGATGTTCTTCACAAAGGACAGGTGCGTATTACTCTGTGTGTGTATGATAAGATGTATGAATGTGGATGAAGCGAAAGAAGTATGTAAGGATCGAAGCATGTGGCGTTCTATAATTTCTGCATACCCCCATGGGAAAAAGGCGTGACTTTATGTATGAATTTAATTAAAATTCTAAATTGCCGTTTTTACTATCATGTTAAAAATGAGAACGGCCATGTTTAAAAAATTTGATCATTAGAGTAGATATTTCTCAAATAGTCGATGGCGAGTTACATAGGTACCTACATCAAATAGTTTTTAGAATATTCCCTGTACTGATTACAAATATTTTAATAATATCTTCTGAGTAACCTTAGCATCACGTAGGTAGTTATTTTAATTAGCAACAACAAATAAGATCACAAGTTACTAGTTAGCGCTAAATGTGTGAACGGTTATTCTGAGTATCATTTACTTAAATTACTTGACTCGTACGTGTTTTAACACAATTGTGTGCTCATACATAACGCTAATAAACTTCTAAATAGGTGCTATAACCCCATCATTTGCATTTTGACGTCATCGAATATAACTATTTAGTATTGTCAATTAGTTTTTCAAAGGAAGCTTTATGAATCGCGTACGTACTGTTAGGTCATAATTAGCTTATAGGTATTACAAAGCCTACAAAATTAGATAATATAGTGTCTAGAATTTTGTTTATGGTTCTGGATAAGACAATGTAGAGCACAACTGTAATAAAGAATGCCTTCATTAGACGACGATACATCTGTATTCAAACACAAGCGGTGTATCTTCGTCGGTATTATCTTTAAAGTCTTGATAATACAATGTTTTAAGCCTTTTTTGTCGGAAGCAATAACATATACAATTCCTCGCCCCTCAATCAGCTGATAGAATTGTCGTCTCTGCCAACCTATTTGTGAAGGCCTTAAGCAGATCTCCTTTGACCGTTACCCGTCGGAACTATTATCAAATCTCGGCAGGATGTACCATTTTGCCAATTTGTTGCCCCTTTTTGATACAGGATACATTTGTTTTGTCGATCGTTTAAGACACTTCGAGACGATCGGCTTAACGGTCGCCTGTCATTTGGAACGTACAATTTGAATCATGGCGTAATGGCGGCCAGCATTACTTTAATAGTTCCTTTTTCAATAAATATTTAAATAATTTTAAACGTTTTATTAGTCAGCTGTTTGTATTGTTACATTGCACTTAACATTTCTGTGAAGCACATGCGTTGTTGAACGACTTATTATTTGTCTTTTGTGTCATCGACTCTTTAGTTGTGGTCTAGTGTTTGTCATCACTATTTGTACCCAATGCTGACATTATGTATGTAAATAATAAGTAATCATATAGGGATAATACTTCTTAACCACCACGAATTGGTTAAACATATTGAATAATACATTTTTACCTAGAAATCGTAAAGTGCGGCTAAAATATCCTGGCGGCCTGAACTTCCTAGATTAGATTTTCTAGCGACTAAATGGCTTTTAACAGCCTCGTTGGTCTAGTGGTGGCAAGCGCAACTGTTGATCGTGAGGTCCTGGGTTCGATTCCCAGATCGAGCAAAGTGTTACTGGGTTTTTCCGTGTGGAATTCCTCAGTAGCAGCCCGGAGTTTAGATTTGTGCCCGGTTGATGGCAATAGGCTTGCCCCCTATTACATGGGACTTAAACATAACGGCGAAATGAGGGTGTCACTACTGGTGTATACACCTCTGTCCAACCCTTCGGGGAATACAGGCGTTTCATACATGTCTTCCGTCTCCAGTTTATAATATGGTTTATACAGAAGATAACTGGTTTGCTCCTGAATACACATAGATACCCGAAAGTTCGGAGAGCCTATATAAGGTGTAAAAAGACCCTTCACGAAGCCGTCAACCATGCATTCAGTAGGTACATCAAACTAAGTAACCCTACGCAAAAATTGTCGCTGGGAAACGACTTCTTTTTTGGGCAAAAATTTCGTTTTACTGTAAAGCTCAATGTAACGCACTCAAAACACTGTGCTGATAGATGCAATGAGTAGTAAACGGGTAATGGAGGTATTTCAAGTACATTTGCAACCTTCAAAACTAGTATTTTTAAAAAAAGTTGTGAAAAGTTGGAACTTTGACCTCCAATATCTTCGTAACTAGAAGATTCCCAGGCATAAACACAAAAAAATGTTCGCTATAACGTGGAGAATAAGCGCCTTTCGGCTTCGTTAAGGATCTATTTACACCGTTTATACAGGGAAACCAAGTTATATCGGCCGTACTGTACTACATAACTAATACAATTCAATGCACTCCTATATTTTGTTATATGGTGTCGATTCTGTTGCATATTTTGACAACACTAAACTAGACTAAACGCAACTGTCACTTTCTTTTTCTATTGAAACAGAAAGAGACAAACACCCTTAGTTTAATTAAGCCCTGCCAAGTGCGTAACAGAATCTACACCAATATCTCTCTTCTATCTACTAGTTGACTAATAATGTGTTTCCTTCCAATCATGTTTCTAACCTTCCAACAAAAGCTAAATGTGTCTAACAAATGAAAATCTAAAGATAATTTTCGTTACTAATTTAGTTTGATGTCATATATTAACTTGCTGATGTACAAAGATTGATACGATCTAGATGTCTCTGTTTGCTTGTCTTATCAAGAGAAACATTCACGGTTGACCTTAAAAGGAATCTTACCTTGTCTGGTATATTTTTGTACTACTATAACTAGGTTAACTAGGTAGGTAAGTGTAAAATATTTTAGAAAAATATTGACATATTTATTAACAAGACGAGTAATAAGATACCTTGAATTATTGAATGCTGATTAACTAAATTATTCTGTCCTAGATTTATATAAGTAAGCACCTTTTTGTATATACATTTAATATGATAATACATAAAGGCAAAATTAAGTCTGGACTCCTGCGCATGTTTTGTTCTAAACGCTACACAAAACAATATTTTTGCTGACCGTACCTACCCGACAGAGAACATGTTTGCCTAGACATTTTTGTGTAATGTGTAAAACAAAACATGGGCTGGAGGACCCTGTTTAAAACAACCATGACATGACGTTTAAAAAAAAAAACATTGATGTCAACTGATGAGACTAAGTACAGATTCAAACTTCTGCTCAAAACTAAAATTTCTTATTAGACTTAGCTATAGTTAATTTAATAACATAAATGTCTGCACTAGTATGTCCTATAGCACACTAGAGTAGTATGTTTTGTTGTTCGTGTTTGTAACTGTGCATGTGTTTGTGATGTCGCACAGAGAGCGGAGAGCACCACCTGATGCTGAAGATGCCTGATCGCGAGCAGAACGAGCCAAAAGCCGAGCAGAAGGACGGCGACTTTACCGTCACCCTATAATTAAGTTAATTATTTAAGAGAAAATTTAATAAAATACAATTGAGATATGTAATGGCCCCGTATACTGAATGTTAGGGTATTTTTAAATTTCGAAACGCGTAATTCTTCGCGTGTCGCTTATTATGTATCCACCGTCGAAATTAATCGAGAAACGAAATGTTAATTTGAGAATATTTATATTATTATTTTTTAAGAAAAAAATTAAAATTTAAGTATGGTAGCCTTGCGTAATTGTCTTTGGGTCGACGCGACGTTAAGTTGGTAAGAAGTATAGACTAGGCCATAACTCTTATGATCTGAATTAAAGTCTATCAAGAGATTTGTTGGGTATTATGTGTAAGAGATTGTTATTTAGAAAATATAAGTATGATCTGGTATTATGAAAATAAAGATCTGGTAAATAATAAATGCAGCTAATTAGTCGTTTATAACGTATTAAAAATAACCCAGTGTCACTAGTCAGCTTTAAGATCTAAAAAACAAAGTTAATATCACGGCAAAGTTCTCACAGGTTGTGCTATTGTCAATTTATTAAACATTCCAGTTGTAAAAAAAGTGCAATTTTATTAATAATTTTATTAGTTGTAAGTTATATGTAATTCACTGCTTCAAGATGTACCTAGAATGTGATAGTTAGGGCTCATTTACTCGATACTTTTTAGCATGCAATCTAGTAAAACATGCTTTCATTTTTTTTTCCTTTTGGACTGCTTGTAGATTGTCCTTGCGAACCGTTTTACATGCTTTCATAAATCGAACGAAAGTTTTAGCTGTGCTGTCTCAGCTCGCTAAATAAAAAAGCATCGTGTAAATGAGATTCTATAGAACATAAATGTATAAAGAAAGATGTTTTGTAAATTGTTGTTCAATATATAATAGTTTCCATGTATTTACGCATGTTTTGTCACGTTCTGTGTCGTTTTATGTACATATTGAATGAATAATTATTTATGTTGTGACGTTGATTTGTGTTTGATTTATGATACCTTAGAAATTCTAGCGCTCTATGCAAACGGTCATGCTTTAATGCAATGTTAAGACATGTGATACTTCCTACGTACGTTTTTAAACGTTCAGACCGAATAAAAAAACTTTATTTCTTACAAAAAATCAATGAACTTATTGTCTGTATACTTAGTCATCTACTGCTAATCATAGGCATATAGCAAAGGCCTATACAAATTTGACCCATAATACCCTATTCTGCTACCACTTTTTAGTTTGGCCCAGCTGCCGTTTTCAGTCGCGATACAGGGTTTAATTTTAATGACTGGCCAAAAATTGCATATTTGCCTAGTACTTTTTATCATTGCAAATTTTTATTTAAATACTTTTATAAATGTCGTTGTTGCATTGCAGTCCTGGTGAATATTCGAAATTTTGTAACATTATTTTAACAAATCATTCTTCTCGCGGGTTGCTAATGTTATAGTATTGTCAGATTGTTTTTATTCTTGTCTTATTGCCTGACGGCAGCGGTATAGTTTCAGTTTTCATTATCATAATTATAGTATTAAACATCTGCATACTTAACTTTGGGATGATGCTAATGACGTTCTCAATTTTTATTAATATTTTTCGAAGAATGGGCCCCCAATATGCTGTATCTATCTTAAAGCTACCCTCGGATAGCCAAAGGTTTTTACAATTTTAACGAGTTACTGCAAATGTTATAAAATATTCTCCAACATTGTATAATTAGACACCAGTCAATTAAAATTCAACATTCCGACATAATTTTGGGCAAAGCCAAATTTTTCCTCCTTCCTTTCACACTAATGTTTAAACTAATACTTACGCATAGAGTGACAGAAGGTTAATTAATACCTGAAGGTTTACGTTGTTTGTTAAGTGCCGTTTTAGTGAAGATAATCGTCTGCTTATCTGTTTGTGTTGAAATTGTGTTGTGATGTCAGAGCGCTGTGACGTCGAAATCTTTCAGTAATCCAGGTAAAGTCGGCAAAGAGTTACTAATTAGCTAGGAAGAGACCTAAAAATAATAATAATAATAGTGTCCTTTAAATGGACATGGGAAATCTTTGATAACTAGTTTTGTATTGGGAATAAGAGTTTTACCGCTTAAACAGGTTATTATTCGGGGAAAGTTTACCAGTTTTAAGATAATAAATAATTTAATTTATATACAATAAAAATTGTACTTACACAACATTGTTGCGGATCGCCATGTACAGCAGGGGAAAGGCAAGGTTCGTCAGTTTTTAAATTCTATCCTTTCCCACACTGCAGGCACATGTTACTTTTTCAAACTGTTGAACGAAACATACCAATGTATGGAAAATTATGTTTAATTATTTAGTAGTAAAGATCAAAATTGCCATTTGCCTCCATATGACGTAGGGACCATGTAATGTCTTTGATTTGATTTAAGGAGTTTTGTTGTAAAAAGCATGACATCAATCAAACGGACGATTAAGTAAATAAAATGACATTACATGTGTCTGCATAATATCCTATTAAAAATACTTGTATTTTCATTTCTATAAGGTTGGCAATACGTAGTCGGTAAAATAGTTCGTTTTTTGCACTGTGCAAGTAAAAATAGACCTTAAGGTACATAACATTTACATTCCCCTACTGTACCAGATGACTATAAAAGCATCTTTCAGACAAGCGGATGCTGTGGCTGATCTCCTTGATCTAAACACATACAAAAAATACCCATTTGTTTGGATTTGATTATGAAAAAATCAATCCATAACTCCTGCATTATTCTCTGTGATATTTAAGAAAAACACGTAGGTAATGCCGGATTCACACTAAACTTACGTATCGTCTCGTGCAAGGCCGTAGTCGGGGGGGGGGGGGGGATACCTACACCCCAAACCTCATTCACTTACATTACTTTTAAAATATATAAATTCGTCATTATAATTGATTTTGTTGCCCAGGGTTCAACCCCCCAACGAACACAATTCCTGGCTACGGCCTTTGTGGCGCGTCGGTAGGTGCATCTGATGCTATCGGATTCATATATTTTGAAGAAAAGCACATGTACCTACATATGCACACAAGACAGCTGTTATCGTAAGTCTAGTGTGAATCCGGCATAAGAATCGCAACTGCATTACAATTATATTTTTGTAGTTCATGGTGCTGCTCCTTATAAAGTTTTATTAGACAATAAAATGTTAAATTCAGTACATTTATAATTAATATCTGATTTCTGCGGTCGACATTCAGATGGTAATGCGTCCGTGTTATTTACGTTTTACATTTTGATGTACCATAATGTAAGGCCCCTGTTTGTCATAAGAGACCGTTGTCGAATCATAAACAATAATATGCCACAAAGGTCTAATTTCTACTGAAACATACAGTCGCTAATGAAACAAAAGATAATTGCTGAAAATCATAACCACTGAAAAACAAGACGAAATAAGAATATTTGAATCCAGTGCGCTAATTAGCAATCAAAGGCTCTAATTTAACAATCATGAATGGACAAGTAGATATGTAGGTACTTACTGTACTCAAACGTTATACTAAAAGATATTATTTATATCTTATCAACAAAATGTTCAATGAAAAGGAAGTAGGTACACTTTATTTTCTTAATAATTATTTATTGCTTATAATAATTATGAGTCAACTAAGGGAAATGGACGACTATCTTCCATTATTATTCATAAGTAGTAAATTATGAATAGGTACATAATTTTATATGATGTAATCTTTTCAATAACGTGAATACATTGAAGAGTTATACAGTAGAAGTAATTAAAGCACTTTACCCAGGTCGGGCAAAGTGTTATTGGGTTTTTCCGTGTGGAGCTTGGATTTGTGCCCGGTTGATAGCAATAGGCTCGCCCCTTATTATACGGGACTTAAACATAACGACGAAATGAGGGTGTTACTATACACCTCTGCCCAATCTTTCGGGGAACACAGGCGTGTTGTTATGTTATGTAATTAAAGTAACTAAGAATGTAAGGTGTAGGTAAGCAGACGACCTAAATAATACAGTGGTGGATCGATCTGCCTTCTGTGCAAAGGGTTTGATTCCCGCATCGGTACCAACATTTTTATGGCCAACGAAATGGTTCTGAGTTTCGGTGTTTGTGGGGTTCAAATCTGTAACTCAGAAACTGGAAAATACTGAGGCCATATTTACTATGAAACATCAAAACGTATCACGCAAATAACACGGCTGCTTTCGGATTTTTAGGTTATTAATTTCAATTGTAGGTACTGAATTTAAAATGACGTTTGGAAGTAGCGTCGCTACGAACTGCAGAGGTCGCGTATTCGGCGTTTTTTTCTTAATTAAGGGAAAAGGGCCCAGTAGGCCTAGCACGAATGCTGTCGAGTTACTAACATAATGTTTAATGTAAGTGAATTTTGAATCAGAAGTACTCGTTTCGCACACCCTATTTAATTAAATTGGAAGCTGTAGTCATATCTGTGTAAGACTGAAATTGAGCATACCCCAAAAAAAAAGTTTGTAGGACAAGTTTGTATTTAACCCCCGAATTCACTTACATAAGCGATACGATTACGATAATATACTTCAAACGTTCGTGCTAGGCCTATAACAGGATGGGGAAACTTAAAAAAAAAAAGTGGAATCCTTCTTGAGGAGTAGTTTACAGTATTTATTGTATCTATAGTATACAAGGTTAGTCGGAAAGGGTGTTAAAGTAGGTACTTACCTATAATAAGGGATAACTTTTGTTCGACAACTTTCCCCAAAACTCGATAGTTTAGCTTTTCAAAGATTTTGTAAAAAATATGCTAAAATCTATCTGTCCATAGCTATGATCAGCTGTGTTTACTATTTAGGTTATATTTGGGGTCCCGGATTAGAAACTTAATTTACTGAATTCATAACTAAAGCAGGTATGTTTTTTTTTTTGAAAAAAGTAAAATATAAATCTTCTTGCATGCAATTTTTTTTTCGATATTTTGACTTGCTTTCAAATAGTCATCAGTGATACCTACTTTAAGTGGCCAGCGGCTTAGTACCCCCTTTCCGACTAACCTTGTATAATATGTACCATAGCAGGTAGATAATCTGTCTCTTTAACTCTTAACAACTTCCACTATAAGATAAGAATCTGGAAAAACCATTTTTATGTTTTACTTTTGTGTCCTGCTTAGCATGCGTCTAATTCAATTTATCTTCGATGAAATATTGTCATTTTTCTCAGCTTGACACATTTTATACATGACAACAATATCACTGTTTATTAATTCTGTAACATCGCTGTGTAATCTACTGCATAGATTTATTTATTTATATATATTTATTTTATTCATAGGTTTATTGAAAATACACTAGCGCGTTCTTGGTTTTTATATACTATTATTAACATAATTATTAAATTAGCTTCCCATACAAAATTTTATGAGAAACTTGTCGAGTTTGTATGTTTTTTTAATGCATACATATTCGGGTACAATAAATAAAAAAAATGTTAAAATTTTGTTAAAACAATGTTGTAAAAACAATGTTTTCCGAGATAATGATATCCATTCTTTAGCACATTTTGACAGTACTAAACTAGACGAAACGCAACTGTCACTTTCTTTTTCTATTGAAACAGAAAGAGACAAACACCCTTAGTTTAGTTTAGTCCTGTCAAAGTGCGCAACAGAATCGACACCAATGAGTTTTATGTTGGTGACCCGGATTCATTGCTCCCGAGTGTATTTACGAACGTTATAGAACAAAAGTTGTTACTACTAATGATTCTAATGATCTGCATTTTCAATAACCCTATACACTAATATCGACTAAGGGCCGACTCCTATGATTTACCGAACGATATTAGTAAAAATTAAGACCTTTGTATCTTTACCAATAATGGTGCAAAGATCCCAAAGCTTTGTATAGTAGTCCCTCCTGATATGTTAGTAGCTATCCCTGGTAAAATCAGCTTACGAGTATCTTTATAATGTTTGCCAATAAAAAATGGTACCGTAGAAGGAGCAGTACGATTTCTTTTGAGCCATAGGAACTTAAGCCCACTGCAGTTCACTACTGGATATAGGCCTCTCTTGAGCACCATAAAAACCCCCTTCTCCGCCTACGCCTTCCACAACCAGTCTGCACTAGGCCCTAGTTGCCGTCTTCAATTCTTCTTCTTAATTTGCATGAAAACTATATCAACTTTTTCAATACAAAATGGTCATCACATCTAAATACCAATTCCAGGTTACATGGCAGCCAGCTCACCAATACCCGGTGAAATAAATCTACGGGAGTCGATCAACTCCGCGATCCTGCCGTCTCTAGCGACAAGTTCTCCTCTTGCGAATATCGCGGACAGACTTGTAGTGGATGCTTTACGACGGGCCAGTCTTACGAGACGACCGTCATCCATCAAGTACCCACCGCACTACTTCAGCAGTCCCACTGAAGAATCTTCTTCGTCCAGTGAAGAAGAAACCACGAGGAGGCAAAAGAAAAAAAGTGACAAAGTTTGAAATGTAGGTTACCTACTGTAATTTTGTATATACGCTACATCGGTGCAGTGTTAATGTGTCGATCGATCAATCTGTGCTTATCTCATTGAGATGAGAATGTTAGATATTTCATATGCTGTAATGCGAAATTGTGGTAAATGTTGCAAATGTGTCAGAGTTAAAATTATAACGAAATGTATGTTATAATAATGTCTACGAATATAATTTAAAACATTATGTTAGAGCTTCTATAATATGTATCGTAAGCGCCATCTATAAAAAATCTAGAAAATAACTCCAAGTAGGTACTAAAGTTTCTTCTCAATAAAATGTTTTTATGGAGAATTAGGATTAATTGTGCAAAGATTTATCTGATATTTAGATGTTACCTTTAAGTACTTCTTTTTAAATGTAATTACTTTTTTATTTAAGGTCATAAAAATATAAACATTATGGCAAACGTTGTTTAGCTAATTTAATACAGCGCCATCTATTATCGAGTAGCTGAATATTTTCATTGTCAAATACTAGCATTATGCGTGATGGATATTTTAGAAACATGTGAATGCGGAAACATTATTACTATTAATAAGATGGGTAGAGGTTGAAATAAAACTCGTGTATCGTATTTAAACTAGCTATTATATTTGTTTAATCCGATGTATTTTATCAGGAAAAGACAAAGCTTTGGGCTAATTTATTTAAAAGGCAGCGCCCGCGCCGCTTCAGGCCCCTGAATTTCATAACATTTCAATGAACGATACAATAATACTATGGTTTGTGTATAACACTTTAATAATAGAGTTGTTATTAATGTTCTATAATAATTAAATATTATAATCAGTACATATTGCAAGCATTAGTAATAACTAACACTTATTTTAAATTAGGTATCCTAGTTACACGAGGAAAATGTGTCGATAACAAAGTGATCCACGCACGGCAGTGCGACATCCAAGTTCTAAGTACTTTTGTCCGAATAATTTAAGTATCTATCCAAATATATCACATATTTGTTGTACATATTATAATAGTACTTTGTACGATATTTTATTTAATGTATAAAAAGCGTTAGGTAAAGCTACTCGTACATTCACAACTCGTTACGTAATAGGTAGCTGGATACAATTTTAAATACGTAAGTAGATATATTATTTTGCACTATTAAACAGTTTTTTTGGATTTTATCCGAAAGCACCTTTATAGCTGATATTTCGATAACACTCTTTGGAATTTGGTTATACAATGGTATACTGATACTAGTACAATTATTTTTATTTGAACAGGGGCCGTTTTAATATAAATTTTGAATTAAATTCGTCATTGGAAGTATAAATATCTCTTAAAAATAAACCTTATTCCATCTCTAGTTTGACTGTCGATAGAACAAGTAAAACTCCTACATTTTCGTAATCTTACACACAAACTGCGGAGACATGACTTACTAAGATTTTAAAGCTTCGTGTCATTTAACTGCTACAAGTTTATAGTCTCCGCTCTACGCCCACTAAATTAACTAAATAAATACTTGGTATAAATACAACCCTATCTGGTACATCGATGTTTGATGAAGTAGACGATAAAGTAGAAAATTGTTGTCTATTAAAAGATAAAGCTGTCTGATGTTAAGCTATAGGCACATTGTGCGCTTGGGAAGCCATAGTTAATATTATAATACAGATAAGTAAAATATGTTTTAAAATTTGGTATAAGAATACGTACCTCAAAAGCAATAAATACTTGAAATATTAATCACACAACTTTTTTTACCAACAAATTCCTTGATAATTTCCTTATAAATAAGTAATTTTGAATACTGGAAATATCTACGAAGACGACAATTTTTTCATCACAGTTTTTAAATCTACGAAATCCTTTACAAATCGTATTGAAAGGCGCCTGGAAATAACTACCTTGGAAACCTATTGAATTTTCAACAATATAAAATCACAAAGTTGATCATCTACATTGGTAATGAATGTCGTACTCATCATATACGTAATAAGGCTCATGTTACAGGCTGTAAATGAAAACATTTAATTCCTTCAAACCTTGTGATGTACTGCTGACATAGATTAACCCTGCACGGGATACTTTTGGATTCAACAAAAAAAAAGTACAAGAATTAAATGTGTTCTTAACGTGAGGCATTTTAGCGCTCTGGGCGAATTGCGCGGCTATCTCTCGCCGCTCGGTCATTTAACTCGGGGCGCTAAAATGCCTCACGTTAAGAACACATGTTTACTAATTGTAATTTTATTTTTATTTATTCCAAACTTTTCCTTGCAGGGTTAATCTATGTCAGCAGTACATCACGAGGTTTGAAGGAATTGCATAATTTCGTTTACACCCTGTATTAGTCAAATTGTCACAACGTATTTCAAAATTCTGATACAATCCAAATATTGTTCTTTCAAACTATTTTCTACTATTATTCTTCTACTGATCATCAATTTCTAGGTGTATATTCTCGATGCTCTCGGTGTGCGGTGAAAAGGTGACGTGCGGTTTCCGAAGGCGCGCGACGATTACTGCGGGCGGGTTGTGGTCGCGCAGCGGGTGTCAGGCCAGCTCCGGCGCCGGTGACGTCACCAGGATGGGAATCACTGGTGGCGGTTTGAGGGATATGTGGTTCTCACTTGGGGATCTGGAATAATTATGGAAATAAATTAGAAAATTGTTGAGTTTTAAAATATAATTCAGTGCAATAAACATTAAAATTATTATTTGGTGGAGGTGACAGATACAGATATAGGTGACAGATGTTTCCTGCTAATATACCTTGAATGTATTCTGTTGGAGGAGAGCCCCATAAAATATTTAGTTAGCAGAAAAAACATTTGAAAAAATATTAGTGAGGTAGTGATGTTCCCGACAAAGAATCAGCCGCCCCCCTTGCGGTGGGTGTCGTAAAAGGCAACCAAGAGACTCTGAAGGTAACCAACAGAATACATACAACTGTGCAATAATAACAACACACTGCTATCACCAAATTGTTTGCTAACCATAGGAATTATGGCAGGATCTCTTAATGCCAAAGAAAGCTCATGTTCACTAGTGGACGTTCACTGGGTAATGTATTGTAATATGGTACTTGTGTTTCAAGAAAACACAGTAACAGTGGTAATTTTATTAAAGTACTGTTAAAACTTACTTTCTAATTTTATTATGCTCATCATGGTGATGGTCATGGCCGTTACCCGCATGGCCGATGCCATTCGGGGCTAGACCATGAACCCTCTTCATACTAGCGTGACTATGACTTCTATGCATGTGTTCCTTTACTTCAGGGTGTCTGTTCTCTGTCGGATTATGATTTCTATGTAACTCTTGACTGTTTTCAACAGCCAAGTGCGTGTGGCTTGGATTTCTAGACTTTTCGTTGATGTGGTGAATGAAGTTATTTTGGGCCATCAGCCTGTTTTCCCTCGCTCTCGCTTCAGGGATTTTGATTTCAATGTGTTCGTCTAAAGATATGGAGTCAACAGAGCTTAGGTCTAGAGTATCAGCGGAGAACGTCTTCGGGATGGTGCCTAGCATACGATCTGGAAAAAATAAAATATGGTAATTTAACTCATTGATCTTTCAACTACAATTCAATTAAAAAAATCTGTAACAAAGTTAAATTGGGTTATTAGATAGGTTTCTTTAGGAACATTAACTGAAAAAAGACAGGGTCTTCTATAAGGTATAATACAATAAGGAAAATGAATATCTATAAATAAGTGAAGGGAATTAACATATTGTTCAATTCAACCAGTTATTTTTATTACAATACTGCATAGTAACTAAATATTTTCCAGCTCAAATTGCGAAACCAGTTTTTTATATCAAATATAATTTAATTCAATTGGCAATGAACTTTCATATAGAAAAATGTTAGATAATAATGATCCATACCTAATTTTTGTGAGGTTGAAACTGTAGCTCGTAACTCATCTAGCTGCTTCGATGAACATAGAGGAGTGTCCACTTCATACGTGTTGTTGAATTTGGTGTAATCAACCTGAAAGGATATAAAAACAAAACTTATGTAGTAATTATAACGAACAAGTAAAATAAGAGACAATTTAAAATAATTTTCTTAAATATAATTTGTCAGAACTTCACGGATTTTCTGCCGTGCGTAGGTACAGACTCAAACAAAATTTGCATTTATAAATAATACATTTTCAATACCTAACCTACGATTACTCAATACTCATGTATTTTGTACCAACACCTACGATAGTACCTACGTAAAGTAATAATTCTAGCTAGTACTTAGTTGGTACCAAACAACCCACTGAATATAAACGATAGAAATTGCAATGTTTATCATAGGTATCAAACACGTTAATTGTGTATTTAACATTGGTTTTAAAAGAACTAGAGAAGTACCAACTTGGTATAACACCAATACGTATATGGCTAGGATCCAATTAAATCTTTGTTCTCCTATAAAAATCTGTTGTTGAATATAGCTCATAATGGTGCATCATGCTGGATGCATCGTGCATCATTTTTTAGACTATGCATCAATTGGATTATTAGGGTGGTATCGAAAACAAGGTTTCCGTCAATATTTCCTGGTATTGGCGTATAACCTTAATTTTCTTCAGTTTAACCCCAAGTGCCACTCTAGGATTGTTGGTAAATGGCCACCGTTAGTCAATATTCCTGAAAGCAAATACTACTAACAAAATTGTTTAAAAAAAAGGCAAACGGCAGTGGTAACGCAGCAGGTCGATTGTAATTTTAAACAATTTTATCAGTAGAATTGATCTTCTGGAATAATCCTTCTATTATAATATCCATGGAAAATAAGAATTCACTATCAACAACTATGAAATGAATAAATAAATTCAATATCAGTATTTCTCGTAACTTTCACTCATCATCGCTAATTTGACTAAAAAATTATAAATGAACCATTTTTTTTCTTTGGTGCTGAACGAATATAAAATAGAATTATCGATGGAAACCAATTTCTGTTGACGTTTATTCATCTTCGTGGATTGGTAGCGTCACTATTTAGATTTCTGTAGGTAGCATATTAACAGAGATAGAATAAAGGTCACGAATATAAAAATATTATTGTTTCCAGTTATTTTTGTATGTCGATAACCTCGGAAGTAAACGATAGCATAATTGTTTAATTTTACCGTTTGCATATTCACGTTAAGGTTAAGGCTTAGAATAATTCCAGGTTGTAGTTAAATAAGAAGAGGGTCATATCATGCGTCATCTAAACCTACATCTAAATGATTTGGGCAAATAGTATAAATTGGTACGGACAGTAAGTACAATGCAAAGTCCTGGTACACGCATTAAAACACTCGGATCTTGCATTTTAGGCAGGTGACCCTCTCAATTGCCCATCTTCTGCAAATATTTTAATTATTGAAAAAAAATTGTCATACTACTGAATTTTAACCAAAAAGCTGGTTAACCAATACTAACGATCAATCATATTAGTTGACATTATTTGAAAATAGATTCACTGTTCATAGATAAGATTAGTCTTTTGGAAATCGGGAATTACCATCATCATCTCCCTGCCCTTATTCTACACTAGGTGGGGTCGGCACAACATGTACTTCGTAAATCCATGTTATCCATGTTGTTAGAGGTTTTGGCTTATTGTTTTATGACCGGCCGCCTGCCTGACATCAACCCTCCTTGGGAATACTCGTTGCGCTGTCGCGCGGGTGACCCAATGTGCTTGCTGATATTATGCACTGGGTCCCAAAATGATATGCTTGTCAATCTTATTGCCGACAACTAAGCAGACTATGTTCTTCTTGATGGAGTATACTTGAAGATGCGTTACTAAAATTCCTCGAGTTAATTAGTCTTCCGTCAGTGTCTATGTGGCTTCGCCCTTATACTCAAAAGTACTAGAAGTGCATGCAAATTACTAAATCGGGAATTACCAAAGTATGTTATTAATTATTGCGGAATAAGTAGTTGAAGGATTCTAGACTATAGTATGTATTTGATAGTGTACAGTTTATTCCAGGTAGTAAATTCCTTCATTGCTTAGCCAACATAATAATTGATGCAATAATTACCTATTACGTATAAATGCAATCTAATCCCGAGGTATTTGTATAAAATGTATAATTAATATGAATTAACGACAATTTAAACATGTAATCAGGTAAATCAGTATTCCAATGCATGGCGCCTTCAGCTATGCGGATGACTATTATTTATAATAAATTATTGTAATTTTAAATGAAACTTCATGCACATTTTCCGTAGAAATGTCGAGTGTGATTTACCTTATAAATATCTTCCGTTATCACTTGGAATTATAAATAGTAAACAGAATTGGTTCTAAGAAAAATGTTACGCTCTCAAATCAGTTCGTGTTTATTTTTCTTATATTGTGTATTTAGTTCTGTAAATTTTATTAGTCACATTAATAGAGTATGAGACTTATTAATATTTAATCTTTACACTACATCTTTACACTACTACACTTTACTGATTTTTTGAGAAACATAAATAGACGAATTTTGGTTGCCCTCATCTAAATAGTAGGTAGTAATAGGTACGTGGATATATGTTGGGTAATCTTACAAATACAATACAATACAATATTTTCTACAGATTTAAACTCTGGTAGAAGTTTACAGCCAAACTTCCTTCTTAAAATATATCATGTTGATTGATTCATTTGATTCAACCTCTAACTAAACGACCCTGACAATGACAATGACCCACACAGATCAAATCTATATCACATTGCTATATTACCTATGTTATGAAACAACAAAAAAGGTACATACCTCATATTCACCAGTGTCCTTCCTGAACGTGACCATGGTCTCGAACCGGTGGCCCCACAGGATCTCGGATGGCAAGAAACTGCTGCGCGCCTGGGTGGTCATACCCGTCGACTCTATCACACCCTCTGAAAAATACAAATACAACATTTTAGGTTACGTTAATTTACACCTTACCTACGCATAGACACGAATGGGCCCTTTCAGATAAGAGACGGTGTACCGAAAACTGAAACAGCGAATTAGAATAAGTGGATTTTTTCTCGGAATTTTCCAAATCCATTGGTATTATCCAAATTGTTCTATATTTTATTGTATTTTAATCAATTTTTGAAAGGTAGATAAACTGCGTGTGCAAGTTACCGAAATTGAAACTGAGCATTCTGCCCATAATTTTACAACGAAAATCACTGGAAGTGTTCCCAAAATTTCCCAATACTAAAAAACATCCTAACAGAATATGTTTTATACAGAATAGTTTTGTACCAGAGACATGAAAAATTATTATAAATATTAAATAAAAAAGTCGGACAATACCGATTGTAATTTCCACATATTTGCAATTCAGAATAATTGACAGAATTCTCTGTTTCAGTCTTCGGTACAACGTTCCTTACACAAGGGTATGTATTTACAAAATATTGAATTACGAAAGAACCTAGCCCGTAAATATCTACTGCTAAAATGGGGCATGGCCATGGATAATCGTCAAGATTGGCAAACAGATTAGTGATTACAGCACCTACTCATGTTGATTTCTTTTCCACAAGGAGAATCCTTTTAGCATTAAGTACATCTTTTGAATGGAAGTATAGCATAGTATATTGGGATTTCCGAGCTCATATTCACATGGTTCATATTGATATTATAGTTTTTTGGCAATGATATTAATGATAATGATATATGGTTGACGAAAATGTGATCACGTGCAGTTATCACGTAATTGATGGAAAATACAATAAAAATAGCTTTGTAAAAATAATTATTTCAATTGACCATGAACATACTAAGAAATTTAGATGTTTCTACATGTTGGTGAATATTGATGAAAGACATATTTGGGTTTTTAGTTCATTAATTGCGTATCTATTTCTGTGTATATTAGAATGTTGAAATCTGATATATTTCTTATTAGAAGCATGACTCACTACCCTTGTAGGCCTTTCTACGAAGTGTGACACAAGTGAGAATTTCTGTTTGACATTTGCATATAAAGTTTTTATTTATGCTAAGTTTAGTGCAATTCTCCCTTCAGCACATGCAAACAATATTTCCCTATAAAGTAGATAAAAATATTGACTTTACTGCAGAGAGTCCCAGAATAGAATCTATTCTCCACATCTACTGCCTCATCTAGTAGACGTACTAAGTAATGTTACTATCAATGTTACATTAGTATCACTAAACATAACATCCGCTCAAAATATACCTTAGAATTATTATAATATATGGAATCGTATATTATTATCATGTGTAAAGTTCAGGGCAATCTACCAAAACTCTGTCAAGGAAGTGCCAAGAGGAGAACATGTGGTCATTACGTATAGTCTAGGTCTAGAATATTATTCTGTGCAACAATCACAGACTATTTATTGTTTAAATTTAACAATCTATTCTGATTGCCGGCCAGATACTGAATAAAAAAGTGACAGAAACTCGCGTAGTGAACGGAACTATTTTAAATTAATTGTTCCTTGAGACATTTATGTTTTCAAAATATCTGTTGTTGCTATGACCAGTTCTAAACAATGTGGACTAATAATAATTGTTTATTTTGTAACAAAACTATTTTGAATTACTACTACCTATGTTCTGCTAGTTCTCTTGTGAAAATACGTGTTGTTGAGGGATATAAGACACATTGTAATATTTTCATAGTAGGATGTTGGCTTGCACCACTGTTTGAGAGCGCTTTATCATACATCTGACAATTAGATGGATAAACAGCTACAGACTACGTGTGGAAACTATATTTCAAAGTCATATAGGAAGATATTTGCTATTATTTCCGGTACTCTATAGACGAGCTCGTGGCAACCGCGCCGATCATACGCTTTGTGAGATTAAGCTGCGCTTTCTGCGGTCAGTCCATGGATGGGTGATCGTTCGTTACAAATCGAGACCACTCCGTGTCTCGGAGAGCATGTTAAACCGTCGATTCCGCGTGTCATAAGAATATCTATGACAGTCGTTACGGGTAGTCAGAAGCCCAAAAGTTTGTCAACCGGTCTAACCTTAGGATATCGACATTTCCCAGTAACTGGGTTACGGAGTTCTAATGGCAGTCGCTTCGTGTAAAATACTGGTATACAGCCGCATCTGATTAGACTGGAAGCTGACCCCAAAATAATTGGGAAAAGGCTAGGCAGAACATTTCCAGTAAGTACTGTATACAAAATATGCTTCTATTGTTGAATAAAATCACTACTACATCTTTCAATTAAATATAATAGAGTAGTCTTCTTTCTATAAAGACTTGATACTTCTCGCGAAGTAGAAAAAGCTTCTTGCTATTAGATAATAGGTGGGGGACAACGGAAATTAAATGAACAAGAGAACTTACCCAACATTACAACGATCTCAAATCTCTCCCTCAGCATGTCAGACGCAGAAAGGTTGTACAGCGGCGATTTCTCATTGATCTTGTGGACTATGGTCATCGGCCATATGAACATCAGTCGGTCTTCCTCTCCGTCAGCACCGACCTTCAATTCTTGCTGGTAGAACGGCAACACTTCGCCCTCTCTAGTAATCTACGTTCAGAAAATTGAAAAATTATTATAACTACTTATTTTTTTTCATACTTATTGGGCATTACATAAGTACGAAACTGGGTACAATTTTCTGCGGTTTTCGTTTCTTGTTATTTCAATATTTTTAATGATGTAATAGGAATAATAGTGACCATATAATAATTGATGTGTTTCGTACTTTCGTTATGCATAACTCAAATTATAATTATAGCAATAGTTCATAATGTTATGTTGCAAAAATGACGCCCTATTCGTCTCGTGAAATTATAATTTTTGATGGCGTTACGTGAATTTTGCTACATAACCGTATAATGAAATGTTAGTAACAGCCAATTTGGCGGTTAAATATAGAAGCAGGAAAATGTTAGTTGATTGGATGAAATAAATATCAAACTTAGTAACAGTTCTGTTTCGATTTGACTCATTATAATCTCTGTTGCCTATACTGTATATAGATTGACTCGATCAATGTTGCGGTAAAACTTTATCACTCAATAATTTACATTTACACATTATTTCATGATTAACCTACAAATCGAGTTACTTTTTATGCTCAATCGAGTATTCTGCACGACAAATAAGGAGTAAAGGAACTCCTGAAAAATCTATATAATAAGACAATGTTTAGATTTCTGTGATAAGAACATTCGACTGAATAATTCCTATAACGTGTTTTAGATGACAAGAAATATCGATTTGGTCTTACAGAATTTCTGTACATCGGAATTATTGTCGTACCTACATGATATTATATGCAAAATATTACATATTTATATTCTGGGAGGAAGTTGCTACAAATTCAATCCCTAGCTGTTATGTAAGGAGCTGTGTGTCTGAAATGACTGTTCCACAATATTAATCAGTGTTCCTAATGATTTGATTTGTTCCAGTAGGCAAACATACTGCGCAATGAGTTAAATATTATTATGTACTACACGTGTATATATTATAGGCAGTTGTTTTTGTATATACCTACTCATTATAAAATAAACGTGTGGCGGATTGAACCGATAGGTACAGAAATGTATCAATATATTTAAAAAAATATTGCTAGTTATTTTTTACATATTTAATTGTAATTCAAACTGATTGTTTATTATTACAGCATTATGTGATATAATACAAATTCTGTTTAAAAATATTTCATGCTAAAGAATTACCAATATAGTCATGCTCATGGAAAAATTCAACAGTCTAGATACGACAGCTATTAATATCATGTGTTAAAGTGTTAATAAATCACTTATTTAGAAATTAAACTAATGCATTACGCAGGGCACATAACACAAGCTTCAGATAGTAGATTATTAAAATGAGGAATGAAGTAAAGCAAAAATAAAATAAAATCATGCTGTATCGTCCATAGATGGGTCGTATAGTAAGATAGCAAACGAATGCAAAAAAACAACGCGCAAATAAAATAAGTTGTTGTAACAGTGCATATATTTACAAACAGCATATTGGAAATATGATATACCTTTTTCCTTATAAGCTGGGCGCGCACATGCGCTTCTAGTATGTGCGACTTGCGGATATCTCCAACACGGAATAGAAGGCAATATTCACCATCCCTCAGACATATAACCGCGTTTCGCGAGAACAGGAGTGTGGTGTTACGCTTTTTTGCACGTGCCAGCTTCGCGAATATAAGACCCACCTACGGACAAGAGAGAAAAGTTTTGAAATACATATTCCAAAACTTGGGGAATCGAAGTCTGAAGAGCACATTGTGAACATATTATATTTTGGGAGTGTTTGTATTCAGAGTTCGACGCCCCACAAGTTAGAGAGAGGAGTCAGTGTGAACTCGTGTTAGACGTAACTAAGCGTGCTGACTGAAATCCCCAATCACTAACCAGTCTCCGTTTTTGGCGAAATAATATACCTTGCGGCGGATTATTTGTGCTCTTATATGCGCTTCAACAATATGGGATTTTCTCATGTCTCCGACACGGAACATCAGACACAGTTGGCCATCGCGCAAGCAAATGACAGCGTTCCGGGAGTAGAGTAGGGTCTGGGCTCGCTTTTTAGGTCTAGAGAGCTTTGCGAACACGATTCCCACCTAAAATTAGAACAACATTGATGCAAAGTCCGTCGCGTGATAAACCACATGTTCAAGACCGTGTGTCGTCGTCGCTTGCATAGTACTTCCTGAAGATAACGTATTTTGTACATAGCCCATTACGTTATTGTGTGGGCTAAGGATTGAATTTAATAATGATGATATATTTAACAGCCGCCTAATAAATAAAAAGCCATCTTTTAGTAATGATTTTAAGTGAACATCTGGCTGGATCGTGTGTAGTACGTTACGTTAATATATTTGGCTTGATTCCAAGTTTATTTTAATATTAAATTATCATATTAGCTTCAGAGCAGGAAGGGTTTTTTTAGTTTAATGTGCTCAAAACCCTTTCATATAAAACACTGATTAGATATTTATTTTAACAAGATCCAAGCCAACACTGCAACGTAAACTTAGGTCGTTATTTTTATGGGTGGCGTCTAGTTCAATGTTATTAGGATTTACTGCCAGTAAACGGTATTTATTTTGATAGTAAATATTACTCTTTCAGCATCCATCATGGCATGTGTTTGTTTAACTAATTAAACGAGTGAAATATGGGAGAGAAAATTAAACATTAACAGTGTAAATCTTACCATGAAAGCCTGGATGAAGACGCCCACAATACTTTGTAGGCACATAACGAAGATAGCTTCGGGGCATTCCTCGTTCGTTGTTCTTGAGCCATAGCCGATGGTGTGTTGTGTCTCTACGGAGAACAGGAAGCATCCAGTGAAGGAGTTGACGTTGTTCAGACAGGGTATAAATGTAACGTTTTCGTTGGGAGAGGGAGGGGTCAGGTCTCCGTGGGTGAAGATGATGAGCCACCAGATGAGAGCAAACATTAACCAGGAGAGGATGAACGAGAGCGCGAACACGAGCAGCGTCCAGCGCCACTGAGCGTCCACGAGGGTCGTGAAGATGTCCTGAAGGTATCGGCGCCTGCGCTTGGCCACGTTCCATTGGACGACGTTGCAGTCTCCGTGTTTGAAGATGACGCGTTTTCTGACGCGTCTCGCTGCGTAACGGGCTTGACGGTATCTGGAAACAAAAAACAGTACTTTGTAACTCTTTGCCTCGTCTTATTAAAATGCTCAAACGTCTTGTGGTTTTACTTTCGTTTTGTTTGTTATTCAGAGCAGTACAAAATATATCGCAAAATATGGCCAATTCAAAATTTATTAACTACAACGTTTAGCCATTATATTGTAGTATTTGCTTTATTCATAATGATGATTGCGAACGAATGGTATGTCAATATTTCATTTCCAATTCAGACAGATGAATTATGGTCAGTTATTATGTGTATTTTTTTTGTTAATTACATTAATCTTCATCGAGTGGCATTCAATGTACCCTTGCTTGTCCTTATATTGTTATTGTCGTTTTAATTCCTGTACCAGACCTAGAGTATTTTCAAAGTTCTACAGTTTGGCAGTTGATTATGTACTAAATAGATAGAACATTTATAAAAAAGTAAAAAAAAAAAACTTTTCCTAATTTTCTTTTTTATAAACCACCCCAGTATTGAGGCTAAAAAACAAAACAATTCAAATCGGTTGAGCCATTATCGAATTTTTGCGAGACTAACGCACGGCATTTGATTTTTATACATCAAAACATCTTCTTCTTTTTATAGATATTTAAAGCTTTTTTATATTAAAGCTTTCTAAGGTTTTGAGCTGACGTAAAAATAGAGGTTTTCTTTAGGAACATTACAATCTTAAGTTCCTTAATCATAAACTATCAATGATAAAACGTCACAATTTAACGCACGAACGTATTATTGACGTCGATATACTTAATATATTGTTCAGTCTATAAGTGCAATTTATTAAAATATTCAAATTGCTCCTTTATGATCAATGCCGGTCGGCACATCGTTAATGTTAACTGACATGTTCTGCAATAACAAACTATGGTATTTCCAGTAATACGCATAAGAAAGAACTTTATTAATAATGTAAATATACCTGGAAGTATAGAGCATAATATTATGTTGTAATTGCAAATATTATTATCTTGTCATATTATTGTGATTGCAATTAAAATGACCAATGTTAATAACTTCTCCATTCTGCTTAAGAGGGAATTTATAATTCTTTAGCATTTAAAGCACCTAGTACTTAACGTCTTTATTTTTAATAGTACCAATAACAGAACGATTATTTTTTATCGTGTTAATGTTATTTGATTTTCGTCATCGTCATACTTATTTGTTTTAAGTAATTCAATTAATTCGTAAAAACAATTAATAATTCACCAACGTTTACATAATTGCACATTCTTGCACTTTGATTGAAATTAAATCATCACCTGATCGACAGTCTACGCATTTTAAAATTGAAATTCATTAAACAAGTCAAAATTATTCACCGCCGTTGTATGACGAAAAAGTGCAACTAAGCGTAAATGGATAAACACATGACACTCAGGATATCGAGTGCTCCCCTAAGTACATTAATATACTCCATGTGATAGTGTCACCATAAAACCGCCACTTATTCCTATAGATACCATTGAGTAAATAAATACGGCGATTTTAAGGCTTACTAGATTACGCATCACTCGAGATAGAAATTTTATTACTCGCCCTGACCGTCACAATAGTAATATAAAGTAAGCACTCTCATTTATCTTTTAAAAGCTTTTTCTATAAACAAAGCTTTTATCTTCACAAGTGCTGAAAATTTGTTTTATGCCCTGAATTATGTTAAAAGCAAAGTTGAAGCTTATAATAGATTTAAACCAATTATAATACCCACTTCGTTTACTATTGTGACAAAGTACACAAAATGTATGTGCTTTCATGAAATTTTCAGAGACGACAGAGTAGATTAGACGAGTAGATTTAGATTTTAGAGTAAACTATACATTTTTCAATGTTTACTCTATTACTATAGTGTTGATATTTAAGATAAACTATGCAGCACAACATGCGGTACCAGATGGTGCTGGGTAGTTAGTGTTATTTTTAATTTTACAAAGAAAGTAATGAATGTTTGTGCAACGAGTACGATTTGCCGACAATGTTACATTATAAGGTATTCACCATCGAGAATTACAGGCGTAAGTATATGTATGTGTGTATGTAGGTAGGTATGCATACATAGTAAAATAAGTTGAAATAATTTTGTGATTTTAGAGTTTAGGTCGAAACAAAGTTTTATTATTTCGTTTTGTCGTCACCGCATAATTGTTTTGACTGATGTATATTATTGGACTCGTTGAAATAATGGCAAAAACTACACTATTATAAAGCAATCCAATACGTCAAGTCGCTGTGGTCATCAATGTTTTGTCATTAGAACAGCACATATTATTATGGTTATTTTAATACTAAACTAATCTTAACGACTTCATAATCATACCAACAAACATGTACCTACTCACGATTTTTTATAATGTACTCACGTGTAAGATTAATTATACATATTCATACAATACAAAGAATAACTAATACTCTGAGAACCTTAGTTACCATACGTCACAGCTTAATGATAAAATAAACGATTAAGTTTTTGCACGAAGTGAATATATTGAGGTAATTAGAATAAACGTTTCTGATAATCTATGTAATTGAACCTTCCAACAATTCGCTCAGATACTTATAATTACTGGTCTTATAAAACGAAAAGAAGAATAAGATTAGTTTGAAAAAGAAACTGTAGCTGTAAAATAATAACAACTAACCCTTTGTAAAATATTGAAAAGACAATTTGTATTGAAATCTTCATAGTTATTTTAACTCGATTTCAACAAGTCAAAAACAGTATATTCACATTTGATTATAATAATCCCTTTAAAAAACTTTTAAGTTTAATTGTTTTATCTTGCAGTACCCCTGCAGCATCAGGATTTAAGGATTGAAGATTAAAGAAGTAGTTGAAAAATCTGTCGCAAGATTTGAATCGAACAAACAAATAAACAAACGAATATTCGAAGTGAAGTTAATTAAAAAGCGTTTGGAAAAAATGCTTTAAATTGAAAATTATAAAAAAGATATTATATATAAGAGAAAAGTGAAGATTCAGTAAAATAATTTAAAAAGAAGAGTTCTAATTACTAATTTGTATGCTACAGTTACTACTGGTAAATAAATTTTTCTCTTCAGTAGCAAAACCTGCTGCCTGAAATCAGAGAGCAAAATGCGATTTTGCCAAGTAACTTTTTTTTTTTCAGAAATCGCGAATATCTTATTCAGCCTTGGGTTAATCATACAATTCGAAACATTCACACTCTGTCTCTTTCCCGCCATTAGAAAGAGAGAGAGATAAAGACCAGCCCTTTCGAAGTTCCGATTTTGAATTCGACCTCAAAGACAAACACGTTCGGAATTTCGCACTAACTAAAGAAATTTTGCAAAAAGATAATTATGTCTTTTAATGTAATTTATTGAATTTTTAACTTATTGTTGTATTTAAACGAAAATAAGTATTTACTGCAAACAAAACTGATATTTAACCTGTAAATATTTATTGCTAGTTTCAATAATGTTACGTAATATATTTTAATAAATTATATTATATTAACATATTTTATTACTATATTATTTAAGTTTTATAGTTTAATTTTACTTTTAACCTTTAAAATGTTCCATTTTATTGAATTGGTACCTCCACCTACAATGTTAATTATTTTGATTCACAATAAATAGTTATTTCAATATATTCCTGTTTATTATTTTATCTCCTAAAGTGTTCTCGCTGCTGAAGTGAAAAGTTATGTGTGTTACACGAGAGCAAAGTTTTTTGCAACTCGTGCCTTTGAATCCCTCGTCACACTCAGGATTCAACTTTAGAAACACTCGCTACGCTCGTGATTCAATCGTTGAATCCTTCGCTTGCTCAGGATTCAAAATCAGCACTCGCGGCAAAAAACGACTTTGCTCTCTTGTTGCACAAATAACTATTATCATCTGTTGGATTTTTTATGTATTAGCATTGGACTAACGAACAAAATATGTTACTTAAATGTTGAGATATTTGTTATTATTTTGATATGAAATGTTCGAAAAAATATCTATTCGTAAGTCTCATGACGGTTTTTATAAATATCATCTACTTTTTATACTGTCTGTTTGCTTCCTCATTTCTGTCTCTACGATATTTCTGTATTGAGACTGTTGGAAAAATACAGTTTTTATGTGAAAATTATATTTATAGTTAAGTTTTTAATTTAAAAAATATTCATTTATTAATTACGTCATCATCGACACAAGCATTTTGTCCTATAATACATATTAGTCTATTTCATTATAGTTATAAAATGTCACCGGAATCACAATACGTACGTAATTTTAAAAATACCAGACATTGTCAAAGATTCACTTTGTCATGTATATCTACAACAATGAATTGGCTCTATTGTGCAAGATCAACAATTTAATGAATCTGGTAAACAATTTTACCCTGAGATTGAAGACATTGCGTTGTAAGTATATCTTTTAACGCAAAGCAAATTGATCAATGACACTGTCGCATTTGCATAGGTATAAAAAGCACCTTAAAATCGCATTTAACACTTGACTGGATACGTCCCTGTTCCGCAGACGCATAAAACGTAAAGAATTTCTTGCATTCTTAAATTATAATGATTCAAATTATCTACTACGCATACTGCAGTTCTAAACGCCACCTATTTCTAGCATCTGCTTTTGTTATTAGTCTAATCATATCATTTTACTAAATTAACGTAGCTGGCATTTCCATCATTTAGCTTCTTAGAAGGAATCCAGCCAGCTAAGTGGAAACAGGTTTCCACGAATGCAAGGCACGTAAAGAGTTCATGATCCAAAAACGAGATTCTTATAAGTTATTATTGGTAGTAACAACATTCAAATGTTAGCATTAAACCTACATCAAATGGGCGTTGAATATTTCGATATCACAGAACTAAGAACTAACATTAGTGAACTTATAAGCATAGTTTCACGTAAATATCAAGTTATGACATATATTAAAGGCTGTTTAGGATATAATAATTACGGTCTATAATTGATTAATGATGTGGTTAATTGTATAGATTACGGTGATCTTACCGATTATGGTTAGTTATTTAACCGCCTTTAATAATTATCCATGCATAGTTTCTCGATTTTCACAATCGATTACCAGTAGTCCATTAAGGAAAACCGCAGGACACGAAAATCGTGTCTTATATTAGATACACCATTAATAAGAAATAACATTTTTTTATGTTTAAGGCGTGGGTTGATCCAAGCTGTTTCTAAGAACTAGGTTTCACTTTGAATGTGGGTGCCTTTGTTAATTTTTGTGTCTTTGGAAGCTGATCATGATAAATCATATTACATAGTTGGATCATCAGTTAAAAATAAACTATCGATAATATTGTCTCTATAATGTATAATCGTTAGCTTGTTTGCAATGATACTTTGTTAATTTTATTGATGGTATTTATTTCACCTAGTCAAAGTAACTATGTACAAGAGGGACTCGTGGCTAATTACCAATCGCGCAGATCACACGATTTGTGAGGTTAAACTGCGCTTGCCGCGGTCAGTCCGTGGATGGCTGACCGTTCATTAGACATCAAGACCCCTCCTTGCCTCGGAGAGCACAGTCCCGGGAATCATACCTATGACAGTCGTTATGGGAAGTCAGAAGTCCGAAAGTCTGACAACCAGTCTAACCTTAGGATATCGGCATTGCCCTGTAACTGGGTTGCGGAGGTCTGATAGCAGTCCCTCCGTGTAAAATACTGGTATCCAGCCGCATCTGGATAAATTGGAAGCCGACCCCAACATAGTTAGGAAAAGTCTAGGCAGACCAAAACATACAAGGTAACTTTGTATATTTTTTTCCAGAGATTTTTGTGAAGGCCGTCTTTTCATAAATATTTTAAAACGTTAACCCTTTAACTCGTGGAGTGTTGGCCATCGCGTGAGATAAAGTCGTGTGCACGCCCACCTTACGAACGGATGACATCAAGCGACGTGAAGGTCGCCTGGATTGGATTATCCAGACGAGAAAACACGTTTCTATGGAGAAGATTTTTAACCCTTCTTGCGTAAGATTAATGAAATTGTTACAATGAAATTGTTGTATATGCGTTTAATGGGTTTGGTAAACCAAACAATCAATAGGTATGTGAAATTTGAACAACATTTCGCCAGATAGTGTACAGTTATGTTTGTTTGTTTCTAGTATTTAGGAGGTTCATTTTCAAAAGGCTGATATGATGACTGATGATCAGCCCATGTAGAGCTGGCTAAGCAACTACAATTAAAACAATTTATTCATCGTAAAATAGCACCCATCTTAATGTTTTTAATAACAGCGTGGAATTTTTTCTGCCTCACGCACGCTTATGAAAATACCAGACATTTATCGCATTCTAAATACACTTCAGAGTATAAATATCATTAAGGCGGTCATTGTAAATATTTGTGCTGTCTAGTACTTCAAATAGTTACAGTTAAACTGCAGATTTATCCGAGTTCAATGTTTGATACACAATCAACGTCATCTTTGTAAAACATTATCCGTCGCCAAGGGATTCTGAGAAACTTACGGGAGCAATGAATTAGCGAATCACTTGCTGCCAAATATTTGGGCATCTTTCTACGAGCGAAGAGGCCGCTTCCTTTTCTTTGCTTAGCCGCTCTGATGTAGATATTTGATCGTAAACTAAAACACAGGCTTACTTCTGTAATTCTTCGTTCCATGCGGATTCTGACGAGTTTATCGGCTTGCCAGTCATTAACATCGACACTTGACTTATACATCTCTTTAACCCTGACATCCTTAACAGTATGGAATTCACTTTTGGTTTTATTGTATTAATACTGAACAAATTCTTCGACTGTCAACAATAACTAATAACCAGTTTTTGGCAAACCACTAATGGAACTAGCGTTATCAAATTTAAACGCGAAATCAGCGCACCTTAACTGTTATATTAACCTTAAATTATTATCACACCGTCGAATACTTTTTTGTAAATGTTACGCTTCGATATTTTCACTGAGTTATACAATTGTCTCCACTCTATCTTTCAACAGAACATTGATGAGGGATTCACTGAACACTTCTTTGATATCAAACAACAAAACTACGAATTTCCGCAACATCGTTAATAACGTCATTTCGGAACCAAAACAAAAAGGAGGAGAGAATCAAAATGGCGACGTAAGAAAAACTGCGTGTCTATTAGTACGTGCAAGGAACTTTTCACTCGCACCGATTGCGATGAGAATTGGTCCAATACTGAAACGCACGGATGTTTAATGAAACAGATGCGAAGATGTTCACAAACAAACACTATTCAGGCGTCCCGTGCCAACGCTGCCAGTGGCGCTGTGGCGCGTCGCGACATCGCCTTGCCTATTTTTTGAATAAAAATTCTACTGTGTTTACTACCTATACGCATTCGCCAAATATCACGTTTTGTGCAGGGTACTTTATAAGATTTACGAATGATCCTCGGATAAATATTTGGACTCCATGTCTTCAGTGAACGAAATTAACTGCTCTTGAGAATTTATTTACCATGGACGTTGATTGAAGACTTTTTTGATTTCGACTGTAATAATATTGTTGAAAGTCAAACTGGAGTAAGATTTAATGCGTTATGATGAATCATTGTTTGGGAAACGTTAGAAGTTTTTGTACCATTAGAGCTGCAAATATTAGTATTATTCTCTTAGTTATTTTCATTGTTGGATTTAATATGATAATGTTAGTGTTTATAGCCCCGTCAACTGGTGCAATAACATTAAATCTGCTGCAAAGTTTATGCTTGATCTACTTATACAAGCAGCTAAATGCGTTTAGTGATAGACAATTGTTGTTAGCAAACCGGTGTTTTGTGAATTAATACAGAAGTATATTGTAGTTTAATAAACTATGCAAAATATTTATCGGCGACTTAGATTATTGTTAGGTGTTTAGTACCTACTCTGTTTCGCCTGCCCCTATTAACAATGTAGGTTCTGCAAAACAGTGATTTTACAGGAGAGCGCGTCAAAGTTTAAATTGCTTATATTTTTTAAATATATACGACTTTGTTAACATGACTATTTCAAAAACTATGAGAAAAAAACAACTTTTTGTTAAAGCTACTCAAGACAGTGCTTTTATTAGGTCAATAGTTCAATAAAACCAAAATCGAGAAAATTGCATATCCGACCTTGTTAATAGGGACAGACGGTTTATCCAGACCATCAAGGTTATTACATACGTACAATATAAAGCGTAAATTAGAACGTAAAATTAGCACTCGTGGCTGCACACCATAGAAAGTTTTATAGACGGCATCAATGACGTCATTTATCGCCACGACACGGTGGTCCGGGCTACGAATAGATTCCCTTCTAGTGGGCGATGTAACTTGATGTAAGAGATGACGAAGGGATTATGATATCATTAGCAGCTGTGTATATGTGTACTAAATACTGTGATCGGGAATCGACGACGATTTCAAAGGACACTTTTCCTGTAAAGGAAATTTACGAGCTCACGTTATTGAAGTCTAATGGAAGGCTAATGTGGCGAAGAAGGAGGCAGGGGCAGAGTATCGCATAATGAGAATATTATATCTCAGCTTTTATCATACATACATGCCTTTACAAGATTATTTTTACTGAATATTTCTTTAAAGATTATAGTTCAAGGGGACACTAAGTACATATTTATTTGACTAAGAGGCCTTTGTAAACTCAAATTTGAACTCGACGCCGCGGCGTCGCGTCGCTTCAGTTTACCAAATTGAGATTTGTCTACAAAAAACTATAAATGACCACTTTGTTCTGATATAGGTACTTATTGGCTGAACATCATTCTGACGACGCGGGGATCTAAATCCGTAGATTACTATATCGTCTAGACCGAACAGATGAAGTAAAATATAACCGAAAATTTTAATTTAAACATTGTAGTGTTTAATACCTAACATACAGATGTTAGGTATTAAACGCTACGTAATAATAGCTACGTAATAACTACGCTACGGTAATAGCTACGTATTTTTGGAGGGATTTTTTATAACAAATATGATCAGTCGGTTCAAGATTAAGCTACGTCCTCTGTTCCCGTGGGTTTGAAGTCTCTATCTTTGCCGCGAAGGGTCTATTAAGCAAAAGCATCCTTCGCTGCAATCAAGTGTAGTGATTTCACTAACATAATTAACACCATTAATTGCAGCGATACAAGTCGTCTATTAGGAATCATCTTCAACAGTTCAGCGCCAGTACTGATACAGGCGTTTACGACCAGACGCGACCATTTCAAAATAATTATTTATTTCGTTACAAAAAATAAAATAGATGCTAGAGACGTATCTGTCCCACGCCACGTGAGGCAAACACGTGCTGTAGTAGATATGAAAAAAGTACGTTGAACAAACGGCCTGGCACGCACTGCCAGTGACAAAACATAGGTGTATGACGGATATTATCACACCTCTCATACGAAGAACCGACAATACCTATGACATATGTCTTGTCAGACTTCCAGTTGTTCATAAACACAACGTTGTCTTGCAACTGCCTCCTTGGTCTAGTGGTGGCAAGCGCGACTGCTGACCGTGAGGTCCTGGGTTCGATCCCCAGATCGGGCAAAGTGTTATTGGGTTTTTCCATGTGGAATTCCTCAGTAGCAGCCCGGAGTTTGTATTTGTGCCCAGTTGATGCCAATTGGCATTTAAACGTAACGGCGAAATGAAACTTGTTACTATACACCTCTGCCCAACTCTTCGGGAAATAAAGGCGTGATGTTATGTTATGTTTTCTTGCATACCTCTTTCGATAACAGGACAACGATTAAAACGTGAGCTGGGGTTGGCCTTCGTGGATTTAATACTGACATTTATTGCAGTACCATTATCCTTAGGTATTTTAACGACGCCATTCGACATATTGATTTAACGTGACCTTATAAGTAGGTATTAAAGAAAAGACCCTATCGCACGTTCATGCTTCTTCTTTGTCATTTATTATCCGTGTTTCTTTATGTATGTGAGAAGTTGTGACAGCATCAGATCACCCCGCACACATTACTGCTGATTATGGGTGTCCACATGACCCTTTTAATAACATAATCGGCCCATTACTGTCCCACGGCTGGGCTCTCATCTTCACAGAATAAAAAAGTTTTAACGCTGGCCTGGTACGAGTTGGAGGAGTACACGTACCATAGGAAACTTTTTCGAGCCCTCTCAGGTATTCAGGTTTTTTCTCGATGTTTTCACTTCACCGTTAACATAACATCACGCCTTGTATTCCCCGAAGGATTCGGCAGAGATGTTTTAGTACATCCTCGTTTCGGCAGTTGTTTAAGTGCCATGTAATAGAGGGCGAGCCTATTGCCATTAACCAGACACAAATCCAGACACCGGGCTGCTACTGAGAAATTCATAACGGAAAAACCCAATAACACTATGCCCGACCTGGGGATCGCACCCAGGATCCTATGTTCAGCAGTCGCACTTGCGACCACTAGACCAACAAGGCAGTCACCGTTAACGTTCACCGTTAACGCTAGTGATAATCAAATTCTGATCCGCACGTGAATGCGAAAAGTCAGAGGTGCGGGCCTTGACCAAATTTAGACCCTACTGCATGGCAGGTAGGCGATCAACTGCTAGGTTATCACTGCTTCGGGGAAAGGCGAAATTGCCATAATCATCATTCATCATGCTTGGCAGACGAGTTTCTGACAAAAGGATACTGCCCATTCTCAGTACATAATTCCTTAGTCGCCTTTCATCACTCCCGCGGGATGATCGGGGGTGGTCTTGTCTTTTTCGGAAAACACACACGGGTTACGGTTAAAACGATACCTCAGAACAAAAAATGTTGACGATACCGCACAACAAACTTTGTTGTTTGATATCTTTTTCATTATTTACTCAACTAAAAGAAAATTTGTTCCACGTTTACCTATAAAACCTTTCATGTACTTGACTATTTTTTATCGTCGAACTTGAGAACTATGTCGTCACTGGGTCATAAAACAAATGTTTATTTATATAATGCCTATCAACTTAAGGCCAACACTTCACCTTCTGGTGCATTAGTTATAAACACAATCAGGGCGGATAATGGATACTAATTATAAGTAGGTGTTATTTTAGTGCAATTACATTATTTTATGTATGCACCGTTAATCTGTACCCGTTGCTACGTGGTATAAGACAATATTTTGTTAGATGGCTGTAGCATCTAACCAACAAACTATGTACTATATGTATAGGGTCATTTCAAATTAATTGGTTAAACTTCTTAGGGCGACTACGCAAGACAAATAGGAAAAAAAATTGTCTAAGCTTTAATTAATTAAATTACAAGAACGTAACTACGTGCGCGCTCTTCGTTACTGTTAATCAGGTTTTAAATAAATTTAGGTATTTTTCGTATTTAAATATCTATCTATCTAATAACTTTATACGAGCAATTCTTGTATATATATATATAATCTAAATCTCAAAAACGGCTCCAACGATTTTCATCAAATTTAGTATGCAGGGGGTTTCGGGGGCGATAAATCGATCTAGCTAGGTTTTATTTTTAGAAAACGTCGATTAACCAAAAAAAACCGAGGTTAGCTTGGTCATCCAGGTACTATTCTATTAATGATACCTAGTAACCCTGCGGAGCTACACCAGGTAATTTAAACTAACCCTTTACATTCTCATACTAATTGATTCTCTATTATACTCCCAAGAGTAAAAAGCGCGACTCTACTATTTTATTTGAAAACTATTTCAGTATCATCTTCACTAGAGATTGGCAACGTATACCTTGGTAATAAATTAAATCGCTTTCAATTTATCAGATTTTTATTTCTAAGCGATATTACGTTACGAGCTAATAATAAAATAACCTCTGATTTATCTAAACGACCATATTAATAGACTGTTACTATGAATTCACATACGCTAAGTATTCACATAACGGAAGTGAGTAAAGGCTGTGACCCTTTAGCTGGCAATTAGCCAACCGAAAAGTTACAAGTAAGCGCCAAAGGACCCATCACTCATCAAACAGTTTGTAGTAAATTAGTGCATTTTCCATGAAGCGAGGCCGAGAATAAACCATTTTACAGACGCAATTTCTTCTATTTATTTTTGTTAGCCGATGAATAATAACTAGTTGTTTCAAGAACCAAGCCAAGACAGCCAGATAGCTATCATATTGGCAAGATATCTAAGTGAAATTTATTTAGATAATTACGAAATATTTCCCATTAAATGTTCGTATTTATGATTTTCGGTGTTCAAGTTTGAGCTCTCGCATAAATAAGCTGTCAGTTACGTTTTACTGCATCGAATAACTGTAGAGAATCGATATCGTGACAAGCGGAACTGGTCATTATTACAGATAATCGATGTTTG
This sequence comes from Amphipyra berbera, assembly GCA_910594945.2. Lineage (NCBI taxonomy): Eukaryota > Metazoa > Arthropoda > Insecta > Lepidoptera > Noctuidae > Amphipyra > Amphipyra berbera. Next base: position 13,753,014 of record OU343125.1, read on the forward strand.
AAATGTAATGTGTAGAGGAGTAATTATTCGACCTTAGTACGAAGTTCGTTACCCGATGCAGACGGTCACCTCCTGCGTTTGCGCAAAAACAGGTGACGTTCCGTTTTATAGTAGGTATATGCGCTGCAGTGACACTGAAGCTGAAAATGGCCTTAGTATCCGTCAGTTCACGCGTTATTTTTGCTAATGCTAAATGTTGAAGGATACCTTGCGTATGTTTACGTTTATTTGTGTTACAATTTATCGTAAACGAAGAACGAAACACACCCACCACCACAAACAACATAAAACTACCTGGAATACTTTTTAAACATAAATACCGTTTTATTACTTTATTTTTTTCCTAGCGTTCAATATGTAGATACATAATTAGAATTATAGGTAAATTACACATAAATTATTTAATAATTTTATTCGAGTAAATATAACTTGTACCTTGTGGTTGGATTTTTTTGCATTCATATAATGCACAGTAAAATAATAAACGTAGGTGTTAAGATTATAATGAAGTAGGTACATGAACTTACGTACCACGACATTTGTTGTCGCTTGCGCAAACATCGTTGACTAAGAAGTTTGTTTACGTCAACAAATTAATTATTCTGCGAACTGGAGCGTATATAACTAGAATGTCGTGTCGCGTCAGCTAATTCGCCTAGCACTTGGAGTAATTTATAATATTCTCGTCATCAAAATGTCTGTGCCAAAACAGTCTATCAGTCAGTCTGGAGCAAAGTCCATCAATTTTCCCTCACATTAGTGTTAATTTGCGTCATTAAACTGCTCTTTTTATTATTTCAAATCCAGTGCACTAAACGAGTTAGCCTTAAACCTTTGAGTAATTATAGTCAAATACTCAAATGCTACTCAATTTGAAGTTACCGTTAAGTCTCGTGTTATCACTGTCACTTTAAGGCGAAGTGACAGAGACAGCACGAAATTAACGGCAACTTAAAATTTAGTAGCATTTGAGTATTTGGCCATTAGTGCCCAAAGTTCTGTAGTCAGAAATGCTCCTTCTCCAACCCCGCAGAGGCCGCTTTACCAATAGTTTCGTTTTTATTCCAATCAATTTGTTTTTTACCAACGGTTCGTTTAGGTATTACCCGTATCGTCACATTTTTATTACGACTCTTATGTGGGATTGCGCAGATACGTCGTGTCTAATGACGTCAGCGTAGTACAACGAACACCCACATTCGAAATTTATTGTTCCACATTTAAAATATAAAACGGCATATGTTTTAATAGTAGTACACCCTGTGACGTAGATGGGTTGTACGCTCACGGAATGGACTCAAATGAGTTAAAGTATAGAACTATTACTAGTGTTTCTTTGAAGTAAACTTAAAACAATCATTCGGTATTTTCTTATACAAATCAGATAAAAAATATAGTGTATAGCATATCCAAGAACATGACGTGTTATTTGATTGAATCAGAATTCTAACGATGCTATGAGTAAAGCCATAAGGGAATTTAATATGAAGATATTTAGTTACAAAATTAAAATATAGCCAGAAACACGAGACTTCGAATGAAGACTAGCAATGAACATGCATAGTTTTGTCAGATGAAAATAAAAACAAGAGTTTTATTTCTACTGAACGTTGTATTTACCACTTTCTATTTTTACACGTTGTATATTTGTCAATGCTATGCCATTGCATTGCTATGCTATGTCATAAAAAAAAGAAAAACATAATTTTGTTTCGGATTTTCCCTATTTATCAGGCATAGGAAATCAGTGGCAATTTCCGGTAGAGACGTAATCTATCGTGTATCTACCAACAATTTTAGCCACTGACAAAGATCTGACATTAGAAACTGTTTGAACTTCGTTCTCAATGAAATAGAGCCGGGAACTGTTGCCAAGTCGGCCCGTTTGGTGACACGTCAGTCGGAAATAGCTGTTCTAAACTCACTATCGCTTTACGTTGGGCAAACGACTACAGATTCTGAAGATTCAGCTACTCCCTAGTAGATGGCATTGTATCCAAAATCTTTGAACAAACGTCACCGAGAATGAGTAAACAACGAAACTTTTTTTTCTGAAGTGGCAGTTCTCCAATCTTTGTCAATGCAAAGTTCGTTGGGTATAACCCATGATCATAGGCTATTTATTATCTTAAGTTCGAAGTTCATAAATCTCGTTTTAGTACAGATTGGTTGCTAAGCCGTCGCCCACATATATGACACAATCATTCATTTCCCGGGGTTGACTCATATAATTTGTACCAGATGATGAAAAGATGATATGCGACACATTTTTGCTAATCACTATAGAATTATGTTAGCAATGTTAATGAGCAAAGTTAACAATAAACGAAAATAATATAATATACAGGCTGTAAACGAAATCATGTAGTTCCTTCAAAACTCGTAACGTACTGCTGACATAGATTAACCCAGCATGAAACAATTTTGGATCCAATAAAAAAAATCCAAGAAGTCAACATGTGTTCTTAACGTGAGGCATTTTAGCGCCACGAGTTAAATGACCGCGTTGCGAGCGATAGCCGCGCAATTCGCTCGGGGCGCTAAAATGCCTCACATTAAGAACACTTGACTTCTTCGAATATTTTTTTTATTGAATCCAAAAGTATCTCGTGCAGGGATAATCTATGTCAGCAGTACATTACGAGGTTTGAAAGAATTACATGATTTCGTTTACACCCTGTATAATCCGTACCACATAATAATAATGACACAATACAATTTAACGATGTCAGGTTAACCGTTGAGGAGGATACGTTAATTTCCATGTCATTAATTGCCAGTGTTTTTTTACTAGCAATATTATTTTATTACAGTGTATTAGTGCATGTATAGTTTAACAAGAAAGATTACTACAGAAACGAAATTTTTATCATTTTTTCGGAAATTTGGATAACTTTTCTTAACTTCTTAACAAAGATGTTAACATAAACATAATATAACATCACGCCTGTATTCCCCGAAGGGTTGGGCAGAGGTGTATAGTAACACCCTCATTACACCGTTATGTCTGTCTTATGTAATAGGGGGCGAGTCTATTGCCGTCAACCGGGCACAAATCCAAACTCCGGGCTGCTACTGAGGAATTCCATACGGAAAAACCCAATATCACTTTGCCCGACCTGGGGATCGAACCCAGGACCTCACGATCAGCAGTCGCGCTTGCCAGCACTAGAACAACGAGACGATGTTATTCCATGCATAGTTTTGGTTATTATCAATATTTAAGTTGGTCGTCGCTTAAATTTTTGTGATGGCGATCTTTTTCCTCGTACCGTAAAGCTTTACTAGGTAACTCTAAAAATAGACAATAACTCATAGTACCATGATTTATTGAATTTCAAACAAATCAACGTCTCGATATAACCGAAGTCTGACTCATTCTTATTCCAATAACTTTAAGTCAGAAGATTACTAAAAAAACTACAGGTAAGCTGTAAATTAACTGACCCGCGATCTGCGGGGTGATTAGGGTTGCCACTCGTACTTTATAATAAAGTATTGTACGTTATTTCAGGTAATTGTACTCTATACTTTATGAGAACAATAAAGTACACGAAAATATTTTATTTCGCATGATTTGATTTCTTTGAGATTTTGAAAAGTTTAGTCGTATTTTTTCGTTAAACGAAATTTATCGATTGGTGCTGAATCGATGTCGCCACTCGCCAGCGCCACACCACTACTCATTTGATACAAACTGCAAAAAGCAATAAAAAATATGTTTTTAAACGTAATAATAAAGAAAAATAAATTGTACTTTATTTTGATACTATGTACTTTTTTTTTCTTACCTATAATAACCAATGTACTTTAACTGCAAAAAAAAGGTGGCAACCCTAGGTGTGATTCATGTAGCACAATTCATGTAGCTTATTTTTTATATTGATTAAAATTAATTACTAGCCATATACATATTTTGTTTCTCGTTGTATTCTTGTAACGTCTTCTTTCGTAATTGCATTGATTCTTGACTATTTGATCATGATCGTTCGTAATTTTAAGCATTATTAAGCTAAGTATAGTACAGCAGAGATAACCTAACGGTTGAACGCTTAACTTCCATGCAGGAGGGTCAAAGTTCGATCCCGGCCCGTACCTCTGACTTTTCGAATTCATATGCGGATCAGAATTTGATTATCATTTGCGTTAACAGTGAAGGAAAAACATCTTGAGGAAACCGTCACACGTGAGAGGACTCCATAAAGTTCTCGATGGTGTGTGTAGTCTGCTAACACGCACCAGGCCAGTGTGGTGAACTAAGGCCTAAAAACTTCTCATTCTGTGAAGAGGCCCGTGTCCAGCAGTGGGACAGGAGTGGGCTAAGAAGTCGGTATACACATAGGCACTAGTAGGGGATTTCAAAATAATTATATATTGCAAATCAACTAATAGGTGTGAAATTACAATTCCTTATATATACATACCTATCTTAAAGCGGTATCAGTTACTGTATATAAATATCAACTTAATTTAATATCTCCCTGTTAACGCGGAATGAATTCAACGGCATGACGCACCGGTTGGCGGTTGCACAATATAATTATTATTACCAACTGTTATTTCCAGTATAACCACGTCACCTACCTCTTTCCATATCCTTTAAATTTTAATTATAGGTACAATTATGTGATTCTTACGTAAGTGTTGAACAATCCTGTTGGCTTGTACTGGGGAATACCGATATTCTAAAAGCCCCTCCAGACTCTCGCTGAGGCAGCCCATTAAAAGTTACATACTTATAGAGATTCTTGGGCTGTTTTAGCGAGTGCTTAGCCGGCATAAAGTAAGACAGATTCATCAATATACCTACATAATAATTATTATATAATGCTTTAGAGTAATTAAGAACATGGGAATATTCCGAAAATTACGAATTTCTACTAAACCAGGCAATATTTTTTGCTCTGGCAACGAATTAATGCCGGAATGTGTAATGTAATGTTGCTAGAGCAAAAAATATGGCCTAATTTAGTAGTAATTCGTAATTTTCACCCTACTTACAATTCAAATAATACAATCCATGTATCTAATTTTCTGACCATGAAATTAATACCTAATGTAGGTACCCAAGATTTACACTCAAGGCGCCACCATATTTTTCTATTAATGATTCATCGATTAGTCAGATCGACACAAATTAAGAAACATGTACTTTAATACACGATCACGACCCAAGGTTATCAGCAGCAGCCTAGCAATAAAAACCCTAGTATCTAAAAATACTAGGTACCTACGTGCACATATTAAGTCTTCGTTCATATACATTTAAACACTGCGCAACTAATTACTTAAAGCAGTAGATAGACAATGATTCATAGAAATGAGTAAGAACTAACGACGTTTGTGACAAAAAATACGGTTATTCAGACAAATACGTATAATTACCAAAAAAAGTAGGTGTACCTTATTTAGCACAATTTAATGATTTCCTGTTCGGTAGCAATAATACGATTTGAATAGTGTTAATTTACAAACATCCTCTTCATTTGTTGTTAACAAAAATATAACAACTATGGATAGTGATACTTACTTTATTCGATTGGCAAAATACATGCACTTATTGCATTTGTTTATTAAGCATGTATTTCGTGACTTTATTTAGCCTAATGATGGTATTGATTATAAAAATTAGAATGTAGTCGTTTGAAAACTTCAAAACAACCACTTCCATTATGTTTATTTGTAGAGGAATATTCATTTTCCAAAAGTTTACGCTATTAATTAACAAAGAACTAAACAGTAAATATTTACCTGAATGTCAGAAAAAGTGATTGCTGAAAATATGTTAGCCAATGGATTGTACCACAGAAATTTAAATAATAAGACAATATTATTTAGATTTCAGTGGATTGTACTAATCCTTTCTAAGAAAAAATCATTGAATAAATCTCTACTACCTAACGCAGGTCCACAGGTAAGCTGTCTAAACATTTTAAAATATCAGAACAAATTGGTTATCCATAATTATATCTTTGAATGACGGAAATAAAGAAAAAAATACTCAAAAACAGAGTGACAGCAACAGATTTTATTAACGTACATAATGAAAACCTCTAAAGTATAGAAAGCAATGAAAACTATATAAATTAAACAATAAAAAAAAACGATTGTGATATTATTTTACCGCATGTGAAAGTAACATTGATGATGTTCAACCCACTCATATTCGAAGTAACGAACGTGATCATACATAATGTGTTCAGTACATACAAATAATAAATTGAGAAAGCGGCCCTTTCATACCGCAAGTAGATTGGGTATAATATACCGAGTGTGAAATAAAAGAAAGAATAATTACAGTAATTTGTCAAAAATAGGTAGGGCTCTGAATGAATGAAGCTTAAATATTCAAAGCGAATAAATTGAGACCAAGGCAACATGAAATCTAATTCAAATTCGACAGTTAGTCACTCCGGCCGTTAACTAGCATAAATATTAGGTCATCAACCTCTCGATAGTATTTTAATAATCCTTCAATAATAATATTTGCAGGTCGTCTTCTTAAAAGCATATTCATGTTTCACAAATTCCTATATAAAACACCGTATGTAGGTACGTGTAATAGGAATGAGAGGAAACGAAGATATCGGTCCCTTATCATCCAGCCTAGTTGTAAAAAGTAATGGGGGAAACAGGTGACCCGCAATGGTCTAATAACCTGCATAGAGACCATTTATCTTAAGGCTTGTTTAAGATGCTAAAAATACAATTTTAATACTATACTTTTTCTAAATATAGATACAATCTATAGACGTACTTCAAACGGCGCCTACGCAAGTCTCAGTAAAACTGTTTCGGGTTCCGGCCTCATTAAAGAACAGAGGCAAGTTTATTCGTATATATCTCTGTACTAGTCTTTATTACAATAATAACAACAATAAGGACTATTGTTGCCAATAAGCCTGACATAGTGGTGATAGATCGATCAGAGCGCGTCACAGTGGTCGTTAATATCACTGTCCCACATGAGGAGAACCTTGTGAAAGCCGAGAACGACAAAGAAATTAAGTATCAAGACTTGGCACACGAGGTTGTCGACATGTGGGAGGTTGACTCAGCAGTCGTTGTGCCGATAGTCGTTACGGCCAATGGCTTAATAGCCAAGAGCCTCGACCAACATCTGATGAGGCTCTAATTGGGCAGCTGGGTCAAGGGCCTGATACAGAAAGCGGTACTTCTGGACACGGCACGTATTGTCAGGAAGTTCCTCTCTCTGAGGCCCTAACCACCGATAGCATGGACCCTGTTCCCGATGCCGGTGGGCTACTATTTTTTATATTTTTAAATGTTTTTTATATTTTTTGTGGAAATTTTTAAAAATATAATTTACTAGCGGCCCGTCCCGGCTTCGCACGGGTGGACATTTTCCCCGTTTTTGCAACATTTTTCATTTATGCTCCGCTCCTATTGGTCGTAGCGTGATGTTATATAGCCTATAACCTTCCTCGATAAATGGACCATCCAACACAACAATATTTTTTCAATTCCAACTAGTAGTTCCTGAGATTAGCGCGTTCAAACAAACAAACTTTTCTGCTTTATAATATTAGTATAGATATGTATAGAAAATGAATAAACCCAAATAATAATAAATTGTTTATTAGATTTTCCTTTTTTGTTAAGGAACTCATGTGGAAAACAAATGCCAAAAATATCAGCATCACGGGCTTGATATCATATCTATGTTTAATAGTTCCTCTGAAACAGATCTGCTTCATTAGTCACCGGGACATAACCATTCAAATCATTGCCGGTACTGTTTCTATTATGTTCAGTTAAAAATATTTCCATATTGACGTCATTGTTAGTATTCTTGATGATTTTACTAAGGTTCTAATGTATTCTACGTCACGGCAATTTGTTGGTTTATTGGGCTCAAGACTAACTGAATTCCTTAAAACAACCTACGTAAATGTAGACGTGAAGTTTCCTAATACTTACTATAAATAAATTCGTAACTAAGCCTGTTTGTTGATTTTAGTAGAAGCACGATCGACAGAATATGGAGGTATGTTTGGCCAGAGATTAATTTTGGATCCAAAACATAATTTATGTTTCTTTTGGGATGGTAGAATATTGTTCTTGGAAGCCGCTTTTAGAATCAGAATTAACAAAATAAGTGCATTTATGTTATTTTTCAGGCTCACTATCAATTCCGCAAAGAGTTTTAGCAATCTCTTCCCTATCGAGGTACTTAGCAACTAGATTAGTCATCAGAACTCTTTATTCCATTCAATGTATTGTTTATACAAACAGGTAAACACAATTACTTCCTTATACAGGTAATAAATGTAGGCACTATGTAAACAAATATTAATTATTAATAACATATCGTTTCAAAGAAATACTCGATAGAAACTGTTGTTGTAAGATTATAAGGAAAAGATATCAGATTTAAACGCTGTATTTGAAATAAGGGACACTTAGTTTTGTAGAACAAACGTTTCTATTGCCAATCTTACAGGGAAAACTGGTAGACTTTCCTCTACAAGTATGTAGTTTTATTGCAAAAGGATATGTCCTGCATGAATCATGCTGAATGAAAACTTAATTGCCGCTTTTCATTACCTGTCATTTGTAACTACGCAAGAAATGCATTTTTCCTATAGTCTGTAGACTTTATATGATGAAGTACCTAAGTATTGTGCAATGTTTACCGTCTAGTGAGTAGTTTTTTTACAGCTTTCATGATGTAACTCGTTGGAAATCATCGTCATGCATATATTTCGATCACAATGTTTAAAAACTTCTTTGCCCAGAAAACAAGCGTTTTTATTAACCAAGGTAGCTGTTGTATGTTAAAATTTGGATGGATGTTTGAAAATAGCTTCGAGAAAAACTAATTATCCTCATGTGGTATTGTCATGTTGTTATTTAGACCCTTAATTTTTTCAAGTGGTTACGGAACTTCGGTTGAAATTGACTAAGGTCATCCACACAGCAGCATCATGCTGAGTGGGATCCAGGGAACCTCATTGTCATAGCTATGCACATGGATGTTTTGTGATAATTTTTTTTTCTTTCTTTCCTTCACTCGGATGATTAAGGACTTGTGTTTATCCCTATGGACTCTATTGGCGACAGCTTTATATTTCATTATAGAATTTCTGCATCAGCATTGTTGCTACATTATATTCAATATTTAAACGTACATCATTTTTATTTATTTATTTTCTTAGGAAAACCAACAGCGACAAAAATTTATGAGTATTGAATAACAAGCGAATTACAGATTTTCACAAATAGTAACAGACATTGAAACAGAAACTTAGGGTACACTCGATAACAAAACAATTACGAGTATTATTAAGTCGCAAAGTAAAATTAAGTACACGTCGTAATTAATGGAAAAACTTAAGGTTAAGTAGGTGGGGCATTCTTCGAAAAATATTAACAAAAATTGAGAACGTCATTAGCATCATCCCAAATTTAAGAATGCAGATGTTTAATACTATAATTATGATAATGAAAACTGAAACTATACCGCTGCCGTCAAGCAATAAGACAAGAATAAAAACAATCTGACAATACTATAACGTTAACAACCCGGGAGAAGAATGATTTGTTAAAATAATGTTAAAAAATTTCGAATATTCACCCAGTGTATCCTTCTTGCCGTCCCACTATTAGTAATGAATGGATCAAATGAGAATTCCTTACAAAATTTATCAAAATCATTGCTTGCTCGCACAATATATGATTTTTGCCTATAATTAGAAGATAGAAAATCGGATAGAAATTGGTGCATTATATTTAATGGATCTGTGGAACATTGACGAGAAGCTTATGCAAGAAATCAGCACGAACGTTTGACGTATAGTGTCGTAAACGTAAGCGAATTTTGAATGGAAAATACAATCGTCCTATAACATTTTGGTTAATTTTTTTGCGCCATGCACTATTTGTATCATACATAGTGTGAATAAAGTTTTCTATTTAATTAAATAGTATGTGGGAAACGAGTATTTCCGTTTCAAAGATCACTTACATTAACGTTACGTTTACGTTAGTATATGGACGGGATTCGTGCTAGGCCTACAGGACAATCGATTCCATTTGAGATTTTCCAGTAACTCTACATTACTTAAACAGTGTGTCCCTGGATAATGTGCACAAATGAAAATGGGAGAAACTAGACCACAAATTATCGACAAAAGTTTTAGTTTCTTTATTAATAAAAATGAATCTTATATTCATTGCATGTATTTCGTTTAAATAAAAACAATGTTGATGGCAAAGAGTTGGAGGAGGGATGGAGGGGCTCGTGGCTAATTAACAACCGCGCCGATCGTAAGATTTGCGAGGTTAAGCTGCGCTTGCCGCGGTCAGTCCGTGGATGGGTGACCATTTGTTACACATCGAGACCCCTCCGTGCCTCGGAGAGCACGTTAAGCCGTCGGTCCCGGGTGTCATACGAATACCTATGACAGTCGTTACGGGTAGTCAGAAGCCCGAAAGTCTGACAAACGGTTTAACCTTAGGATATCGGCATTGCCCAGTTACTGGGTTGCGGAGGTCTGATGGCGGTCGCTCCGTGTAAAATACTGGTATTCAGCCACATCTGGTTAGACTGGAAGCTGACCCCAAGATAATTGGGAAAAGGCCAAGAGGAAGATGATGGCAAAGAGTTGATGTTGCATAGCAAATAAAAAGCAACCCTTAAAAACCAGTCATCAAGTTAAAAACGAGTTTCTTTGAAGAATTTATTGTGATTTATTCAATTCAATTTAAAAAAAAATACTTATATCTGTTTTTCAATTTTTTTTTGTCTATAAGTTGTGGTCTAGTGTCACCCATTTTCATTTGTGCACATTATCGAAGGACACACTGTATACAGCACATAGTAGCATTATTTCTGCATACCTACTAAAGATAGGTGTTATCTTTAACACCTTCCAAGTAAAAAGATATAAATTTGAATATTAAAAGCAAACTGTTTCTTAGAAAAGCATAACAAGACACGTATTTCACATTTCACAATCGTTCTACTTAGCTCACTAATACGTTGCACCTACTTAGTTACAGTCTTTCATTTATACTTATTCTCCCAGAAATACTGCACAAAAGATGACTTATATGTATATTGTATACTTACAGCAAAGTTACTAAGAGGTTCTTGTAACCTTGTTTGTACAGGTGACAAGGTACCATACGTCAGCGTTTCGTAATTAAACGCGTCATCAGTTGTTTTGAGAACGCTTTGTTGGGATATTTTGACATATTGTTAAAAAAAAACAGCGTGAGCGAAGTATTGCTGAGTTTGGTTGTGCAAATTTCGATCAGCTGTTTCTGTATTTACGTGAAGTTAGTTCTCAAAAATATAACCTCCAAAATTGAAAAGAACTGTTTATTATCACGCCCTATTTTGTTTGAAGTTGAGAACTATTTATAAAAAAAAAGATATTTCAACGTCGTCAATATAAACTTCTTCTGAAAATCAACATCCTTCGCAATCTATTTTTGATGTTCAGTTTGCACCACAAGCTAAACAGAGCAAATAGTTCACGGTGTAAAACGTGCATAGTAAACCGAATCCAGGTCGAGCCTGCTGTGTGAGCCGTGCGATAAGGCATGCCAGGAAGCGGGCCGAATGTTCGATCGCAAATATTGGCACCAACACTCACACACTGACATATCCCCGTAACGAGAGGCCATCACGTAGAAATGCGAACACTTGGAAGGAAGTGAATGGCCTCGCGACGTTCTTGGTACAACAGTGATGTGAATCCGTGTAAAATGTTAATAAGCAATTTATTTATGAATCCAAATATTCTGGATCAAAGCTTTCTAGAGGTGATTATTTCTAAGTGTGCCAATAAAATACGCATAGGCAAATGCTGTTACAATTTATGTTGGTTACAGCTATAAATCATTCGCAACGAGACTTATCCTGCAATAACCTGGGAGTAATAACTTTATTCAAATAGTATAAGGCGTAGTTCATTACTTTTGAACGTAAATTAATGAATATTTCAAATTTTATTATCGAATACAACGACTTTGTAATAGCAATCTAGTTACGTACATACAACTGTTATCAAAAATAGGTTTTTTTATATTGGATTCAATGTCAGAAAACTCATTTATTTTATTTAGCTTTAGGGCAATGACTGTTCATGACCCAGCTATCAGTTCATAAAGACAGTTACGTATTGTGACGACTACTGTAACTGTATCAACTACATGTTTATCTTTTATCATCTTTTACTCTATTTAATAGAGCATGAAAGTAGGTTATTGACACATACACTTATAGGTAGGTATACATATATACATAGTTATAATAATAGCGGGACATTGTATAATAACTTACTTTTCCACTGCAAAGAAATTAATGGAACTAGTGGAAAAACCCTTGATAATGTAATATGAACTTTTCAACGTCGTTGGCAAAAACCAAGCAATTTCGTCGATCTATTCATCATCTAAATTATGTGGGCCTTCTTAGAAAAAGCAATTCCAATAAATAATATCATGGTACTATTCGTTTTTTGATCACCTTAGGAGCAGTGGCCTAAAAGTCAAAGAAATGTTGGCAAAAAACTAACAAAGAACCGTTTTAACTGTTACCTCAAATCATTATAGTTATTGTTATTTGCGTTCACCAGTATTTTTTGTTGCAGAATAATCCGATCCTAGAGAAACGATTTTCTTACAATAACTACCAGCTAGACTAGACATTGAATGATGTTAAAAATTGATAACCGTTGCTAATATTTACCTCATTTAAAAATATTGATTATTTTGTACTAAAATTCCAGTTAATTACACCACATATTCGCTTAATTAAACGATAAACAAGGCATTTAGAATAGAATAATAATTAGTTTGACCATTGTTATAAATCAAAAGTCAATATCAAACTGTTGAATTCTTATCCATACAAGAATTCAACACTTAAATGTCCATACATTACGTATAATTTATCAATTCACAGTGGGTGGTCACAGGGCAATAAAAATAATAACAAATATCTACACATAGCAGCCATAAATCTTAGGCATCCACCTAATATACCTATTCCGAAATGGACCTCACGTAACAAATGTATGTAAATTTATCTATACGCTTGTTTCCGACGGTAACTAGCCCAAATCAATTGAAAAGCACTTTGTATTCAGAAATAACAATAAGGAGATAAAAATAAGAGGACACGGATTGTGCTAAGCGGATGGCCCTGAATAGCTACTTCTAATCGTTCAGTCTATTCATTGTCTTCTGAGCAAGGAGCATTGTTTTAGGCTGGCTGTCTACCACGGCGCCCTGTTTCCTGCAATTCGTATTTAAATAAGGACGTCCGCTTCCTTTGCAATTTTGCATATGAGAAAGTTATCGGTAAAAATCTTTTTATTAGGTATTGATGATCATTTATAAACGGAAGACCCATTCATGACATTTACGACGTTTCATTATCGACTTGCAAATAAATGTCTATCAAATTACATGAGTGTTTTATTGCCTCATAATATTGAAAACGTGTGATGTAGATTTATTGATAGCTTGCAATATTAAAGTGTTGTTTTTTTTTTTACTTTTTTGCCCTCTCTCGATTTCAGTTCTAATTAAAAGCAGCGCTCAATTACAGACAACCTTTATCTGCTACGCTGATTAGTCCCTGGCATTGTCTCAGAAAATCAATTTTCCTTAAAATAGCTCAGATAACGACAGACAATAGGTCAAGTTACATCTCTATGACCAATCAGTGCGAAGCCTCACGTATTTTAGACCATGAAGGTTGCAATTATGTGAAAAGGTTCTATTAGATGGTAATTATGGCGTATTCGATGAAGAAGTAATAGACGTAACCAGACACAGCCTTGTGGTCATGAGGCGCCATTTGTTCTTGACCTGCCATGTATTTTCTAATGAAAATTCCTCCATGAAATCTTATGGCACGTGACAATAAATTATAAACTGCGGTTTCAAGGGCACGACATGTTAGGGGTCATGCATGCCTTATTTCAGATTGCGAATAACTACTACAAGCTACTACTACATAAACAATATAGGTACATTTTATTTAATAGAAACGTGTATGCAATCCTTCTCCATAAAATAATATTTTACTAACATTAATCTTGAATATTCTGCCGTCTGCGTAGATTTATGTTTTCACCTGATAAGCATTAGTGTCAACTTCAATCTTTGCTATGATTGTGAATGTGTCGACATAGAAGAAAATTATCTTATAACATTTAAAACGTTTTGCATTAGATTACTTATGCATTTCCTCTTCCCAACAAGAGTCAGCCGTATCAAATTTTGTGGAGCCATCAATTTTGCGATAGTTCCTGGTGTGAATCGTCGTAATATCGAACCTTTACTTTTACAAATTAATAAATAAAATTGGACCTTAGATTTAAAGTCGCTTTAGCACATAATTGATAGCACTGAGATTATGAAATATTAAAAATCGAACTTACCTAAGAAGAAGGTTGAGAGAGCTATCATTCCTGGTCGTAGGCACGTCCTTAACACTAGAAGGTTCGCTCCGAACACCACGCAGTGAGAGCCTCAGTTGTCTCGGGATCGAGCTGAGGAGGCCGCTGCTGCTATTTCTTCGCTGATTAAGGCTCTTGGATCGCGTCAACTTGTTTGCCTCCAGGTCCTCGGGTTGAGGGTGCGTAGACACCTCTTCACCGATTCTAGAGATGGTTGTACTCGACACATCAGTGTTTATTATCGTAGGAACAGCAGTGTTCACCTCTCCCAACAATTTATCCCAGGGCGACGCGGTAAGGTCCTCCTCCGAAATCGTCTCGAAACTCCTCGGGCCGACCGACGACGAGGTTTTATCTGACATTATGAGCATTAAATAGGTTAGGGGATAGCAACGGAACGTAACACGACAGACACCTACAGGGCACTTCGTCACTTTGGGTTTTTAGTTTCTTGGCAGCACTTCACTCTTATCATAATATCCATTTGTAAATCATAATGTTTGGGGTAGAAATGTTGACACTGGAACAAAAAGAAAAGAAAATGTTAGTGCAATTGAATTTCGAACCAAATGTAGATTAAAAAGAGTCGCTCATGTGCCAAGACACGAAACACATGTATGAAGCTGTAAAACAATGCAGGTTGCTCCATTCAAAAGTGAGAAACGAAAAATACTTTCATAAAATTTCTACAAACTTTTACTTTTACCGAAATTCGTATAATAGAATTATGTGCAATAAACAGAATGTATGACGGACATTAAAACGTTGAATCTCGTAGTTGAAAACGCTTTCGACTTACTGACTGCAACTGATTTGCAGAAATGCTACTAAAACAACAGAAGATGCCTTTCTAAATAATTTTCTTTAGCAATATTGTGTTATTGTTTGAGGAGAAAGGTGCAGTTCCTCGTTAGCCAGAGAAATGTAAACATCTGTGGTGCTAGTCTTAATTAATAGGTACACAGACTTTTAGGCTAACTTACTGTCAATTAAGTCGACAACATTTAGAACTGGAATGCTAATAGCTTTTAGAAAATTTTCACTTAGCGCGTTGTAATTCGTTGAGAGCATTTTTATGTGTGTAAGTTTTTTTTATGATTGCAAATTATAAGTATGAGAAGCCGTGAAAGTTGGTAGGTAGGTACGTAATTGTATGGCTACTGCTGTATTTCGCAATCAACTGTACCATAAAAGTGCGCCAGCAATTTGATTTCGCGTGCCGAGGCTCTGTTCAATCAAATGTTTTCTATAGGATGATTGCAAATTCATTCAGAAGCAAATTATAGATAATGTGTTCCGGATTGTTCGTATTTGAACTTTGTCACGTGTATTATGTACTAAGCGAAACAAACAATTTTGTTAGGAGTAGACACACACTTTTTGTTGCTGAAGAACTAGAGAATATTTGTGCGAGGTTGACATTAAAGGGTTAATTAGATAAGAACAACAAGTAAATCAGACATTTTACAGATTCGATGAAATTGTAGTTAATGGGGGGATCCACGAGAAAACTACTATAGCTTCAAGGTCTGTGGGTAACAAATTACAAAAGTACGCATAGTCGTATTATTTTTTCTCAGTAACAAGTTGTCCGGACGGTTATGCTGTGTTAAGTATAATTTAATCGCTCTTGTTGCTGGTGATTTTCGCGAAAGTAAAACATGTCCCTAATGCATAGTTATATGTAAAGAGAGAAAGTGGAACACCTCTTGTAATTCTGCCGTTTTTATTTGAATGTAGATCATCTTTTCTAACTGAAGTAATTCATCACAGTTTTAGATTTTCATTATTTATTTAAGTAATTCTTTTATTTTTTTAAACAAACTTCTATAAATAAATCACTGTTTCCAAGCTGTTGTTACCTATACAATAGTAAAAACCACATGTCAGTAAAACAAAGGAACTTTATAATTTAAAAGTAATTGTTTGATTAAGTAGTATAGCGGCTACTGAACAAGAGAAAAGAAACAATTTATCTTCGAAGAAATTCTTTGTAAAAAAGCAGTATATGTATTAAAACTAATAAAATGTGAGTAATAGGATGACGATACATTCCGTCTCTTTGTAAAATACAGAAAAAGAATAGTTATTCTGAGAAATACGTGGAACAAATTCATTCTATACGCAGAATCACATTAACATGAACATATTTCAAGAAACAATATGGCGGTACCGAAGACCAATTAATATGAATTTATGTAATAAAATATTTATTTAATGTTGGCAGCTCTATAGATGTAAAACTCGCAATATTATATTTAGATGTTATATAATGTCTAGGACAATAATTTATGGATTCCTGAAATAAAGTGGGAATATTTGACACGTGGTGTGACAAAAATATATAGAGCAAAACGGTGGTACTTGAAACCAATGAAATATGTTTATAGCGTTTCGCGTATCACCGGAAAATTATTCAAATTTAGAGTAACCCTACACTTGTGAGCTGCGCCACGTTCCACCTAACGACACGGCTGGTCGTATTTTAAACCGAGTCGTCTGCCAAGTGTCCCGCGGTGCACGAATGTGGGTCAATGCTCCAGTCATACGCTGAATCATGGACTGATAGCACTGGCCTGATATCACTGATGTATTCTGACAGGTAACGTCGAAATATTGGACGAAATGCAAGCGGGCTCTTTGATGTTGCAAAGATTTCCCCGAACCGGTCTGATTAATGTTCTTCCGGACTTAGTTCACGTGAACTCCAAAAGCATTTTTCAGATTGAAGTCACTGTACCGAGAAGCATAAAACGTAAAATCCAGGTTGGATATGTAAATCAAAATTTCCGTGAAATAGAAGAGCGCCTGGTGCCAAATTTCGATTTAAAGTTAGTAAAGATGACGTTTCGATTTTTAATGTTTAGTAATAAATTAATACCCGGTTCCTATAAATAAAAACGAATCGTTTTGCTTACCAATGGTAGCATTTTTTATTGCCAAACGGGGCATATAAATAGACTCTTAAGCTAATTTTACCCGTGATAGCTACTTCCATATGGGAGGCTCTAATTTGCAAAGCCTAAGACTGCTTCATTATTGGTAAATACTTAAGAATCTCAATTTTAACCAATAGCGCTCCGTAAATTATAGGAATCGGCCCTTAGAATATCACAGTAAACATACTGCCTATAAAATGATAATTTAATAACTAGGTACATAATTGCTGCAAAAACTTGACATTAAAACCTTTACCGCTCATGACAAGAGTGATAAAATATGGCGCCGGTGTGGGAACTTGGAACAATGCGTAGACCGTATCTTGGTTATTATTTATTCAGATCCTGCTTGTGCCCTACACGACCGGTTCTTAGCATTATAAATTAGGGCTAGCTATAATACCTTCGTGTTTTCAATAAAATTCATGTTCAATTAAACACTACTCTGAGTGGGTAATTGATTTATAAACTTGTTTAATTAAAACATACATGAATAAGGGTGTGCACGAGCAATTAATTGACAGATCGTTCTTTATATTTATTTTGTCTACGTTAAAGTATATGAGTACTGGAATATATATATCAAAGGTAGAAATTCTTTAGGTCTACAAGCAATTAATTAGCAGATACTTAATTCATCTATTTTTTTAATAGGCATGCAATTGTTTGTACATTTAATATGAATACTATGGATCGTTTATTCATAACTTTACATAAGTAGAAATTCTTTAGGTCTACCAGCAATTCATTGAAAGAATTTCCAAGCACTTACATTTTTTGTTTCTGACTTTTATGAATACTGAGACATTTATATCGTCGTTTTGCAATAGGTAGGAATTCTTTAAAAATCCAACACTCCTCGGCCGCTTTTCAGGAGGCCAGCAGCCTTATCAAGGTTTTCCAATCGATAATAAACTAGAGATTGACGTTATTTAGGTCTTGATTTCGAAGAATTTGTAGCGAGTCGAATAAAACTATAATTAATATCACAACCACGTTAACCGCATTGCATACCGATTATGCAGTTAATTTTATAATGATTAATTACGTAAGTAACAGTGATTGAATAAACTCATAGCATTTATGGTAAAATGTTCATGATAAGTCGGTATTTTGAATGTAAACGTGAATGATTAGCCATTAATGATTGTGCATTGATTGTCGGCAACTCTTCACCGTTCCATTAGGCTTAGGCGCATGCTAAACGTCCAATATTTATTACAATATTTGGGACATGATCCTGGATCGTGATATTTAATGGGCGTTTAGATCAATGTAGAGGGGCTCGTGGCTAATTACCGCGCGGATAATACGATTTGCGAGGTTAAGCTGTGCTTGCCGCGGTCAGTCTGTGGATGAGTGACAGTTCGTTACACAGCGAGACCCCTCCGTGCCTCGAAGAGCACGTTAAACTGTCGGTCCCGGGTGTCATATGAATACCTATGACAGTCGTTACGGGAAGTCAGAAGCCCGAAAAGTCTGACAGCCGGTCTAACCTTAGGATATCGGCATTGCCCTGTAACTGGGTTGTGGAGGTCTGATGGCAGTTGCTCCATGTAAAATACTGGTATTCAGCCGCATCTGGTTAGATTGGAAGCTGACCACAACAAAGTTAGGAAAAGGCTAGGCAGAGCAATTAGATTCATATTTGGTAATTAAATGCAAGATAAAGATCACGATCCAAGATTGCGATCCAAATATCATGATAAATTTTGAACGTGTAACATGCACCTTAGAATTATGATGGTAAGCATACAATACCTATCACATTGATTATTTTACAGTACGTACATTTGTGGTTATCGTTTTTACTAGTGCTTATCAAGCATGGGCTAGAATGCAGTCACATATACACATACACTATGATAGGTATAAAACATAATATATTATTTACATATATGTCGGAAACATACCCGTTGTTGGCAGACAGATTAATGTCTATCTGCCAATGATTTAACTAAAATAATATACTCACTTATACCCAGTTCTATAACGTGTTGGCGACATTTTGGTGTTGATTCTGTTGCACACCAACTAAATTTAACTAAAAATATTGCTGTCTTTTATTAACAGATGAGACAAGACAGAGACGAAATATGTTTCATTAGTTTACTTGTTGGACAGTGGCATAATGCTCAAGTGTCGCCAGAATCTGTATGGGAATTTTAGTTTACCTTAATTTGACAGCTCTAATGTTCTTCCATCTCTTTCTTGTTTGATTTGCATGTAAAGGATACCAATATGTTTAGTTAAGTTTCGTCAAAACCGGGCCATTATATGATAATGACGACTACGGCGAAGCAAAAAGGAAGTAAAGAAAAAATCATGAATCAGTCTGTCTATGCATTAATATTCCCTCTATTAAACTATTCTACATATCACGTGCCATATTTTCTAGTATGGATATCACGTGCAACTATTAATGTTCTACGAACGCATTTTGTAACTTAATGTAGAAAATTTAAGGCGAGCCCTACCACGTTATTGTTTAAATGATTTTCGTCGTATGTACTTGTATGTGAATTATATTGTATGATTTTCTCTTGTGAAAATTTAATTAAGAAAATATAACTAAGAATAATTAAAAAAATCTCTATAGCAATATATTTCGAACAATCAGAAAACTTACTTTTACTCGTAATTTTCTTAATGGTCAATCAAAGTATGGAGAAAATCTGAGAGCCCCAAGTAAAGACGCAATCATTTGCGCACATCATCCAGCGGTGGATACTTTAAGGCTATGGAAGAAGAATTATAAGATACGACACAATCTAATCTATAATTAAATCTATGTATAAGGAATTTGAAGACAATACACACAACATGGGTCATACTTAATAATTCTTTGTTCACTGCTTAGGTAACGATGAGGCATAAGGATGCAATTACCTACACCTCCTATTACTGCAGTATTAACATAGCTATCTGCATAGAGATCCAGATTACTCGGTACAATAATATATGTGCACGAGTAAAGTAAATCAGTACAATGGTCACGCTACTTGTAAAACTATTGTCATAAATACAGCGAGTTTCTTGAAACCGCGATAATCATGAATATATTTGATTTAAAATTAGCACCTATGAATTAAAATTAAACGAAATATTACTTTCAGCGTTTACTTTATTCTCATAGTTCCTAATCGATGAGATGGATTTATGATAGAAGAAATTATTAATATGATATCATCCGGAACTTCCATTGTTGAACACGAGCAAATATACAGAAAAAAGCAAAATAAACAGGAAGGATATGATGAATTAAGTATTTAAAAAAATATATATAAAAAGTTGAAAAAGTTGTAAGAGCCAAGCTATCAAAGTAAAGACAGCTTACATGGTGGTCGTAGCCTATAAATACGTGTGAAGAAATAAAAAAATGGTCTCTGTATCTATTAAAAAAATGCTCGGTGTAGAGTTACATTCTTTCATCGGCCACATAATATTTAATCATAGTTTCAATTCCGTCTGTTCAAATTAGCCACTCTCAAAGTCAGTGTCGACCAATTTGTCCAGTCATGTGCTTCATTTAACGAGATGTTTTGTAACGGTAGCGACAAAAAGTTCAGTCACATGTTTATTTAGACCAAAAAACTGTACACTTTCACATATTTAGTAGTACGAAACAAATTAGCGTCTGTCACTCATTAGTTCACTACGCAAGTAACCGAATTCGCCAATTTGGTCGTTTCCGGCAGCGGGTCACTTGAATTTGCATTCATGTAAATAATGGATTCCAATTCATACGGTTTTGTGAAATTCGACAACGATCAAATCATCATCAATCTCAAATATTTTTTTAAGCCTAACGTGTACGGAATAACGGTGATCACAACGTGATTCTATTTCATTTCGATTAATAGCAAACCAAACGATTTTTATTTGCGAATAAAACTTTTACGGCCAACGCCTGACACAAAAATAAAATCTCAATTTAAAATCGATTCTAAAAACTTCTTTGTTATCGTTTTATGAGAGAACTGCTCTGGATATGATTTATTACATCTGAATTGGCTATGATTGTGTTTGCATAAAGAACTAAAGAGCACAAATTGCATTTTCACTAATCAGTTCTGACTCTCTAAAAGACTCAATTGGTAAGCATACAAAGTTGTCTGGAAAGGAAATGCACCATAATCATTAAACTCCCCTCGTATTATTGAAGGCTGTTATGATTTTACAACTCGTAAAATAATTTAATGAGCTGATAAAAAATCATTATGTGGACAGTCGATATTTATGACAACATTGTCGTTTAATAGCACTGCATTATTTAAAACTTTAACGTTATTGTAAACTTTGATTGAATAATTTTATGTAATCTCACGTCAAAGGAGAATTTTCTAGAAAACAACTAAATTAAATATGATTTTAGTCATTAACGATTAACCGTAAACAACTAAAATCGTATAATTTTTCAGTACTGCGAATTTTGTCTAATGTTTTGCAGTAATTTGTTCTGTTAGTGTCTTGCACAGAATTTGATGATACACGACATGTGTAACATAGTGACGGTTGTCATCAAAACATAAATATCAACCAGTACAAACTATAAGATCATTACGGTTTCAGTACAAGAGAAATGTTGGCAGAAAATACAGAAATTATACTTAGTCACTGACATATTGCGGTCATAATCAAATCAAGGAACATTTTGTTAATTTTACAAGTTCTTGGAACAGAATTTTCGGCCATCAGAGTATCCATGAACACGGAAGTCAACGAACTTTATTATATTATTAGGGCGGTCTACTCTCTCATTTTCTTGTGTATTTGTTCTCGGGAATAAGGTTATTTCCGCGGATTCGTGAAATCATTCCACGAACACATGTACTGTATGGACCGTTGCCGCGTTGGCCTAACGTTATCTGGTACGAGATAAAGTGGCAAAGACTCATTCATAATTGAATAATTGATTCACTAATGATTAATACAATTAGAAGATTTATGAACGGTCTACATATAAAAACACATGAACCATGATTGGAATCCACTACAGACCTACTTTATTTACTAAGCTCTTCAGAAGAATCGCAAAATAGAGGCTTCCGATATCTTTATTACTTAATGTTATTTATAATTCAATAGTTTTGGATAGCTACGTTATCATGCATAATGTTGGAATACAAATTGATATTGTAAATGCAATTAGAAAATGATAAAATGCTATCAACGGTTGAAATACGAGTGTAAGGCGTCGGCATCGGCCTAAATGGTGGTCGCGCGATCGCGCTATGCGTTGGTGCGAATACTCAATCAAATAATAATAAATTCATGTTCTAATATTTTATAATCATAAAGACACTATCTTATCTCATACATTAGGATATTTGATTGAGCATTCACACTATCGTACGTATCGTATAATCGCGCGACTGTCTGTGATTTAGAACGATGCAGACGCGACGCGACGCCTGAAAACTTGATCTTAGAAATCAAGAAGGAACTGATATTGCTACAATCGTTGCTAGGGTGTAGCTTGACAATGACATAGACCTTACAAATCATAATAGTAGGTATTTCCTATAAGTATTCGGGTTACTTATTACATCATTGTTCGCGTATCGTCTGCCTGACAACTACTGCGATAAGTAATGGGAACCTTACAAGGATGTTTTTTGCTAAAGAAGTGTCTTTTTTTCATATGGATGGTTGCTAAGCAAGCTTTTATATAACTTTGCACTCTTCGCCTTAGATAAACAAACTATTTGCTTTGCTTATTATGTTAAAATCCAAAATTAATTATCGGTCTATAAATCTCACAATTTGAGAATTGTACTTTCTAGCGATTGTGTAATATATTAATTTATAACTGTTACTATTTCGTTATGTAAGGTTTTGAACGGAAACAAAAATGGATAACAATTATCGGTCAGTTTAAAATACGCTTCCTTTAAGGTTTGAGTATTATTGCGTAGTGACTTTAATACTGGAGCGGTGAAACCACAAATATAGCTATATTTATCTTATCTGTGGTTGAAACAAACGAAATTAATTAATGTTCATCGGCACCCACTCTGATCGGATCCGTGGACGATAAACAATGGGGACACAATTATAACCGATCTTGTACAAGCAGTAGCATATTTAGGAATAATAGATTTTGCATACTAAATTCCTGATAGTTCACATTGCCACGAAAGAAAAGAAAATAATTATTCCATCTCTCCTAGACCTGACATTTGAAATCGAAACCTACATTTACTAAGCTGCCTGTTCTAAATTTCCTGATGAGAACTAAGTGATTGTAATAGCGGGTCTAATGAGTTAGTATCAATATCATTCGATGTCTGTTGTAATCAATAGATATCATTTAAAAGTAAGTAGTCATGTAAAAACCCGTTAATCTCTGACGCAAGTAAACACATGGAATGAACCTTAAGATATTGTTATCAAAGTCAAGTTGAACGTGATTAAATTTGATGAATTTATACCTATTATTTACTGTGTCCTACAAATAAGCTAATGTATCGATCGAGAGAATAGATGTAAGGTCAAATGTTCGAGTGGCTTCGAATTGCCAAGAATATACTTAATTGTAATACATACTAACAAATAGCAATAGACATTAATTGAAACGCCCGTTGTGATTGAACGATGGCATCTATTGTACGGTAGTGTAACAGCCAAGTACAGAAGGTATTGAACTAAAAGCAAACACACGCGACGGGCTGAAATCGATTGAAATAAATATTTGCTGCGATTCTAATCAACACCGTCCAATAAAATTCGAAGAAGGTAGTAACGGATAAATATATCGGTGACCGATAAAGTCGAACGCCTTCGTTGGATCGAACCTAAAGATGCAATTTATTGTTGTTTGTGAAAATATTTAATTAAAATACATGTGGGATTTGAAAAAGTTTTAATATTGTCCAAACGGGTATGAACCGCGTGTTACCGAACAAAATAGGTAGGAAAATGTTACTGCCCTTCGATAAAGCAGCCAATGCCAAAGCAAAAAATTAACACGAGCTGATAAATAGTAACGTGGATTCAGTTATATTTGGTTTTGTTATTAAATAGTTATGAACCATTACGAATTTTAACCTATGACACTGCACTTAGTTTCACGTTATTTCGGAGTCAACGTTTTATTCTATCAATAACGTACAATTTTTTTTGGTTTATCAATGGTGTACCTACCTAATATACTGTTGTTATTTTTAACCAAGCTCAATTAATAGCTTCCATCACATTGGTTTTTTCTCCTCATGATGCTAAAACGGCATTTGTATCAAGGGATTTTGTTATTGCGGAGAAAATTTGAAGACTATTAGGATGCTTAATAAAATTTAATGATTTATTTGATTTACCGACTGTAGTGCGGAAATTGAAACAAAACACTACGAAATTTTCAAATCAATATTGTTCCAACTGACTCTGACACCCACGTATTGGCTCAGTTTAAAACTAGCTTAAGTTTAGTAAGAACTCTAAGCATTGTGGTTCTCCTCTATACATAGTTCTATCTAGTCCTCAATAATAATTAAAACGTCATTATCTTTAAACATAGCTCTTTGAATTTTAGCCTTTTGCACACAATCTTTAGCAAATATCTTAATAGCTGCGCCAGACAGGTTTTTTCCAGATATACGGGTATTGTTTTTGTTTAAGGATTGCGTCAGTCGATCGGCAGACGGTCGGTGCTACACCTAATTAATACATTAATTAAATAATAAAGAATTAAATTTACGCTTCTAAAACAAAACTGCTATACCAACTAGTGTTTATGTACCATTTAACCCTAGAACCGTACCTTGGGGTACAAATCAAAAATAAATTAATAAATGTGGGATAACTTTTTTGTTACACAACGGATCTTTTCGCGCTCCCGTGTATTTTCGTGGGGCGGGGGGGGTGGCGTAAAAATGTATATGTTTTAACCACCAAAAAGACATTTGCCAAAACTGTTGAGAAAAGTTCCTTTTATTTTGGCTTAATTGTATTATGCGAGACTGAAATAAGTGCCATAACAGTCTATGTAAGTTGCTTATTAATAAATGTTTATTCTAATGTAAAAATTATGTTTTGTTTACTGGGGTACTCCAGCAACCCTGGGTACTGTTACTTAAAGTCTACTATGGGTACGGTTTTAGGGTTAAAGAAATAAATTGTTAATCATTTTGGCAAGGGTTATACAACTGTGTAAGTATTGGAAAAAATCCCGAATCAAAACCGCAACAAGAATTGTATTTTGAATCAAGTATTTTCCCTTAGAGTGACGCAAAAGCGATTAATTATAAATACGCATGATTTTGTGTGACGCCAAAATCGATTCTGTTGTATAAATTGATCAAGTTTAATCATTTTAGGAAAATTATTCAAATGATTTTAGTTTTTAACCGACTTCCAAAAAGGAGGAGGTTACTATGTTCGTCTGTATGTATGTTTTTTTTTTTTTTTGTGTATGTTCATCGATATTATCGCCAATTGTGAACCGATTTTAATGATTCTTTTTTTAATGGATAGGGTATACTTCGAAGTTGGTCCCATTTAAATTTGGTGAAGATCTGATGAAGGACTTCGGAGATAGACAATGGAACTCCTCAATGACGAACAGTACGCATATTGCGATGATGTGATGATAACATAATTGTTACGAGCAGCATCTTTAGTAGGTCCAACCAAGTTTTAATTAAGGCCACTAAAATGAAAAAAATAAAAACTTTTTTACAAAAAATTTAAACCGACTTCAAAAAGAATAAAATAATTACCATATAAAATTAACAGTTTCAGAAGTCGGTGCCTTCAATTTGGTTCAGGTGGATCAGCACCGACTTCTGAAACTGTTCATTTTATATGGTAATTATTTTATTCTTTTTGAAGTCGGTTTAAATTTTTTGTAAAAAAGTTTTTTGAACAAATTCTAAAGACACAACCTCTCTTCTGCCAGTTACTTTATTCAAAGTTTTAAATACCTATCTACCAAGAACGTAACGTCTAGAAATAATACGGCTAGTTTTAATAACCCCTGTAAGTCTTATCAGATATTCACAACGTGACACGTGCTTGCCAGGCAGTTAGAAATTAATCATCGCCCAGGTATTAATTGCTACTTTAAGCAACCTTGAATGACCACGGTGTTCATTGATGCGATTTTGCATACCTTACTTGTAGATACATACCTTTTTAAATTGCAAAAATATTAATCACGAACCGTATGTACTGAGTTAGTAATTTCTATAATTTTTAATGAGCAATCCATCTGTGCATTTATATATTTTTAACCGACTTCGAAAAGGAGGAGGTTCTATATTCGATAGGCTTTTTTTTATGTATGTACACCGATTACGCTGAGATTTATGATCCGATTTACGTGATTCTTCTTTAGTTTGATGCGGAATAGTTGCCATTTGGTCCCATATAAATTTAACATAGTTTGGCCCAGTAGTTTTAATTTTATGATTTTTTTTATTTTTTTATGAATATTTTAGTTTTTTGTATCAATCTACAAAATGTTTTCCCAGTATAGGTATTACAGCGACCAACGATGAGTGTCGGAATAATGATAATCATGGCTATTATTATACCTTCCTACTACAACCAAATTGTATGTGTTAGAGTTTCAAATAAAGTTAATTTGCGGTTCAGGGGCAGACAGACAATCGCCATTGCTTTTATATTTAAATCGCCGTGTTATGTCAACGTTAAACACTGGCGTTATGTCATAAGTGATTAGCCGGCCATTACTGTACAGAACGAGATAGCGAAATATGCAAAGCGTGATACGAATTATTACGACACAATGAGACTTGTTGGGATGCAAACTATTTAACAGAATTTAAACCTTATTTTTAGTGCACTAGTGTTTAATATTATGTAATTAAACGTTTTCCGTTTTTTAAATGCTGGCGGCAGAGTCGTAATTTTGCAATCGTATCTAATTGTAGGACAGTTGAATGCTGTCTGTCAAACCTAAGCTGAATCATAGTTTCAGCATAATTTGAATGGCAGAACCTATTGTCTATTGATTTATAGTCATCTTCAGACATGGTTGAAGAAATATTTAAAGAATTATTCATGAATGTCATGGTATACGAACAAACGTGGCAAAATAAATTGAAAACCAATTTTTGAATGGCTCCATACATACATACAATGAAAACTAATAACGATAGGTATTTAATTATGTTTCTGAAAGTATTCATGACAAATACAAAGTTTTAATAGATTCGAATTTTTGGATATTCTGATAACACGCGTAGCTTAGAAATTTGGAAGAACACAATTTGGAAGTCCCCTGTCGTGATGAATCACATGATGACACCATGAATCTCAGATTCAATTTCAAATAACACCCAGGCCTACATGCACTAATTTGCCTGATTTTAGTGGGCATAATATCCCTTCAGAAATGTTCAGTCTACACGCACATCTGTACATTGAACAGGACGATGAAGTTTTGGACACGATGAAGTAAACTTTGGTTTTAATTTCTTTAATTATGTGTAATATTTTTAATTGTTTTAAGTTGATCAATTATCTTTACCTCACATTACATAATAGATCCAATACAAAAATATTTTCAGGAAATATACTTATGACTAAGAAAATTACTAACACAACAACATCACGTCTGTATTCCCCGAAGGGTTGGGCAGAGGCGTATAGTAATACCCTCATTTCGCCGTTATGTTTAAGTCCCATGTAATAGGGGGCGAGCCTATTGCCATCAACCGAGCACAAATCCAAACTCCGGGCTGCTACTAAGGAATTCGACACGGAAAACCTAATAACACTTTGCCCGACCTGGGGATCGAACCCAGGACCTCACGATGAACAGTCGCGCTTGCCACCACTAGAACAACGAGGCAGTTAAAAATAAACTATGATTTGCTAAAGTCTATGTTTTAGCTCCACTCTTGTGCTATTGTGTTTGTTTGCGAACTCTATGTATTAGCACATCGCAGTTTGTTAACTCAAATATGCTTGGAAAACAAAACATAATTCATATCAGGTACAAAGTCTAGATGGAATTACAATATTTTTCTATTTAGTGATCACAAAAATAATTAAAAGTTTTGCCAACATTATGTGAAATTCTGCAAAAAATGAAGGTTTACAGTTCACAACAGGGTCTAGATTTAAATCTTGTTATAAAAACGAGTTATATCAGCAGCATCAAAGAGTGTTGTACAGTTAGGATGACTATCCCAAATCGAAATAATCCGCTATATGCTATTAAACGCAATTATCATTTCCTAATTAAGCAATATTGACATATTATTTCAATAAAAGGAACAGAAATTGCAATAACGCTGCAAAGGCCTTTGGCACATGCAAGGAGACTACCAAGTACCTAGAGCCTATCCTACATTCAAAACCTTGCACACTATTGTCACCTTTAAGCCAAAGAAAATAATGTCGATATTCCCATAGAATATATTTAAAGACTATAAAAATAAACGGCCCATTGTATCATGTGGGTACATAGACGAATACAACGGTCAACTGCGAATTTCGTTATAAAGAATCGATGATTCATGATATAAAAAACCGGTAACTACCTCCACATTTTTTCTGTGCTCATCGCCATCTCATCTCGAATTTTTTTTTGACAATCGGGTTAATTTATTTTTTACTATAAAATCGTGATGCAACGTATTCGATAGTTGATAACTTTAAAAAGTGATTCGTGATATCCAAAATTTCTTATCATGTGTCATTATTTAATTTGAATTGGTAGGTATTTATGTGAAAACCGGGGCAATATAGAGCAACTTTATAAATCAAAATATCATTATACAACATTTATATTTAATGTTTTTTTTTGTTTTGTCAACTGTGATTTCTTCCTTATTTACATTATTTTTATTAGGTAGTCTTATCTCAAAGCATCTGCAAATGATGCATCCCATGATCCAAGCATCTGCTGTTCTACTTTAACTTACTGGCTACAAAACTAAACAGATCCTTAACTTAAGTTTCCATTACTTCTTATCCCTCACACCATCTTCCTGGCGGGTCAAGTTAAACAGCTATTTTGCCATAACTAAGAGTGCATCTGACTATCTTACCATCCGCGTGTATTACACAATATGATATCAAAAGAGGTCTAAAGATAAGACGTGTTATCTACTTGCTTGGCAATCTCGAAAACAAACAATAACATAGGTATAAGTATAAGTACCTAATACCAAAGACATCAAACACACTGCTGGCTAAGTAAAACTTCAAAGTCAGGTCATTGGCGATGGATGGAGATCAGAGATGTTACGAACGCAGGTAAATAGAGACGCTATGTATAGCTCGGAATTTTGTTTTAAAAGTTTCCTTGAATACACTAAAATTATGTCTGTAAACAAAGGTAGGTAATAACAAAATAAAATCAGCTGTTTGCAATATTAAAATTTGTAATGTAACTCTTGACTCTCGTCAAACACGTGAATATCTATTAGTCATAGAGCAGGAAACATTAAATGATTAAAAAACGCAAACTACGTTACGTACTCACACTAAAAAGTTATAGTTAGTTCACTTGCATTAAACATCTTAGATTAAATGTTTGTAGCAATATCAAGACATTTTTTATTATAAAAAAATAAGATAATAATATTATAACTGACTTCACAGTTTTGTTCCTCAGTGTAATGCCGATAGTTACAGTTTATCAGTAAGCGTTTCAATAATGTTCAATGCCGTCATTTCCATTGAATAATGTATAACAAACACATATAGAGCAAGTTTGAGGTTAGTTAACGTGCTCAATTCAGTTGTATAAATAGTTAACACTTGAACATTACCAAAACTTGTAGTCGTTCCCTTGAAATGACATAGATTGGTGTATGTTTTGAATGAAAACTTGAAATTTTTGTGAAAATTCTCTCCTTAATGTTTATGTCTACAAAATTCTGTCATCTTGGGAAATAACCGAGCCAATTAACACTATACTATACTAGAACATTCCGACCTAAATAGCTGTATCTAATTTAATATTCAAACATTTCCCTATTATGGTAACTACTCTATGTCGTAGGTAACTACAATGTGCACGTGAAATACAAATGTTTCAGAGACCTCGTAACAAGCCTTGAACAATTACATACATAATAAAACAAAATAATAAAACATTAAAGACTCACCTTCATATATGGACCTATCATAAAGAATTTTTGTTTATTGTTTCGCGAAATGAAATTTCACGAAACCGGAAATGTCAAATTTAAAAAAGTTTTGATGCACTAGAGTTTATAAAACTAAAAGTTTCACAGCAAAGTAGTATCACAGAATTTTTGTACGCGAAAACACAGACACTGTATAAGTATGTGGTTCTTAAAGTCACAATTTTACACGTGATCCAGGTAATAAATGAAGTAAAAATTATAAATTTATTTCTTTTTAGGCATATTTCAAAAGCTACCAATAGCTGGTAAGGAACTTTGAATTCAGAACGTGCGCTTTTCAAATTACGGCGGGAAAAACTGTTCGCTTGCGCGCGGCGCGAATGTCTACCGTGTGTTGTCTGAGCAGTGACTGGCCCAATGCCGCTAAACCCGCCACACTTGTATATTCGCAGACGTTAAAAAATAAATACAACGAGGTGCGATGATGGAAGACTGGTGGCCTGTTTCATAGAAATTATCTAACTGGCGTTTCCAATACACGGTTCGGGCAAATTCAAATGGCGTCAATCGATTCCTTTCACGCTTTTTGATTCTTAAAAGCGAGGTAAAAAATTCTTATCGAGTCCGTCCACCGCACCCAGTTGTTAGGTTGGAATTTAGATTAGTACATATTGATACTTAGAAATTCTAACAAGCTCTAGCGCCAGTGTTTAGAAATCAGAGCACTATTTTCACAAAGTTATTGTATGAAGAAATTGGATCGCGTTTTCCACTACTTTTACCGTGACTTGGACAATCCCAAGGGGCGGGGGGGCTGTTTCTGTTCGATTCAATTTAAAAAAACATGTAAGGAATAGCAGCTTCAGATGTTTTATCCAGACAATAATATTTAGATTCGGGAGATATCAAAGACGAAATACGTCTTTAGGCAATTTTTTCTTCATTTTCCTTTTTCTTGGCTCCTACGTTACTATTACCGTTATAGGAGTCTAGTTGCTGTAAATTGGTGTAATCGTTATACTATCGTATAGCTTTAATAAAAGTCCTACCATGTCATACATACCCTCATATTAGTGAAACACTGATTTCCTGTGCAGTTGAACAATAAAGTTACTTTAACAAAATTAAGTCAAGTAACTAATTAAGAAATTAAAAGCACGCTCTCCCTTAAAAAATCACGAAATGCCACCACATTCACAATAAAATTGTTAAAACAGTTTAACACTGATTAAGGTTCTTCGTGCGTTGTTAACACTGAAAGCGTCAAGCATACATACAAATGCATGTTTAAGTTTAAATTTAGTACGAATTCGAACCAATAACCATAAGTCCTTCTTCGGTAAAATAATGTGAGAACTCGATAAGGTTCTGCCAAATGCATTGAGTATTCACTGACCACTACCTACTCAATACAACCTTGTAGTAGATAATTACTTACCGCGATAACCCATAAAATGGGTTATTTTAGCTGACAGTCATTATTTTACAGCTTTGGTCAACAATTACTTGAACAAAGTTTTACTACAACCACTATAAATAAATAAAAGTGCAAATCTTGACCAATCATTAATCTACGTGCACGTAGATAATTATGGTTGCATTCAAAAGCGACAAAATTTTAAAGATACTTTGTTAGCATCATGTCCACTTAACCGTTTGTTTGACATGATTATACCCGAATTCCTTCATAAATCTCACTAATCTCACTGAAATACAAATTAATTAGCGCCATGTGATAAATTAATAATGGGCCAATCGATATGTTACATGCCCAATGAAAAAAATATGGTCGCAATGCATTTAGGATTCCCAAAAATATGATTTATTCAGTTTTTTCATTACAGTAATATGTTCCTTTGCAGTATAGATTATTCCGGCCAACTCTCAAGATCCGGTTTGTTAAACGTAAATAGTGTCGCGCTGAATTACATACCTACGCAAATTAAACTTTTTTTTCAAAAAAGAAATACATATCAGAAACCCAACAATTAACAAACGAATTAATCATAGACAGCGGTATATTTTTTTTGGGTAATCATCAGTTTCTCTATGAGTAGGTATCTCCGAATTATCTAATTCAGAACTAAACACGAAACATACTAAAAAAACAAAAGGCACATAATATGAACGTTTCTTGGAAACAAATGGCTTTCCTATTGTTCTTAATAATTATGATTGCATCTCATAAAAGTTACGTATGATATGTAATTTAACGTGTTCAGAAAACAAAGAGTAAATTCCTAAGCACAGTGAAATCGAGTGCAGTCATGGACCAAACATAGCTATCAGTTTTAAACAGACTTAACTTCAATAACATTATTAGTAGAGGTGTCTTTATTTATCTCTAAAATATAGGGCGTCGATGACGTGTTTTAATTATGACCTAAGATTATTAAAATAGCTATATTTATCGTAATTATGTTTATCATTAAGTATTTAATTATTTAACCTTGATGTCAGAATCACGCTAGTCTGGAAGTAGAAAAAACGTGGAAGATTATTAGAGTATTAGTGGTTTATCATCAGCTACGGTGGAAATAGTCGGTTGTGAGAAGGCTATATGCCAGCGTGATTGCAAGAAGAAATTCTGATTAGCCCGTCGGGTATAATTAAACTCTATATCGCATAATGTATTGTATATTATTTACCTACATATTGTATATCCATCAGGATTCACAACGAACACAGTAGAACAACCCTTTAGATTTACATAAATAGTATAAAACAAAGTAGCTCCCGCTGTCTGTACGCTTAGATCTTTTAAACTACGCAACGGATTTTAATGCAGTTTTCAGCAATAAATAGAGTGATTCAAGAGGAAAGTTTTTAAGCTTCCTGGCTTGGGGCCTTAAAGTAATTTTTGTCCACCACAGGATTGTCCGGTTAAGCAGTATCAACCTCAAACGAGTTGTTGCACTGCGAGTGGTCATATTTAATGCTCCACATTAGTATCTACATTACACCCGTGCAAAGCCGGGGCGGGTCACTAGTTTATTTATAAACGTAAAACATCAGTAAAAAAAAAAAAAAAAAAACAGCAGTGATAGCCTTGTGGTGTGACCGTCGGACTGCCAAGTCGGTCTCGAGTTCAAACCCAAGGCACGCAACTCTGACTTTTCGGATTCATGTGCGTATTGTATATCACTGACTTAAAAACGGTGAAGGAAAACATCGTTAGGAAATCGGCATGTCTGAGAGATATTTCTCGACGGCATGTGACGCCAAGTCAGAAACCCATGGGCGGCATAAACTCTGACGAAAAGAAGAAGTAAAAAATAAATTTGTGCTCTCCCATCTTTTCCGCGTATATCATCCAAATTTCAAATGAACAATAAACTGTTGCTTCATAAACAAACAACGGGCGAAGAATAATAGAGCCGCGTGTTTTTACTGACGCTACCAATATACCGATGATTGCCGGACAAGGACAAATAAACACTGAGAGGCGCATGTATCTTCTGGCAAACCTTTGTTTGTTCCAAAGTTCAAACAAACCACGATCTCAGTGCTTTGTACGTTTCCGACGATAAAGGGTTTATCTGATTATTTATGCAGATAATTCTTAGGTAAACCTGTAAGCATAGTAACAACCCAAGCTAATAACTTCTTTATAAAGTGTTGAATTTTGAGGAGCTCGTGCCTAACCACCATCCACCGGATTATACAAGCGTGTGGATGGGTGACCGTTCGTTACACATCGAGCCCCTCCGTGCCTCGGAGAGCACGTTAAACAGTCGGTCCCGGGTGTCATACAAATATCTATTACAGTCGTTACGGGAAGTCAGAAAAGCCCGAAAGTCTGACAACTGGTCTGTCCTCAGGATATCGGTATTGCCCAGTAACTGGGTTGTGGAGGTCTGATGGCAGTCGCTCTATGTACTAGTAAAATACTAGTATTCAGCCGCATCTGGTTAGACTGGCGGCTGACCCCAACATAAGAACATAACATAGAATATAAAATTTTGAATTTTGAGGTAAAGGCAGTTAAAGCAGAATTATGCCAAAACTTTTCGAGTAGTCACAGCAACCCACAGCTACGCCTACGTTGAAATTAACAGCTTTTTTTAAATTTAGCACTACTTTCTTGCAGATCCTGCATTAACGATCTAATGGGTTTGTAGTGACACCTAAAGGTTCATGCGGGTCCTACGAACGTTGCACCAAAATACCCTGATGCCTTTAGTATTGATCCATTCTAATAACATCTAAAAACATAATATTTTGTATGTTTAAACATGAATTACCAAGAGCAGCAAGGCACATCAAATATTTGTTCAGTCAACTTAAATCTCAAGTCGAAGTGTATTTTGATCATAAGATGGCAGCTTGAAATATTTCAGCAAATCATTCAAATATGATAGCCTAGGGGTTAACCTTTTGGACGCCATTGTCACATATACGTGACAAACGAAAGTTTACCCTGTACGCCAACGTCACGAAACTCACAAATATGTGACAAAAACGATGGGATTACAGTTACCTTGGCGTGGAGGGTACGCCCATGCATTTATGCTCTGGCGTCCAAAAGGTTAAACACTTGTGTTGCATACGGGTGGGTCTAAGATCGACCCCAGCCCGCGCCTCTGACGTTTCGAATTCATTTGGGCATCAGAATTGATTATCACTTGCGTTAACGATGAAGGAAAAACATGACGAAGCCTGCATGCCTGAGAGGGCTCCATAAAGTTCTCGATGGTGTGTGTAGCCTGCCAACCACCATCAGGCCATCGTGATGAACTAAGGACTTAACCAGTCTTATTCTGAGAAGTGGCCCGTGCCCAGTGGGTCAGTAACAAGCTGATTACGGTAATAATGATGATGATGACATCAATCAAATATTATGTTGATCGTTTAGGGCTTAGGCGGATCTATATGAACGAACATGGTGAATCTGTTTGACAACGTGTTGATCTAAATCAGAGCTTGCCTTTACAAATTTTAGGGTGTCTTTCCACCAGAGATGTGATATGCAGCTATGCTGCGAGAATGTAAAAGCTAAGCTACGAAACTATGGGGCCGTTTCCACCGATGCTAAGCTTTGTAGCGGAGCTAGTAAGGTGTGTTATGAAAATGCGCCGCCGCAAGGTAGCTGTGCGAGGAAGATGCGCAGCTCGAGCTATGCGACGTATCGTCAATAGGAAAGGCACGGGGGGCTCTGCACATAGCTACACCACTCGGGACAATCCATAGCACGCATCCTTCCATAAAAAAAACGTAATTTAATTGAATCAGTTTCCACCAATGCTATACTACGTAAAGATAACCCCAAATCCCAAATTATTATAATTATTGCGATGAAAATGTAATTTTGCGTCCGTGTTTACGAACGCCCACATACGCACCTGAACGATCCCTCACTAATTATAAACGTACAGGATGCCCAGTATATCTTGGCAGGTCATGGCGGCGCTTCTTGCAAAGGCGACGTCAACAATATGACAAATTCATTACCTACATTTAAATTTAATTCCCCGTTTACCACCAATGACGACACATTTGGTGCAGTGGCCGAGCGATTGGCTTCTGCGTTACAGGTCCGATTCCCACAATGATCAAATATTTGTATGGCCTGCAAATAGTTGTTCCGGGTCTGGGCGTTTATGCATGTGAAGATTTATGTCTGTAAACGCACACACGATACAGGAGAAATTCTAGTGTAGG
This sequence comes from Amphipyra berbera, assembly GCA_910594945.2. Taxonomy (NCBI): domain Eukaryota; kingdom Metazoa; phylum Arthropoda; class Insecta; order Lepidoptera; family Noctuidae; genus Amphipyra; species Amphipyra berbera. The sequence goes on from OU343125.1 coordinate 13,789,122, forward strand.
CCAACGTAATTACTTTGAAGAAATTACTGGGATCTTTCAAAATCACCCCCAGAATCTACAAACTGCGCAATTTCAAATAAAACCCATTCATTGTAAAGATGAAGTTAGTTTTTAGTGTCAGTTCATTGTTTTGATTCCAAATGTTGTTGTTATTTATGTGGTCATAAACACATCTTAATAATATCCTATATTCTTGTGGAAATTTCTGCCCGGAAGGCAAAAGCCACCATGTTGTTTTACCTATATAGGTATATGCAACACGTGTTTCCTTCATTAATTTGTTTCTTATGTTATCCAATGTTACTGTGTATCATAATGATCAATTAATCAATAGGTTTTTATGTAACTGTTGTTCATTGGATTTTCCCTGCACAAAATTCGGTTTTCCGTTTCCGAATCCCGTCTAACTCAGTTCCTCAGGTCCAGTTCGTCGGACCCTTTGTCAGGGCGGTTCAACTCTCATGCTTACCGATTAGCTTTCTCCTTACACATACGTTCTCGTGTGGAACTTATTCGATCTTATAACCAACATAAATCAGTGGCAGATCAGGTGCTGAGTTGAGCCGCCCCTGAGATGACGGCCATGATTGCCTCTTTATAAAAAATACGAAATCAAACGAAGCAGACTACCCCGTATGCTAAAGGCTGAATCCGCTGCTGACATGAATTCATGTGTAGACCGGCTAGGAGTAGCTATTACTTGATGTCGTGGAAGGGTTTTAAATAAGTTAAGATTGGAAGTAGGTGTACTATTTGGTCATTATATATAGGTACATAATATTTTGGATTTGGAAGGTTGGCCACGCCTGCTCCTTGCTACGTCCATGCAAGACGTGAACGAATTAGCCAGACCCGTGAAATGTAATCGTCATCACAAAGGCTCAGAATAACATTCCACCTTAAATTTTAAGGTGGGGAACAAAAATACATTTTGGTAAAAAGAGGTACTTCCCGTACCGGGAATCGAACCCGAGCCTCCTGGGTGAAAGCCAGGTATCCTAGCCACTAGACCATACGGGATGTGTTGACTAAGTTGAAATACATGTTTACGACCAACCAAAAGTCATTTATATAACTAATGATGATATATTCAGGTTTCTATAGTACTAATTTTCAAATATTTCATCGATATATAAATACATTATACTATTCATTGTTATATTATGACTTAATAATGTATGTTATTTTAATAATAGACATCTGTTAACAAAAGTAAGTATCACACATCCACGATGTTTGGTTAATAGTTGTACTACTGCCCACTAGGTGGCAGCATAATCAACTCAATATTTTTCCGATAGGTGGCAGCACTGATAAAAATCATAACGGTAATGAACTGTTAATATTTTACGAATTATGAATTTGAGACAAATCTATTAAAAGAAAACAATTAAGATAGTATCTATTTCATTAATAAATCATTCATTAACAATAGTACTCGCATAGTTTTAAATCACACATGAGCAACAAGCAAATAATACTCATATTTCAAACAAAAAAAACGATGTTATTTTTTTTGTAATCGAGAAAATCAAATCTAACCGTTGTTATAAATCATCCAAGCGAAGCTCCCGAAGCAAAAGTACCTATTGGTACCTACTAGGATACAAAATTTACATGAGGCATCTATAGTTATATTTATCTGACTACAATGATCTATAATTAGATATTCATCAGTCGATTGAACCTGTGTCGCGTATACGGAAGAACCTTACTCATGGACAAGCCACGAGCATTTGTCATCGTTACGCACACGATCATTATTAGGAATTCTGTAAAGGTTTACCCTAGATGTTTAACAATGTTTAGGTACTGTTATCTAAAAGAACACTACTTACATATTATTAGGTATTGTAAGACGGCACTAAGTAAGAGTTTGTAAGGTACACACACTTAATACGTCATGCATTGCATGCGTAGGTGCATTCGTGGCTTTATAATATTTGGTTTTAAACACAGAGAAGTTAGATGTTTCTACATAAAGGCTGTGTTGTTCGTCTATTTAATAAATAAGACGACACGTTTGGTGCAGTGGCTGAGCGATTGGCTTCTGCGATACGGGTCGTGGGTTCGATTCCCGCACGGAACAAATATTTGTATGGCCTACATGTAGTCGTTCTGGGTCTGGGCGTTTGTGCATGTGAAGATTTGTGTCTGTAAACGCACCCACGATACAGGAGAAATCCTAGTGTGGGACAACGTTTTTTTAACAAAAAAGAAAGTGTTTATTTATATACTTACCCAGGAATACACTTCAAAAGTTCTTTAAAGTTTAAATAACTTGCGGTATGAAACTCGTTACCCCTCGTTTGTAAACCAAGGTTTCAATTAATTATTATTTATAATATTCCCCAAATTATAGCGCAACTTTATCTTCAAAAATGTCAGTAGGTAATAGGTCCGTCTCAACAGGCATGATTTCTATAAGCTATAATCTCACATACATTATTATCACACAATGATTTTAGAATAATCAACGATTAGAAATCCATTGCCATATCGGTCGTCATACGTACCTACTTATCAGTTCGCTGAGAATTTCTTATGTGATTTAAAAAGTATTTGAAGCAGATAGTTATGCAATTTATAAAAAAAAACTCTATAATTATTTTGGATGACATCTCATTTACTAATCACAGCACTAACATCAAAAGTGTTATTGGGTTTTTCCGAGTGGAAGTCCTCTGTAGCACCCCGGAGTTTGGGTTTTTGCCCGTTTGAGGTCAATAGGCTCGCCCTCTATTACATGGGATTTTAAATCTAACGGCGACATGAGGGTGTTACTGTACACCTCTGCTCAACCCTTAAACTGTCTCGTTGGTCTTGTGGTGGCAAGCGCGGCTGCTGATCGTAAGGTCCTGGGTTCGATCCCCAGGTCGGGCAAAGTGTTATTGGGTTTTTCCGTGTGGAATTCCACAGCAGCAGCCCGAAGTTTGGATTACTGCCCAGTTGGTGGCAATATTCTCGCCTATTGCATAGGACTTTAAACATAACGGCGAAATGAGGGTCTTACTATACACCTCTGCCCAACCCTTCGAGGAATCTAGGCGTGATTTTACCTTGTGCACTAACATCCTAGTTTCGACCAAACAAAGTCTCACATTCATTTTCAAAGTAGGAATCGAACCTGGTGTACTTAATACGTATAATACGCACGAGGCTTAGCGCTTCTTAACATAGTATAAAACAAAGTCGCTCCCGCTGTCTGTCTATGCTTAGATCTTTTAAATGACGTAACGGATTTTAATGCAGTTTTCAGCAATAGATAGAGTGATTCAAGAGGAAGGTTTATATGTCCCACATTAGTATTTACGTCGTCATGTATGGGTTTAATATAAAAATGTTTAATATATATATATAATATATTTACATTGCACCTATGTGAAGCCGGGGCGGGTTGCTAGTTTGTATTATAAAGCGCTAAATCCACGATATAATAAGTTAAATTGCGCGAGTTGACTTCTGCAACCAATTTTCTATATGGGACATTGCAAGTCGACTTCTGGAACATTTACCAACTAAGCTAAGACTTGCTTCAATAACTTGGTAATATATTTAACGGCGGATGTCAGTGGAAACGCCGGTAGAGGACGCCCTAGAAGGACTTACATCGATGTTATTGGTGATGTTTTTCACAAAACACAGGTGCGTAGTACTCTCAATCGGCGTGCGTGTATGACAAGATGTATGAATGTGGATGAAGCGAAAGGAGTAGGTATGTAAGGATCGTGGCATGTGACGTACTAAACTTTCTGCCTACCCCCATGGGAAAAAGGCGTGAGTTTATGTATGTATATATCGTCAGTGGAAAGGTAAAAAAAAAATACTAAAGCGCCAATATACCTACTTTACAGTAGAGAGACTCAAAGTATTTTTTAAGAAAATAAACATAGTTTTTTTTCTTCGAGTATACATATTAAATTGATAATTTAATTATCTATTTAATATATATACTTATATATTTATAGCTATAATTTCCTTAGCGAGCATCACGTCTACGTATTTACTAAGAATGATCTATAAACGTACCTACATTGTATGACTGTACAGTACATAATATTTACATACTGGTAGTTCTTATCATCTGTAATGAGGATTCATACAAAATGACTCAGTTGCAGCCTCTGAAAAATATAATTTATTGTAATAGAATGCGAAGAATGATTGTCGCAGTGACTAATGTTAGCGCCCTCATTCCTGTTCGACTCGTGTAATGATATGAATATCAAAGTTAGGCCTTTGGTCATATCATTAAATGGTTTATTCAACAGATGCTAGACTCTATAGGGAATACTAACTGGGTAAGAGTAACTATACTGTATGAAGGAGCACAGCTTTACAACAAACTGCCTAAGAACGTAAAATATCAGAAGTCCATGTATTCCTTTTTTTATTAAAACGTTCCCCCACACTAGGAATTCTCCTGTATCGTGGTTGCGTTTACAGACACAAAGATTCACATACACAAACCACCCAGACCCGGAACAACTATCCGTAGGCCATACAAATATTTGTTCCGTGCGGGAATCGAACCCACGACCAGTAGCGCAGAAGCCAATCGCTCAGCCACTGCACCAAACGTGTTGTCATATAGCATATAATTCATTTAAAATAGCTCCCAAGAAACATGTTTTTGAAAAATCAAAATTGTAAATTGTGTTCATACATACACCCTTGCTTTTACTATTATTGTGTAACCGTCGCTAAATGTAGGAACAGCAAATTTTATTAGAAATAATATTTTTCTCATATAAGTGAATGTAATTATTGTTGAGAAATAAAGATCATAAACCGTAGGTATACTGGTAACTTTCATGTTCTGCCTAGCTTTTTCCTAAGTCAGCTACCAATCTAAGAAAATGCGGTTGAATACCAGTATTTTACATGGAGCGACTGCCATCAGACCTCCGCAACCCAGTTACTGGGCAAATGCCGTTATCATAAGGTTAGACCGGTTGACTTTCGGGCTTCTGACTAACCGTTACGACTATCATAGGTATTCTTATGACACCCGGGACCGACGGTTTAACGTGCTTTCCGAGGCGCAGAAGGGTCTCGATGAGTAACAAGCGGTCACCCATCCACGGACTAACCGCGGCAAACGCAGCTTAACCTCACAAATCGTTTGATCGGCGGGGTTGTTAATTAGTCACAAGCCTTGTTACTTAAGATCACATCTAATTGTTTTGATAATGTAATTTGGCAACAAGATAAAATTAAACTTTTTACAGGATAATAGTCAAAAAAATAGCTGTAGGTAATATCTGTGAAGAAACAAAAGAAATATGGAGGGATTATTAATAAAATGAGGATTTACCAACTACAGCCTTCGAAATCCTTTGTGTCCCCCTCTGTTACCTAAAAGCAAATAATACTTGTGTACCTAACTGCCTGTAGGATACAAAGCCGACATACGTAAAATGCACTTTGGACTTAGTGATTACATTATTAAAATAACGCACTGAAAAATAACATGAGTATTGTTATGACAAACAGAATATTGTAAATTCACAGTAAACAACAATGCGAGTTTTTTTTAATTTCATTTAGTTATAATATTCAGTTAGCATAGCTAATAATTTTACATTAAAATTACGACTGAAATATAAAAGTAAAATAAATTGTCTATTGCATTTCGGACCACGTAAGTGCTTTCAAAACAATGGTGTCGATTTTGTTGCGCACTTTGACAGGACTAAACTAAACTAAGGGTGGTTTTCTCTTTCTGGTTCAATAGAAAAAGAAAGTGACAGTTGCGTTTAGTCTAGTTTAGTACTGTCAAAATGTGCTACAGAATCGACGCCAATAACTCTTCAGAGCATAATATTGTACCACCCTGTACACGTGCCGTGTGCAGTCTGTGGGCTCAATACACTTTGAAGACGTAGGTACAATGCCCCCGGGTACAATACAATAAAGAAACTAAAAAATGTTTTTTTATTTATTTCCAATAACTTGATATTCAGTTACAGTCACCTTCTTCTTCTTCTTCTTTTCGTGTGGTTATAGTAACTAATCTGGTGTCAGAGTTTCTGCCGCCCATGGGCCTCTGACTTGACTTCACATGCCGCCGAGAAATATCTGTCAGGTATGGCGGTTTCCTCACAATGTTTTCCTCCACCGGTTTTGAGCAAGTGGTAATTACAATTGCCTGGGAAGACGGAGACAGGCCTAACAGAATAATAACTCTGCTGTACACAATATCTCTCTTATAACGTATACCTAGTCTTTTTCATATAAGATTACACAAATAAGATCCATTTTAGCAAGGAAATGTATAGAAATAATGAACAACGTGTTTGCTTACAGCAGATATTGGACACAGTATATTTTTTTATGAACCTTAACGGTCAATCAAGATGAGCTGAAAGCCTATTTGAAAAAAAAGTTCAAAAGATGTATGATTTACTTGTGCATTGGTGGGCCACTTTTGTCTAATTTGTTCAACATTATTTTTAATTACTTTTTGTAACTACATGCGGTTGGTAATTTTTCATTTCAAGAACTGCCTTTTTAGGCGAATAAACTGACGTAAACATGGTGAAATTACAAGGGTTCCTTGTAACCTAAAAATCAATCCGTTCTTTATGCTCAAGGGAATTAAATTGAAGCAGCCAATACATTATTCAAACGTATCTCGTAACCCCGTGTCCGCTTCCCCTCTCAGACCAGTACGAATTGTATGAATGAAATACAATTAAAAAGTAATAATAGCTATACAATTATGTTGTACGTATTGTGCCAAACAGGGGTGACACGTAATCCTTGGGACGCGTTTTGTGCGTGTCCGTTGAAATTCCCGACCCGGAAACTTCTTCTACTCACGAACGCGACCCTTTCGGTTACAAGTATCGATGTTTCGATTAATTTGAAAATAATATTGAAGGCAAACGCCAAATCCATACTAGCAAGTTTGTTACATAAGTTGACTTGCTGGACTGTATATGTCGTAGGATAATCGGAAAAATCGAATCTTTGCGAAAATTCTAGGACGACTGCATAGGACCGGATATTTGAAATCTAAGACAGATTTTCGTAATCATCCGAGCTATTTTCAGGATCATTGCAAAAATCCGGTTTATCTTAGGTAAGTCGCGAATACGCTCGCGTTATGAGCGCTGATTTGCTGCTATGATACATCATCACTTTTCTGTCTATAGATCTTTGTGAAGAGAGATGTTCTGACCAACCAGAATAAAGATGATATAAATAGACTCTTAGATTAGCCAATCAGCATTCATGTTTCCAATCCTCCTAAACAAACTGGGATTTTTGCAATGATCCTGAAAATAGCGCTCATGATTACAAAAATCTTTCTTAGATTCCAAATATCCGGTCCTGTGCAATCGTCCTAGGATTATCGCAAAGATTAGATTTTTCCGAATATCCTACGACATATACAACCCAGCAACTCAACTTATGTAACAAACTTGTTAGTATGAATTTGGTGTTTTCCTTCAATATTATTTTCAAATTAATCAAAACATCGATACCTACTTGTAACTATCCGTCATCCGTTTGTAAAAATCTGTCGGTAGGTATATATTATTGCTTCTGTCTGTACTCGGTTTCTATATTTATTATAGTCCGTTGTGAAAGCGAAAGCGGATCGTAGCCTCCTGCTCCATAGCGTAGCTTAGTCTGCTACGCTTCCACCTGTAGGTACTATTAGTATCCGTAAGTTATGTTGGACTACGAGTATTTTTTGCTAGAACAATTATTTCGCCTGGTGTCACCAACATTAATTATCCTGTTAAACAACGGTTTAATTAAAATTCTAGTACAAATTTCGAGACTGACATCTAACCTTAGGATATCGACATTATCCATTCACTGGGTTGCTGAGGTCTAATGGCAGTCGCTATGTGTAAAATAAAGGTATTTAGTCGCATGGGGTTAGACTGGAAGCTAAACAGCTAAACCCACATAATTGGGAAAAGTCTAGGCAGAACGAACAAATTTCGAGTAAACAGTTGTTTAACTAGAGAATTAATGTTGGCGAACACCAGCCACAGTACTATCATTGGTAAGCAAACGGGCTTGAACTATTCGGATTTCTGCTTCACTAACTATAAGGTCAGCCCCTTGTAAATCCCTTGCGGTTTGAACAGTTAACTCTATTATCATCACTACTAGAGCTAAAATAAATAAGTTAATCTAATTTCTTGTAAGAGAGTTTGGTCATAAAATAGTAGATATTTCATGGATAGCTATATCAACTTCATTATTACATTATTAATAAGTAGGTACTTAAAATTCGATACTGTATCCTGAGTACTTCACATTTAGATACTTGTTCAAGTTCTTTATTGCATTCATGTGTCACATTGGTGTTGACTCTACAACATAAACATTTTATTTATTTCTTAGCCTTACAAGTAAAAACAAAAATATCTAAAAAGCAGATATGACTCTATCAACATGTCGTTTTATTACCAAAAAGACAAATAACAGCTGAACCTTATCAATAGTTTATGGATCTTTCGTCTCCTCTTTATACAAATTAATATATTTCTAAAATCTTTGTATACCTACATTTTACGTTACCACAGTTCTATACTGAAAACTACCCAATTCACAATTTTTGAATAAATTATCAGTCCTAAGGTTAGACCGGTTGTCAGACTTTCAGGCCTTCTGTAACAACTGTCATCATAGGTACCTATTCTTATGACACCCGGGACCGACGGTTTAACGTGCTCTCCGAGGCACGGAGGGGTCTCGATGTGTAACGGACGGTCACCCATCCACGGACTGACCGCGGCAAGCGCAGCTTAACCCCGCAAATCGTATGATCGGCGTGGTAGTTAATAAGCCAAGAGAGCAACCTGAAAAAAACCAAACATTAATTTAAAAAAGGGTAAGCACTGAATATATCGCTATTCGAGCAATATAATTTTGTTTGGATAATGCACCCCTGAACTGATTATGATAAGGAGGTTGGATATAACGAGGTAACGTACTTACCTAACTAATGTAATAAAATACACTCTTATCTTAATGTCTTTTCATATCCACATATATGAATGTTAATCAAAAATCGAGTTTACTTCGTAGGTACGGCTATTAGCTAATCAGCATGACAACATGTTTCTGTCATTAATGTTATTGTTATTATGAAATCGTCATTTTTGCCCTAAGTACCTCCTTATCAAATCGGCCTTAAGTAGGTATATATTTATAGGCATTATACATATTATTATATATATTTGCAACGTAGTCTCGTAGCTACATTGTCTACCTACTCGGTAGATTATATTTTCTATTTTACCATATTATTTACAAAACAATCTAATTAAGTATTATTAGAGTCAAACGCAAGGTCGAGCTATGGTTATTAACATGATCATTAAGTTTATCTCCGGTACAGACTCGATTTCATATTTTACCAGTATAACGAACTCTGCTCACTACTACCACAACAATAGCTACAGTTCCGACTGAATCGATTATCTGAACCGTTAACAACACATCTAACAGACGGCGGACCCTCCGTCTAGCCGGGGGCGAGATTTGCGACCTTGAAGCACCCCTTCCGAGCCACATCTACATTTAAATCGCTACGATATCGCTTTAAGGCTCTAAGCAAACAAAAATAAATCATGTGTTTATATTTACATCCGCCGCCCACCTAATAAATTTTGTTTGATATCTTCAAGTTGCTCATTCAGGGTCCGATTGTTTTCTATGTTAGGGTGACGTCGCACGTCGCGGTGTGGTCACGCGCGTAGCACAGTTCTGCACAGAAGTGTCGGCGGCAGAGTTGGTCCGGCGTCAGTCACATCGGCCGCGTCGTCCGCGCCACACGCTCTCCCGCCGCGCACCCACCGACGATGTTAGCACTGGTGCTCCTCGCTGCCGTCGCCGCCGCGGCCGCGCAGAACGACACTCTCCCGCGACCGCCCGCGCCTAGACGCGAACAGTTTCGAGTCATATACGAATGGAACGCTATAGATTTCGAATGGAAATCCCTAGAAGACCGCGAGGCCTACCTCAATACAAGCCGATACATCCCCCAAAACGTTTTAATCTCTGGCATAAACTTCTACCAAGACGATTTGTTCCTGACGATGCCGAGAATGCTGGACGGGGTGCCAGCGACGCTAGCGACCATACCTGCGCAGCCGGTGGACACGGCTCCCAAGCTGCGCCCGTTCCCTAGCTGGAACCAGAATGCTATCGGAGACTGCAACGCGTTGCAATTCGTTCAAAACATAGAGATTGACAAAAATGGTATAATGTGGATCCTGGATAACGGACGTGTTGGCACACTTACACAGAACCCGGATCCCAAGTGCCCCCCATCGCTCGTGCTCATTGACCTCAAGACCGGCAAGAATGAAATGGAACGCATACCGTTCCCAGCTGACACGGTGAATCCTAACACCACGTATTTGAACGACCTCGTTGTGGACAACCGGGGTGGTGATTACGCTTATATCACGGACAACAGTGCTGTCGATCCTGGAATTATAGTTTTCCGCCGGAGTGACAAAAAATCTTGGAAAATTCGGGACACTCAGTCGATGGCGTCTATCGCCGAGGCCACGTTTTTCCGCATCAATGGTACCACGGTCAACCTTCCAGTGAACATTGATGGCATCGCTCTTGGACCCCAGTACCGGAACGAGGAGGGCAAAGTCGATAGAAAAGTGTATTACTGTCCTTTATCTAGCTACCACCTGTATGGAATAAACGCATCAGTGCTGCAAAATGAATCGTTAGGTCAGAAAGGTGATGGTGCCCTGCGTCCCTACGTGGTCGACCTCGGCAACAAAGCTTCACAGACCGACGGCATGAAAATGGATTCGACTGGAGTTCTATTCTACGGCTTGATTGGGAACTCTACTATTGCGGAATGGAATACAACCGTCGACTTCCGCGTCGGCCAACGCACCATCGCTCGCGATCCAAATTACATTCAATGGGTCGACCGATTCACTTTCGATAGCAAGGGAAACGTATATGTGGTCATAAACAGACTGTACAACTTCGTGAAAAATCAGGTGTCCCTGAATGAAGTTAACTACAGGATTTTGAAGTCGCATACTGGTTCGAAGAGTTATGTGTTTGGAGAGGACTTAACGGAGCCGCCGGCGAAGGGGCAGCAAAGCGCGGGGGCGGCGCCGGCACTGGCGTCCTCGCTAGCGCTGCTGGCGCTGGCCCACCTGCTCGCCTAGTCCTCACGACTGTTCGGTCCCGGTCCGCAGTCGACCGTGAACTTGAATACTAGTGCTTGTCATTATGCGACGCTCGGACTGATGCGTAACATTACCAAAAATATTTAAAGTTACCTTGACCTCGTGGTCCAACCAGTGATATGCGCATGTAAAAATGCTTTGAATATAATTGTATTCTAGAATAGATACTGACGTAGGTATAGAATACTATAGAATGATCATCGGTGACCTTTCTTGGAGGGGTCGTGCCGAAGACGAGTCATGTCGGTTCGAAACGAAAGGTCGGGGACGTATTGCCAAATGCCGTGGCTCGGCTCAACAATAAACATTCCAACTATTTCTATAAGGTGCATCTCAGCACAATATTTATTTATAACTTTGTAATACTTAGAAATATAAATACAAGACCAGTAATGTGTAAGCGACTAATATCTCAAATATCTATGAAATCGGTATAATATATCAATGGAGAATTGAGTCGTGTGCGCAAACACGTATAGTGTTTGGTAGATCTAGTTAAGATCTGTTTAAGGTAATCTGTATAATACATTATTGTAACTAATCTGTACGAATGTATGTTGCGTGGACGCGGCTGTGTGACTATGAATAAACGTGTTTATCATATTATACTGTTTGAAGTTTTTATTTGCATGTGAATACTGATCGTGCTTTAAGCGTTAAACTGCTAACTTGATGTCACTGAGGAATCTTGTTAATGTTCGCAAGGCCGCCTTGAAATATCAACAAGGAGCTCAGGTTCACCTTACGAATATAGAATAAGTATAAAAATAAACTGCACTTGTATTATTTACTTATAAATCAATTAAGATAAATTACATTTTCGCGTTTAAGTAGTCAGGTAATCAACTAATCAATTATTTTAATCACTTGTTGTTGCTTAACATTCGTGATTGGCAACGCTGTTGACTTTTTACGAGTGCAATACTTCTAAACGTCTTTTTCTACTTAAGCATTTAACTCAATGTTACAGAAATAATTGCCTAACAAAAAATATAAATACAAAATGGAAGAAATAACAACGCAATTCCCGAGTTAAGTCGACAAAAATGTTAAATTTAAATACCATTTTGTTAAATTTGCAGTTTACATTCTCTATTTAAATTCTTCTCTGCACTAGAGCTAGAAAACCCCGTGACTTGGTATGCGTGGATATTTTATGTACTTGCATAACCTATTAAATAAACATAGGCCAAAAAATACATAAAATTACTTTATCTAAATAATATATCAAATATATATACCACAGTCGGTAGCATTTAGTTGTAAAAATCTAGTTTCACTAAAACTTGCATCGTGAACTTTGTGAAGTCGCTCCGCGTAAACCCAAAAAACTATATTGTACACGAACGCTATTTTGTGGGCGATGTAGCGATGGGCTCACGAAAAGTTTCTTCAACCCAACTGTACCTTACAATAGGCTTGAAAACCTTAAAAAAAATAAACATATTGTTATGAGATCGATTCTCAAGTTATTTACATATTTACACGTACTTTGCATACAAAGCTTCGAGCATACAGAGCACCTGCTGAAGCCTCTATTAATTTATTGTCTGAACGTGTTAAGTTTACAGAATAAACGTATGTATTGCCATACAACGCAGTACATTATAAGCGCACCTAATAGGTAGGTACTCAACTTGTATAGTACATCTTAATACCTGTGTCTTCTAACAGTCCAAACTTACTATAAATGTCAACCTTAAAATTCTTGAAACAGTGCACCTGTGGTCTGATTTCCATTTTCTAACTTGGGGAAAAAAATGATTGTATGAGTATCGTTGATGTACATCATGGTTAAATTGCCTGACATATATACTTTTTTAATTTAATAATATCACAACCAAGGCGTCGTACAGTTCGTAGAATTGAAGTTTAAGACATTTATTCTCACAAAGTAAATACACTTGTCAGTTGCTTCCGTAAAATGTATGTAAGTGACTTATGACAATTAATTCGACTTTACAAATCAGTCAATAAGATACTTACAAGAGAGTTTACATTAGAAAATGTATCGTAAGTTAATAACATAAGGGACTTACGTCAGGAAAACTTAGGTAGGTACAGATGTAAAGCCGGCCTATTGAGAAACTTAAAAATTACAAATACAAATAGATCTTAAGAGCTAGTGTTAGTTTAGTCTATAGTATTTTATTGTAATATATTGTTGTATATAAAATGACAATTATTTTAATTATGAGGTACTGCTGACCGCCAGACGTCGCACAGATTAAAGTCAAACTAAGGGTATCTAATTCTATTCTATATATTCTATCTAGGGGTAAATTAAAATATGTAATTACAAATGATATATGAAAATTAAAAACACATAACATAGAAAACTAACTATAACATTATCAGTAAACCATTCATATTGTACTCATCTTTCATCCCTCATGTCACAAAATCTCAAATATTTGCGTCAACCATCGTGTGACAAACAGATCGCACTCCGGTGCTGATCTCGGAAGAGCATTAAATTTACCATCATGAAAGAACAAATGAGAGGAGTCATTATTATAGCATCATCATCATGAACTTAAAAGCCATGTCTACTGCTGAACAAAGACATTTCTCATAGTCTGTAACACATAACATCTTGGGAAACTGGTATTACGCGAGTACCTATTTTGATAAAAATATGTAATTTTAGCACAGACGTGACTGCTGCTCCCCAACCTACTACTACTTCTTTATACTGTGCTACTACCATGACATAATCCCACAATGGCCTCTAACAATAAAACACACGGCCATATATTTCCATCACCATAACATTCCATATTTATGTACATGTGTACGTAGATATTAGCATAAACATCATGAGCAATGGGTACGATCAATAAATATAATAGGTGTGACTTTACAAAGCAGGCTCCAAGATCAATGCAAAAATTTACTGTTTTCTGCAAACTTTGGTCATTATTAGGAAATTTAAGTACCTACATAATGTACCTAAGCATTGCTACATACGTACCGAAGTGCCTAGGTCCACATTGCAGTGATGGGTATAGCCAACTATTAATTAACTAAGCACTAGACATCTCTTCTTCCATAACTTCATGTAATGGAATAATGAGTTAAATAACTTGTTTATGGAATTTATATCGTAACTACTTATTGGGTTATTCAGATTTTCCACGGTCCGGTTGAGCTATGGAAAATCTATAAGAACATGAATTATAATTGTTGTATACAGTTTTTCCTCTGTTGGTCTGGAAAATGTATTTTAAACCGTATGACGTAGGTATTGGCTTATTTTATGACAAATGTACATCTTGATCTCGATTTATAAATAAAAACACTCGATTTTTATTCAATATCTTCGCGAAGAGAGTTAACTGAATAGCAACAAATAATTTCAACACACATTCATCAAATAAACAAACATCAAACAATGTATTAGGTAGGTATACCTGTTGTTAGACTTCAATAACATTCAGATATACATTCATGTTGCGATGTTCAGGTTGCGATTAATGCCTTGATAAAGAGAAAATTAATCAAAATCAATAGACTCAGCAAGTTTAATAACGCAAATGGACAATGAATTATAAAAGAAGTTCTTCCAAAGTTTACACGAATTTGAAATAAAATTTCATTACGTAAGTACAATTTACAAAACGAAAACTCGAAATATGTGTCATACTTTGGACATGCTATTCTACAAAGCCACAATGCAAACACATTTCAACAAAACAAAATACATCGATCCGAACTAGACCTTTGACCTGTAATTCATACATTACCAATAGAATAGCTAAATAAAACGTAGTCTTAATAATAACAATAATATTTTTTTCGTAATCGTAGCCGAAATACCTACATAACAGATACCTAACGTAATATATAAAATACGTTTGTAAGACGACCTCTAGTGCAGGCAAAGGTCAGTTTTCTTATGCCTGTATATTTATAATCATTTTAGTGATGCAAAATTATCATTATTGGCGCGCATAAGGCCCAGAGCAGACGACGGACCTTTTGTCAAGCATACTATCGCGGACAAAAACCAACCACCAACCATGAAGGTAGGTAAAAAATAATAGGTAAAAAATGGAGACCACACTACGAACAGCTATTGAAAGTCGAAACATTTGACCATATGATATTTACTTTGGTGGTCTATCTCCTTCTAAATAAGTAGGTAAGTACCCTATTTAGAAAAAGATAGAATATTTAGTTTGGAAATCTATCTATTTCCACCAAAGTAAATATCCAAGACCAAATGTTTCGACTTTCAGTATGTAGGTATTCGTAGAGTGGTCTCCATTTTAATATATACCTTCATGCCACCAACCAAGTGCCGAATGTCGCGACGGGCAACAACTACCAAACACGGCCATTCTTATCCGTGGCATTCCTCCGGACAAAAAGTCCGTCGTCTGCTCAGGGCCTAAATGCGCACGTGTATTGGATCCATATGCATAAAGCCCTGATGACCGAATCGCAAAACAACACATATAGTATCGCTTATTCGATGTATTTTCCTAGTTCGATATTATGATTTGTATTAAGAAACCATAAAGATTTATTAAAGATTCATCACGAGTTTTAAATAGCTTCTTTGTCCTTTTTAAATTACGTTCTTAACTTTTTAATCTATGATATTTACATTCGCGAGTTTTAATTCAATTGTGGAATGCATTGACGTTGTGTTTCTACATCAAAAATGGAATGTGCAAGAATTCTACGTCCAACTTTAGTGACAAGTTTTAACACTTTCTAGAAGCAGGCTTTGCAACTGAATTTAAATGAAAAATAATAAAAATGTTATACTGTGCGTGCATGTCCCTGTCCGCGTGTTATCGATAATTAACGTCGCCTTGCACCGAGATCGACGTGACGCGGTGTCAACTGTTTAAACTAGTTTGGATTCGATCCGGAACCGACTCATTGATTTTCACCAAACATTTTTTGTACACTTTGCTTATAGGATTAATATAGAAAGTACTCGTCTGCAATCAATGAAAGTTTGATAAGCAATTCGAAGAACTGTTTCTAGATCGATTCGTTAATTAGTTGTTTCTTCTAATTATTTCCGGAGTACAAAAAAGGAGGATTATGTTTTCACCGAACACGTTTGCATGTTAACATGAGTTGAATTATCTACGGTATAAAAATGAATTGTCAATGTTAATTCAAAATCAATAGTTTAGTAACTGTTTCGTTCATTGAAAATTCAATAATTATAATCAGTTGGAATAATCGACATCATCCATAATTTCGAGGTATCCCTAGGGATTACGCGAAATCCCTGGTATCGTCATTTCCCTGCAACCTATACCTACATGAAAAAAATCGTCACGGAAATTACCTAAATCTTTGAAGGAATACCAAATCGGAGTATATTTTCGTTCTCTCGCTATTCGTTTTGTTAACATAATAATAGTCCTTCAATGATAGGTAGGTAAATAAAATAAACTACAAAAACAAATGTTTTTATTGGTCAACCACGTGAGAAACATTCATAAAATTAATTAGGTGCGGTAGACTAGGCAATGAGGTGATGTTTATACATTTTAATCGTTTGTTTAATTATCGTCGAATCAACGAGTAAATTGAACAGTAACTGACGTGTTGACAAGCTCTCGAGGCCCGAGGTAGCTGCGGTACAATGTCATACAAATTGTGGTCACATAACACATAATTCATCATGTCCTCTATAACCATATTAGTTCAGAGATGCGCCGTACGTCGTAATTGAAACGTTTTTGCATTTAATGTGATAATTTACATACTATTTTAGATAATTTTATTAAGGGTTTATACGCTCAAATAGGAATGGAGTCGAATGTTTTAAAGTCAACTAGGTAATAGAGCCTCTACGAGTGACGATACTCAAGTTCGTCCGGCGCGTCCTGGGCAGTCAGCCTTGCTACCAACCTTGCTGACTGGCTAATCGTTTTACCACGGCATGAGCTATTCTCGTATAATTCGTGCCGACGCAATAGAAGAAGAGTCAACTGACGAAGTAAGCCAGGTACAGACTTACGAAATGTAACAAGTAATGAAAGAATCTGCCGTCCACATTGTCGCAATGTATCATGCAATGTAACAGAATTCCCATAGTGTGGACGCCTTGTGCGCACGAACCGTGCACACTACGCGTGCGTACTACGTACCTTTCATGTTACATTGCATGTTACGTTACAGCAGTCTGTATCCGGCTTTTGACCGGTGGTTTGGTTTTTATTAAACGATTTTAATTACCTTCACTTCTTATATTTGTTTGTTTGAGTCAAATCTTGCTCCAGAGTTTTCAACTACTTCGGCTTAACCGATTCTGCTGAAACTGCGCACACGATTTCAATTCCCGTGACAATACAACATTATAATTTCAACCTTCAATCCTCAAATCCTGATGCTGCAGAAGTACTGCAAGATAAAACCGTTTAACTTAAAATATGTTTAAGGGAATATCTAGTTAATTGAATTACCAACTTCTTGCAGAAGTCATAGCTATTTCATGAAATTAAATTAGCTTCCTAATGAGCACAGCATTTTAACAACAAATATGTTTTTTATTAGCTTTTGATTTCAATGGGAACAGACTTATATTTAAACAAATCAACTAATAGGAATTGATTGTAATGTAACTCCTATAGTTTTCTCTGAGGTCGAAATAGCTTTAAGGTATTCTTTGAATAACCCAAAGCAGCATTTAGGATCTGTTTAAGTTTTTGATAGTACTTGAACACTGCTGTTTCTGTAAGGAAAATATTACATTAAAATAAATAAAAATATATCGTCGCCTTGGAGGGTCAATGGAGCTAAGCCATAAATGTTACAAAATATAGTTAAGGCCATAAACGTAATGAGAAATGTCCGAAGTATACATATATCTAGAGCAACGCCGTCGACGACTCCATCGGTGGCCGCGTTGCTCTATGTCTGACAATGAATCTACAGAGTGTAAACGAAATCATGTAATTCTTTCGAAAATCCAAAAGTATCCCGTGCAGGGTTAGTCTATGTCAGCAGTACTGCCGCGCGATTCATAAAAGCAGTAAGTAACATTTTGGTCAAAAATTTGTTTGTTGTTGATTATACTCATTCTTATTAATAACTCATTTTTGACCAAAATGTTACTTACTGCGTTTATGAATCGCGCGGCAGAGTACATCACGAGGTTTGAAGGAATTACATGATTTCGTTTACACGCTGTATAATAACAGACATCATGGCCATAAGTAGGTTTTTTAAAGTTGTCAATACGTCATCTAGTAGTGTTCAAATAAAAGTCATCATCGTCATTGTTCAAGGAAAATCATTAAGGCCCACTAAGGCTCTCCAAGTAGTTCATGGTAGGTTAGAACTTCTGCCCTGAATGCACTTCCTTGTCGTCTAGGTCGCTACTGCATAAAACAGAAGATTCAAGGTATTTTCCTGTTGTATAGTAAAAAGTTCTTACTTTAACTTTTAATAATAATAATGTATTTTTATACTTTTTTTTTAATATGTACATAAAAATATGACTAAAACAAAAATATTGACATTGCTTTACTTCCTATTACTATTAAAAATGCAGCTATTTGACATAAATAATTCATGCTATAGTGATTATTAATACATAATATTTGAATAAACAAAATCAAGTTATGACCTAATAAATTTTATTAATTTTGACCCATGACAGTGAATCGGAAACTGATGATTCTAAATATTTTAGAAATCACTACTTCTTCTTCCTGCTCTTATCCCACACTAGGTGGGGTCGGCACAGCATGTATTTCGTAAATCCATGTTGTTAGAGGGTTTGGCTTATTATTTTATGACCGGCCGCCTGCCTGACATCAACCCTCCTTAGTAATACTCGTTGCTCCGTCGCGCGGGAGACCCAATGTGCTTGCTGATATTATGCACTGGGTAAAATGATATGATTATCAATCTTATTGCCAACAAGTAAGCAGACTATGTTCTTCTTGGTGGAGTATACTTGAAGTTCCTCGACCCACTCATTCAGTTTTGCTAGGGACTTTGGTTCTGACACATCGTAAACCAATATAGCACCGTGAGGATCTCTGTAAAAACTTAATGTCAATGTTCTGTATCGCTCCTGTCCCGCTGTATCCCAAATATCAAGCTTGACTTTAACACCGTTCACGTCCATGACTTTACATTTGTAGTCAACTCCGATTGTAGCTGGGAATGATGAATTGTAGTCTCCCGTTGTGGACGCTATGATTATGCCCGATTTACCCACACCTCTCTCACCGATAACTAGACGTAATCCGTATTCGACATCGTTCATCTTCTTTACATAGTGTAAAACAAAGTCGCTCCCGCTGTCTGTACGCTTAGATCTTTTAAACTCCGCAACGGGTTTTAATTCAGTTTTCAGCAACAGATAGAGTGATTCAAGAGGAAGGTTTATATGCCCTACATTAGTATCTACATTGCACCCGTGCGAAGCCGGGGCGGGTCGCTAGCTAGTAATAAACGGCGATTTATAATAACAAAATCAAAAGCGATTCCTTTGTGACGCACTCACAGCAGCTAATATAATTTGATCGCCTCAAATGTACACGTTCCTACACAACAATATTCTTAATGATCTTGAAATAAGGTCTAAAATTTTAAAAGTTAAAAGATTGTTTGAACCTCTATCAATAACTTACTTTAACTTGCTACTAGCAAGACTTGGCTAAAGCGGATACTTTAGATAAATATAAAAGATTTATGATAAACACATTTCATGTTGTGCTCTGTCATAGATATTAAAAGCAAAGGTGACGCCATAGAGGAATTAGGTATTCAATCCCATAGCTTCTGTAGCAATTTGATCAGTTCCGTGTAGTGTTCTATTTAAATATATAAACTTGATATCATTAATGGTAAAAAAACAAAGACCGTTGGCTATTAATTGCAGTCACACATTGCCGTCGCGCTCATGATCATTATTTCCTTTGATTTAGCATATAACATTCTTTTAAAGAATTTGATCCTTATAAAAGTATCAATCGTTGCAGTTACTATACAGAGTAGTATTTATTTTGCCAAAAACATCAGTATTGATTCGCGGCTAAGGCTCGATTTTACCAACGTCGAATAACTTTAATCGAGGAATAAATTTGACGTTTTGACAGCTTTCGTATAGAAATTCTGTCAACACGTCTGTCTTATTCCTTGGATAAACGCTATCCGACGTTGGTAAAATCGAGCCTAAAGCAGCTACTTTTTTAGCAAACTATAAATGCTGTTTTGTTTCTTTGAAAATCGAGCTGCTTACTCCTTTGACGACTTTATTCTATTCTTCAGTTATGAATTTAGCCCAACAATCCCTCAAAAACTCACCCTGGTTATATTTTTTTATGTATGTTTGTATGGATTTAAATGATTTTTGTTTGAAAGAAGTTCCATCAAGTTAATCCCACGTAAATTTTGTCATGGTCTAATGAAGCACTACGGAGATAGAGAATGGAACTCTTCAAAGAAGAACAGCACACGTATCATAATTGGGTTATTTTAATTATTAATAGAAGTGAAAATCAGAATCCAATCATTTTGAATCTGGCTGTGTTATCAAAACAGAAAAAAAAATAACTAAAAAAAAATAAGTAGGAGCTGATTTCAATGAAACTGAAATGTACGAAAATTACAGTCGTAATATTTACATTTAATACTTCCCAGAAATGTTTGATGGGAAAAAAAATCTATTGACTATTGAATCAAGCGGTAAGCCCACAACAAGTTCAAGGTAAACCAGGTCAAACCGATGACACGAGTCTATCCATTTGGTATATGCATTGTCTCCCAAGGGGATTATGTTTCAAAATGATTAGGCTCTGCTTAATTCCACAGATTGTTCTAATGATGTCAAGTTATCCACTTAACAATTGCGTTATTTTATATTCAGTACAGCAGACCGCTTCAAAACGACTGCAGCCACAATAACGTTATGTATGTAGGCAGACTAGGTACGTTTAATTAGTACGTAGCATGCGGTTATGCGCATAGTGTACCTATTTGCAGCAGATTTCGTCAGTAACCGCAATACGTATGAAAATTTAAATGACATTTTATTCTAATTTACACAAATATCAACGTTAAGAACGAGTGACCTAAGTTAATTTCAGAATCGCAAAAACTATGGAATAATACATTAAAACAATTTAGGGTCACTAACAGGACGGCAATGCAATGTATTTTAGCTTAAATAATTTTAAACCTTATTTGAATAACCGTAACAATAGTATTTTGCTTGAGCATACCGCGGGATGCTTCGTCGTGCCGCAGCAGCCCAAATAGTCCCGCGGTACGGCAAATACGAGTCCTAAGCACGGTCTTAAGGGTATTAAAATAAGGTTTAAAATTATTTGAGCTTAAAAATTCCTTTGTTTCGGAACAAATATCCGTAGGTTGTACAATACATAATACAGAGGTACCTTGACAAAATTCTAATCCATAGGAACCCGAAGCTCTGTCTACACAATATGCTACGGGATCCTTTGGAAACAAGATTGAGTAATTATTTTATTTCACTGGCTAGCTTTTATATCCGACTGTGCGACAGAAAAGGCATATGGTTATACTTTTTATAACTTTACCGCCTTTTAATAATGGCTGTGTAAAGTTATAATATTATATCAATGTTTAACGTCAGTGTAACCATACATATAAGCTTGTCATAACTTTACTGGGTTAGTCTGAATATTATTTTAATAATCCGATACAACCTATTTGTGTGCATACAAAACATATTTACTGGCCATGCGTGATCAAAATATTGTTATAAAGCCATATATTTTTTCTTTTTAATTTTTTACTTTTAATAAAAAATGGCTTTTGCCTGATGGCAGTCGCTCCGTGTAAAATACTGGTATTCAGCCGCATCTGGTTAGACTGGAAGCTGACCCCAAGATAATTGGAAAAAGGCTAAGAGGAAGAATAAAAAATGGCCTTTGTTCATTTATTTTCATGTCATCCAGCGTGTGTTTTGTAATTATTTAAACTTAGAATTTTCAACTACATATTTTCGAAAATAAATGAAATATCTCTACTAAAACGAAAATAATAATGAAATTATAAAATTAGATTTTAAAATTAGCTAATTTTGAATCAGTGCCTATTAAATCTAATGGGTGGAAGCCTGATTGATATATTTCCTTTACGATAAGAGTTGCCCTCCTAATTCGAATAATAAATTCGTCAAGGATCAAGTCTTTTAGTCTTGTTTTTTTAATCATAGATCTTTGTTCCTTTCTGCATCTCGAAAACTCGATGCTAAACATTACGATTTGTTTTGCTTTTAGAATTTAATATCGGTACTAATCATACGAGTTTACTACGTAAACAATTCAAAATCGATAATTAACACTTACGTATACACGTAATAACCGGCAGTTGATTGCACAACTTAGTTTTACGTATCTATCGACTTATCGAGTAACTTAAATGCATTATTAATTTTTCGTCTATAACAAGTTGAATGATCTATGGCCAATTAATTTACCTGTAATAGTTTAATATCACTAGTTCCGCAAATTATAGTAGCACGCAGGAATACATAGTACATTTTAATATCTATTGATGGTAAATGGATAAGGTTGTAGTTACTTATTTTATGCGCATCAAAACTTGAATTTTTAAATATTAAATATTATTTATGTAGGTAGGTATGTCGTCTAGGTTTCGCTGTGCATAATATTTTCAACACTTTAGCATATTGCATCTAAATTAACCATTGTTTATGTTGACGGTTTGATGATTGTTTTATTTTCTACACAAAAGTAACGTCTGCTTAATGTTTTGATTGTATTATATTTACATTAGTTTCTAAAACTTGATTTGTTCGCGAAGCTAATACTTTATACCTGTACACAAATCTCGAGTTGAGAGGCATCCTGAAAGGGGTTAACAAATTATTATTTTCTATTCGACTGCTTGTAGACGGTCTTGCGGACCGTTTCTGTGTAACCGGGCAGTTATTGGCGAGACCTGAAGGGTCTTCAACCAATGGGGACGAGAGTAAAATACTTAACCTAAGCAAATTACTACTACTAACATCATGACTACTAGCAACAACAGCACTAAGGGCGACCCCTAATGAGACTCGGACCTCGGCTTAGGGCGTTGCTGACGGGAGGACTGGGCGGGAGACAGCTTGATGAGGGCTGAATTAATGGTGTGACTGCGAAGTTAGAAAAGACGACCGGCTCCGCGGCGGCGGCCGGTGAGCACGGTGGATCAGGGACGGCATACGAACTGGTTTCTTACACCCACAGCTATTTATGGACAGCTATGCAAGTCAAAGGCTTCATACGACTATTTTCAACTGAAAAGTCTCTATCACACAATACATCCGCTTAGTCAGGGAACTTCGAACTTTAGCAAACGGAAACTTTGTTAGCGTGCTTTTTACGCATATTTACAAAGCTAATTAAGCTATCACTGCGTCACAGATAAGGCCAACACAATTTGTAAAACGCTGTGCTGTTTACAAATTCAGTTGTGGACAAAATTAAATGCAAAATAATAGGCTAAGATAGGTGCACCATGAATAAATTACATAGAAAAAGGCAAAACAATGTAGATAAAGAAAGCACAAAGTGAGTAAAAGTTTTTGTAGACAAATAGAATAGGTCAGGTGACATAAATAGTGAGTAGGTGTGTACCAAGTGTGTAATAAAATGAGAAACAACCTTAGATGTACTTGAATCTGTTTACGACATCAGTAAATACACGTGTATCTATAAAATACTGCTAGCTGTCAAATATTTACTAAAATATGAGCATTTGTTTCTTGCTAAAACAAAATAATATTGCGCACTCTGCTTTACCTTGTAGATAATAAAAACAAGATGCATGACAGTAGTTGTTCCCCCCCGATCCACCGTGCTCACCCGCCGCAGCCGCGGAGCCGGTCGTCCCTTCTGACTCCGCGCAGTCACCATGACGCGAGAATACAGCCCTCATCAAGCTGTTGTATCCCTCCCAGTCCTCTCGCACTCAACACCCTAAGAGGTCGAGTCCCCCCTTGGGGACACCCTTAGAGGTGTTGCTGCTATAGTCATAGTCATGATGTTACAGTAGTTAGCTTTGTAGTTAGCTAGGTAGTTAGAATAGTAGAAATTGGTTCGGAGACCCTTCTGGTCTCGCCAATAATAGCCCGGTTACGTAGAAAAGGTCCGCAAGACCATCTACAAGAGTCGAAAAGGAAAAAAAAAAAAATAGTTGTTCCGACTTAAAACAGTATACACTCGTTTGAGAAAAAAAGGGTTTCGTTTTGGTAATTTGAATTCGGTCTTGTTATTCTACTATTCTTTGGTCATTGATATTCAATAAATAAAAAAAAATACAATGCAACACTTTCATAATCACTTATTTATTTTGTTATTTGGGAAACATTCGTGCCACTTTCTTGTATTATTCACTTGTAAGGTTTAGCTTATATTGAAGTTAACCAATTTGATGTACAGTTCAACGACAAACAAAAATGATTGCATTTAAAGTTTCACAACCCGGATTCAATTAGAGATTTGATCACGCCAAGTAAAAAAAACGAATAGTGTTTTTATGCTTAAAACAAAAAGGTTTTTAAACAAAGAATACCTGTTAAATGTTTTCTCTTACTTTTTGTCGATTGTAAACATTGTGTAAAGGAAGTACCTATCTGATCTATATGATTTAATCAATAGCGGCCCACATTATCAGTAATTCTTACTTTGCCTTGTAGTGGTTGAAATTAAATGATAAATATTATGTATACTGTAAAAATATTGCTGAATGTATTTGGCCTGACAATAGATTGGTACGCACTGGTTTAAAGCGTAGAAGATAAAGCAAACATAGTTTATCCACTTAATACATTTTTATGTGGCGTGTCAATTATAAGACTCTAGCTAAACAATTGTCCAAGCAGCTAGTGATCGCACCATTAGTCAGGTGATGTCCCTCTAAGCGTGAAGGTCGAATTTAAGGGGCAGACACCACAACCTGTTTCAAATCAAGATAAACGATTGCGTCATTTCATTTTCATTACTTATTTTTAAATTAATGGTCTCGAATTACGAACTTATTACGCCACGCCTACATACAAAATTAAACAATCAAAAACTTAAACTGGTTACGTATTAAAGCTACTAGTAGGCACCTAATCGATCGTAATTAAAGTAATATGTTAAATACATTGTATGTTATTAATAACATTTTTTTATAAAGTAACACGACTATTCGCGATATGCGCTACATGTTTGCATACGTCTCAATAGGTACGACGTAAGTCTACAAACTGGTATTAATCTCTAAACAACTAGCCTTAATATAAATATATGATGACGATCTCCGTTTTGTTTTTGTTAACAAAATCACTGAGCGAACAAACGTGAAGCTTACGAATTATTTAGTAGAACGTTTCCTTGAACGTGAACGACAAGCTATAACATTGTTTAATGTTTACTAATATTAAAATGGAAACTGTTATTAATTTTTATAGTAAACCGAGATTAACTGAATGGCTTGTTTGTACGCTACAGAAATATTTAAATTGTTTTGAATTGGAATATAAACAACGTTTTGAGTTTTGAAGTGGTTTTAATATAGAACAAGAATGTACACACTAAACTATTGTATTTTAGTGAATTCTAATCGTGTTTAGTCTAATCTCATTTTACTGTATATAAACATTGTTGTTATGTACTATAAGGCCCGTCGGGGTTTCGGTGCATGCTTTTGCGAATCCCGCGACCCCGGCGAACGGTCAGGAGGAGGAACACCGTGGGTTCTTAGCCGGTACGAGAC
Organism: Amphipyra berbera; assembly: GCA_910594945.2. Classification (NCBI taxonomy): domain Eukaryota; kingdom Metazoa; phylum Arthropoda; class Insecta; order Lepidoptera; family Noctuidae; genus Amphipyra; species Amphipyra berbera. Next base: position 13,815,062 of record OU343125.1, read on the forward strand.
CGGAATAACCCTTCAACTTCCCGGGGCGAAGGGTATCAATGAGGATTTTCTCAAAATAAAAAAGGTACTAAAGGCCCACTTACGCAACATAGTCTAACCCAGGGCTAAAGCTCAGTGAAATTTGTATGGCTGCTATTTGGTTAGCTCTACTAACGATGATGCGCAAGTCAGCCCTACGTATAATATGTAAGGGAACGTACCCATACTACGTGACTCGTTCAGGGGGGGAGGGGGGTCTTCAAAATACCACGCTTGGTCACAGGGGCGGGGGGGGCTTAGGTTTTCGTCACGTGGTCAATATCCTCTAGGGAAATGTCGCGCTTTTTCGAGCTATAATCAAATATGGAGCGCAGCGTTTAGCGCTTTTTAAACTCACAGGTGGCAACACTGACGCACATTGAGCCAAATAATTTTCTTTTTGCAATTTTTTTCATTTAAAACCATATTTATGAATTACTACGTGAAAACTAGAGGGGGAGGGGGGTATTGGCATATACTACGGGTGGTAACTGAGGGGAGGGAGGGGGGTAAAAAGTTGTAAAAAATGGGTCACGTAGTATGGGTACGTTCCCTAACTTAAGTGGAATGAAATGATCCTGTGTGTATGTTAGTACTAGTAGAGCTTCACGTGAATGAGTTCGTCCGGGGAAATTCTACCACGATATCTACGAGTATTTCTACCGCCAAGCTTCATCGCTGTTTTCTGGTTTGAAAGGTATGGGTGCCGGTGAAATTATAGGCACATTAAACGTTTCAACTTGTCTCTAGGGTTGACAACGCATCAGCAATTCTCTTGGGGTTCTAGGTGTAAATAGGCGGTGATAATCACTTACTTTAGACGGCGGCTTGTTTGCCATCCGATAACATAAAAAAACATGTGCCCGAACACTATTGCGATACCGTGTGCCGCGACAAATTGCCGTGTTGAAGAGGCATTAGAAAAATGAAGCACTGTGACTCTTGAGAAATTGTTAAAATATTAAAAGCTACCTAGCACTAAAAATATACATAACATAATAACATAATTATCCCATTACTGTTACACCGCTGGGCACGGGCTTCTTCTCAGAATGCGAAGGGTTTAGGCCTTAGTCCATCACGCTGGCCTGGTGCGGGTTGGCAGACTACACACACCATCAAGAACTTTATGGAGCCCTCTCAGGTGTGCAGGTTTCCTCACAATGTTTTTCCTTCACCGTTAACGCAAGTGATAATTAAATTCTGATCCGCACATGAATTCGAAAAGTCAAAGGTATGGGCCGGGATCGAATTCAGACCCTCCTGCATCGAAAGAAAGCGTTCAATCGCTAGGCTATCACAGCTTCTAAAGAGATACCTAGGCACTTAAAAATAGAACATTGATACATTTAAAAAAATTTGGAATCTAGACTAAGAATGTTTTAGAAGTTGTAAGCACCAACTTATCTCGGGGTTTCATCGAAAAACACAGTGTAGGTAAACATAGTCGACGGCTTAATTAGCGCAATGGCAGAGCTTCTACACTACGACTACTACGAGTCGTTCAGTTCAACTCCCACACGGAGCAAATATTTGTATCGCCTGTTACAACGGATACTTACTTGTAAAAGTCTGGGCGTTTATACATGCAAGACTTAATGTTAACGAACCCACGATAGGTTTTTCTTTTGAGGGGCTCGTGGCTAAATAACAACCGAGCCGATCGTACGATTTGCGAAGTTAAGCTGCGCTTGCCGCGGTCAGTCCGTGGATGGGTGACCATTTGTTACACATCGAGACCCCTCCGTGCCTCGGAGAGCACGTTAAGCTGTCGGTCCCGGGTGTCATGCGAATACCTAAGACAGTCGTTACGGGTAGTCAGAAGCCCGAAAGTCTGACAAACGGTTTAACCTTACGATATCGGCATTGCCCAGTTACTGGGTTGCGGAGGTCTGATGGCAGTCGCTCCGTGTAAAATACTGGTATTCAGCCGCATCTGGTTAGACTGGAAGCTGACCCCATGATAATTGGGAAAAGGCTAAGAGGAAGATAGGTTTTTTTTTATAAAACCTCTTTTTAATCGTGGGAAAATCCTCATGGACATTCCTCGTCCGGGGAAGGTGAGAGGGTCTGCCGGACACTTACCGGCTATAAACCCACGGTGTTCCTACTCCTGTCGTCGGCCGGAGTCGCGGGATTCGCATAAGCATGCACCTCAACCCCGGCAAAAGTTTACCATCCTTACAATGAAAGAAGTTTCAATCTTACAGTTACGGGACATTGTATCACTTTAACATAAATACAATTCTCATAGTAATCTTAGGTTTAATATTACAATATAATATTAATTATACAAACAATAATACAATTCTCATAGTAATCTTAGGTTTAATATTACAATATAATATTAATTATACAAACGATAATACAATTCTCATAGTAATCTTAGGTTTAATATTACAATATAATATTAATTATACAAACAATAATACAATTCTCATAGTAATCTTAGGTTTAATATTACAATATAATATTAATTATACAAACAATAATACAATTCTCATAGTAATCTTAGGTTTAATATTACAATATAATATTAATTATACAAACGATAATACAATTCTCATAGTAATCTTAGGTTTAATATTACAATATAATATTAATTATACAAACAATAATACAATTCTCATAGTAATCTTAGGTTTAATATTACAATATAATATTAATTATACAAACGATAATACAATTCTCATAGTAATCTTAGGTTTAATATTACAATATAATATTAAGTATACAAACAATAATACAATTCTCATAGTAATCTTAGGTTTAATATTACAATGTAATATTAATAATACAAACAGTAATTCAGTGTCGATTTAATTTTATTCAAAACAGAAATAGAGTCAATGAACTATTCACATTGTTTATGATCTCGAATTAATTCTAATTAATGACTGTTATGTATCTAATTAACTATGATAGACGACAATTACCCACTGATCCAATACTATTTGATTTATTAGCCTCTCGTTTTATTCACTTTTGTTTAATCAATATTTTTATCGTGAACTAGCTTTTTAGAGCGGCGTGGCGTTTTGAATCTGAGGTCTGTAGAGTATAAGAGCTTAAAGTTAATACTGTAGTCTGTCTTACATCCTCCATTCTTCGATTTGATTCTGTGGCCCTATTCCAAATACTAGATTTTTTCTAACAGAAATTCCCTAAGAAACTTGTAGGAACGAGGACTTGTACCTATAAACGTAGCCGTGATTATTATTATGTGCAACATCTAAAAAAACTGAATAAAATAGATATTTACTTCTTATAATAACTTAACTGCCTCGTTGGTCTAGAGGTGGCAAGCGCGACTGCTGATAGTGAGGTCTTGGGCTCGATTCCCAGGTCGGGTAAAGTGTTATTGAGTTTTTCCGTGTGAAATTCTTCAATAGCAGCCGGAAGATTAGATTTGTGTCCTGTTGATGACAATAGGCTCGCCCCCTATTACATGGCACTTAAACATAACGGCGAAAAGAGAGTGTTACTATACATCCCTGCCCAACCTTTGAACCTGGGAATACAAGCGTGATGTTTTGTTTATGTTATATAAAATTCTAAGATAAGTACAAAATAGTAACAATTGGAAATCGTTTTGTATAGAATTTTACTTAAAACCATGTTCAAACCTCGTTTATCTTTTGCTCGGTGTTCTTAACTTAACTCAGAAACCGGGCGTAAGACCTTGTTGCCCAAATTGAGAAAAGCAGCATGCCAGCTGTTGCTACACAAATTGTATTGGCCATATTGGAACCTATTTCTGTGGTATTGGAACTGAAAAAATGGCTAAATGGAAGATACGAACAGTGCCGGTGTGAAAGTGACTTGAACTTATAACATGACGATAACCTATCTATACTAATATTATAAAGCTGAAGAGTTTGTTTGTTTATTTGTTTGTTTACTAGTTGGAATTTAATTTTTTTTTGTGCTGGATAGTCCATTTATCTGGATAGTCCATTAAAAGGCTATATAACATCACGCTACAACCAATAGGAGCGGAGCATAAATGAAAAATGTTGCAAAAACGGGAAAAAAGTCTTGTGTGAATGTTGCAAAAGCCGGGACGAGCCGCTAGTGATATTATAATATTTTTTTGCCATAGAATCATGCCTATATTCACTGAAAGGTTGGGCAGAGGTGTACCATATAGTAACACCCTCTTTTCTGTTATGTTTAAACGTCTCATTGTAACAGGGGGCGAGCCTATTGCCATCATCAACAAATCCAAACACCGAGCTGCTACTGAGGAATTCCACACGGAATAACCCAATACCACTGCCCGTCATATGGATCGAACCCAGGACCTCACGATCAGCAGTCGCGCTTGCCACCACTAGACCAATGAGGCAGTTAGTTATTTTGTACATTTTTTTTTATTATAGGTTTGCTGTGTTTTCCCTGCGCTTCAACGCTGGTTTTCAGACAGGACCATAGTGATGCCATGGGCAATAACGACACAAATAAATAAAAAAACATGTTACGTACAATATTAAATATTGTACGTATTGGTGTCACAAAGGGTGACTAAGGCTGACACAATAAAACATTCTTTGTTGAAGATCTTGTGTATCGTAGGACGTAGAAGTAGGGTGCTTTAGGGTAAGTCCGGATGTGGGGTTTCAGATGTATTTGCCGCAGAACGTGTCGTAAAAATACTACGTCGCACTGTAGGTATGTACCTACTCTTGTCAGCAATTACAATTATCGCCTCATTCTGCTACCAATCCATTTGAACGAACTTATGCCATAATATATGTTTAACATTAAAGTTCTTTAATATTTGCCCCGTTGGTCTAGTAGTGACAAGCGCGACCTCTGATCGTAAGGTCCTGGGTTCGTTCCGCAGATCGGGCAAAGTGTTTTCTGATTTTTCCGTGTGGCATTCCTCAGTAGCAGCCCGTAGTTTGGATTCGTGCCTGGTTGATGGCAATAGGCTCGCCCTCTATTCCATGGGACTTAAACATAACTGCGAAATGAGGGTGTTACCTCTGGTCAACCCTTCGGGGAATACAGGCGTGATGTTAGTTATATCTTGAATTTACGTTGGTGGTTTTGTTTCCATGTTACCATTTTCTAAGTCGAATTTCCAAACACCTTAATTTAAGAACATCATGCCTAAGCACGTAGACTGCACTCAATAATCATTAAGACAAAGAAATCCCCGGACAATAAACAGACGGGCAAGGTTCTAGAAGGCAAAACAAGCTCGTAGGTACATAAAGTATCTTCAATGTTGTTTATGTGGCTTTAAACATTTATAGAGGTACAAATAAAATTAGTATGTGTGTAGGTAAATACTACGAGACAATACATCTTAGTAGGTACATAAACGTGAGTAGTTATATGATACTAACATCCTGTTTTGTAGCCGGCTACGGCGTAGCAAACAGTGAAATAATGGTTTTCACGTATACACTTACTACTTACATAAACAAACAATTTCCTGATTAGAACAAAAGAATATCTCGATTGTAAGAATCTTGATATGCTATCTATTCTATGCACAAAGAATGTTAACAATACCATTAAGTATTTGTGTGTTTTCAAAAGAGATCGATACAAACATAACATCACGCCTGTGTTCCCCGAAGGGTTTGGCAGAGGTGTATAGTAACACCCTCATTTCGCAGTTATGTAATAGGGGGTGAGCCTATTATCATCAAACGGGCACATATCCAAACTCCGGGCTGCTACTAAAGAATTCCAAACGGAAAAACCCAATAATACTTTGTCCGACTTGGGGATCGAACCCAGGACCTCACGATCAGCAGCCGTGGTTGCCACCACTAGACCAACGAGGCAGTTTCGATACAAAGATAATCTTCTTCTTCCTGCCCTTATCCCACACTAGGTGGGGTCGGCACAACATGTATTTCATAAATCCATGTTGTTAGAGGTTTTGGCTTATTGTTTTATGATCGGCCGCCTGCCTGACATCAACCCTCCTTGGAAATACTCGTTGCGCCGTCGCGCGGCAGACCCAATGTGCTTGCTGATATTATGTACTGGGTCCCAAAATGATATGCTTGTCAATCTTATTACCGACAACTAAGCAGATTATATTCTTCTTGGTGGAGTATATTTGAAGTTCCTCGACCCACTCATTCAGCTTTGCTAGGAACTTTGGTTCTCCTATATTAGGGACACATCGTAAACTAATATAGCACCGTGAACGTCTTTGTAAAAAGTTGATGTCAATGTTCTGTACCGCTCCTGTCCCGCTGTATCCCAAATACCAAGATTGACTTTGGATACCGTTCACGTCCATGACTTTACGTCGATACAAAGATAATGAAATTCAAAATTCAAAATTTTACGTAGCTCCATTAAAGATTATTTATGTAGACCTCAAAGGCTTCAGCTACACAAAAACTCAGAATTCAGAATTTCTTTACACCGGAAGAATAAAACAATACACACATAAATAGTAGTACAATGACGTCACTATCTAGAAAATATCTAAACGCTTACAGCATCATCATTCATTTTGTTTAATTTCTCACTGTAAAGATCTCAGATGCATTGTATTGACACGGTTGATCTAAGCATTGTTTATCATACAAACAATAGCTAGCCTGAGCGACTACACTAGACTCATTGTTTTATTTAGACTAGGCTTGTCATACCGCACTGTATATTGAGAGATTATCTATTGTGAACATCATTCTTTAGATGTTAGTATTGTAGTTAGAATGTATACGTAAAGAAAGGCGAGAGCATAAAAGAAACATTATTTAGATTTTTAATACTTACTTTGAATTTAAAAATAAACAGCTCCTTCTTTACTTTGAAAAGAATCGTTAATAAAATAAATAATTTAAAAAATAAAAAACCCGACTGCAAATAATATTAATTAAAAGTGTTATGCACTAAAAAGACTGAAACAAGATTGAGAATAGAAAACAATATTAAAATAAACTATAAACGAAGTAAACTCTACTTCGGTTTAACATTCGATAAGTTTGGTATATTTTTTTTATTAACGTTTTATTATTTTGTGCCAAAAATATGCCAATTGATTATTTTTCAAACACCTATCTAAGGTCACTTGGGTTTTTAAGACGAATGTAACGATACCTTAACTGTCGAAATCCATCCAGCCGTTTGGAAGATACGAGGTAATAAAGTTTACAAACAAATATACAAGATACGCGCGTAAAACATAATCCTTCCTAAGCACTCGGGTAAAAACCATACAATATTTTTTCCTTATAGATACAACAATATAGGTGGAATTCAGCATCGCTGTCCTGATAGATTGTGGTCATACAGTAACTTAACCTTCGTCACTATTAGCCTTTGGCCAGACTACAAACAATAAGTGCTATTCAAGCACAATCTGCACTGTGGATGTCGAAACATCGTTTTTTAGTAAGAATTTTCCAGTAAAAATAAGTCCTCTTCATCCATATTATATTTTGACAAACACTGGACACGACAATGCTCAGAACGAAGCCACGCTCCACTGCGGACAGGTAAATAGCGCGCGTTCCCGCACCCGCGCCGCTCCCCGCACCACGCTGCCAGTCTGGCCAAACACTTAAAACAAGAAGCTTAATTCTTACATAGAGAATTGGCTGAGAAGCTCTGGGATAAAGAAGATTGGTTTTACATATTATCACCATTCGCGCTCCAAAGTGTCCAAACAAAGTCGTTCTTTGGATCCAAGGGTCGTAAGGGATACTAACGTTAATGTCGCTTACGTCCCTTGAGCGCCAAGGTAATAAGGTAGATATCGATAAAACAGAGATATGTATTCAGCAGACTGTCTTGTTGGTCTAGCGGTCGCAAACGCGACTGCTGAGCATGAGGTCCTGGGTTCGATCCCCAGGTCGGGTAAAGTGTTATTGGGTTTTTCCATTAAGAATTTCTCAGTAGCAGCCCGGTGTCTGGATTTGTGCCCGGTTAATGGCAATAGGCTCGCCCCGTATTACCTACATGCGACATAAACAAAATTGACGAAACGAGTAAAGACACATCACCCTTCGGGGAATACCGATAGTAATACAATATATAATAATACAAATTAATACAAGGCGTGATATTATGTATTCAGTGGTAGTTTTTTTAAATGTTTCCTTCTCATTGCCGGATGTGTAATCCACTATAAATCTGACTCGAAAAATTCTAATCTCCTACTTGCCAAGTCGGACAATAGTTAATTAGTTTTTGTGTAAACATTTCGTCGCGGCAAACAAGGTTATTGTTCATCGGAGGACCTTCATTCGCCATTACTCATCAGTAGGTATATACTGACTAAATTAAATGCAAGAACACTATAATTCCAATTAAAGTTACGTAAACAAGCCTAAACTGTGACAGAAATACTTATACATAGTCATCTCTACATGTTTTTACGCGGTGGCAACGTAGTACCTAATGTTATTTACCACAAGAATAATTTTGATATGAATATTACAATATATAAAGTGAATATACACCTATTATATTAAAAAGACAGTAAATAATAGCCACGGTGCGTATTGTTATGAGGATCCTCTCTCTGAGGCTCTCGGTGGGCTACTATTTTTTTTATATTTGTTAATGTAATTTTAATGTTTTTTTACAGATTTTTTTACAATTTTAAATATATCGGGTGTAAAAATACACTTAACGAAGCCGGGAGCCACGTATTCTTTCCATCATTACGAAGATTTTTTGGTATTGGGCTATACCTGAGAACCAACTGGTTATGGAGATATTGAAGGTCAAAGTCACCATATTTTTGAACGTTTTTCACGAAAACTAAGTTTAAATGTTATTACCAAACATTCTTCTATACAAACATTATCAACATTTTCGAAATGTAGGCACAGTCTGCTGCGCGTGCGCTTACATTGCGCGCTACAGTTAAAAGATGTTTTTAATAACAAAAAATAAAAATCGTTTCCCAGCAATTATTTTTGCTGTAGATATGTTACTTAGTTTGATGTACAGTATGCGTAGACTTCGGCTTCGTTAAGGTTATATTTACACCCAGTTATGATAAGAAAATGAATAAAGGAGATATATTAAATTTTTTTTACAAAAAATGTAAACCGACTTCAAAAAAGAATAAAATAATTACCATATAAAATTAACAGTTTTAGAAGTCGGTGCTGATCCACGCTGAACCAAATTGAAGGCACCGGCTTCTGAAACTGTTAATTTTATATGGTAATTATTTTATTCTTTTTTGAAGTCGGTTTACATTTTTTGTAATAAAGTTTTTATTTTTTTCATTTTAGTGGCCTTAATTAAAACTTGGTTGGACCTACTAAAGACGCTGCTCGTAACATAATCACATCATCACAATATGCGTACTGTTCGTCATTGAGGAGTTCCATTGCCTATCTCCGAAGTTCTTCATCAAATCTTCACCAAATTTAAATGGGACCAACTTCGAAGTATACCCTATCCATTAAAAAAAGAATCATTAAAATCGGTTCACAATTGGCGAAAATATCGATGAACATAAACAAAAAAAAAAAACATATATACAGACGAACATAGTAACCTCCTCCTTTTTGGAAGTCGGTTAAAAATGTAATTGAATTCCTAATGGTACAACATACTCTTAATCTAGTACAATTAACTCTTTGTAATTATGGTTCTACAGTGGCATATATTTATAACGTATAAATTATATTGTTAAAATGCCAATAATACCATTAGTGACGTTCTATCTATAGCAGACTAAGTTTAATGTAATTATTCTTACAGACAACTACTTTTCGGAGTACACTACACTGGCCTGCTAAAATATGTATCACACTTTTAAAATTGCAATAACTGAAAGTGTAGTACTTAGTTTTGCAGGCCAGTGTATTATAGCAATTATGTGTTACTGTTATTAATACCTAATAGGTTCCTTTGCCAACTTTACCAGACAGGAGGATGATGGGATAATATAGCAGCAGTAAACCCAGTTCTGTCCCGCATCAAGCAATCTCCGTGATGCTACGCCATGATACATTTTACAACAACAAAAAAACTGTTTCAACCGATACTATTGTCATTTCAATGTCACATAATTGTTATATTTTTTGTAGCGATAAATATAATTATTGCCGATTGCCATCAACTAAGCAACCTCGATATTATTTGAACTGAGGACAGAACTACACGCTTCGACTGTTTTACTATTTATTTATCATCAATGAAGTTTATAACTCTTGTTTTTACATATAAAAAATAGACACTCTAGAAACACAAAGGTAGCTAAAATTCAGGTTTAAGAACCTTTATTCTCATAAAGAATTACATTCACTTACCTGAGAATATAATCAAAATTACAATATTTGCCAAGCGACGTAATAGGAAAACAACAATACGTTAAATGGAACAATACAGAGAAATAATAATTTGAAAGAGGATAAATGTGAATACATACATACACATACATAAACTCACGCCTTTTTCCCATGGGGGTAGGCAGAAACTATAGAACGCCACATGCTACGACCCTTACATACTCCTTTCCCTTCCTTTTTCCTTCATCCACACTCATACATCTTGTATACACGCACGCCGGTTGAGAGTAGGTACTACGCACCTGACCTTTGTGAAGAACATCACCAATAACATAGAAGTATGTCCTTCTAGGACGTCCTCTACTGGTGTTTTCATTGACATCCGCCTTATAAATTCCTTTTGTTAAATGCCGTTCACTCATTCTCTCAACATGACCAAACCTAAAAGTATACTCCTTTTAATTTTTGTCACTACATCATCTTTTAAACCGCAACTTTGTCTAATCTCATCATTTCTCAATCTATCATTCAAAGTTACAATGCACATACTTCGCAATGAACGCATTTCCACGGCATTTATTCTACTTTCATGCCTCTTCTACCACGACCAACACACACACACACAGTATGTGAATACTTTTATAATAAACAAGTAAAGAAGTTATAACGTAGAACTATATTTTATAAAATACTTTTGAATCTAACTAGCTATCGCCTTGTAAACAGAAAAACCCAAAGGCGCTTATTACAAAAAGTGGTTTAAACCAAGATTAAGGTAAACCCAGATTTATAATATACCCATCCCTTGCTAACGTCATATAACAAAAAGAGATGGAGCTATTTTAAAACAGAGGTTTTTCTTAGTCCATCTTTCGTAATAAGAGGGTGTGTGTTATTCAATAGCAGAGAATTGAATAATCATAAGTACCATTTATAGTTTATTATCATTTATAGTGGAATTTAATAATTAATATTAAATAATATGTTAAATAACAAAACACTTTAAATGTTATGGAATGTAATAAACAATACTGTTACCTGAACATAATGAAAAATAATCTATAAGAAGATTGATGAACCGAAACATAAAAATGCAATAGTTATGAAAGTTAATATTTATTCTTATTATTATTTTTATGCCATAATAACATCATAATATTACCGTATTATTGTACCTACTACCTATTAAGTGAAAATGAAAAGTATTTGTCGTGGTTCAGCTATCAGTTATCAGTGACGTCACGAAACATGGCGTCTTTCTCATGTAATTGTAAAACCAATATGAAAGTGAAACGTTGATAATGTTACGCCGATCACGTTACACATGAATTGTTATTACTGGAATCAAGTGAAAATGCTTCAATGTTAACTGTAGTAAATAAAAACTGACAGTGATGAATCAAGTAATCATTACAAGGAAAGTATAATCAGAAACTGCCGCGTTGGTCTAGTGGTGGCAATCACGACTGTTGATCGTAAAGTCCTGGATGCAATCCCCAGGTCAGGCAAAGTGTTATTGGATTTTTTGGTGTGGAATTCCTCACCCCGAAGTTTGGATTTGTGCCCGGTTGATGGCAATAGGCTCGCCCCCTATTATATGAGACCAACATAACGGCAAAATGAGGGTGTTACTGTACACCTCTGCCCAACCCTTCGGCGAATACAGGCGTGATGTTATGTTATAATCAGGAATAGATATTTCATGTGAAACTTGCTTCTCATATACGTCGGACACAAGGTCTCGTCTTGTTTAGCTCCTAAAATAGAAAGAAAAAGTATTTATTTTTTCGCCCAAGCGGACGCACACGTATACTTAAAATTAAAAATATAATAATTCTTAAAATTAGGACTTAAATTTAAACCTGGTAAACCAAACACTAAAAAAGTAAAAAAAAAAACTACTACTAATATGTAGTCTATGGCAATAGACTACCATTGTACTGTCTACAGTATAATAGTAGCCCATAATATAATAGAACAATATTCTTTTAAAATAGAGTTCTACTTTTCGTACAACCTCAGTTCAGTGAATACCATTATGGACTGTAAAAAGAGGCGAGCTTATTGCTATTTATAGAATCAAATATCGAAACAACTGATGAAGACGAATTAAGCGATGCGTGGTCCACACAAAATGGCTGCGGTCCAACAAAAAAGAGGATATTTTTGCAGGTTAGTAAAAAGGCAATTCTAGCTTTTAAGGTGTTCGCACACTTAGTTGTAACATATACAATTTCGATAACTTCTACATTTTGTTTAAGTGTTTTGTTGTGTGTTACATGTTACACCTCAGTGTGGGAACACCATTACTCACTCAGTCACTCTTATTCTGTGTAATGTACCTACGTTAACTTTTTTACCAAGGACATCATTATTAAATAAAATATAATTAATGCTAATAACGTTCAATGGCAACAAAGAAAATGAAATTCATAAACATACTCCCTTAAGGTTACTGCTGAAGTTGACCTTTCGTTCAGTTTTTTATTCAAAAAAACCAAGATTCGCCGCCAGTTTAAATAAATAATGTTCAGGTATAGACTAAACGCTTTCAAGCGGCATTACATAAGCCCGATCCGATCGAAAAATATTCGAAATAGCTTATTGCTAAACGTGTGGCCATTGAACCATAGTCGGTGGCCAACTACTTTGAAACTATTATTGTCTGTTACCAAACTTATATTACAAGTACCTATATGGTACCGTTTTTATGGAACTTTCATTTGTTTGTGTTGGACCTTTTTCTAGTTTTATGGTTTCTGAATAAAGGGCAATGTTGGTGCTTTTTCGATATAGTTTTTATTTCGATAACATCACGTATACGACCAGGGCGAGAATAATGTAGAGAAGAAGTAAATAATGATAATTCATCTTTACACCATGATATTTACGAGGCTACCCAGCCCATAAGACATTCTTCAAAACTTAATTGTCAAAAAACAAATGTTCAAACAATATTTTGTGCCGTTTTTAGAAGTTTCCGTTACATTTATTTCAATTCATTATCGATTGCAATTTCACAATTTAATTGCATGCAATGATATTTCCGTTATTTTATCATGAAGTGGAGTTGCATAATATATTATCCTGTTGTAGCTGCCTGCTCGTAGCAAGGGAGCTACGTGCTACGTATGAGGCTACAACGGGATTACCTACATCTATACGTGATTACAACGATATTGATATCATAGACTAAGATTTTCTGGGGTTGGGTGGTCAGACGGCTTTACATAAAACAGGAAACTAACAGGTCAACCCAAACCTGCTATAGCACTTTCCTCAAAAGGCCATTCCAGACGTTGCCCTACATTGTTTCACTCGCATAGTTTTTATACCACAATGTCTGGACTTTAAAAGAGACCTTGATATCTGAGTTTGTTTTGGCTTTTCTTCTCAGATCTAGTCAAATAGAAAATGCCGGCGCCATCTAGTCTGTATCAGATTTATTTACAGAAATAAAAATAATTTATCACGAAGAAAGAAACTGAAAATCCAGTTCTCTCGGGCAAAGCAAACGTTGCTATTGGCAGTAGACTTAGACTGGAAAAACATTAACATGAGGAAAGGAATTATATTCCTTCATCTTGACACCATTATGAGGTTGGCAGCCCATTGACTCGAAATGCTGGTCCCAATGCCAATATTTAATAAGACAGAGTAAAGAAATGTAAGTCTTATGTTGACGCCACGGAGACATTCGTAAATACGCTGAACAAACCATTAGTCATATTAAAATACCCAATTTGTGGAAAGTGTTCTTTATGTTAACAAAGTAGAGTAATAAACAAGGTGCTTGGAATGTGTGGCATTAGTGAGACATCATATTATTATTTATTTATGCTGCCTTACTCGGTAAAGCATTAAATATAAGTAATATTATGTTCATTCTGCCTAGTTTATTCCTAATTATGTTGGGGTCGGCTTCTAATCTATCCAGATGCGGCTGAATACCAGTATTTTACACGGAACGACTGCAATCAGACCTCCACAACCCAGTAGGTAACTGGGCAATGACTATATCCTAAGGTTAGACCAGTGATCAAACTTTCGGGCTTCTATAACTACCCGTAACAACTATCATAGCTAGTCATATGACACCCGGGACGAGGCATGGAGGGGTCGCTATGTGTAACGAATGGTCACCCATCCACGAACTGACCGCGGCAAGCGCAGCGTAACCTCGCGAATCGTATGATGCGCGCAATCGTTAACATGCCCCGACCCTACGAATTATAATATTATGTACTTTTTCTAATTATATTTTGATTACTGCGGTCCTGCAATTATTCTGTGTACTTGAGACAACATTAACATCTGGTATACAACAGTCTTCGCTACTTTACCCCACGCAGCGACGTTTAATAGGTTTACAAAGAAATTCATGTCAGCTAGGAGACAAGTTGGCTGAATGTGGCCCGAATATTGATAAGTCCGACCACAGATCACTTCTCTTCTCGTGGGCGGGATACCTATTAACCATTCTTGGCGATTTTTAAGCACTCCAGTACCTATAAAACAGAAATGAAACCGCCTTATTTCAACCGAGGACTACAAGTTTACTAGAACTATATAAGTACCTATGTAACATTACATAAAGCAAAAGAACACACGTTAGCTTTATTCCGTCGGTTCCATTTCACGGTTTCATAGTGAGCAGTATAATAACACACATTATATCATAGGTGAGTAAAAATAAAGTGTTTTGTCGTAAACGCTGTGGCATTGCGTGACCGTCTTCTACTTGGTATATAAACGTGCAATAATTCACCCGCTGTGGCTCCACCAGTACCAAGTACAGACAGCAACGACATTTATTAAATTAGTTTTCTTCTTTTTTTTCAAGGCTGTCATTTGATAGATAACCTATATCCTTTCCCAATATATAATGACTGATCAGATTAGATTATCTATCTATGGGATAGGAAAATGGGTAAAGTTGCACTGATGACTGTTTTTTCATTAGGGTACTTTAATACCTTTTAGGATTAGTGTATCGTCGTAGCGTAATAGATTTTAAAAAAAATGGTAGTCGATATACCTATCATTTATTTCCTCATGTAAATCATTGCGTGCAGCCCGTGCTCTTGATAATCAACAAAAACAAGAATAAAAAGTAATCACTCGATCAATTAATTGAAGAAATTGCACGAACTAATGTTAAACATTTCCCATGTTTTTTATGCAGACCGTACGAACAGTGACTCCACTTTTACTTTACTTTTTATAGCGCATGACAAACGCAGATCCTTGTACAGAAACAGGCAGGTATTTGACCATGTAAATACCCACTTTGTAGGTCCATATAAGAATGCAAACAAATATTATTTGTACTATATTAATTGGTCTAAATACATCAAGCCTTAGCTAATTATAAAGAGATTATTAATAGGTATGTTTTTATATTCTATGAGT
This sequence comes from Amphipyra berbera, assembly GCA_910594945.2. Taxonomy (NCBI): domain Eukaryota; kingdom Metazoa; phylum Arthropoda; class Insecta; order Lepidoptera; family Noctuidae; genus Amphipyra; species Amphipyra berbera. The sequence goes on from OU343125.1 coordinate 13,830,724, forward strand.
GGTACAGTCACTTGCTATAGTGCCGTTGAGGAGTTAACCTGTGAGGTAGGATAGTTTCGTTAACTAGAAAGTGTAAACAATCCATAGGTACACAATGATGGTCAAACCATAATTGTGATTCGTGTATTATTCTGTGCAGATTTACATACGTAGCTCATTCAGTTAAATAGCTACTGAAACAACTATCCAGACTCTTATAGAGAAGAGTCTAGAACTGTTAACATTCAAGGGAACGCAGCCTCAGAAAAAAAAAGAATATATCAGTCGAGTGTTTTGAATATCGCTTGTATTATTCACGCATTTGCTGATATTGTTTAGTTCATCGACCGCAAAACAAGAACCTAAATCCGTAATTGAATTCGGCTTTGAATCGCATAAAAAAAAACAAATAAATATGTCAACTAGTGATGTAATCCTGCGGAAGTCATGAAAGTGAATGAATGAAGCGATGGTCATAGTAGGCTGACAAATTGCCAGTGCGTTGTGCTTGCTTTAGCACCATTAATGTTAAAGTTATTACTTCTGCCATGGGTTGTTTAAAATCAATGAAATAAAAACATGAAACACAGTTTAAACAGTTTAAACTTCGCGAAACGCGGTTCTTTATTCGCGATAAGAAACGACTTCTCTTTGTCTTGCTCAAGTTCAATGATCGAGTGTTTCAAATAATTACTAAAGTAATACTATCATATTTACACATATATAAACTCATGCCTTTTTCTCACGGGGGTAAGCAGAAACTATAGAACGCCACTACGATCCTTATCCATATGCCTTTTGCTAATAATATTCTTTCCTAATATATAATTTTTCAAGCTAGTATGCAAATAATAATGTAGCAATTCGAAGAAAAAGCACAAAGAGCTACTATTAACTCGCTATTTCAGGGATATAGGTACCTTTTATTACATTCAATCTTGACTACTAAAGTGGTCACTAAATTGTAAAGTAACACGCTTGGTCGCCGCACGCTATAACTTCATAATGTAAATTGTAAGGGAAAATCGATATTATGCTGTTCTTGAAAAAATTCAAAGTAATGACATAAATGTTAAGAATGTACGGTGGAACTGTTTACATAAATTTCTTAAAGTGGGTATAATAAACAGCTTTTCTTCTATATGATTTAGGTATTTAATGACTATAGTAAAAACAATAAAAATAACTGTCTCATCATAATACAAACCACAAACACGTATGACATTTAGAACTCAATGGGCAAAGTATTAAAAACATTATACAATGGGCACGTGTAATTACCAACCGCGCGGATCATACGAATTTGCGAGGTTAAGCTGCGTTTGCCGCGGTCAGTCTGTGAATGGGTGACCGTTCGTTACACATCGAGACCCCTCCGGGCCTCGGAGAACACGTTAAACGTTCGGTACCAGTTGTCATACGAATACCTATGATAGTCGTTACGGGAAGTCAGAAGCCCAAAGTCTGATATCCGATCTAACCTTAGGATATCAGTATTGCCCTGTAACTGGGTTGCAGAAATCTGATGGCAGTCGCCCCGTGTAAAATACTCGTATTCAGCCGCATTTGGTAAGACTGGAAGCTGATCTCAACATAGTTGGGAAAAGGCTAGGCAGAACGAACAATGGGAACGTGTGGCCTGGCTGAAAAGTAAAGAAAAAGCATTAACTCAAAATTTCTAAGTAATTTACAAAATAATATGGAACAATATGATTTGGGTAGGTGCCTTTCTCAAAACTTTTACAAAAACATAGGCAACAATGAAAAAACCAATGGAATGTATAATAAAATCCCCAAGTTGTAAGCGATTAAAAATTATTAATAGAGAGACCGCACTATTAAGCGATGACGTCATACTTAAAAAACTTCATAGTAACTTGACTTACTTCGTCCAATGTCCGTTTCGTGCGACAAGGACGGAAAATGCACCATTAAATTTTTTTTTGATTGGCTTTATTTATTTTATCAACGATCGTTTTCTTTTTATTCCTTTATTGATATAATATTAAATTCTTGTTAGTTATTTAAACTACGCTTTTGATCATTCTGTCTTACCAGATACAGACAAAGCTGGGTGTCATTGTTTGTATTCTATTACCATTACGCATCGACAATAAGTAGATATATTACATCTACCTACCTAATAGTCAAAGTATGCCTAATTATATTAAATAAATGCTTTAACGACACGCGTTTAAAATAATAAACGGTTTTTTATTTCCGTCATAATTAACACGTTGTTGTATCTATGAGTATATTTTGGAGTATTATGCAATGACGGGAAGTTAATTAACACTTTTACGTCTTCATATTACTCAATTATAATTACTGGCCGAGTAATAATTTCGCAATCACGCTTTGGAAATGGAAACAAAATAAAGTTTTAATATTATTACATCAGATACTTTGGACTCCAGGCCAACCTAGGCCTAGAATCTTATACAGGCTGTTAAATCAAATAAAATTATTTTTTAATTTGTATCAAAAGTAATAGTAATTTTGTAAAGTTGTTCTACGAAACTTGTTCAATTTCCTATAGGTACCGAGTAACAAGACAAAATTCTTAGATTAATATTTTGACACCCTATATCGGGTGTAAAAATACCCTTAACGAAGCCGAGAGCCACGTATTCTTCCCATCATTACGAAGCTTTTTTTGGTATTGGGTCATACCTGGGAACCGACTGGTTACGGAGATATTAAAGGTCAAAGTCACCATATTTTTGAACGTTTTTCACGAAAACTAAGTTTGAATATTATTATTAAACATTCTTCTATACAAACATTATCAACATTATCGAAATGTAGGCACAGCCTGCTGCGCGCGCGCTTACATTGCGCGCTACAATTAAAAGCTGTTTTTTAATACCAAAAAATAAAAGTCGTTTCCCAGCAATTATTTTTGCTGTATGTTACTTAATTTGATTTACAGTATGCGTAGACTTCGGCTTCGTTAAGGCTATTTTTACACCCAGTATAGTCCAACCAAAGTGCGGTACACTACTACCTACGCATGCAAATCACAAAAGATACTTCAATCAATCTAAATCACAATGCTGCGCGTTTTCTTAAACATATCACTATGCGACATGTATAATATGTGAATCCATTTAAAAGTGTAAATTAATCTGTTATCTTCCACCTGTAGTAAATGCAATTAGCTATACATATTCATAACAAGACAAAACGAAAGTCGGAAAATACATAATTTTCTGCATATTATTAAAGACATAATATGTGATGGTGACAGATCGTGACGTGTCGGGCATTATGCACAATACCCAGTCTTCATTCAATCGTGTCTACGTGCTAAACTGTCTGCTAACTACTACTTAACATTGGGAATCGGTAACCGTGAAGCGTGAAACCTCAGAATCGAAACCATGACAACCACTTATTACACTAATATAACTGAAGAAAAAATGTGACCTCATCGCTTGCGAAAATATTAATAGTGTATGAAGAAATTATAGAAACGTACCTACCTGTTGTTGTTGAGACTATTGTTATCTTGAACACAAGTAACTAAAGTGTTTAGTAAAGAGTGATAAAGAAGAGGCAATGAACAGATTATACACAATCTAGAATAGATATAATTAATTAATTATTTCAAAGATAAAATCTTGATTTTCCTTATCACCGGAAGCGAAGATTTAATCTTCTTCTTCTTTTCGTGTGGTTAGTGACTAACCTGGTGTCAGAGTTTATGCTGCCCATGGGCCTCTGACGTGACTTCACATGCTGTCGGGAAATACCACTCAGCCATGCCAGTTTCCTCACGATATTTTCCTTCACCGTTTTTAAGCAAGTGATAATTATACAATACGCACATGAATCCGAAAAGTCAGAGGTGCGTGCCTTGGGTTCGAACTCGAGACCTATGACTTGACAGTCCGACAGTCACACCACTAGGCTATCACTGCTATAATCTTAGAACATCCGAATTTCAATCTAACTGTTGAAATAAAATTATTTAATTTTAATGAAATTCTAAAGTATTCCAAATCCAAACTCCGGGCTGCTATTGAGGACTTCCACACGGAAAAACCCAATAACACTTGCCCGACCTGGAGTTCGAACTCAGGACCTCCCAATGAGCAGTCGCGCTTGCCACCACTAGACCAACGAGCCCGGAATTTGGAATTGTGCCCGGCTGATGGCAATAGGTTCGCCCCCTATTGTATGGGACTTAAACGTAACGGCGAAATGATGGTATTACTATACACCTCCCTCTGCCCAACCCTTCGGGAAATACAGGCGTGATGTTATGTTGTTATGTTTCTAAAGTATTGGTTTAATCATAGTAACAAAGAAATTGGAACTTTCCCTAACAATCTGGCATGGTAACGATCAGAGAATAATTACCAGTTATAGAACTAGTCTTATAAAAGGCTCTATTTAAAATTCATATGGTGTCGGATAATATTAGTCATGGATATGAGTAATGTCTCTATGTAAATGATGCCATGGATCGTTATAACATAACACGCAGTTGTTCTGCTACTAATCCAGACGTTACTAGCTTGGGTACCAATTTTAGACGTTGCATAGAGAATTGATTTTCCAAATAAGTCATTAATTTTTTCTATGTTAATTAATTGCAATTGTTCTGCCTAGCCTTTTCCCAACTTTGTTGGGGTCAGCTTCCAGCCTAACCAGATGCGGCTGGATACCAGTATTTAACACGGAGCAACAGCCATCAGACCTCTGGAACCCAGTAATTGGGCAATGCCGATATCCTAAAGTTAGACCGGTTGTCAAACTTTCGGGCTTCTGACTACCCGTAACGACTGTCAATGTATTCGAATGACACCCGGGACCGACGGTTTAACGTGCTCTCTGAGGCACTGTAATTAATTGCAATTATTGTGTAAAATTGTGAGGAAAGTCGTTTTACCTGGTATTAATGCCAGGGCTTTTCTGTTCATAAGACTGATCAACCACTTACAGCAATCTAATGACCACAGATCAGGTTAGATAGTATTATTTGAGGTCAATAAACTGAAATATTATGCTAATATGGACATGCCAACACGATTTTGAAATTCTAAAGGATTTTACCATACTTTGTCAAGAAAATATGTTACAGTATCCTATCGTATACCTATTTGCTGTCCAGAAGTAGATGTTTTGCCTTAAATGCCTCGTCTTTTATTCCATTTGAACGTGTTGCAGAGCAATTTAAACTTCAAAACAATGTTCTTGAAATTCGATAATAGTATTGTTTTGCGAGAAACCGTAAAACCGTGATCGCTTGATACTAAGGAATGTCCATACTAACTTTCCGCATGACAATTTCTTAAAATAGCCCTATCACTGCTAATGACACCTGCAGTTATTAAACGCATGACCTATTTCTGCATCCATCCACAATATCTCTTCGAATTTACCTAATATTGATGGTACCTAAGTTTTGCCACCCGATCATTTAATCATAATCTTTAAGAAGTTCGTGACAATTCTACTTATCTTAATCAATGTAACCAGCAACATTGTAAATTGTATCATCGCTTTACCGAGTGTAATCGACAAAGTATGCATAGGCATAGCTAGGTATAACCGTCATGCACTTGATACTAGCTAACCAGTGCCAAGGTTAATCACACGAACAGATTTTCTTTCTTTTTTAATAAAACTGTTGCCCCATAGGTACTGGTAATACTCTTGTATCGTAATTGCGTTTTCAGACACAAACACCCAGACCCGAAACGATTCCCGAGTGGAAATCAAACCCTCGACACGCTGTAGGTACAACAGCTACGCGTTCAGCCATTGCGCCAAATCGTGTCGTCAAAATGATTGTCGTTTTCCATATTGCGTACACACACACACACACACACAATCACGCAGATCGGACGAGCTGCGCTTGCCGCGGTGAGTTTGTCAATGGATAACCGTTCGTTACACCCCTTGAGCTAGTTCCTATTATCCGAACAGACTGATATTTTGATTGTCCCGGTGATAATACAATGTAATAGTACCATTGAGCTGAATTGATGATGGACATTGTCGTAACAAGAACCCAGCAATGGCATTCTGTAAACCTTTCTAGTTTGGGCTCATCTTGCACAGCTGAGCGAGTGCTTTTATGTGATAAAACCTTGCTTTTAAAGTAAGTTTTATTTTTATCAAATTTTTAGTCTTATGATAAATCATAAGCTTTATATTGGTGTCGACTCTGTTGCGCACTTTGACAGGACTAAACTAAACTAAGGGTGTTTGTCTCTTTCTGTATCAATAGAAAAAGAAAGTGACAGTTGCGTTTAGTCTAGTTTAGTGCTGTCAAAATGTGCTAAAGAATCGACACCATTGTATAATAAAGCAGTAGACTTAAAAGCCAACTGATTTATTAGACAACAACAAAGTGCCAGTGACAACAATTTCTATTTGTTCTTATCTACTCTCTTAGCTTCCTTCACTTGCATAGATTTTCTATGAAATTTCTTCTATCATAAAACTACGACTACCTAGGAACTAGTACTGTTTCCGAAACAAACTTTCAACATTTTGCATATCTTTTTAAATACAAATTGATAGTTAATCAGGCACTGTTATCGTGTTCTAAGTTTCGTCCCTGAATAAACACTTTTGAATGTTTCTATTATGAAACATGACAATAAAACGATCGAAACTGCCTTTTATGCTGAAAAAGTTTAATAAGAACGATGTCGAAACATGTATTTTCTGTCAGATGCAATCATTTTTATCACTGCTGCCTGAAAGAATCATAAAGATATAAAAATGTACACAGTGCGTTAATGGTGGTAATCATTTAGTAGGATTATACTTTGTCAAATGTGCCATGTAGGTACACAACAAAAGGCCGAGATAAATAGTCGTTGCTAAGCATTAGTCAAAAGTATAACTTAAGAACTATTTTGATTTAGCTTACCAAAGTATGATACGACTTAAATAAACGTTTCTATGGGCATTGCATTGTTTATCTCGAGATTAGTCATAGTTCAAGCAAAAGTACTACTTTTCTATAATGCCTCAAAACATTAATGTCAAATCCATACTTAGAACGTGCTAAGTCCTCAAAAATCTATATTACGCCTAAGCAAAGCATTAGCTTAGAAATTATAAAAGCTAACCTAATAAGATTGGCTTTTATCGAAAGTAAATGCTAAACTACTCTTTAATTAAGTATGCGAACTATTTTGGCTAAATCTTTACTTAAAAATGACTATTTATCTAGGCCTAAGATTTCTTAACAATTTTTTACATAAATAATATAACATCACGCCTGTATTTCCCGAAGTTGGGCAGAGGTGTATAGTAACACCCTCAACAAACCAACCTTGAACCTCAACAATTTTTTTGTCTGCAAAAATATTCAAAATTTAAACAATAGCCAAGAATAGGTATCTATCTCATATATCTACTTCTTTAACAAATGAACATTAATATAAATCATGGTAAGTAGATAGAAAACGCAATAAGCGCATTTTGAAACCCGTCAGGAGACAATGTACCTATTGGGAAACATCAAAATTTCAAATCTTCAAAACGATATTGCTAAAATATTTCCTTATCTCTTTAACATATTTATATTGTTTCATTTGACTGACTGTCCATCGAGTATTCGCGTGTTGGAATTGCGGACAAGTTACGTATTCAAGTAATTATGGACAAGTGGAATCTATACAATAAGTTGCAGCGAGTATACCCAAACAAACGGGTATTGATATTATTGAGTTGCTATTGACATAGTTACATTGCATTGTAAGTAGGGTAACAATGGCGCCGTTCCATCTGCGTACTAAATCCATTTTACGCTACAATTTATTTAATGTTTAACATACTGAACATGTATGTGAAAGGATAATAGAGCTTGACTTCTGAGATTTACTTATACATTTCTAAAATTACGTAGTTTAGCATAACATTTAGTTTTCTACTGATACTTAATCAAACAATGAACATACAAAATATTAACTACCTAACTAAAAATAATGTTTATGTACTTCAATTATTCCGTAAGCTGCAGTCTGTAACTTTTCCGGAATCTCGCCTGTTAATAAACCACCCCCACACTTCCCAGGGGTGTAGTAAAACAACTGCGGGTTTATATTTACGGGAATTCATGCTGCATCCTGCTGTGTGGTAATAACCCGCTAACCAAGCGTTATAATTATGGCAACGTTCCCCAGGAACACAAATTTTAATTATAGTTGAATGTTAAAAAGTCGTAAGTTCATTAATACACATTAATAACCCTAGATAAAGTGCAAAATTGTTTCAACTTACTCTAATGCGTTTTCATACCCACAATCAAAAGTTTTATAACAATGATGGAATATTCGTTAGGAAAATCCAGCGCGTGTAATACTTCATTTCCAAATATTTGTATATTACATGCTGAGAACGGCAATAAAGTGACTCCATCTTTTGTTAAATTCTAACTATTGACGCAATGAATATTTACATATAAGTTGCCTCAGGTTTTTATAGTTTTGAATATTAAAAATAAAAGTATTTTTTCAGTCTTTAATAAACGACATAGCACAAAATCTAAGGTCTAAAACATTCTCGTCTCAAGCAATGTTATCGTGTAAACAAGAACATTGCTAAATAGGTACTTAATAGAATACAAAGTTAAGGGATTATCCAGCTCAAAGATTAGAAGAGCCAAGCTAGAGCACCTTGGCTTTTCTAATCTTTTCATTACGACAACAAAGCAGCAACATAATTCATAATAAAGCGTTCTAATTGCTATGAGTTATGATCTTAACTATATTATGTAAGGTCCAAACAAACGGTGTCATCTGACTGTTCTTGCCCCATCAGTGTCTCTGAAATTACGAAATATGTGTACTCTAGTGATGAATGAAAGAACCGGTCTGTGAGACATGTCAGCAGAGTGCTAACCACTTACCATTTATACACCTTGCTTATATTTGCTATCTGGACGGACCATGACCCAGTAACATCGTCATGATATTAGTTCCGATGTGGAGCGGGGATTACGGCAGTGTTATGTATACGTCTAATTTCCATTAAATAGTACAATCTTATCGTACGTAACGTACGCTTATATGTAGATAGATGGCTTGGCTGAAGTAAAATCTGCCCGAAGGGAATGGAGAATCGTAGAACTAAGTGAAGTGTAGGTATCACTCCATATTCTGAGAATAGTGGGTGTCAAATTATAAGACGAAATTAAAAGGAACTTGTGGAAAATAAAACTAATTATAATACCAGTGGCCAGGTCAAAATTTAACATCGTAAGGTTTTTGGAATTTTAAAAACAACTGACTCGTTAACAAAAGAAATAAAATAACAATTAAGTACGAATAATTCATGAAGTGAAAGATAGCGACTATTAATATTATTACATTGACTCGCAATAATTTATAATTTGCATTAGTTATGTTGTCATTTAGAACGGAAACAAAGTGATCATTTGCACACTTTTAATTGAAGTATTTATTAAATGAACAGTGTGTACACTTTCTTATTATTCTTCGTAAATACCAAAACACGAAGATCAACGGTGCATTGATCCATAGTTAACGCTGATATCGTTAATAGCTCTATTGTTCTGAATCAAGTCATAAACCCGACTCTCGCGCATCCGTTCGACTAAGATTGAGCATAATAATCATCAATTATGATAACTCTGCAATAAAATAGTCTATATAGAATCTACAATTGACGTTTAAAATACGCCCCCTATAAAAATATATGCTTGAGAGCTATTTAATATAAATTATAAGAATACCTAGTATTTATAAAATGAATTATAATATTTATTTCGTAGATACGTACCTATACCATTTATCAGGTCAGGTAAGGTTGGCAGAATCAGTATAGTGCGTTTAATAACTATTAAGATCGCGTTGAATACTAGAGTTCTCCCTATGATCGCAAAAACGGGCATCGAGCACGAGGTTCCAGCTCGATAGCTCGGTTCCCAGGTCGGGCAGTGTTATTAAATTCGCAGCAGCCACCCGGGATTAAAACTTGCATTATTGATTCTTATTAAAACTCAAAAAAACTCAAAATATTTATTTGCACAATAAGGTAAAATAATACAGATTTTATTATATAGAGTAGGTACAGCTTAGCAACCTTTTCCAGGTGTTGCAATATTTGAGGGCTCTAATTACATAAAAGTATATTTATAAATTTACTTATGTGTCTACTTGGTACATAGTGCCTAATTCTTGACTATTGTTATTCTTAATACACAATATTTTTAATTAAGGATACTAAAACCAAAACAACATAGTATATCTAGTGATATGTTATCGAGTAAATAGGTATTGGTATAGGTGTATTATTAATTGTATGTTTTATTTATTTAGGTTTATGTTATTTTTGCTTATATTGGGTGTTTTTAACTTCATTTATTTTCAAAATATTCGTTGATTGCGTAGAAGCATTTTTCTATTAAATATGTTTTTAATTTTCTAATAAATACTATTTCTTTTGTTTCGTTCTGAAGATCTTTTGGTAATTTATTAAATATTTTTACTGCCATGTAGGGACTTTGGTTGAGCATTTTAATCCTAGATGGTGGTAAATATAGCCTATTTTTATGCCTTGTTTTTATATTGTGGGTATCTTTAACTTTCGTAAAATTGTTAATATTTTTAAAAACGAATATGCTTATGTCATAAATGTAAATAGATGGGAGTGTAAGAAGCTTATATTTAATAAAAAAGGGTCTGCAGCTACTTTGATTATCTATTTGGGCTATGATTCGTATACATTTTTTTTGTAAAATAAATAGGTTATGAATGTTTACGCTATCTCCCCATAACATGATGCCGTATCTCAACCAGGAGTACGCATAAGCAAAGTAAGCCGATAGCGCTGTCTCAATGTTTTTGCTACATTTGATTTGAAAAAGAGCGTAAGTGAATTTTGATAGTTTTGACTTTATATGTTCAATGTGGGCTTTCCAGTTAATGTGGGTGTCTATGTTAATGCCGAGTAAGTTGAATGTGTCTACATTTTCTAAAGTTATATTTCGAAAAGATGTATCTATTGTTAATGGGGAGTTTTATAAGATCTAAATTGTATTGTTTTAGTTTTATTATAATTTATTTCTAAGTTATGGTCGTAAAGCCAGCGTGTTATTGTTTCTAAAGTTTCTTGTATTATAGGTGTAGGGTTGTTAAATTTATTATATTTTATTAAGATTGATATGTCATCTGCGAATAAAACTGGTAGGGTTGTATCTTTATTTAGAACTTTTGGTAAGTCGTTAATATATAATAAAAATAGTACACATCCTAGTACACTGCCCTGTGGAATTGAACATGATATTTTTTTCTCTTGAGATCGGATTGTTTTTATTTCGTTTGTATGTGTGTTGTAATTTTCTATTTGTACTATTTGAGATCTGTTTTGTAGATAGGATTTAAACCACGATTATAATCATTTATGTGCACTTGCTAACAAGAACATTGCAAAGGTTGTCGACGAACCTCGTATATTCATAACAATACGTTGTCCATTGGTAAACGGTCAACTATCACTTATTTAAGTAGTTTTTTATTTACGTTGCAGTGCAAATGGAAAGTGAAGTGGAAAATTGCTATAATCAGCAGAGAAAGCTTGAAGACAAGTGTTAACAGTACACCGAGTAGTCGACGTTTTTGATTTTCCTTTGTGTGAAATTACATGTTAGTTACGTATCTAATATTGCGTTTCTTCTACATAATAAATTATAATTAATTTATGAGTATTATGAGATCCCCTTTTATGGCATTACAAACTTTACTGACAGCAACAGCTAACCACATACTTCACATAATTTATAATGCATCAAGTCGAAGTCATTAGACTACACAGGGTAGGCATGTAGGAGGGGTTCGTGACTTGCAAGGACCGCGCGGATCATATTAGCTGCGAGGTTAAGCAACGCTTGCCGCGGTCAGTCCGTGGATGGGTGTCCATTCGTTACACATCAAGACCCCTCCGTGCGTCGGAGAGCACGTTAAACCGTCGGTCCCGGGTGTCATACGAATACCTATGCCAGTCTTTACGGGTAGTCAGAAGCCCGAAAGTCTGACAACTGGTCTAACTTTAGGATATCGGCATTGCCCAGTAACTAGGTTGCGGAGGTCTGATGGCAGTCGCTGCATGTAAAATACTGGTATACAGCCGCATCTGGTAAGACTGGAAGCTGACCCCAACACAATTGGGAAAAACCTAAGTAGAACGTTAGGCATGTAGGACCAGGTCTGAAATCAGTCTCATTCTGAGAAGAGGCCCGTGATCAACTGTAGGACAGTAATGGGCTGATTTTAATGCTTATGCTAGAAGTTGCATTAGCACAGATTATATAATAGTATTGTTACTTAAGTATTTAGGTACTGTGTTTCTGTAGGTATTAGGTATAGGAAACCTTCATTTAAATCTTTATGACTGTTAGGGAACGTACCCATACTACGTGACCCGTTCAGGGGGGGAGGGGGTCTTCAAAATACCACGCTTGGTCACAGGGGTGGGGGGGGGGGTTCTTAGGTTTTCGTCACGTAGTCAATATCTTCTAGGGAAATCTCGAGTTTTTTCGAGCTATATTCAAATATGGCGCGCAGAGCTTAGCGCTTTTCGAACTCACAGGTGGCAACACTGTCGCACATATGAGTCAATTTTTTTTAACTTTGTTTGTAAAAAATGATTTAAAACCATATTTATATATTACTACGTGAAATCTAGTAAATGTCAAGCAATGATTGTAGTTAGCTCGTTCCACTTAAAAAATATTAATATTCAACATCATAGGCCGATAATATTCAACCATACAATAATTCCTCTCTCACCTCACTTAAAGGATTTGGGTTTGCATATTGACGATAGGCTAAGTTGGAACAAGCAGGTCACTCATGGCCTGCGGGCGGCGGGTTGGGGAACCCGTCGCCCGACCAGTAACGGGCCCAGGGAGGATGGCGCGTCATGTCCTGCGCGCGCCTCTCGGATGGATGTGGGGCAGGGGAGCAACTGCCCCATCACAGGAGAGGTCCACCAGAAGAAGCTGGTGGACCGAGACCTGCCGGGGTCGCGGTGCATGCAACAGCGAATCCCGTGACCCCGGCCTTAGGTCAGAAGGAGGGACACCGTGGGGTTTTAGCCAGTAAGAGTCTGGCACACCCCCCCGTCTTCCCCAGACGGGGGATAGTCCATGAGGATTTCCCCACGTGAGAGAAAAAAAAAAAAAAAAAAAAAGCAGGTCACTCAAGTTAGCCAGAGCGTCACGGCCATACTGCGATCTCTCTATAGTTTTAAGCATTTCCTCCCATCTAACACTAAAACCCTTTTGGTCCAGTCTCTTGTGCTCCCAGTAATTGATTATGCAGATGTTCGTTACTCTGGTTTATCCCAAGAACTTCTGAACAAATTGGATCGTCTCCTAAACAATTGCATACGTTTTATTTTCGGACTTCGTAAATATGATCACATTTCTCATTACCGTTCTCAGCTTAAATGGCTGCCTATCCGCCAGAAACGATCCCTCAGATCTCTCTGTATGCTCTTCTCCATTATGAACGATTCATGTGCTCCTGATTATCTGAAAATATATTTTCAAGTGTTGGGCAATTCTCACAATCGCAACCTACGTGCTTCTGAAAATTTACTTCTCGAAATACCTTCCCATCGCACAGGTTTAATTTCTAACTCCTTCGCTGTCTCAGCAATTAAACTTTGGAACGTGCTCCCCCTTGATATTAAAAAAGCTCCTAGTAAATTCTCCTTCAAACGCAAAGTTAGGAAACACTACTTGAAGTCGCTGCACTCCTAATCATCTAATTTAGTCTTCGTCATAATTGCATTAAGTTTTTCATAACGTTTTGTAATTGATATATATATATATTGTAATATCTATATATTTTATTATTTGTATATATGTATTTTATATAATTTATATTTAACTTTTGATTTCCTGATATATTCAGTTCAAAATTGTCAACTCATCTTTTTCCTGTACCTACGTATTTTGATGCTTTTCTTTTTAACCCTAAGGTTGACTGGTAGAGAATGCCTTATGACATTAAGTCCGCCTTATGTACCACAATAGTGCATAGAAGTATAAATAAATAAAATAAATAAAACTAGAGAGGGAGGGGGGAGGGTATTGGCATATACTACGAGTGGTCACCGAGGCGGGAGGGGGGTAAAAATAGTAAAAAATGGGTCACGTAGGTAGTATGGGTACGTTCCCTTACCTATGACGATGATGGAAGAAACAGTATAAATTAATTTATAAGTAAATCATCTATGCCCGTTTTTATGAATTAGTTTATAGGTACCTATTTGTAGGTAAAGGAAGACTCGAGACTTAATAAGTACCTAGCTATAACAACACCGCTTTTCTCGTTGGTCTACGATAGTGCAAATTATGAACGATGATTGTGTCTATTTATCCGACGTTCTTTCCTTATGTTTTATGTAAGTACTTAAGTACCTTACTGCGTATGTCAACTTCGAGTTTATAAGTAGTGTAGCTACCTTTATTGCGTGTTATTATTGAACAAATACACAATAAATAAATTGCACCATTATCTAACGACTCATTTAGCGTAGTGGCTGAGCGATTGTATTTTTGAGCTGCTGGTTCGATTTCAAGTATTTGAATGGTTATCCCGCCATAAATGGTCGTCCCCGTCCGAGCCTTGTCGGTTAAAATCAGAGTCGATATGAGGTACCTACACATTTTGGAGCGCTTATTAGTCGCTTATTTTTCCACCACCTATCTCTAGTTGATTGCTTATTACGTAAGAAACTCATACTCCTTAAGCATACTTCTAACTACGCGTATCAAACTAAATAATTGATGAGTACTTGTGCACCTGCAAATCAATTGTGCAAGTTTAACGACAGTCATAATCGTCCTCATTAATGTTTGAATATCTACTGACGACGAACGTGACTAGCCTAAATGTGCTGGCCAATGTGGTGGTTGAACGACAAACGAATTACAAACCAATTGTTACACGACTGATTGATATTGTACAATTGATTCAAGTAGACTTTATTTGGAATTTTGGACTTGTTGATATATAGACTATAAAATCTAAGCAATACTACTGTTGTACCTATTGTTCCTCTATTTATTTTTAAACAATTAGAGTCTGGGCAAAATGCTGAAGGTACTTCATACTTGTAGCTAATTATCAATCACCAGTCTATCACATTCCAGTGGACAATGGTCGCCAGAAAATGCCTGGAAGATATATGTATGTATAGGTTTTTCCAGTATTCGCTGGGCTTGGTAAACAGACAGACAGACACAGGACCAGCTCTCGCGCCCCGTGACGCTGGGCCTTATAGTATTTAGGATGCAAGTTGATTATCGTGGATCAGTGATAGGGATCTTGCTCGAGAAAGACGGATGTAGTCCGCTTCCCCTTTATACAAATATTTTCGTTTTACAAATGAAGCCCCTTTTGTAAATGTTCGTCCGCAATGCGTAATGTGTATTATAAATGATGTTTTGCCTATAATTATTTAATCTTTCAAGGTTGATTGCATAAAAATATTGAATAGGTAGGTAATATACAGTGGTGGCCATATAATTAGAAACAATTAGTAATGCACGTCATACGTCGAAAACATAAGTAGGTATGTCTCTAAATAAAAAGTGAGACATTCTAGATGGATTTCAATAAAATAAACATCGGATGAAGTAAAGCTCCCTTATATTAAAGACACATGTTTCAGTAGTTTGAATATTTCAATCTAATAATGGCCCTGAAAAAGGTTTGTTTTTTTAATTGAACAATCTTCTAATCCTTACATGCTATCGTTTTCTGAGATTCAGGCTTTCATGTAAGATCGTTGGCACTTTAGAGTAATTTGCAGTGATAGACCGCGTCGCAAACTTTAGTATAAGAGCATTTTAAATTTTATCTGCAACATTTTTTAAAAGAATAGTTACGTTTACAGATCCATAAGTTTTTAAGGGTATGAATGAATCACAAGTTTCCGATATGTTATTTTTTTAAGAGAATTAATTAATTAAAATAACTTTGAAAACATTTAGATGATTAATAATGAAGCAGAAATAAGCATTCGCCAATATTCAAGAACAAAATAATTTTCAACTTTGAATTTTTAACTATTTAGTTATCGTTTCTAATTATTTGTCCAGCTCTCAGTTCGTTTGAAATGCCACCCTGTTTACAAAGTGATTGTTAGTATTATTAGGAGTTTGTTGTTTCCCTCAATTTGTTCTTATGTATTAAGCACCATTGTTAGGTCTACATAATGACGTAGTTAAAAGTTATCAATGAAATGTGTGCAGTAATGATTGTTTCTAATTATATGGCCACCACTGTACCTAATTTTTCAGCCGCATACGGTACCTACTTGTATGGTAACTAACTATTTCGCAACCATCGATTACTTTGATATAAATTAACAATATTCCCAGAACTTATTCGATAGCCTTCACTTTTAAATATATGAATGCACATCATCAATAAAAACCGCCTGTTAACACTTATCTAATATCGTAACAATCTTTTGAAATCAATGAGTGCGTACGTAAAGGTCAACAACACTCAATGTATCAACATAAACGGATACCTTGAAAGCAAACTGATCAAAACACCTAACATTATTTTTAAACTGAGTTATAGATTTAAATAGAGTCCCAATAGACTAAAAATAACTGTTAACTCAATATTAGGTACCTACCTACTAAAAAAATACTTGAATTTGTTGGATTGCAAGGTATCCATAATTAATTAATTGGAAGCTGACCCCAACACAGTTGGGAAAAGGCTAGGCAAAACGAACGGATTAGTTGGCTTCCAAGGTATCCATAATATGTATATTTCATAATATTAATTACCACCCACATATATATCATTGATACGACGATTGCATGTCTAAAGTAGTACGATATTAGTTCTCGATAGCGTCAGTGGGTGCATAATATCATAATTTCAGTATTACTTTGCGCAACGCACGTTTCACCAACGGAAAAGGAAGGCGGACGCGTCACGGCCGAGCGAATTAAACAAGTGTTCAGGAAAATTTGTACATGTAACTGGTTCTTTGAGTATTGCAATTCGCGTGGAAGAACGATAAGCGTGTATCGTAATCGTTTACTGGCTATAACTGTTACTCGTCATTTAATTAGGTTCACCATCGTGAATATAGTGTGCAGCAATTAACACATACTTCACGATTTTTTACTACGATATTTCCTTGTCCGGGATCAAGGTTATCAATCAAGATAGATTCAATCATGATAGGTTAGACTAACCAACTAGTTTTATATAAATATATCCAAGCATCCATTAAGTCTATCATGATGAAGCTGGTAAAGATTTAAATACAATATAGTTTGCAAAATAAAAGCCATGTGGTAAATAAACATATTTTATGTATATCCATTTTCTTACAAAATTATTTACAACACCATTATTATGCACATATCCGCTGTCATATAAAACATTACATTGATAAAATTAACGTTTCTAAAGCGAATTTACAGCGCACTATAAGTAGCTACACTAAACTATAGTAAGCTTAACTAGTTGCAGATCAATTCTAGGCACCATTCCATAAACAATAATTACAAAACAGAATTTACCTCCCCTAATATCATTACTAAATAATTGCGTTCTGATGACATTTGAATACTTAATAATTAAAAATTAAAAATATTTCTCCAAAACCAATAATTTTTACACATAAATAATGAATATTTTATGAAAAACAGCCATAACAGCTGCTCGAATAACATTAAATAATAATAATATGACGCCTTTTCAACATTTCATAGCTATGTTATAATATTCTTTTGCGCTGATTATACAAGGCGTTGTACTGACCGATTTTTTAAATATAAATAGAGTACGGCCGTTTAATTGTTTTAAAATAATATTTCAAATGTGTATATGAACTAAGACGTAGCTGATAAGAGATCTTTTTAAATAATCCTCACAAGATCTTTTAAAATCTATTGATTTCTCATCATAAATCAAGAGATGGATAGAAATTAAAACAGGGTTAAATGAAATATAGAAATCGAATAATTAGTTATTACAAATTATTTACTGAGTAGAAAGATTTAAATGATTGAGAATAGTTCGTTATTATATTAAATGTTAATGAAAACTAAGATATTTCATCACATTTTTTTTGAGATGATTTAGATGACAAGGAATGTAAACTAAAATTTAGTTGCCCAATTTAAAATAATTATACTAACGAACGGCGACATCCAACTTCTGAAATACTAGTTTTTAATGACAGATTGACGATGTTAGGCTACTTATAAGGCGACTTCTAATATATTAGTAACCTACTGATATATCTATGTTCATGGGCGGAAATGACGATGTGTTATATTGGTAAGAAGCATTGCCTAGGTTAGATTTATTGACTAAAACATAAATAAAACCGATTCAGTGTAGATCCATGTCAGAGATTTATATTTCTCCTTTCCCATTAATTAGTTTTTCAAAAATTGGTTGTTGTGCCTTCCTTATTTACTGTCATCTAGCCATATTTACATTCACCTAAGAAGTAATACGGATGGCCATCATACACTAAGTTAGGCTAACTAATCTATTTATACATACATACATTATCTTCACATAATATGTTACATTACAATATTATCAAAGTAATACTTTTCATTGAATACAATTCCACCGTGGTTTTATTAGGCTAGTGTTCAGCAATACAATTGCCGATCTGATAAAATAAACTTATTGTCAATCCTGAGAAGCGACGCGGATGAAATAACTTTTCTAACATTCAAAAAATGTTGAAAACAATCACGATAAATATTCTTTTAGCAAATTATTATAATTTGGCAGTACTCGCTCATCGTACAATCATAATCTCGCGGCAGGAACTCATAAATGGTCATTTTTTCACCGAGTTAATAAGACAGCAAACTTCATTCTAGTCACGTCCTTATTAATTAAACAATTTCATTGTATGCATCGATGTGCAAATAAATTATTTAGGTGCGGACGTGTCATACGATCTTTTCCACAAAAATATTAGTTTTTGAGACTTTACAGTGATAATGTTAAATGTTAATGCATAAGCATGCGACCACAAGTTCCATTTTCAAATAAGCGATGTTTAAAAAGCACAATTTTCAGTCTTTCCTTCGTTTATATACATGGACCTACAGCCATGAAATGATGCGTAATTATTGTGTTCTGATATGTACAACACAATACGTCGTTATCATGGCTAAATATCACATATTCATTGGAGTTATGACTAATGGCTATTGTCAAGTCATTAGTTGACTCTTGACGGACGTTACCACGGGGTTAATTAAGCTCACTTTTGATTTTGACACAAAGTAACTCGATAAATAAAACTTATTTCGCCATCAATGTTGATATAGATTATATCAGACGCGTTAAATATCACTCGTTCATGCATATTTCGTTCTTCAACTCTTTAGGTACACTGTATTTATAAAATCCTACTATATTTTCTACAATAAATTATGTTTAATGTCAATATTAAGAGTTAACGAAATAAGACTTGTTTTAATGATAGGCTATACCCCTAAAAATGAACATTGCTTATGTTTACTTGTATTATTGGGCAGAAACTGTATAAACCACATTTTAAAATTAAGGCTTGTTTCCTGAGGTGGCTTGATGTCGTTAAATTGCACTTATTGTTGATAATTAATTATTCGTGTGATCTGTGTTTCATCATTTAATGTTTTGCGAACGTTCCAAACACTTTCTGTTCATCAGAGGGATATTTTGATCACTCCAATCCGCACATCACAATACCAATTGACAAACAATGACATCTGTAAGTTCAAGAGGTATGGTACACTCGGTACTTGCACTGGCACATAACTCGCGTTCACGAGTCGGGTGTGAACAGTCGTGGACTAGTGTGCGGAATGCACGTTGTGTTGGGCCTTCTTCTTGCGCTGCGCTAACATATCATAGAACGGGTTGTGACTGATAGAACGACGGAGGCATTCGATCCACTCGTCTCGCTCCTCAACTGTAGCTGCCGACATTCTGAAAAATAAATATCAATATCTTGAATTACCAAATAGTTCAGGAAACCTAATATTATGAGATTTCTACTCTACAAAGTGCTAATTGAGAATGTCAATTTACTTTTTACCGCCTAAATTGATGTAGTCATCAATTTAGGCGGCTTATTGTAATACTACACCGCATATTGTCCAGCACGAGGAAGTGCACGAGGCTGCTGAATGACGAGGCTTGAAGACCGATATCAGAGATACAAAGCCGGAAAAACCATACAAATTCCAGCCGGTGATAGGGAACAGTCGCGTCACCGTCGCAAAAGGGCTAATGCAGGTGTTTACCAACATTATTAATTCTCTAGTTAAACAGCCGTTTACCTAAAATTCTAGTTTATACCTACATTTTTTGGAGTGTGAGTTAATGTCTGAATGAAAAACGAAAATTGTTTTTTTACCAAGCAAAGAAATGATTTTTTCGGCTCTCCTTTACCGGTAAGGCCAATAATGGATTAGACAGACAGTTGATAAGGTTAATTTACCTGTACACAGTGTGTTTTCCTTCAACGACTTTCCCCTCGGAGTCAGTCTTACACGCCTTTATGAGATCAGCACCACCGCTCGCGTATAGTTCCAAACAATGAGGTCGTTGTCTATCGCTCGCTGGCCTCACCTAGAAACAAACAGATTCAATATATTATTTTGTTGTTCATGTATACGAAAGAACGGAGAACGCACAACTTTAAAGTTTCGTATGAACGCCGAACTATTTAGGTACCATGAACGTGCTATTCCAAATACATACATCATCATACAAGCCTGTCCCTCAATATATTGGAATCGGCTACATGTCAATAAGTGGATTACGGACCCAAACACAAAACTCGACGTCGCATCGTAGAAATATGCGAGCTCGCACGACGCATCGAAAGAACTTGCGAATTAATTGGCTTAACAGATTTTCCTATATCTTCTTACCAATAACATCAGTGCGCAAATCTTTTACGATTCATGTCAGTACCTAGTACAAAATACGTTCAGTACGGTTGACGATCGTCGAGGGTATAATCACCCAAACATTGGAAGGAAGGTGCCTTGCCGCACGAAATCGTATCGCAGAAATTCGCATCGCAGTTTTCTGCGTTGCGAATTCGGATCGCGTAGTTTCGCAGTTTTGTGTTTGAACCCTACATGAAGCTTCTGAAACCTAATCCCCGCAACTCAAACAGTGAGATATACGAGTATCCTATAGTTAGAATACAAACAAGCGTAGTTATAAATGGGCCGTGTTATGCAATAATGTATCAACCCACAAAAATATGAATTTTGTGTTAACTTCATCTAGTTCTTGTGGTAGGTCTACTCAATACTTGAAAAATAGCCCAGGACTATAGTAAATTTAATAGAGCGCAGTCTATCAAAAAAATCATAATGCATTTTGCATTTTTTCAAGCGTTGGTAGACCTACCACAATAACTAGATGTCGTCAATACAGAACTAATATTTTTGTGGGTTGACACATTATTGCATAATACAGCTCAAATAATATCCATTGGTATGTACGGTGCAATATAAAAAACAACAAATAGCGTTAATAACGCAAGTCGCAAGTGTCTTTCCCTATATTGCACTTAAAAGAGGTTTGCTATACCCTGCACGATGAAGTAAACCTTTTTTTGTATACTCACAGATATATTCTCTAATGGAATGATGCCTCTGGGTTCTTTGTCCGTCGTGTATTCGAAGTAGTACAGGCAGTTGTCGTTCAGTATAAACCACCGTCTCTTCCACGACTTGTATCTGTAAGTAACAAAAAAAACAAGTGTAAGCAGACAGGTAGATGTTTTTTTAAACAAGAAAAAAGCAAATAGGTTTGGTTCTGAATAGACACACTATTGAGTGCCGAGCTTATTTGGTTTTTTCTAATTTTGTATAGATTCTGCTCTATTGTTATGTTGAATTGATTAGATCGGGTTTCATTTTAGTGTCCACCATTATCGAATTGATTTTTGAGCATAAAACGGAAATTGATACGTAAACATGAAAAAGAACGCTGATTAAACTGGTGTTGTGTCATAGTACCAAGGTACAAAGGTATGAAATCAGAGATGATGTCAACACATCTCCTTGTTGGCGCTCATCATTACGATGCCTATAAAAAAAACTATAATAAGAAACGTCGACTCGAAACCCTTTTTATAAAAAATATATTATAATACCGATACCCATTTTAATATTTAATGCAGATTTTGGCTTCAACACGGCACTGATACACGTGTTATTGATGCACAATGACGCAATTATAGTTCACGCAGGTTATTTATTATTTCTGATCGATAAATTATAATGGGAAACATCATGACGTCTAATTCAATAATATACGTACCACTCCTATGTGACTTCACGTTACTCGCGTGTTTTTAATGGTGGAAAATAATGAGCACATGGTAATTATAAAACATATTACCGTCTCACGTTTTAACAGGCCACGAAACCTATTGCTTTGTGTAGCGACACGCTACTCTAATATACTTTAACACAAATAATTTAATTTTATATTTTTATAAAACGATAGTATTTTAATAAAAAGAAGCGTACGTTTGACTTTTTCAGGCGAATATCAATGACCAGACAAATCATTTTAAGTGCTGAAAGAAACTTTTCTTCCGGACAATTTCGTAATGTTACGAAATAAAAGAAACATGGATTGAAATCACTAATCTCAATGGCATTTGTTCAGAAAAAGAAAGTGTAACGTGTGATCGCATCTTTGCGCTGGTTTTTCCCGTCAAGTAAACAAAGCTCCAAGATTTGAATGCTTATGTGAGAAACTGCAGTTCAGCTGTCAACTCCAGTGTAAGGTTAAAGATCGCAATCGTGCCAAATACTGACACAGAAATTTTAAATTTTTGTTTGTATTTTTTTTACATAATACAATTATGAAGATTATGTAGTAAAATATGAATGTTTACCTCCCTCCCTGTTTCCACAACCATCCCTCTTTGTCTGGGTTGAAGAAGGTATGCATGAGATCGTTGCCGTCGTCCTCCGGTATTTTGAATGGCTCCGTTTTTATCGACTCGTACAGTGACTGGAAATAACAAATAAATACAAACTTAATAAAATATATTACGTAAACCTGTGTAAATCAAAATTAGATCGTCGGTTTAGGAGATAGTAGACACAAATATAAACAAATTAAAATTCCCAATTAATGGCGTAAATTTAAATACTTTCACCGTTCGTTGATGTACATAAAACCACTCGTTTAAACAGAAACTCACGTTCAACTGAGACATTAAGACACTGATATTTATTACGCAGTCACTTTACAGATAACGCTGCTAATGATTTTAGATTGTTTACAATTTTATTTACGTCAACAGCGGTTATTACCATTACAGATTGTGGTTTATCATGATTGTTTAAAAACTAATTATCTATAATTATTTATAGTTAAAAGCAATACGCCCGTGACCTGCTGGACTGGTGGTAAAAAATATAAGGAAACATAATGTGGAGATTAGTACAATATTTATAGTGCGGAACATGTTACTGCAGTATGTCAGTGTAATTTCGAGCGATGTCGACTTAGTGTTGGCATCGATACTAATAAACTTGCTTATCTAATGCATTATTAATTATTATTATACAGCGGTGGCCATATGATTAGAAACGATTTATACTGCACGTTAGTACTGCTTCGAAAAATAAGTACCTAAGTCTCTAAAAAAAAATGTGAGATATTCTACATGGATTTCAATTGGATTTTAACTACAATGATTTTCAATAAAAGAAAACATTGGATGAAGTAAAGCTCCCTTAAACTACAGACACATGTTTCACTAGTTTGAATATTTCAATATAATGGTGCGTCCAGACCTGACGAACGCGCCGCTCGCGAGCCGCTCGCGAGCGGTGCGCGGACGGCGCGCGAGCTTTTGTACGAACATGAAATGCACGCACGCAGCTCGCTAGCGGCTCGCGAGCGGCGCATTCGCGGCGCGTTCGTCAGGTCTGGACGCACCATAAGAATGATCCTGAAAAGGGTTTGCTTTTGTTAATTTAACAATCTTACATAATGACGTAAGTAAAAGTCATCAATGATAGACTGATAAAGATTTATAGCAAGTTTTTATCATAACAATGTGTGCAGTAATGATTGTTTCTAATTATATGGCCACCACTGTATATTATTGGTACAGTTACTGCATTCGACAAAAAAAAACAATGCTATTTTGGCGTGATTACTATTAGGCAAGTGTTAGAGGGACAGATTATTAAAATAATTCGCTAATTCTACTATGAATTAAGAATAATGACGTCAATAAATGTGACGGAAAATCAAATCTTTGAGATATAAAATCGTCTAGGTCGGAAAAGAATCAATTCCACGACACACACATTCGAAAAAAGATATTTAATCCTATTTTGTAAAATAATCTGACTCTAACATAAAGAAACTAAACCTATACAATAAGCAACATCATAATTGTAAACAAATTGCTGAAACTCTGTACGTTTCGTTGTACGAATTGACTCAAGAGAACCCCTCCCCCCATATGACACACACAACACAATCAATACCTCTATTAGTAAACACCAGGTAGTGATCTGCTGTGTGAACTGCGAGTTACAGACGGAGATAAATACGTAAAGTTTAATAAACACGGTCGTACTTACTAATAGTAACTCCTGCGGTAGATCACCACCGTTGTTGATCCCCCGGTTCATAGCTACGAACTGTTCCGGCAAAGGCTTGTCTTTAACGCTGGGGTTGTGAAGTGAGGTGTTCAACATTATTATCGCAAAACTTAGTACGTAACACGTGTCCGCGTTGGTGAAGATGTCTGGATTTAGTTGGCAATATCTTTGAGCGAAACACTCCATCATACGATCGATCTTCTGCGCCTCGCCCGGAAGACGGAAACTCCACAAGAATTGTCTGTAATAGATAACGCAAACACTTAAGTATTGGTCCATTAATCCTCGAGTGAGACTGGTTCATTACAAGACCTCGATCGTATTACTTAATAGGAAAAAGTGGTCTTTTTCTGCAAGCCAGTGAAAGACTAGTGTGAATGACCTTAACGCAAAATGTACAGTATGACTGCCAAGTGAAACATTTTCGAATGCCAAGTGAAGACGAGTCGACACATGCCTCAATGGTTTATTGGTTTTATTCGACAAAAAGGTTACTAAAATGTTGGCAGTTGTAGCTGTATCGAACTACTTCCTTGAATTAGAAAAGCAAACAGAGAAACGTAGACACTCCAAATATAACATAATGATATTGAGGACACTGTCATTTGAGAAGTTCACAGATGTTTTGGGTATTTTTATCATTACGTTATTTATACATTCAAAAGGAAAAAAAATATTCAAAGATAGTGTTTACCGGAGTACGGAGTAATTCCCCAAAATATTTTTGATCATCTTTGTTTACGTATTCGAAATGTTAAGAGATATGTTAATTACATTTTATTTTCCCAGAAAAATATATCTGTAATCAGTTTGTTTGACTTCAAATTGTACCAAAATTACTGTAAATATTAAAAGAGAAAGAGCTACAACTTCCTGCTACAATTTGTCTTTGTTTCAGTTTCAAAATTCACTACGACACATTCACACGACCGTACATTACACAATATGCGGTTTAAAAAAAATTAAAACAGAGCCACAAAAAAATTATTTATGCATTAGATAATCTCGAAACGTAAACTATCCCCGCTCGTAAAATAATATTCGCTTGAAATGGAATCGAGCTATTTGATCCAATTTCCAAGCAAAGGCTTCGTTTGCCAGCCAAGCGACGGGCGTTCACCTCGTTTATATTTCACTAGAGCCTATTAAAATGATTTTCTGATCAAAGAAGACTCTAATGTGCTGCCGGCTACGGTGGGTTCTTTAAGTAGACTTTAGCCGATATGTTGAGACTCACCTGAGCGCCTGAACTAGTATTAGGTCCGTAAAGTCGTGTAACTCAACAAAGGCTTTGAGAACCGCCTCGTTGAATTCTGAACGTTCGCCGAGGTAGTCGCCTATCGCCGTCTTACTCAGACCTTCGCCTTTGTGAAGAAATTGCGCCACATCTTCAGGTGTCCTTTGTAGCAGACCATTCTCGTAGAGGTATTCGATTCCTAAAAAAGAAATTAGTACATGTTACAACACTTTATGTGGATAAGTAATTAAGTTTACATGCTACTAAAATGGTGAGAATTTCAACCGCCTCCCAGTCATTGTCACTTGGCACAGGTGTACAAAGAGAAAATCAAAACACAGACTTTTACAAAGTTCAAATTCAGATCACGTGTGTGACTGCGATAAAAGAAAAGCGAAAAACTGCTACCTATGCATCGTGCAATAGACCGTAATATACAAGTACAAAACGAAATCTTGAACTTGATTCAAAATACAAGTCAGTTGAACCTCTGCATACATAATATACAGCCATTGAGTGGGTGTCCGTAGTGACAGATACACATAAAACTGGGTTTCAAACGATATCAAACGGAGGATTTCACATTATGTACGAATTTCCTTCCTCAATTTATATTCACGTCATTCATAGCGAAACATCATCGTTTTGTAGAATATAAATTACTCATTAATTTGAATACAATTTAAAATGCTCCATCTTGAAGGTGAAGTCTGTTGAAAGCGTAGACGAGTGGTTCACGGCGGCGATATGCAAACTGTCGTGAAAGCGAACGGTGACCGTGCCTGCACCCATTTAGAGCTGCAATCGTAGGAGCAATGGAATGCAACTTCCATTCAAACAATGCCCGCTGTACGAACGCTAAACGGCGACCTTTCAATACAAAGCTAAGCATTTGTAACAGCCAAGTTTAAATTACTGTATAAACTAGATGTAGACAGATATAAACGAAATTGCTAAGATATACTAGTTGATATCGATGTAGGGGTTACGTAAAACATTACATGCCAAATTTGCGGGACCATTATTGCCTGCCAACACCTACCATTAATGTTCAGGCAAATAAGGCATGTATCGATTTCCTTGCAAAATAAACGGAAAAACATAAAATATTCGACTTGATATTTCATTCACAAGTAATTATCACCATCAAAGCCACACCAGCGCGCTGAACAATTTAAATACGACTTACGTCACCGTTACAATGGAACTGCGTACAAAATCCTAATGGTCTGCGTCTTAAATGACGTCATCCGCCCCCACACTGAGCCAGGAGCTTCAATGAGGGGGGTAACAAGCGTGGGTTGAGAATTTCAGGCTCCACTTGTAAATAAATAACAAAAGTTACACAAAAACATCGTTATCAAGTATTTTTATAGATCACTGAGAAAACCAGAATCTTACTCAACAACAGTTATGTTTTACTACGAAGTTTTATACCATTGAAAAATATTACCAAGCACACAAACAGACGATAAATATGGACAATTTATCTTCCGTATCGCATACGTCGTCGGGTAGTGAGTATGCACTTTGGTTGTTTTATAAATCTCCGTGTCGACTGGAGCTTCCATCTTGCGGCATGCAAAATTGCAGATAGCAGCATGACGGATCGTTGGTGCTAAGTGAGCGAGAGAAGCGGAGCAATCGTGTGACGCTTGCAACAATAACAAGCTTGTTAGCGATAGCGCACTGGCGTCTACGAAAATACAAAACCAGATGGATATTATGTTTCTGTTACCATGTTTAAAAGTTGCTGAAATGTATCGTTTTGAATTATATTTAGACAATAAAGATCTGTTACTAAAACTACTAATCAAGGATCACAAAATGTGATAGATAGCCTGAATAAATTAAAAATGTTGGATCACGTAAGACCTGCTTCTCGCTTGGATGATTTTTTACAAGCTTTTATTAGTTTCACTAGTAATTGTATTTCCCAATGAGTGATTTTATCGGTTAATTTTTACATAATTCATCAAGTGTTTCAGATTACAGTTGTAAAACTTGTTATGGAAACTTTGTCAATGACATGGATAGTCAAATTGACACAAGTTATACGTAACAAAGTTAACAAGCAATAATGCTGATAAAAAACATGATTAATGATAATAGATGCATGACGGTCTTAGTCTGATGTCCCAGG
Source organism: Amphipyra berbera (assembly GCA_910594945.2). Lineage (NCBI taxonomy): Eukaryota > Metazoa > Arthropoda > Insecta > Lepidoptera > Noctuidae > Amphipyra > Amphipyra berbera. Next base: position 13,858,741 of record OU343125.1, read on the forward strand.
CTAATGTCCCATTTTCCTTGTACACGAATGAAACAAAACAGGTAAAGTATTACAAAGAGAAAAAATACCTGGACAGGACAGGCGTTGAGAACAATGAAAGAACGTTGAATTATTTCTTGAGGGAAAGAATCCATTGGAGTCACGTACTTTAAGTAATTTGAATTATGAATGCATATATGTATGCGATGAATAGGAGTAGGGTTATGCAATTACTGGGGACAAATATGTTTGATGTCTCGTCCATAACAGTTATTGCATCAAATTAAATAAATATTTAAATAACGTCAACAAGACTTTTAGTTCATGAATAGTGATTATTATTTTTTCTTCGTCTTCAATTAGCAATTAGGTGCAGAGGACTTCAATCATGCTAAATATTTAACATGCACTACTTAGTATTTTTTTAGCAAATCTTCTCATTAAAAGGCGACTACAGACATCAGACGGCCCAATTTAGGACAACGGTCCGGCCCAGATTCCCGATACCGAAGGATTTCCTGATCCACAGGTAAATCCTATACCAGATCAACCATACAGACTGGATGGAGAACCAGTCCGTAAACTCCACATCCACGTTTTAAGTAAATTGGATTATTTGATTATCTTGTAGCACTATTTCTTAAAATAATGCCTACATTTCCACGGTCGGTGTTACAGTTTCACGAATGTTTAACTGCGCAACACCGACTAATATTACAACGAATTCTAATAAACGCTTAGTTACGGATTGTTGGAAGCTAATATTGGGAAATATTACTCAATTTATTCATCCAGCTGCAATAAATGCTCCAATAAATTATGCATGCAGTGAGATTCCGCCGATTCCGCGTTCAGTCATCATCAGATAGTCGTTAACGATGATCATTATTTACTTCTACACTTTCAATTTGTCTTGTTATTTCTGTTACTTGTCCATCTAAATAATCATGTGTTCAGTGTGGGAACACTATTAAAACTCGATTGAGTTTTTTATAAACAGCAACCGTATTTATTATTCTGTAAGAGCGATTACCCTTTACCGTAATGTCGCCGCCATAATCCAACATGGCTAATCCTCAAGCGAAGCCAGCTTACCGCGCAGAAATAACGTTACCGCGTAAAGTCAGCCACAAAATACCAATAATTATTTTAAAGACAAACGGTACGAACGTCACGTATTTAATTTTTTAATTTTTACAGAATATTATATTAATAAAAAAATACATTTTACTTCACCGTTAAAAGCTTAGAAAACGTATGTAGAGCCTTAGCCTTATCATGAATGGAAGTATCTTACCACAACACCGAAAAAAAATTAACACGTAAAAAAATTTGATGATGTTTGATTGACGCTTTTCTTACAGTTCATTCTTTATGTGCAAAGGATAATAGAAGTCGTGTTCCTATTCATAAGATGACGTCATTAGGAAGTTGTGCAACCACCAGGTGCTGCATAGATACGACTACATCCCATTACGCCTGCTCTTGAGAATAGGAGTGCTCGAGCGTCTGCCGAGCTTGGAGCATGTATTCAGAAGACCTCGCGCCTTACATCTAACCTCTCGCAACGCTAGTTGTTACCGTCAACATGACCTAATTAATACTGGAACACTGTGGTGACATACAACATAAACCAAAAAAAGATTTATGCATTAACTAATGACCATTCACCAAGAATGTCTTACTATTTAAACACACAGTGTTAAAGGCCAAGTAAGTACTTGTTATTGTAAAACTCTCCATTTTGCTCTAATGCGGGTAGATGATTTATTACCATATCAAAAGCGTTCTTGATCGCAGTAATTTGTACCGTTACTTGCAGAAAACTAACCTATATCAAGTCCACCTATCCGAGTTAATTACAGGATGGAGTCTACTGTTACCGATTACATCTAATGTAATAGCATATCCAAGTGATCGAGTCTACTGGACACGATCACGAGAACGCAATGAGGCGAAACGTGAACTTGCGATAAGTAGAAAGAGCTGAACATTTTACTGAAAGATTTTCTAATGCACACAAATAGAGAGAGAATTGGAAAGTTGTAAGAAACATGCGAGTTTTAAGAAGGTCTTGTTTGGATATTCATTAGCTGAACAAACATTTACCCTACCAAGATTAAAGCGGATCAAGGTCTTAACGCCATTTTGGAACGTGGTTTAAAATATGTAGCAAAATAACATTTTATAAAAGTAGGTATGTACCGTATTAAGTAGGTATCGCATGATGCGATTAGTTCCAATACTAATGTAGTTGAAGATATCGATGTGACGCGGCTATTTTAAACTAGAACGTGCTGCAATGCGTTATTCAAGGATATGCGCATGATTTAAATCTAGCAAAATAGATGAAGACCTATGTAAATGTGAAAAGTTTACATTATTTACAATTTTACACTATCTACGTGCTATGAACAATTTAAATTTGGTCCCTTGACTGACAAATAACTGATTAATTGAGATAAAACCCACCGATTAGAGACAACATTTAAAAAGAACGTAGCAGGAATTGTTAGGGTGTGTGTGATCGGTCGGCAAGATTTCAAACAAAGACAATTAAAAAGTTCCAATTAAATATATGGCCCAGGACGTATTTATCTAATTTACATTGTTATTCCATAAAACATGGAGTCGTCCGTTGGACAGGTGTAAAAGTGCAGGAATAGACCAATTTGCAAAATATGTCGTTCGACCGGCCGTGGGAACGCCGCACCTGCCGCATCGAATAGCATTGTACCAAGAATTCTACTCCTACCACCATTATTTTAACGATAAGAACTTCATGAGACGCTCTTTAATTACTTCATATTTTAATTTCATCCGGTTATAACTATCCGGTTATACAAAATATTAGTTCAAACCCATAAAATGAAGCAGTGATCTGCATTGGGGATTTTGAAACCTTGATGGTAAGCCAAGAAACAACACATGCCTACATTGTCTACCATGTAAAAATGCCTAGCCAACGCGTATAATAAAAGTGTCTGGAACGTTAAATCTTCAACGATAACGGAGTCTAGGACTAAATCGATCGAAGTCTTTTTTTGTTTACTCATTTACATTGAAAACTTCTTTAGTTTAATCTATATACTCTACCCACGGAATATTCTCTTTTCTGTGACTATACCACATCTCATGAATTTTACCACCTATGTAAAGGTAAGCACAAAAATAAATTCTGTAGCAGAAAGATAAAATGTTTTTTATAAAACCGCGCCGCTGCCGTAGGAATTTGTCGTCAGATTGTACGAAATTCTTTAGCGAGCCAGTTATTCCATTCCACAAGCTCACAAATACGAGCATCACACATATATTCAAGCTAAATGAGAAAAGACGTCCCATGTGACCGATTTATCGCGAAGAAAGACCAGAATCACGGTTCAAATAAAAAACCTACTTCAATACTTTCTCTATTCCAGTAATTGAAATGAACGGCTATTCTGCTAGTTTTTGTGCGATACAAAGAGCAGGTATTACGGGCTACGGCCCTTAATAAGACGGGCTTGTCATACGCTCTCTAGAACGTATGTATTTGTTTTGTGCTCACCTTTCTTCGGGTCCATGTTGAATTTCTTCCTCCCTATACTCATCTGCTTGGCTTTACTGTTTTGTTTACACTCCTCCTGCCCATCCAGAGCCTCCAGCTCCGCGACCACTTCACCGAGCTCATCTTTGAGTTGCTGCAACAAGAAAAAATATTTTCATTAAGTACCTATACCACTAATTTTATTTTCCCAAGCTTGTTATAAATTATATATAGATAAGCAAGTTCTGAACATATTGGTTTATTTTCGTGAAAAATAAGAATACTGCTACATTAGTTATAAACAAAAAAAATCGTATTCGAAGACCCCCAAACGTTCTGTATGCATAATAGCTGCATTCGCTATTTTTGAATCCGTGTTGAGGTCAGACGACAGATCCGTTGGAGGCTTTTAATTCCATTGACATTCCTATCACAGATCATGTATTAAATAAACGCTTTGGTGTGAGTGGCGTGACTAGCGACCACCGCCAGCGACCACAAGGCGAACCGCAAGACGCAGCGCATTCTACGATGCAGCCGCAAACGCAGCGCGTCGCTAGATCCAGAATACGAGCCGGCTCGTATCACAAATACGAGGCTTTTGACGTCATTTGCATAGTTAACATGTGTCATTATCCTTACTACTTTTATTTCTTATCTTACAGTATTTAATCAAGAATTCAAGGTATTTTCCTTGGTATTTTTTTTTACTTCCAGGCAACGACATTATCATAATTATAAGGACTTTAACACATAATTGGTATTGATAGCCTGATAAAATCATCAAAATCAACGCTATGCTTTGCCCTGATATGAACATAATCTCCAAATACGAGGCAGAGAAACGTTACCCCCAGACTATCAGACGATAGTCTTGTATTTCGTGTGAGAGCCTGTACTTTTTCGGTTTCAACAATCAGAACATTTAACCAAGTGTAGTTGGCTGGAAGCCGACCCCAACATAGTTGGGAAAAGGCTAGGAGAAAGAAGATCTAGTAAAATTAGAAGTATTGTTGTAATTTAATTTCGAGTGATTTGATGAAACAGATTTAAGAACGGTCTTATTATTAATAATTATTATAAGCTGAAAGACGGTGAAAGCTAGAAATAACTATCATTGCTTTCACCATCATCGCCTGTAGTTTTTTTTTACATATTTCTGTCTTATTTGTTTACTTCGTGTGAAAACGCGACTCCTGGAAGAAATGTTCATCAAATGAACTCATTCAGCTTACTATGAAGATTAATTACAAAATACAAAGGAATAATAACTAGCAGCTTATTACCTGCACGAGCCAGAACAAACGCAAGCCCAGTTGAAAATCACAAAGACAAACGAACCGAGAACAATGACCGAAAGTAGGTAGCTAGTTTCGTTAGTTCTTTGAGTTTGCATCGTTCTTTTGCTGTACAACCCTGTACCTTACGGGGAATTGCTTTGATGTCGTGAGCATGCAATTTAGTTGTCGTGCTTGATATTTCATTTTCAATGACCTTGAGTTATGCAGTCTGCATGCACTTTTCGTTCTAACTATAGAATTTTCATGTGAATCAATAATATTACTTTTGTTTGATAAAGTATCGACAAACAAAGGTTAGCAATAACCGAGATAGTTTAAGTCAAGGTCTTAACTGAAGCCTTAATGGTCGAAGTTAACTGTAAACACATCCTGCTTATGTTTTTACGGTTTCTGTCGTAAAGTAGACTACAATGTTAACATCCTGCGAAATACTTAATCATGTTCTATAAAAATCATATCTATAGACTGAACTAAAAAACATTAACAGCTAAAATTAAAATTTTTCATTGTTATCTAGACAATACTAATCGGGAATCCCAATATCTATAAGCAACTGTGAGAGAACAGATCAATAAAGACGCACGCAGTGCTAGGGTTGCCAACCGTACATAGCATCCTACAAATCTTGAGTCCTACTACTAGGTACCTATGTATTTTATGTTTTTAAATTATGATGTAGGATAAGCTACTATATTTTCTTTTAAAGCAAATTCATACCCTAGGTATTCATATTTCAAACAAACAAATAATACAAAATGTTCCAGCGTAAATAAAATCGCAGAAAAGCAAAAAATATACTCATAAAATAAAACTTATGATTTGAAACGGACTTGATTAGGCAGTGGGTATAGGTAGGTGTACCTATAATTTTTTTGTTGCTTTTTTTCGATCTTCTATATTTTTATGTGTACCAACTAGGCTCGAAAATAAGTACTAATGTGGTCTGAACAAAGTTGACAACCCTACGCGTGGCATCGGCAGGCGTAGCCGGCAGTCGGCTAGGACTAGTGAATAAGCCGTAATAGAAGCTCAAACAAGCACACAATAGCCGCTCGTCGTCACGGTCTGGCAAAGCTAACATTATTTGCGGTCCGCTACCTATTCCCCCAGGAGACATAATGCCGGCCTTCCTTGTCTAGACTATGAAATAAACTCATAGGGAGCAAAATTTCGAGAAGTCAACTTTACTGTAGTACGGTTAAGCCAGATGTGCGTCAGGTACTTCGGGCATTAATCTACTAATGGTTTACCGGCTAATTTTATATCTTCATTAAATATTTTATGAATGAAGTTGATAATTAGCTGAAGGTGCAGCGAGCTGTTGTTCTTCAAATTACAATGTGTCGACTCGCGACTATCAAACTAGTTATGTGTTTTATGTCGTACTGCTGTAGTTAATTGTAAGGCTAATTAGCCGCATAGTATTATAATGAGTATCTAAGTCACGCCACAAAAGCTTAAGTATGCTAAAATATACATGGCAACGAGGTCAAAGTTCGGATAATAGAACAGGGCGCATGGCGTATTGAACTTCGGACAATGGAGGAATGAAGTAAACAATGACCTGCTGACGACGTTTATAGAATTGAAATTAACATTAGCTTTACAAGTCAACGAGCATTCCTAAACGAACAACCAGAAACAGAATAAATTAGTAGTCTCGCCGCAAACAAAGGTCACCTGATCTCCTAGCAAGGTTATTTTCAGGCAAGGTTATTAAGATTCCCTGCCCTTAGTACATTTGTAACAAAATGTCGAGCTTCTACCCTTCAAATAATAAGATTAACAAAAGCTTGAATCTCATTTATCGTGGTTCGAAGTGTAGGCCGGCACTCTCGTACTTGTAGCTTAATGCCGTCTAGACGGGTTTTTGCCCTGCCAATGCAGCAGGTGACTGAATTCCTACGAGTAGGAAAAAGCCGGATGCACTAAAGCCGCATTTTACGAAAGGCTTCAAGAGCAAGAGTGAACTTTTATGACGACTAAAATCAAACTTCTATAAAGGAAGCGATTTCTTGTTTGGAATCATCAGCTCATTTAATATCAATAGTCTAAAAACAAAACATTGGTTCACCTCATTCATTCAATTCTCTAATAATGGGTCTTCTGCTGCCTGGGTTAAATGAAAGTCCTGTTTAGTATAAGGATAAATCCCAAACAAGTGACGACCTAAACAATGACACAACACGTATCGTGATCCATCCCATTTGTTGCAAGGCAATAATAAAAATTGGAGATTTTGGGTACAGCTGACCAAAGGAAGTTACAGAAAGTGACCCGATACTTTTGGTCGAAATAGGTGTTTACAAGTACCGTATTGAATGTTATAATTTAAAATCAAGTAAAAACTGCGTGGTGAAAGTGGTGATGAAGCCTTATTTGGTGACATATTATCTGAAATCGATTTAGTTAATATTCCACTGAAATAAGTCGTTGTTGAATATCTACATACACATTAGGAATAGTATTTAGTTTTCTCTATCTTTAACACTCAACACAAACAATCCATTCCTAATGGATCCACAATCATGTCATTAAAGTTAAAATATCGGTGATAAAAGAATTTATCATTCAAGCGTTCGCCACATTACTATGAAGGATTTTGCATATTTGATGTGACATTCTTTATAGTAAACCCTTGACTACAACTCACGCCCGCTGTCGACACGTCCTGCGTTTGGTGCAGCGAACACTTCATATAGGTGATTGGGTATTTCGTTTATTTATGAGATTTTATTTTGGTGTGATTAACCACTTTTACTATCGAATCATCGCACAATACTACCTAGGCACCTCTTGTGCAGTTTAGCAAAAATATTTATAAATGGACCTTTCACCAATTCATATCTTCAAAAGTGAATGCTGTGAATTCGCTACAGATTACATTGGCACATCAACATCTACTGACATACATCTAATTTTATTTCATAGATTAATTTTACATTAATTGTTAGCTACGAATGCATTTGAATTTTTTTACTAATATTTTGTTATTTTTCAGATAATCGTGCGACACTTTTAGAAAATTTCAAGTTGCCTCCCTCGGAGTCGCCAATAAACACTTAATGAACATTCGATGGCTATCGTTTACGAAGATACGTTTGTTGTTTGTTACATGTTTAACCGACTTCAAAAAGGAGGAGGTTCTATATTCGATAAGTTTTTTTTTTATGTATGTACCTACACCAATTACGCTGAGATTTATGATCCGATTTACATGATTCTTCTTTAGTTTGATGCGGAATAGTTGCCATTTGGTCCCATAAAAATTTAACATAGTTTGGTCCGGTAGTTTTCATTTTATGAACATTTTTATTTTTTTATCAACATTTTAGTTTACCTGGACGATGTAATTATTCTACCTGATGTAATCTAGAAAAATCTTACTGTAGTTTACAGAACAACCTATTACAGACACTAAAAAGTAAAAAATAAAAAAACTACGTTTAAAAAAACCGACTTCAAAAACTAAAAAGTATAAAATAACAATATAAAATTAACAGTTTCAGAAGTCGGTGCCTTCAATTTGGTTCCGCGTGGATTAGCACCGACTTCTGAAACTGTTAATTTTATATTAAGTTATTTTATACTTTTTAGTTTTTGAAGTCGGTTTTTTAAACGTAGTTTTTTTTTATTTATATATGCTGAAGAGATTGCCGAGCGCTAAATTGTGTGCCTAAGTCCACATGACATCATGATCACAGAGATTTGTTATTGTGTCGGCTCATTTGGATGCGATGTGAGCTGAGCCCGTAATGGATGGCGATTAAGTCTCGCGCCGTATAAATAGCTGGGGACACGAATACCCTGGTGTTGCAGCAATTGTGAAGAAAATAGCGACAACACGTGGTCTGACTTTAAATTACGTACGTTATAAAATGACGCTTCACGAAGGCAAATCCTTATGTGTGCATACGATTCATTGTAATGGATATGAGTCAAACCTAAAACGATTCAGTAACTATCTGTTTTGAGTCCAAGTAACATTTTACATACATACTTATTATTATTTTTGAATATGTGACGCAAACTAGCAAAGTTTATTCGTTTCTCAAAGAAAAGTTGTACTGGTTGTTGGACTTAATTTAAGGAAATAATCAGTTTAATAAAATAAAAATATGGCCGCGAGATGGCTAATCTATCTACAAATTACAACTGAGATTGGCCTATTGTTGTTTAACTTGTTGGTTATAATTTTATTTACGAAGGAAATGTTTTTGAACACATTCTATTTCATGTTCAAAGGTTACATAAAATAATTTAGTCACAGTTACATGAAGATATAAATATAACCATTTTGGTAATGGTAGTGTGCGCCATATCTGTTATTATTAACAATTGAACTATACGAGTAAAAGTGTGACCCCGACCGATGGTATTATATAACAATTATTTTAGTCACAGAAAAACTTTCTATGATTTTTAAGTATCTAATAATGTAACAATCTAAAAACAACATCACGCCACGATTCCACAACGGCATATCGAATGGTATTTGCTTTTTAAATGCGATTTCAGCCATTAGTTACATTTATGAAACGAAACAAATTCATCTGAAGCGGTCTTGAATAACGAATATTTAGTTCGTCAATATGAAGCGCTCGGCGTAGCATGATTGAAACACAATTCAACAAAGAAGCAATCAAGGGAAGTCCGTAAAAAGGGCCCACATCGATCAGAGTTTCAAATTGAAAGGTCAAAGCTGTAAAGCTATTGATATTTGACCGATGACTGTACGACGGTTTAATAAGTCAACAAAATTCTTTATCAGAGGAATATTTTGGGCTCTGTTATTTAACTTATTAAATGTTCATCAATATGACGTGCGTTCAAACCACATGTGACTAATTACTCCAAGTTTAAAATATATCTCGACAAACGAGTAGCACATATGGATTAGTTCCTCATGTTACAAAGTACTATTTATAGTTAATTAGTAAAAAAAACATAATTAACGTTAGTAAAAACAGTATGGAATTTAAAAAATTGTGATTATGCAATAAATATTAACTTTCTTACTTCTTATAGCTTATTCACTACCAAAATACAACAACATTTTATGTAATTAATGTAAATAAATAATAATGAGTGACAAATGGTGACGTGCGTGAATTATTATGTTAACTAATATTTATACCACGTTAAAATAGAACATTGACTGTAACAAGGAAAAACAAATGTACGACTAAGCTTTAATGTATTAGTCACATAAAATCACTTCTTCGCAAACAGGTTCAATTGTATTATTTGTGCAATCATCTTGATGAAATCTATTGAGAGTGGACTATAAATCTAAATCAAGTAACCATGCAGCGAGCAATCATGTAATTCAAACTGCAAAGGTCTATTTGCAATTTCATCAATTGCTTATATGCCTTTTATATAGGCGCTGTTATTTAATTAGGGGCTTCGGTATCAAGAAGCATTGTGTTCATTCTCGAGTTTTGTCAGGTAAAGTTTGGATCCTTCACGAGACATTGGCGGCACGTAACGAAAGCGAGCACGCGAATCCTTAGAGACTTTCCCCTATTAATTCACTTTCCCGACACTGTTAGACTCCAATTTCGTAGTAAGATCGATGTTGTGTTATCTTTTGATTGCAAATATTCAAAACATGTATTTCTTCTATTAATCTCGAAGCCTGGTTAACGAATATAATGTATTTTACTATAGCTAGATTTAAATAAAAATATACATTTAGAGAAGTATAAATTAAAGTTTCAACATAATGTAGAACGTTGCGCCAAAGTTTTATGTTGAAATCGCATGGCATTTGAAAAAGAAAGTCTTTGGCGAGAATGTTGATAATTAGCCACAAGTGTTGTTTAAGCTAAAGTTCACAATAAGCCGCATTAAGTTAACTGGGAGTTGAGTTACACACCGTTAGTGTCACGTGAGTCACGTGAACAAATACAAACAGTACCCTCGACAAGTGAACTGCTGGGGCGGATGCATGTTTACAAACATTGCTTCCGCGTCCTGACAAAAATATTATCTTCATAAGGGTAACGGTAAAAATAGGCCTAAGGTACACCACAACATTATTAGCTACAAAACGTTAAAGCACTTTGAAAAATATTAAAAGCTTTTTAAGAGTTATTTAAACTTATAAATAAACTAAGAGTCCAGTGACTCAAAAAATAAACAAAAATACCTTTAAGATGGACGAAAATACATACAAAAGTTACAATCATTCTGAAGAGCCTTTGACAGACAAACTCTGACTCAGTATTTGAGCAAATACGTTTACATCATTGTCTACACAGAAATGGTCTAAATTCAATGTTTTAAATATAAAACCGTCAGTTAAAAATGAAGAGTAAACATTTCTAACAATAGCTTTCAGGTCAATACTTAGCCCTTAACGACACGATCCATCGGGTAATGGGCTGGCTAATGTATGCCGCTATAAATAATATAGCCTACCTCAGCCTACTTAAAGCGCGCAGACATTTTCAAACAATTTATTAGCTATGCAAAGTTAAGCACAGAGAATTAAATTGACAAATATAAGTTTTAGTGGAAACATTAGTAATTATTATAAAAAATCACTTTTTTAATTTATTTTTTCAACATGTTTAGGATTAAATTATTACCCGAGGTTTGTTAATGGAATTTTAATGCATCAATCATTCTATAATAATATTTTGTTTTACTACGGCGCATTAGATTGGACCGGTTTGAACTGCACGCGCCCGAGGTGAATCGCCTCACAACGTAATGTGAACAGTTCCTGGCAGTGTTCCCAACCGCAGCAACAAATTATACTATTGTCATTGCATGCAGACGTACTGGCCACCGACAAAACGACCTTCACACCCATACTAACTGGAGAACTAGAGTTCCGTTAAGATCATACTAATACTAAATTAATTCAGTTCACGCTCAGGGTTAGATACCTACTAATACATCGTGAAAACAATAATTAAACCAAGACAATTTGTAGCAAAATAAGTTTGTCAACAAATCAACTATTGAGTTACGACAGGGCCTTGAATATTAAAAAGTTCAATTGGAAGTGTTGGCACTAATATCATTGAAGCCAAGCACCAGTAGAAGACCTAAGCGTTAACTGTGAAAATATATTCATTAGTCCAATATTCTCCGGATATTTACTTTGATGTTCTTCCTCTGAAAACATCAAAAGCCTACTCTATTAAACTTGTAATTAAAGAAAACATCTCCATTAACTGTGATATAGATTTTTTAAATCACGGAGGCTTTCCTACCATTATCAATGTGGAATTTGTGGGCATTTGAACGTTCAATTACTTTCGCAGCAACCGTTTTCAATAAGAACATCTGAAGCTTCATCATCGAATGAAAATTATTATTTAGTTTTTGTTCTACATTTCAAAGACAACCGGGCAGGTCCCAACTAGGTGTATTTTCGTTACTTTTGGTTAGTGGCCCAGTGATATTTACCATCCAGCATTGTCTGCCAGCTCAACTATTATTGGAGTTTCCATTTTTGAATGAACTATGATCTTTCGAAGAGTAGACTACAGCATTCGCGATTCTTGAACCGCAACGGAATCATAATATGAATGTAGGAAGGTCATTTCAAGTCTTTGTTGTAAGTATCTAAGTCTTAAATATCGTTTTACTTACATATCTAACATTTGGATATCGGATTTTGGTACTAAGTGTTACTTACTTACTAATAACGATATAAGTATCATTGCATTTATAAATTACATTCATGCATATTTCATTACAAATCTTTTGAAAACTGGGCCAAGAACAGTATTGAAACATGCTGAACGCAGCGGCGGCGGCGAAAGGAGGATGAACTTAAACTTCTCTAATATACTTTCAAGGATATAATAGCAAACAATGGTCGATGTAATCTATGAAAAGATTAATTACTAGTTTCCACATAAGTTACTGAACCTCTACAATTTTATCGTGAAATGAGTACAACATATTTTTCTTTACAATATTAAGTACCATCGCTAAACAACCCGGTAGACTAGTATTGGCGTTGTGAAAGTAATTAATTACTACCAACTTATCATTGACACGAAATCTAAGTGCGATTTCTATAGTTTTTCGTGTCCAATGTTTTAATTATTAGCTATGTGCAGCAGTTAGCTAGTCTACTAATTCAAATTCTTAAAGCACTTATTATAAGATTTCTATTATCGCTGAAATAGCCAGTATTCTATAACAAGTTTTAAATACTTTATTCTGATATTATTCATACAAACAGTGCATTTGCACGAACCGCTCCAATAAACGCAGACTTTGCTAATTTTTTCACGTATGTTGTGCAACCACATAACGCTATTGTATGTTATGTTAATTCCATGTCATCGATTTGTTTTATACTTCAAGCGGCATCAAGTATCATCTACTTCTTTTTCGTCCTACCATGCTCGACCCTGTGTCTGCATTGCTTTTTAAAAACTTTTCGTGCGCTTTAGCAAACACAAGACCAATAACTTCATAATATAATATTGGTGATCTTTCTCATTGTTCAGGATATCATTTGATTTTATCAAAGAGATTTGAGACGAAATCTTTTGGAAACAGAAACTAGGTTTTCTAAGTATGGTTCCTATCGACATGGGCGGCAATATACACCAGCTGAAACTTTAACAATTTAAGTTGTACACACATGTAAAATTCGTATATTTGTCACTGGAGGGTAAAGAAGACTTATTCAGTTACAACCCTTGAAGTAGTAGCGAAACTTAATTAAGAACTTGGCTGGAAGACGACCATACGGTACTACTCGAGATTCTCTCTGTAATAACTTTTGCAATCTCTTCCGCTACGTAGAAACTTTGTTTACAGCCGAACTTGACTCTTTCTTGTGACTTAATGAAATCACGAATAGTTCCTAAAAAAGAAAGTAGACTGATTTTGTTTAGTTTTTTCTACATCACTCATTCAGAGCGTAATAGATAGAAGGGGAGAGGTCAGTTTAACGAAATTTTCATTTAATACACTCCGAAAATCATTTCGAGATGGGCATTGAAACTACTGAAAAGGTATTTTCTTAATTAATAACGGTATTCATTCTTAATACATTGTGAAGCACTCCGATCGGTGTATATAATTAAAACGAGCCAAATTTCTTAAAGAACAGACGTCGTAACGAAGTGGCTACATTGAATGGCTTATAAATAGAATAATCACAAAAGAACTGCGTTTTTTATTCAAAATTCTTTAATGATGTAATCCGCGCTTACGTGCATGAGCTATATATGGAAATATGGATATCTTAGGAAATCTTTAAAGTAGCAGTTACATCTACAGCTCTATTATTTCCTAGTATAACATTCCTGTTCCTTTAGCGCCTGATGTGGTAATTGCTAAAGAATTCTCTAACACAAATGACATCAGTTGAATGCGACTACGTGGAACGTGACCTTCAGGTGTGCCGGTGAAGTGAATAACAACATGTCATAGACTTTGTATAAGCGTTTGCTACAATACAACTTGATGCAATGAGATGATATAGGTACCTTGGGAGTACGGTAGCACGTATACAGTAACTAGATTAATTTCGTTGCGGGTTCCATGACAGTTAAATCGATTATCCTGGACACGCCGCAAGTCATTGGGCTGTATTTCGTTTGTGACCAGGGGTTGCAGTGTTGTTAATTTGATGGAATAGATTTCAAATACGCAGTAAATAGTTCTGTTAATAGGAATATGGGTCATTAAAATACTTATGCAATAACATTAACTTATTGAGGAAGTTTAATTTTTCATGTCGTACAATGACCGGCATTACACGAAAATACACAAAACCCCGCATGAACGCCGGCAGTTCTGGTTCGATGTTATGAAAGACTACATGATGGGATGGCACATGTCGCTCACAGAACAAATTAATGCACGGTCGTAGGTACTAAAATCTTGAAGGCATATAATGTAAAAAGTATCGAGCCTAAAGAAAATGTGTGGCAACTGAGGTTAATAAACTACGAAGCAGGAGAAGTTTTTATAATAGAATTTAAAATACTGCTTCAATATACTACTTGGGTATTTGTTATAACCCAGCGATCGTGTTTCCTGCGAGTTAAAATAAGTACCTACTAACATGTAAAAATAATAAAGTGATTCACCGGTTTCCACGCACAAACGAAAGGGTACTTTGGCCTTTGCCTTTTACTACAGAAGTCTTAATTTACCAGAACGTTTTTTTCAAATCTTGACAGTGGAAACTTTACCAAACTGAACACTTTACATCATTTTTATCAACTTCGTATCCTAAATTCATACGAATTAGTATAACTGTTCTAAATTTAGCATTCGACACAAAATAAAGACATACGTCTTTTTTTTCTTTACCATCCACTTCTTGTTGCTAATTACCTACATAACACAGAAAAACTGACTTATTAGCACATGACGCGTTGCGTTGAACTATACAATGTAGGTATAGTATAGGTACCCCAACTTCGTATTAAAGTCAAAAGGTACTCACTTTACGTCAATATAATGCATGTAAAACAAAATGTGTTGTCTACACAAGTTATTCAGTGGACAGCACTGGAAGCTGTTTATTAAAATTCATTTGCTTGCTACTGGCATTCAATATTTCTAAGAAACGTAAGTGGCTAGTATCATAGACGAAGCCGGCGGTTAGAAGTACAAACTAAAAAGATTTATTATAAATGTGAACGGGTTTTGGTCTACCTGATATAAAAACTACAAAAAATATCATTGTTAAATAATGTTTATTTAAGAAACATTGCGTGGATTGCGGACACACTTCCATCGACGCTGAAGTACGTACACCCGTAAGTAATTACGACGTTGTGACTGTTGCAGTTTGCAGTGATTTGATCCGTGTGGCGATATATTGACCTACACGACCTCGAGTCGCCGCCACCGCATTCTTGACCCACACACTCACTCGCACAGATATTGAGCGACACACGTGGAAAGTAACGTTACCTTGGCGAAATTCCTTAATTTTCAAGTTCAATTCGTTTATAGTCCGATCCTGCATGAGTTAATATTCTTACCACATCACCTTGAGGCGTGAGCGTGACGAAAAATAATGCTTACCTGAAAAAGAAAGAAATAAACGTTAATATTAAAATGATGACGCAATAAATATTGGCGGGATTTGCATCGGTTAGTCATAAAAAAACCGCTCTATCATATCAGCCGGATGTTTTCAGAAATAACGGGAACTCGATTATTGAGATAACATTGAGTAAGTACCATAAAAAGGTTTGCTATTCCTACCATTTTTTATCAACGTACCGACATGTCATAGTCAATCTAATCCTTGGAATTGAACAAAAAGTGGCTGCAACTACAAGTGATAACAATAACAAAAACTTGCAATGTAAGTACAGCACCCCAATGCTCTCGGCCCGGGTTACAAAAAGACGAAGCTGCACACAATGGGTTCATATTTCCGGCCTGCGGTCACGGAGCGAGTGCCACTGCCGAGCAACTTCCAAAGATTTTCGTTTCGCACAGGCTCCAACAATCTGCGTGTAAATTAAGGCCGATTGTAAATCTGGCAAACTGCCAAAAAGGAAAGAAGAACGCAGAGACATTAGTGATTTTAACTGCTTGGCCAGCAAAACGGCTTCGTGTCGGTTTTTCAATAAATACTTTGTTCAGTTCAGTTTTTGTATTTTGCTTATTCTTTGTTATTTAAAATCTTTGGAAGCCGTTATAGATAGTGTAAAATTACTTGATTTGAAATAATTTATAAATAAAGCACTACCTAATTAGCTGTACGCTATCAACGCGTACCAGTGGCATATTACTTAACACATGTGAGACAAATATAACTGATGTATTAACTGTTGTAACGATTTATGTGTGTGTAAGTGGAAGGAATTCTGAATGACTTTAATGGCAACGCAAATAAAAGATGATACGAATTCATTTCAATTAAACGAACATGCGCGGCTTCCTACAAATAAAAGAACTGCTATGTCCGTCGCCATTATACTTCGATAACGAACGAGGGTCAAACAGGAGTATAAGCAAAAAACATTCGCAAATGGATCTAATGAGACGGTTAGTATGGAAGCAGTGGTCCGTGGAACATGCAAGCCTGACCGCCGACGGCCAACGCCCCCACAAAATTTATCGACACCGTTGACATCGAGCCACGATGAGATTTAAAACGCTAATCAAATATACCCCTCAAAACTCCGACAACAATGAAGCGAGCTCACGAATATTAATTATATTACGCAGCCGACCGGAATTGTAAAACGAAAAGATAATAAGTCAATGTAAGAAAAAGTTGAAATGACATAATTGAACCTACATTTTAAAAGTCTCACGGAGGTTAACTGCGAATGATAGATAGTAATTTACATACATGCAGTTTCCCTTGTGACCTGGACAACAATAACAGAGGCTACAAATAAAGTCGTCGTATAGAGTTCACATGGTGCTTTTATAAAACACTCGTTTGAAGAATTGATTATATAAGAAAAACAAACACTGAAATATACCTGCAATTTAATTGGAATTTCCAATCTTAAAATAGTTTACGTAACAGGTCGTTAGGTTAATTTTTAGATGCAGGATTTCATATCCTTTACATGTAGGTGATTAATTAAGGCACTTACACAAATACGATTTCTATTAAACATGGGTTAACTGCACAAATACTAATGTGATGGACTTATTAATTAAACAGACTGTAGACATAGTCACAAACAAGAAAATTGTTTAATCATGTTCGAATTCTCTTTATGTAACCGGAAACCATTAATTAATGTAATCATTGTCTGCGAAGTTTAATTACTGTTATACTTTCATGATGCTTTAGATTTCAAAACAGTTCATTATAAGAATGCAATTGTTGTTGCTCACCACAAATTAGTCTCAAATAGAGTTTACACTGCTTGGATGACAGCATGCACTTCGCGAACAATGTACCTAAGTTGTACAACTTGTACAGTTCAATAATCTCGTAATGTCAATTACACATCATACTTTTGTTTAGATTTCATTTATTTTTAAACCGTGTATGCATTAACATATTTTTAAGGAAATAAAAGAGATAATACAGCAGTATTTAAAAACAAAAGTATGAGTAATGCACAGAGGATAAGCAGATAACTTTGTTTAGTTCCTTCGGTTGTTCGTTTCTTTTCTTTTAAAAGAGAGATACATATGATAAAGAAGCCACATGGCGGGGCACATGTTGTTTAACTATAACCATCGACATTTTTACGTTGACCGTGACCGTGTGTGTTGAACTTCTAGAGAGCTTAACGTCCTGATTTAACTGGCTTAGTTTGATAATGTAAATCAGCTTACTATAATTTTATGTAAACACTAAACACACCCACAAACGGCTCTAGGTACCGTCGCAAGGCACAGTTTGAAGAAAATTATATCACTAAGTGATCGAGATTATCATGTAGACCTTTCTAACAATTGCAATCAAAGGTCTCAGTTTTATATTCACGGTCCAACAAAATATCAGTACTTCCACAAAAATCAACTCCCACTTTACACAAATCTTGTAAAACTGAGAGTACAATCAGTTGCTTTAAACAATATCTTCTTTTAAGTGTTGTATTTCAAGAGCAAGGAAAAGACAAGGTCAAAGCTCACAACAGAACATTGCGCATTGACAAGAAACACATGACACAGAATAAAGTAAAACTGTTACAATACAGACATTCCGCTATATTTACGCCTGCGTTTTTTTACAGAACTATTTATATACCATGTCATTTCAAAATAATACGGAAATATCTGTTATACGTAATCGTAAGATGACATGCCTGAAAATTACGAATACGAAGAAAAAATTGACTGAGCATAATATTAAGACTTTGTGTTGGGTTATTACAAATGAAGGACGGTCAAGGACTTGGCACTGAAGAATTTTCGGCAAAAAATTAAGCCAGCAAAAAGGCGAAGATATAAATTATGGTCCGTAAATAAATATATCTAACAGGCAGTCTTTTTCGGAATAAGGGCAATTACGTGTTTAGCGGGCTTCTACCGCCACATTATTGCACCCCATGGGAACATTACAAGTGTTCCCCACCCCTAAAAAGACGCCATTTCGAGTGCCTCGCTTTCGTTTCGCATCAATGACACAGTTTACTTTCTAAAAGATATTTCAAATGTTAGACTGTAACCACTTCACCACAGATTTGAAAGACCCTAATTAACACCAGAGAGATCGTATCGTAGAATTAATAACGTTGACTTTTATACACATACCATGTAAGTTTATGAACCACTAACTCTTTAATAGGTAGTAGA
This sequence comes from Amphipyra berbera, assembly GCA_910594945.2. Lineage (NCBI taxonomy): Eukaryota > Metazoa > Arthropoda > Insecta > Lepidoptera > Noctuidae > Amphipyra > Amphipyra berbera. The sequence goes on from OU343125.1 coordinate 13,877,773, forward strand.
AACACTCGGCAGAAGGAAATAGGCTAATTAATAAGGGTGCTCAACTACTTATAGACTACTGCTACAGGCCAACGGTCATCCATTATTAATTACACATTGTTATTGTTGTTGTTGACAGGTAGTAATAACAAGTAGTCGAGTACTAAGATATAAATCCTAAAAAGTTCCGAGCTCTGCTTAATCGAATTAATCTTAATCTTAAAATTCCGTTTATATGTATGTAGTTACAACCGTAAAATATTATCATATCAATAGCTGCGTAGCTACTAAGAGCCTGCTTATTGGCAATTTGCTTTCCAATAAACGTAACATAAGAGATATTACAGAAAATAAAAGTCAATTTCTCACATACAGTGTAACAGTGAAGGCACTGGTGGTTTGTGACATGAAAGTAATTTGCCCATAGTACCAGCAGCAGCCGAGACCGCCCGAGAGAGACCGATCTACTTTACAACATAAAAACATACAATCGTATAAAATGTTAATAAAGGTAAATCAAGACGTTTTATACCCGATTTAATCCTTAATACGGACTGAAGTATTACAGATTTACGATGAAATTAATCACTGTACCACAATGTTTGTGTAAGAACAAATTTGTGGTTACTCTATTTCTAAGATAGATTTTATGGCACGCCTGTGAACGAGTGTCTGGTTCTTTCACCCATTCTTAAAACGGTTGTGTATAGAAAGTATTCTCGGGAACGTACTAGTGATACAAAGTTGATGCGACTACTGGTTTATTACACACATATTCTCCACAATACTCACTCATAAATTCTAATAAAAAAGTATCAAGTGAGATTTTCCCAAAATATTAAAATTTACAAATATGTACTTCATTTTTCAAATATTTTATAGGACACTCGATGCAATTTTTAAAGATATTTTGATTGAAATAAAATATTTTTTTCTCATCTCATCATGGCATCTTCTGCCCGTATCGACCCCCTGCTGGCTATGCCTCCCCCTCCCTTGCGCCATTCTTCTCTCAGAACTTTCCTGCGATCACTGTAATGTCGTCGAACCATCAAGCGGCTAGACTTCCAACGGATCGTTTGGCCTATCTCGGTCATAACTCTACACCACCTGCCATCTCTACGGTTTGTATAAACAAAAACAAAACTGCACTCTTACAAAATTATGAGCATGGCCTGATTGGATTTGACACAAGGCTTTAATTTTAACTATTACGGACAAGTCAAGAGAACTGTTTACAGTAGTCATTAAGCTATAAATTACAATGCCCTCGCCATCGTTATAGACGCCTCTCCTGGGGATCTAATAAAATGTTTAATGCGTATTTGTACACCACAAATACATTTTGAGCTATATTACATGCCACCCCAGCAATTAATACTACTTTATATCAATATGGAACTGTATTTAAGCGTGACATTAAACAGAGTGTATTTATTGCGCACGTATTCCCAAAGTTTAGCACAAATATGTTTACGTAATATTCGTGTTGTTCGCCGTTACACTCGTGGGATGACCGTATTTATTGGCGTTTCCCGGAACAAGATGGTAGCACTTAAGTCCATCAGGCATTAGCTTACTAGACCAGTTCCTTCAATGTTTACTGTAATGGTTACAAGAGAAATCACTTAGACAACTAAGTTTCTTGTAAAGTTAACATTACAATGACAACGATTACAGTTGAACATTGGGTATAGAGAAAACGACCTGAATAAGATGAGTCAGTTAGCAAAAATTCTTTAATAACGTCAACATGATGGCCGCGTTGGCGTTGTCCGTCATGGATTTGCTGAATTAAAAATGCATTCTAAACGTTTCTTCACAGCTCTCTATTCTAAAATTACTGCTTCATAGTGAAATATTGTAGTTCTGCTTTTAAGTAATAACAACACTGCTAGACCAATTGAAAGATAAGCTGATTGCAAAATTCAGAGAATTTCGTTTCGTTCAAATGAGGTATGTACTTTGTGGAAAATTCACGGGTATTTAATTGAAATCTCTGATACCTGTTATCTTAATCTAATGTTGATGATAGAATGACGAAGTTTCAAAAGACCGATTCGAAACACGTATGAACACAATGATTGTGAGTTTTTTACCCTATTTTCTTAATATTACTTTAGTAGGTATGTAAATAGTCTTATAAACATGTTCTATAAAAACAGCATACACAAATATTTACATACCGCGTGCGTCAGAAAAAAAGATAATTACTGTTTAAAAATAAAGCGGATTTGTTAAATAGTACTGGGGGCCAATACTACTAACAAAATTGTTAACAAATCGCAAACAAACCATATCCAACCCAAAGTCCCACTTTCCAATACGAAAACTGTTAAAATGTTTGGTTTGGTTGAGATTTGCGAACAATTTTGATAGCAGAATTGGCCTGCTGATGTAAATTTACGTTACCGATTTAAATTCACGTAAAAATAAAAGCTTTATAAAAAAAGACAATCTGGCTGGGCGTATTGAAGTAATTATTTCGTTATCAGACCTCATATCGTTGTTAGAACTATGATAATTGCCATGTTTTTACGCCAACAGCGCTGTGTGTTTAATAAACTGTGCTGTTTGATTAGCTTAATAAAGTTAATTGGACTAAAGTTAATTAGTTTAAGCAGATTTCTGGAACATAATATTATCCACACACATTGTAAAACATACACCTACACAAAAAATGTACAAGGTAAATTTTTGATCAAAGCAAACAGGTAAATTTATAGTTATACAGGTATGAATCATTAGAAATACTATTTCAATACACCTAAATATTTGTATCATTAATTTCCAATCTAGCATCGCTTAACTTGGTAGAAATCTGACGTCAAAACTATAAATCTAATACCGTAGAAACTCTTTGGAGGTTTGAGTGTTTTGAGCTTTAGAAACTTGTTTTGGACTGAGACCGACCAAGTTGGTGCCAACAAACAAGAGGGGATGTTGAAAAGTATTTACACTTTCATAAACGCAATCGTCAACAAAGGATAATAAAATGTTCCAAAATAAAAGATCAAACATCTTTCTTTTCATATCACCAAGAGATGATGATAGCAATGCAAGTGAAGCTAGTCTTGCAAGTCAGTGACCGCTTACGTGCAGTTCGCAGACCCCTGCCTCCCGCAGCCCCTGCAAGGTCAAGGCATCCCTCTTCGTCCTGCCTTTTACGCGATTCTTTGAACGCTATCCCATTCAGATGGATACCGGTTTCTATTTGGCGTACCGCATACCGTTGAAATGAAAATTTTGGTAGGTAGCACTCCGTTAAAAGTTTAAAGGTCAATATCACTAAAATCTTTGTAAACAATGTTGTCGCTATAAAGTCTGTACTTAAACAATAATCTTTTATATAATTATTACGTAAATTTGTACTTACCTAATTGATCAATAATAATAACGCAAATTGGTAATTACGGGCAATACAAAGTCGTACCTATTTTATTAATCTATAAGTACTAATATTATAAAGAGGAAAGATCTGTATTTTTGTATGTAACGAATAAAGTTAAAAACTACTGGACCGATTTCAAAAATTCTTTTGCCGTTAGAAAGCTACATTATCACTGAGTAACATAGGCTACGGGCGGAGCCGTGAGAACACAGCAGCTAGTATATTATAAAATATTTAACAAGTCAGGCTCATTGTGAACACTTAACATTATGTTGATAATAGACAAGAATATTATGACTAAATGACATTTTAAATAGAGCAAGGAATTGGATCGCGAGAGAATTCACAAACTTATGTAAATGTGTTAGGCATGTCGGCGATGTCACACAAGGAACGGCTAATAAACACCATTATCGCCTGATGACGCAACGACTGAAAAGGTCATCTTAATTCCACGCAAACACGCCAATCGTACATACTCGGAAGTACTACAAATTGGCAAAACGTTGTTTGCATAACAGTTTCGAGAATTGTATTTGACCTTAACAATGTACCAAAACTATGTTCTGAATCACCGTAGGTATTTGTTGTTGACATTCGAAGGAAACTGCGGAGAGTTCAAAGCTTTACACTTTAGATTTTACGGTAGACATTTGATTTTGTTCAGCAGTTTTCTTTGTAAACATATTCGCAAAAAAGCGAATTTTTGAAGTCCCTAGTCCCCTCTTGTTACTAGTACGCCTTCTACACAAATAATAAATAGGTATACATATTCTAACTGGGAGTGACTGGTATTAATGAATATCCTGACCGAATTTATGGGTCCATGGTTTGCCCAACAGTAATGGTTGACATTGACGAAGTCTCTTTTACGCAGCGGTAGGTAGACCCAAGATTTGATAAACGACTTTTTCAGTAGTATAAATAGCCTGAACGGCGTTGTCAACACATATTGCTGAACAGTATATAAAATTATAATATAAATTAAAAAAAAAAGTTTTTATAAATGTAAAAACAGTTTAGTTTTTGAATTTGATAGCTAACTAAATTTAATCAATTATTGCAGCGTCGACATTATTTGAAGACACGATTTGGAAAACTGACCAATCTACGTCAACAAGTCAGGAAACTTATTCAAAAACCGTAGGTATCATATTTTAGTAACGACCTGATTAAACATGATTAAATTAAAGCTAAGTATATCTCTAGCCGACATTGAGCTTTGTCTAGTCAGCTACGTACGTACTACTTAATTCCACCTATAAAAATATAGGTATACTTACTGCGTGAAAACGTCATCGTATGCTAACTAGGAAATGTATGGTTAATTGTATGCTAACCAAGAGTTGTCGCACGGATAACTGACCCTTAATTGAATTCATTACAAATAACGATAGACCGTTAATGCAATTAAAATCTAGTGATTTAAAGAAAAAAATCATGATAGGAATTCCAACTGCGACATCAAAGTGACAATTGGTGTCTATGAAAAAAATAATCATTCTAACAAAACTTTCTGGTCGTTTCTCATGCGAAATACCAGGTGAAACTGTAAGTATTTACTTTGGAAAAAAACAGTGATGTGTTCACCACTATATGTAAAAAAAGCAAGGTTCATTTTCTAAATCAAACCGATGCAGCACGGACGCGCGTATTCTGACGGTATGGACTATGGTATATAAAGAAATGAAGTGTGTCATGCATGGCCGGATCTTTTATTCGAACGAGTCACAGCAGGTGAATACGTCACTGTACGTAATATAATTTGTTCCAAATTGAAATACCGTGTGAAACAAAATGTAACAATCGGTAAGCAATTGAACCGGCGAAAATGCAATATCTAAATTCTGACGTAATATTATACAAGCGTCTGGCTTAATTTGGTATGAAGGCAAAAGTTATAATGATCACATAAAATCATCTTCATGTCTGCAATTTACGAGGACTCTTATAACAGAGCAATTTAATAAATTGGAAGAAAGAGATAGGTTGGACATCACTGTGCACAAGTGTTATTTTCAAGTAAGTACAAGGTAGACGTTTCGTTGTTGAGTAAAATTGAGTATAACCACATTTATTCTAAATGCATAATATTTTGCTTTTATGATATTAAGATATTAAAAGATGTTGATCTACTTTCCACAGCACATTACCAGTTATTTCTAGGTACTTTTGTATTCAACAGATGATTTATGCTGTGAGTCAATCTAATTGACCGTTGAGGAAATACCATCATGCAAAGCTCGAGGCAGTAAAGCAGCAAAAACAAACCGTTGCTTGAACAAAAGACACATTTGCATTTCGTGAGGATGCGTATGAATGTCAATAATGGTCGATCGCTAAATAATAGTAGGTTAGACATACTATCTCTACATTTTTACATTATGTGTGTTCGATTTGTGCGGGTTCTAAGCTATGGGAGGTGCTCTATTGTATTTTTGGCAAACTAAACCATATTGTACTGGCCTTTAAACCATCTAAACTTTGACCAAAGCAAAGTTTCCAGGGAGTCCATCTATCTTAACTGACCCGAGTAAAAATGTATTAAATAACATTTATTACAAGAGAAAATTGCCCGATAACTTTTTCAATTTAGACCACAAAGGGAAGTTAAAACACAGGCGTGGAGCACTGCAGTCAGGTCGTAAAACTTAGTAGTAACGAGAGGTATTTGATACAGGCGCCATATGTCCATTGTTCTCAGGCTACACATGCGAACTAGTAGGTCGTACAAACATTGTTATAGTCAAACATACTGCGATCGTTTGCTTAGTGATGTCACATTGATAAACGTTCCACTGGAATGACGGTTATTTGATATTAGATTTTCAAATACGGATAACAGATTTTGTGTACGCAACACAATCATTTGCAAACCTAGAATGATCGATTATCGCGGTAATTATCAAATGTCGTGCTAAAATAACGTGGCACGTTTTAATTGCAGTCATGCTATCAAGAATAATTTGTTATAAAGAGACGAACTGCTTTTCCAAGTACCTATAAAAACAAATCAAACTATGGTTGCTGGTCTATTATAGTATCTGAAGATCCGACAAATATACAATTTGTATTAATAAAAATTGAAGAATAGTTCAGGTAGAATTCTGAAAAGGATACGTCATCAAAATCGGTTAACATACATATTATTTGTAATGTCTATATCTCAAAAGATGTGACAATATTAAAAAATAAAATTAATACAAAAAGAAAGTATAGAGTGTGGCTATTATATTACTGTGTCCATAGAATCTAACTGCCTCGTAAACATGCAACTTAAACAATAGATATGCTCTACTTAAACAACATGAGCTTGTTGCGCTGAAAAAGAAAATGTAGCACTACTTATACTTGCATTCTGATTTAGCCAGTGACAACTTATGAAAGAAATTAAAAACACCAGAAATCAAATGATTTGTTATGGTGTACTAAAGCATAAACAATTTATTTTCTACGAACTATACTCTCGCAAGGCTTAGGTGGAAGCGATTACAGCAGATCTGAAAGTGTAACTAAAGCAAGGAGAGGACAATATCAGTTCTGGCTGCAGATGATGATACTAATATAGCTTAATTTTTCACTGGAATTGGGTATTTATTGAAAAAGGTCCAATTTCGCCAGTGTACTTTTTATTCTATGAGATATCAGTAGGTAATTTCGGGTTTTGAGACAGCCACGGTAATGACATTTTAAACCTTTAAAGTTAGTTATTTCCTGAAAATACCATGAAACTGAAATAATAAGAAATGAAAACCTAAAGAATAAACTTTGTTCAATAATTTCATTAAGGGTAAAACTTAAAGTAAACTTAGTGTTTAACTTTTGAAAACCTAAAATAAAATGATTTTTAGTCCATGGACGTCAAAATTGCACCTTTTTCAATAAATACCCAATTATGTTTTGCATAACAATATCCACTCAAGACTATACAATAAATTATTGAATTAACTTTCCTTCTGTTCTTATCATAAAACATTCGGAATTTATTTGTTTTAGAATCTGGTAGATAAGTCTCTACTTGGAGGAAAATGTTACCGTAATATTAAGTTTCGAAATAGGACTTTAAGTGTTATTTTTTGTATTATGTAAAAATCGAAATAAGTCGGGCATTAGTATGAAGACGGTTACATTTACTATATTATGGGTATATTTTTAAATTTGATGTGACTCGTTTTGTTTTGGCATCTTGTAATTCTATACAATTTGTAATAATAAAATAACATCTAACCTAACTAGCGCAACATTGACATTTTGTTTAGCAAGCCCTGGGTTTATATCTTTATAATTATATCGCGTTAGTCCGGGGTTAAACGATTTTGTGAAAGCCCAAAGTTTGTTATCTAGTACCAACTGTACATTTCATTCAAAATATAATGTACTCTGACAGTCTGATGGCTTTATTATGATAAAATAAAAATACAATGTGCCAATAGGGTATTGTCATGTTAGTAGTAAATGATAAGAAACTTCCTAATAATCGGTTATTTGTATTCAATTAGAGTATTTAATTTACAATTATTTCGTAACGAATTATGAATCACATTTTGTTTTGGTAAACTCTAATGTAGCAATGAATCATTCGGAACATGAAATAAATATCTGTCTCCATACTCTCCATGCTCTGCTTTTTAGAAATATTTATCGTTATCGAATGATAGTACGCGTGAAATCACATGTGTTATTGATAAAAATTAAAAACAATGTTATATGCGCATAACGTATAAAAGCGGCGAAACAGCAGATCGAAATAACATGTTAACAAGTTTGTGTATACAAAGGTATTACTATATTAGGAGATCATTTTCTATAATAAGGAAAAAATATCGTGTATTTAATCATAATTTCAAACACAGATGCGGGCGTGATCGATCCAGCGCATTTGGATACCGGCCAAATGCGGTCTCCAGCGCAGTGTGTCAGCGCAAGATGACTTTTACCTAAATATGATCGAAGATAAGATACAGACCAGTCTAGTGACGGTTGTAAGATCCCAGGCGGAGCGGGTCTTGCCCCGCGGCTGCGAGCCATCCTTTCGCCTGCCCAGCGAACCGTAACCTGATGGCACGGCAGTTTCCTCGCGTTTACGTCGCCCGCCACCACGTCTCAAAGACGAGAACCAGTTAGAGACAGATCCACGGCGCTCCGGTTCGGCCGCTCCCGGCCCGGCCTTGATGAACATTACTTCACAAGTGCCAACGCACCACACACATTACACTCTCACACACTGCGGGCCTTGACCATACGAACACCAATAGTAGGAAGGAAGCTAGCAGCCACAGGATACCTATTAAGCCCACAACACATTTTAAAATAAATTGCGGAGTTTAAAAAAGCAAATAAAGTGGAAATGTGTATGACTGCGCGTCGCCGGACTTAAGTATGGAACCAACATTGAAGTACTTGCCAAAAAAGAAATGAAGCTACACAACAAAGAAGTATATTTGCGAAGTGCACAGAAAGCGGCAACGATGACACACCTGATCGTAGTCGTCGTCGTAGGTGCGGGTTGCGCGGGCGCAACGTACCAGCAGTGGCCACCACAGCGCGCCGCACAGCAGGCGAACATGAAAACACATCGCGCGCCATACACTTCCCTCTAAGGAATACACTAAACTGAAGATAGTCGCGGGCGCCACCCCGGTCTTTGGCACTGTGACAATTACGCGTATATAACTACATAGATAGATACTGCTTTATCTTTCTGCACGTCTGTGACAAGGCCGACGTCACAATTAATTTGTATTTCTAAAGCAGAAACAGAATAATAATTATAAGACCATTATGCCTTTAAACCTAGGTCTAACTACCCACAATCAGTTTTGTCTTGATACATCGCAACTATGTTCGAATTAGGTAATGATAATATAGAAGATTATGATATTTTATCTATCACATATTCTAAATATCTAATTTTAAACTGTTCTATATCATCTTTAGCCCATGGTGGCCCTGGCTGGGTAAAGACAGTTAAAATATGGTAAGTCTACTTGAACATCTTTAAACAAGGTAGGTAGATTGTAATTTGCCTTGATCATAGAAATTTTCAAATGTTTATCTCCTACAAGCAAAATTATGGTAAATATCATTGCAATATTGTGGACACAGACGGCTCTGTTATCGAAGCCTGCAGCCAGGCTGCGGAAGCGGTAAAGGAAATAAGATAAATCCATCGCGAACATTGTCCAGTTCGAATAAATAAACATTGCGCCTCGCCTCAAAACAAGCTTTCAATTTATAACTCCAGATTTTTGACACAAGTTTTTAAAGCCAATGTGTCTCAGAAATTACAGTAAGATAATCTACACAGCGACACGTTATGTGTAGATAAACTGAACCGTCTTGTTTTGAATGACATAAAGTCTATGTATAATGAAATGCCATATTAATTAGATTAGAAAATAGAGTTCAACATAACAACACATCGCAATAATGGGAGGTGGATTAATCTATGAACCTAGTTCGATATCTAAACAAGCAGAGACTGCAAATATTTATTTTGCTAAAGAGATAGGTAGGAGTAAGAGTCCCTTCGGGATTAGAAGCTGAAAATATCAGACAAAAGTTATTGAAATGACCGTCGCATACAAAATTTCGTCAATCCAAAATGGAGTGAGGATAGCACAAAACTCAAATTTCTAATGCAAATAATATTTTTTTACATCAATTTATTTGATTCGATTCTTGATGTCGTAACACGATTTGTTTATTATGTGGAGATAAATATTAATGAAGGTTAACTAGCTCAAGGAATTTAACAGTAAACAACGACGGTATGGCAAATATATACCTATATAATTTATTGTGAAGAATTAATGTTTAATAGTTTTGCAATTTATACGACGTTAGCTAGTTTATCGAACGAAAAGACCGCTTTAAAAACACAATACCCATAATTCATAAAATATAATAACAAAACCCCCGGTGTCCGACGAGCGACGTAGTCATAGCAATTTCCACTTATTCGCCTTATCACTAACAACTTACGGGTGATATCACTATTAAAACTTGTATTTATTAATAACATTCACACAGAATAAGATTTAAATTCACCAATGTTTAATAAGAACTAGTATTCTTTTCACAACACTAATAGCCTAAAGTGGTGGTGACAATATAAATAATAATTCGACGGAGGGCGACACGTCACGCCCGTGCCGCGACCCGCCTCGCACTGCCTTACTACCAGGCTGTGTGTAGTAAGCCCAAGCCCAACCCAAGCATTGACGGTTGACGGCTTACGTCAGACTAGTCCGCCGCATGCCGTATTGAATGAATTGGCTAGGGAATGGATGTACTGCTCTTTGGTGTGCGCAGATATCCCCAAAAACAATTTATCCTACTAAAATTAATTATTACAATAATAATTATATAATATCGACTTCTTTTTCAATAGTCGGTTCTCTGTTGTTTAAATGAGTACTTTACTAGGTGTAATAGGTATACAGGTATAAATAATACACTACAAGGGTCGGGAAGGATGGGGTCGATGAGAGATATTGTGCGGTGTTCCACAGGGATCGGTCCTGGGGCCGATCCTGAGACACATCAGTTACAACTGGGTGCTACGTGGTGCATTCCTCCACGGCGCCGTTAACGTGACGTATTACACCGACGCCATAGAGCCGTTTTTCGTTAAGGACCACACTTGGGATCCCAAGGTGTCTGCCTCGGCTTCGAGTCGACGATAAACTATTTGGGACTCGTCCTGCACCCGACGGGACTTTGGGCCGCATTTTTAGCACTTCCTCAAGTTGATGGACGCCGCGGCTAAGCTGTCACGGCTGCTGCTTAACTTGAGGGGTGAGGGTGGCGATGCCTCCTGCCAGAGGCTCTACGCGTGGGTACGCCTGGACTGACACCCTGACGTGCCGCAATGTCGCGATACAGAATTGAGACTTTTCGGGCCGTCAAGGTGCCCGCAGCGAGCGATTGCCGTCAGAGTGACAAAGGGGTACTGTACGATATCCTTCGAGACGATCAGCCTCCTCACCGAATCTATGCCCTAGGATCGAGAGGAGGTGGAGCGAGAAGGAGGCGCTGAGATATTGTCAGTGCGAGGAGGCGCCTATCTGAGCGAGATCCGACAGATCCTGTTGGCGAAATGGTAAGAGCAGCTGGTGCTACCCAACCCGGTGCAGGGAAAAAAGAACAAGGATATTAGAAAAGAGAACCACTTCCACTCATTAGACACCTAATTAAGAAATTACCTTACCTCACAATTTACACAGAAATTAAAGGTCAGGAACCAAATATTTATTACAGACGCTCTAACCAAAGGAAATATGTTTTAGATCATCTTTAGAGAAGAAAACATCTTGTATGCACTCCTAGATATTTACTAGTCTTTCTTATCTCCCATAGTAATTCATGAAAACTTAAGAAGTTAAGATGAATTGCTTGAAAGTTTTGAGACAAAATAGCACATTCTAAGCATTGCTGCCTGTTCTGTTGTGCACCAACTAAAAAAAAGCTATCTTTTATTAACAGGCAAAACAAGAACGAAACTGAACATTTTCAGAGACGTCACTCTAGTTTACTTGTTGAACATCACTATGTTTTTTGGCGGCATATGGCGAGGTGTTATCTAAATCTGTTTGGTAAATTTAGTTCAAACTAATTTGACAGCTCTAATATTTGTTTATCTTTGTCTTGTTTTAACTGAAGTAAAGGATAGCAATACTTTTAGTTAAGGTTAGTCAATGATTAACAGAATCGGGGCCACTGTTTAAAAATTAATTCACAAGATACAAATATTTATTTACTTGCAATATATCTTCTATCTTTGTCTAATTTATAATAATAATAATCGATAATTCCAGTAAATTATCATTGAATTTAAACCACTGGCAACCAAGCTATGATTAAACTTGTGTTATGAGTGACAGTCTCTAATCCATTGACCTAGTTGATACAAAAAATGTTCAGTTTTATAGTGTACTCTTATCAGTTCATGCAATGTGGTAATTTAAAACTGTAGGAATTCTGTGAATTGTATTACATTTAACAAAGATAAAATAAATTATTAACAGACAAGAGGGTCAATGCACATCCTTGCCATATCTTAAGTATATGTGGCAGTCTGACTTGAGAACTAATGTAATAAAACCTTCTATGTATCCCCAAGAAATAATTGCTTCACTCCCATTTACATACAATTCAATGGATATTAATGTTTCACATTGAAATTTCATTGAAAGCTCATAATATATGTATATAATCTCAACAACATTAATTAAAAAAGGAGCTCATAATCAACATAGGTTTTTTTTATAAATTAATTAAATTGGTATTTACAAGAAATACTATGTTCGTGATAGGTAGAATATTATTAAAAACAACAGTACTTACCTGTAGGCCATACTGATATTTGTACTAAAGCAGCAGAATCAAGGTTGTTTTATTTACTTAAATACTACTTAATAATACTAGGTACTTTACTCAAAAATGCTTGTAATGTGGTCATTATTTTGACAACCTTCTTTGAGCAAAGTCGACGTTTCCGCGATACTTGAATAGGCACCAGCAAAGTTGTATGGAATTTCATTGCTGGTGAGTTTTAGCCACCAGCAATTTCCTTTGAAAATCCATTATTGTCGAGTTTTGTTTCAAAAATAGTCTGGTGCAAAAAGTTTTTATACAGAATTTGGCTGTATAGATACAGGCAGTACAATCATAAGAGATTAATTTAAAAAAAAACTAAGTACCAGGGAAGAAACAAATCGTTACTTTAAATAAATTCTTACTATACTAATCTGGTTTTATTTAAATTACTCGCATTGTTTGAGTAAAGCACTATACAAGCCTTGGTCCGCAATGACTGCGCTGCGGGCCACGCTATGATGGCCTCGAGCTTAGTTTAGCTACGCTCTCGGCCTTCAAGCTTAGTCATCATTGCAGCCCTTGCTGTCCGCTGTCGCTTTTTGTTCCAGCTTCTCCATCAAGAGTTGCAATGCTGACCGCGCTGTGATGGCCTGGAGCTACGCTACCCTGCGCTCTCGGGCATCATCCGTGCTGCCAGCAACACAGTCATTACAGACCGTGGCAGTAATGTACTATTAATAAGTTTCCTTTAATCTTTTGGTCAATATGACATCCAATCTTTGACAATATTGTTCAATATTTACACAAAAAAATATTACATAATTTAATTATGTACATTACACATTTTATTTGTCTAACTATATATTTTAATTTTCTCAAGTATAGATACTGAAAGACAAGATTGATGGAAGCTAATAGCATTATTTAATATCTTTGAACATGAATAGTCTTCTTATTCTTATTTCGTGATTATTAGAATTAAGCAAACCATAACAACACAGTGAAATCTGAACTTTGAGAAGCAAGAAACTACATTATGTATTTGGCACTGAAAGAAATCAGTGTTGTTCATTTCTCACTGTATTTCTTAGTACCTATGTACTATCAATAAATTACCATTGCATTCTTCATTTCTAATAGTTATGTACAAGAAGATGGCCTAGATGATACCATATTGTTCAAAGATCTAAATCATATTAGTTATTGTATACTTCAAAGATAATCAATTAATAATAATCTAGTAGACCAGAGGTAGACAAAACAGCCTATTTAAAATATCACTAGCTAAAAGAAACATAGATTGATATAAAAACAACACAATATTTTGAAAATCATTTCTCTAACATTTACTTAGCAGGATCTTTTTTAATCCTAGGTTCTCTAAATGCAACCAATCTCTTCAACATATGACTTACATACTCATAAGAATCTACGTAATTTCTGGGTGGTGGTTATTCATAGTTAAGTTATATTATCAGTTAGTCAGGTTGAGTGTAACCAAGCAATTCAATACCTATATCACTCACCTGAATTTCCAACAGCAATTCTGTTTTCCGACGACGTATGTCTATTAAAGTCTTTTGCTGCTCAGGTGTCAAGTCTGGAAGTAACGGTACAGTAACCATATAAATATAAACAGCAGTAATAAAAACCTAGTCATTGAGGTCATGTTATAATTGGAAAACAACTTGTTCTACGTCTACAATAGAAATAAGTATATAAATTACCGGTATGAGTGAATGGATCACCATGATTACTTGCAGCGTTGTTTCCTCCAAGGGACAAATTTTCAAATTCACTTAACATGTCTCAAAATATTTAAAAAACAGTAAACAAAAGTTTACATCGTTGTGAACTGAGTGGCCGCCATATTTATTTACTACAGCGATTGTATCATTGTATGTTCATGTATAATCTACAATACGCCACGCCAATCTTTCAAATTGACATAATGTTGACAAGGTCCAGTGTCCAGTGTTTTATTAAAATAGAAAATATACATAGAATAATAAATTGCTGTTTATGGTGCTTAAATTAAATCAACATTAGTAACAGTTTTTTGTAAAGCATTCTTTACAAAAGCAATTTGAAACAAAAAACATAGGATGAGAATATCATCGACGTTCGAACATTCACGTTTGAGTGTGTGTGCAACGCAAACGCAACCCTATATAAAAAAGTACCTACTCTGTGGCTATATCACTAATCAATCTGTGCTCTGTACTCAGAATAATGAGGCTCTGTAGCGCTGTGGCGCAACAAATGGCGCTACCACAGATTAATAATGTGTAGCAAGCTAGGCGCTACCAAGGCGCAACTCTGAGTTGCACACTGGAAGCACAAACTAATTAATACGTGTCCCGTAATAAAACTTTGAGGGCGGTATATCTAGACGTGATTTTTGTTTTGTTTTGTAGAACAACTCAAATACTAATAAAAAAAACATAAAAGACGTGTTACACCCAGTAGTTTAGTATTATAGTATTTTATAAAAATTGAAAATAATATGTAAAATGTAACTTTCATTTGTCTCAGTTTTATCTACCCAGTACGTCTGAGTACGTCTATGGCTTGATACTTCTTTAGGTTGTCTATGCTGTCTGTAGCCTATCATGATAGGTAATAAAACACCTCTGGGAGGCCTAGATCATAAGTTGTAGCCACAAACTATATAGGGATATACTATGTTGTAGCCTTGTGGATGTTTGAGTATGTAGTCTAGGTCGAAATAGTTAAGTTCATTACTAAAATTACTTTTATCTTTGGCGGGGTGGAGAATTGACCTCACAAGTGGGGTATTTTTGTCGATAAAATTGAGTGCAGGCTGTAAACGAAAACATGTAAGTCCTTCAAACCTCGTGATGGACTGCTGATATAAATTAACCTTGCTCGGGACACTTTTGAATTCAGTAAAAAAAAACAAGAAGTTAACATGTGTTCTTAACGTGAAGCATTTTAGCGCTCCGATCGAAATATGCGGCTATCGCTCACCGTGCGGTCTTTTAACTCAGGGCGCTAAAATGCCTCACGTTAAAAGAACTTGTTTACAACTTGTATTTTTTTTTATTGAATCCAAATGTAACCCTCGCAGGTTAATCTATATCAGCAGTACATCACGAGGTTTGAAGGAATAACATGATTTCGTATACCGCCCTTAAAGTTTTATAACTACTTACTGGCACATATTGTAT
This sequence comes from Amphipyra berbera, assembly GCA_910594945.2. Classification (NCBI taxonomy): domain Eukaryota; kingdom Metazoa; phylum Arthropoda; class Insecta; order Lepidoptera; family Noctuidae; genus Amphipyra; species Amphipyra berbera. Next base: position 13,893,655 of record OU343125.1, read on the forward strand.
AGAGATACAAACTGGAAGGAAAGTTGGAAACAGTGTTTATTTTATGTCAGTGGAATTCTAGTCGACACTAATATAAAACGAGTTGGGCTATGACATATTCAGGGTAGAGCAGGTGGGGCGCTTGCCCCCCTATGGCACAGGAAAGAATAATGGTCTAGATTCTGTCAACTCGCTACCCATGTCCTCAGAACAAGAAACAGAAGTAATAACTACTACTACCTAAGTCTTTGGGTAGAAAACCTTCAAGAAAATCTGCCGATTATGTCAACGCTACAAAGTAGGGTTGCCTAACTATCGATAGTTGATGTATCGATAGTTGACCTCGAAAAATAGTCACAATATCGATATCCCTATCGATACTATTGAAATTTTACAATACTATCGATACTACCGATAGTATCTATCCAAGAAATTGAGCAATACTATTGATAAAGTGCAATACTATCGATAGTATCGATACTATTGGGTATTGATACTATCGATAGTATCGACACTATCACTATTATGGCGTATTTTACTGCAATCACTGTCAAAACTATCGATGGTATCGATACTATCGATAGTTTTACTACATTGATATTTTACCAAAATTCAATAGTATCGTGTTGGATTCAAACCTTTATTAGTGACTTATGCAGAAAAAGTGAAGTTAACCATCGAATTTACTAATTAATAATATTATTCCTGTCAGTGACTGTTTTTTTTTAAATAGGTAAGTAATAATCCTTACAACATTGTATATTTTTACTTATAATACAATTATTACACTTAAGATGAAGGGCGGCATTATTTACGTTTTTTGCATATTACAACGCTGTTTTAAGTTGTAAGTTCATAAAGTAATAACTGCCGACTATATTGTTGATATATTTACTTAATAATAATCCTATTCCATGTCAAAATTCCGGTGCAATACTACTGAACTTTGGGTAAATATCGATGTAGTAAAACTATCGATAGTACCGATAGTATCGATAGTATCGACAGTGATTGCAGTAAAATACGCCATAATAGTGATAGTATCGATACTATCGATAGTATTGCACTTTATCAATAGTATTGCTCAATTTCTTGGATAGATACTATCGATAGTATCGATAGTATTGTAAAATTTCAATAGTATCGATAGGGCTATCGATATTCTAACTACTTTTCGAGGTCACGATAGTATTGACAACCTATCGATAGGCAATCGATAGTAAGGCAACACTACTACAAAGTTTTATTTACTGTCGAGAATATTATCCTGTCTAATGTGGTCCATGAGAATAAAATACTTAAATGCTGTATGCTCAGACTAGAGGCTGTAAGGATGGACACGATCATTGAACAATAAGCCATTTAATGACCATACCCGCTTTTTTTGGGAATTGCGTTACTTCAATAATGATCGATATCTTTTTCATCGGTATTATTTTACTTGATGTGGATTTCAGCTAAGAACAGACTTCATTCGTGTGTACAAACCACACTCACAATTCGGTCATATCTGCAACGCATGTTCATTGGCTACATTTTGACGTGTTACATAAACAACCAATGCGTACACGTGTGTTTTTGGGTGTTACAAGTGCGTTCCAGACTTTATTAGTTAAGTCAAACAAAACTCAATAGTCAGCTGTCAGCTGCGCTTGTGTAGATAGGTTGCGTTGTTGCGTATTTTACGAAGAACACGCCCACATCCATTGCTCTATTTCAATTTGTTTCATTTCTACTGATTTTTACGTGGAATATCCGACGACCTTATAATCTATCTTGAGACATCTGTCTTGGTGTTCGTTGTTATTTTCGGCCAATAAAATTAAATTTGTTTGTGTCTTGAGTTCAATTATAATGCTTTTATTTTAATTCTGTAGCGTCTGAAGTAGACATAATTTGCTTTACCGGTATATTTTACAACCCAAATAATGAATGACAATGGTTGCATACACCTAAATAATTTTAAGGCTGCGAAGGGTACAAACCCTTATAAAATCGTGCATGCATTTTTTGTGTCATGCACGTCGTTCGAAGCAAGGAGATACAAGGTAAGTTTTTACTATTGCGAAGTACTTTGTGCGTTTCTGACCTTTTTACGCGACGCAAATGGTTGTAGATTGATTTTATCACATCGCTTGGCGCTGCGTACAATAGAGTTATGGATTAATTTAATATTTTCTTTCGTAAAAAAGGAAACGTAGGTTTGTTTTTCTTACGGCCAATTGCAATCAGCTGATTAATGATCTTTGACCTCATAACAGCTGTTTGGTAGCGTTTGCTTGCATTGTCGTCGTCACACGAATGTGATAGAATAATGGCTCTGATTGGTACATTTTGCCCTCAATCAATATCAATCAAGTAACTATTATGATTGAGAGGTTTTACATTTAACCTTGTGTTTATGAAATAGATTCTATTATCATGTTAAAAATATATACAATGGATACCTATTAAGAAGTTATCTTCTTGCATTGTAAATATCTATCTATTTTAACTTAACTCTTTAGAACACAGGAGCCTTAACTTAGTCTTTTTTCTAAAATATATAGTGTGAATAGAATTAAATATAGAATATAGATATGATATTTTTAAATATAGGTAAGAATAATATATTTACCACATGCAGACAGTTATAAAAAAGAACTAATTGGTTTCATAAGTTACTTAAATAAAACTAAAGTCAAACGTAAATTAAGTAAATAACTTTATGGAGCACCTAGATTATTAACTTTGACTGGTGCTCATGCTCATTACAGTTAGATAGTCAAATAAGCCGTGCATATAATGCTGCATAGTAATATGCTACCTATTGCATACATAGTAGGTACATGCTAATAACAATTCACAATTTACAGTAACTACTTTGCGTTGACTTTGTTACATAAATACAAGTACCTAATCATCATCACCTTCCTGCCCTGTTTCTAAGTTACTTGGCCTAATCGCAGTTAGGAATTTAAAATAAAAATAGGTATTTGTTAAATCAGTTTTTTGTTCTGATTTGTAACTCTTCATACATACTTAAGTATTTTATATATATTTGGATGTGCAAGGATACTTTGCTATTTTTAATTTTTTAAGCAGGCAAACATTGCTTTTTTGTAATTGCCAAACAAATTACTTCTGGAAGTGATGAGTCAAAGTCAGAGGCAATATATCTAGCATACAAAGTCATTCAGTTAGAATTGTGTCATATTCTGATAGCTATACACTTCCATAGGTACAGTCAGCATCAAAAGTTGATGACCACATTTAGATTTTCAAAATCGCTGTACACCGTATTATACCTAAATCGCTCAACATGATAAGCGCCAGAAATGAATGATTATCATAAAAGGCCATAAGTAGGTGACCATCACTTTTCAATAGTCGCTAAACAAAATTATAGTAAAAAAAAGCATAACATTCTTCATCTCTAAAGTCTCTGAACAAATTTTTGACAAAAATAGCATACCATCGTTTATCTCTAAAGTCCCTGAACAAAATGAAATGTTTTTTGGGTTTAATATGTGTGTGTATTTTTTTTCGGTATATGTGTTTGGTATATAAATTAAGTAGACACATGCACATGTAAATCACCACCCTTTTATTTATTATAAACAAAATTAAATTAAATGGTTCCATAAATCAATACAGTTCATAATAATTATTTGTTTTTATTAAAAATCAACAAATTTAAACTTTCATAATCAAAACAAAAACAAGGTTTAATTTTTTATCAATTACAATTACAGTTATGATAAGGCTTAAACATTAAAAAAAAAACTAAAAAATAAAAAAAAAGATTTGGAAAGTTAAATTCGAAATTTACATCCATTTAAATTTTAACTATTTAGTAAAGAGCACTTTTTTAGTTTGCAGTTCAGCTACTTTTGATAGTATAAGTTTACACACTACGTATCCGAAACAAAGTAATGTTCAGTAACTTCTGTTATTTATGATGTTAAGTTATTTTTGGACATTGCCGTGATTACACTAGCTAACCAAAACAAGCATTTTATATTGTTCAGTGACTTCTGTAAAACTGAATGTTATGATGTTTTCGGATATTATAACGATCAGCAATTTTTGACAAAATGGTGTTCAGTGACCTTTGACGAGTAGTGTTCAGTTAATTTTGAACTTTAATGATGTTCATTCAATACTGGCGCCCTGTCTTGTTGAGCGATTTATGGGTGATATCGCTGACTGAATTCAATAGTGTCACAAGACAAAATTCAACAATTTGAGATAAAGCACAATTAAATGTTCGTTGACAAGTGCGCGCACACATTCTAGCTCATTTTGAGTGTACTGTATGGAATAAATAGTTGATGTTTAGTTTTTATATATCTACGTTAATGCTTCAGTTGCCAGCAGTAATAATATTGATGTTTTTTTTGTTATTTTGATTAATATGAGGACCAGAAGATAGTGACTTCGATTTATGCCAGTATTGCATTTTTGTTTTTACTTTTTGGATTAATGCCAGGACTAATCTTATGAAACTAACACGCTGGGTCTTTAATGCATAAAATAAAGTACGTAATTTATGACAAGAATTCATCACTAACTCAAAATGTCAAAAATTTTTACTTGTGCCACTAATGAATTCAGTCAGCGATATAGTGTACAGTGATTTTGAAAATCTGAATGTGGTCATCGACTTTTAATGCTGACTGTACTTACTCAATAATTTGAATAAGTTATATATATTTTGAATAAAAAGTGCAAAATTTTTATGTAACACATATCAGGTGTTCTACATGCTGGCAGTAGGGCAATTTGGAATTTTGAAATTATTGATAGTTACTGTTTAGATAAAATCCAACATTAAAAGTTGTTGTGATTACTGGTTACAATTTCCACATAGCTAGTTTGATTCTCCAACAAATTATTCTAGCATAATTCATCACACGTACCAAATGATTAATACACACCAGTTATTATTAATACTAACAGTATTTATTACATTTACTGTAACAAGAGGCATAAAAATGTTTCCAATTAAAGGTTAATGTAGATATAATGTTATCAAATTAAAATAACAACTACAAATTCTAGTAGAATTCAACGTTGAATCTCAATGTACATTCATGTTATTCGCAGATCATAGTGAACAAAGACCTCAAGTCAACCTCTGTATTGACATCAAACATTGCACAAATGTTTCTAAAATATTGTCTATTGGGCCAAAACACCTATAATAATGCCTACATATATTTCAGGCAACATCATGCCTGTGTTTCACTTGTGGCCTGCCAGGGCCCCGCATGCACTCTTGCCTGCATTGCATCTATTTTGCCTGCTACGCGGGCCACATTCAAGAGCATTCTAAAACCAAAAAGCATTTCCTGTATGTGGACCTTAGTTATGGGAATATCTATTGCGCTCAGTGCCAAGATTACATATATGATCGAGAACTTACCGAGATTGGCGTGACTCACAGACTCAAAGAAGCTAAGTATGTACCATTATCATTATGTTATTGAGTGAAGTTTAATTAGGGAAATGATTTTCTGTATCTATCTTGTTCTTATTCCTAATCTGGCCTTTATGTTATGGATTTCAAACATTTAAAATCTGTAGCCACATACAATTATATGAAATTACTTGGATGCTTTTTTCTACCATCTCTATGATGCAAATCATTGAGGGTTTTCCTGGCTAACTGTATGAAATATTTCTCTATCAGATCGCTTGGCATCAGCGTGCCATTCACGCCATGGCTGCCTAACAGCAACGAAGCTATGGCTCTGCGACGCCTTCGCAAGCGGCGTCTCATCAGCCCACACACCACCATCGGACTGCGCGGTTTGCAGAATCTGGGCTCGACCTGCTTTATGAACTGCATTGTGCAGGTCAGTTGTAAATCACTTAAAAATATTTAAGTAGGTAATGATTGACAGGAGGATGGTTACAGAGGCGTAGTATGGGAGGTAGCATATTACAAGAATGTTGTCTGGTAATCGCACTGCTCCATCTTTTAATAAAAGAACACGAAACAACAGGATCCGTCTTGGAGTGCCACGTGAAGCTGGCATGTACCTAAGCAGTGTCCCACGCTGCGCTACTGCTAGCTCTCCTTGTTTATTTAAGCGAGGATCTGCATAATAAGGTTGAATAAACAAGATATTGTGTTATTTCTCGAATCGAAAATTTACCTTTTTACTTATGTCGTTTTCCGGCCTACTGTACCCTATTGCCATGTTTACCTAAGTGGAAGTAGATTTGCGCTCATTCACAAATGCCGAATTGGTCTCACCTTGCACAAAATTTTATTCCTGGTTTTTTTGCGGGGTAACTTTTGACCACCGCAAATGACCGCAATCCATAGCAAAACTAGGGGTGACTACAATCCTTGTTGCCTTTATCAAAAATAAGAAGACTTCCTCTTCCAAGATCGGAAATTACTGAAACTTCAATGTGTCCTCAATACACACGAAGCAAATCAGATCTCTTCTTTTATCCTTATTGATCTTGCTGGTGTTTGAATGAATATTCAATGGACTTATAATTTTTATTAAGCTCTATCTAACCGTTTAGCGTCATATTTGACACATCCAATTAGAGCTATACTACACTACCTAAATGGCAATAAAGGTGGTGAAGCATGAATTGCCGTAATCATTGAATTGTTTGCTTTTAATGAAAAGTTAAATTATCGCGACTTTCCTAAATATTTTCATTTGACTCGAGTATACGTGCTAGAAACTTAGTCCGTTTAGTGTCATAAGGGAACGTACCCATACTACGTGACCAGTTCAGGGGGTCTTCAAAATACCACGCTTGGTCACAGGGGCGGGGGGGGGGGGGGGGGGTCTTAGGTTTTCTTCACGTAGTCAATATCCTCTGGGGAAATCTCGAGTGTTTCGAGCTATATTCAAATATGGCGAGCAGAGTTTAGCGCTTTTTGAACTCACAGGTGGCACATTGACGCACATTGAGCCAAATATTTTTCTTTAGCAAAATTTTTCATTTAAAACCACATTTATGAATTACTACGTGAAAACTAGAGGGTTGTATTGGCATATACTATGGGTGGTCACCGATGGGGGGGAGGGAGTAAAAAATAGTAAAAATGGGTCACGTAGTATGGGTACGTTCACTAACGTCCAAAGTGCAATATGACAATCTGTTGCAAAACGTCCAAATCACAAAATGTCCAATTTGCAAAATGTTCCAGTTTAATAATGTCCAAACTAAATAATAATACTTAATACCTACTTTATTATAAGGTCCATCAAGTAGCACCTTATATTATACAAGATAGATACAGAATGCTTTGGACATTATGAGACTTATATTTTTTGCAATTTGATTGGGTTTAGTCTCAGAACGTCCAACATGCAATGCAAAATGACAAACGTTTAAAAAAAGTTTTGTCACCTTGGACGTTTTTAGATTTAGGAGTTTTGCAACTTAGACTTTCTGCACCTTTGATGTTTTGAGATTTGGACGTTCTGCAACACTTTGTCCTGTTGAACGTTATCAAACCAGTTAGACCTTTCAGCTCCGCTTGATGGACGCTTCCACTCCTATGAAACGTACGCGGCTTTGCTGCAGCCTGTACGAAGTTATGCATACTAAAATAGAAAATCGTTAAGTTATATTGCCGTATGGTTCCCAGCAAAGAATGCCACCTCAAACTTCAAAATCTTTTTTTTTTTATTTCACATAAACCAATACAGGTGCTTATTAAAAGTCGAATTTAGATGCACGGTTCCAATTAGTCGTTTCCTATGGAGAAGAGCCGGCAAGAAACAACTACAAGAACTCCATGGTTACTCTTTTAAAAATAATATTTTTAACAATTTCAGTGGTTACAGACCTAGTTCTGCACGTAGGTGCCGTAAAAGGCAAATAAGAAATAATGTCCAGAAGGATGGGTATTATGGCAACTTGCACTTGGGCAATATTGGTTATTATCCTCTTAAGCCGAGCCCTAATGAAAACAAATACTGCATTTACCAAACGTGATATTATGTCGTCATACTTGATAGAATAGATGTCGAAAGTGTGATAGTAGTATCTGGCATTTCATGATGCAGCGTCATTTCATGGAAGACATTATAACATTTAGAGCGAATAAGACATTTCCTCAATTTACTTCAGCATGATGAGTATGAGCGGTGACAGGAAAATGTAATGTTTATTATTTGCCTCCTATAAATAAATTGGTAACAATAAACTTGAAATAAGTACACATATTATCTGTTGAACATTATTCTTTCATTTACATCAAAAAAACTCTTTCAATTAAAATCTCAATGTTTTCCCATTCGTAGGTATTATATCGAATATTTGCAGACGCTAATCATGCAGAACTATTATTACCAAGATAATGGTCTGTGAAAGAAAATCTAATGTTTGTGCCTCGACGAGCGGACCGCAAGGCCACCTGACACATTTTTCCGACACACGCTTGTTCCTAATGCTATTACGAAATCTATTGTAAATCGTTACGATGTTGCAATAAAGATGTCGTCAATTTTATAAGAAAACCTTATAGTACTTCGAGTACTGGTAGGTACAATCTTACCAAAATTATACATTTTCAGACATTGATCCACACCCCGTTATTGCGCGACTATTTCCTGGGAGAGAAGCACAAATGCAAGGCGCAAGGGTCAGGAAAATGCCTCGTATGCGAGGTTTCCAAGCTCTTTCAGGTAAGCATTAGCGAATTTAATTTATATAAACGTGCACGCTTCGTGGAAATTACCTTATGTAACTCTTTTACAAAGCGACCCTTCCCACGAACTCTCCGCGTTCAATTTCGCTGCGTATCTGGGTGGTGCATTTATTTATAGCTACAACCTAATGAGAAATCAATAACGAGCTTTACTTTTTGTCAAAGTTGTTTTTATCGCTATGCAAAAACGAGAATTTTTGTTTATTTATTTAATTTTGTTTCTTGTTCTTCAGGAGTTCTACTCCGGTGCAAAGACACCTCTAACCCTGCACCGTCTCTTGCATCTGATATGGACGCATGCACGTCATCTAGCCGGGTATGAACAGCAGGATGCTCATGAATTTTTCATCGCAACCCTTGACGTACTGCATAGGTTGGTGCATTTTAAGCTATTTTTTTTGTATTATCGTCTCTAAACTTCTTAAATCTTTATTTTCAACGAGCAGACTTTATAGCTCATCATTTTATTTACAGACATTGCATGAACGGTGTGGACGAAAATGGCGAGAAAAAAGAAAATGGCCGCTGCAACTGCATCATCGACCAAATATTCACGGGCGGTCTTCAGAGTGATGTGGTTTGCACTTCGTGTCACGGGGTGTCCACCACCATTGATCCGTTCTGGGATATCAGCCTTGACGTCGCCGGGCCTGGCTCGCTCATAGCATGTCTCGAGCGCTTTACACGAGCTGAGCATCTCGGATCTGGAGCTAAAATCAAGTGCTCAAACTGCCGAGCTTACCGCGAGTCCACCAAACAGCTCACTCTAGAAACATTGCCAATAGTCGCCAGTTTCCATCTTAAGCGTTTCGAACACTCTTCACAGATCGATAGGAAAATCAACGCTTTCGTTTCGTTCCCAGCTGAGCTGGATATGACTCCATTCATGTCATCTCACCGCCGCGCGGTAGATGTTGGCGCTGATAATAACAATGCTCCTGAAGGCGTGTGCGAAGACAATCGCTACTCGCTGTTTGCCGTGGTGAACCACGTGGGGTCACTTGACGCCGGCCACTACACCGCTTATGTGCGCCAGATGAAGGGGAGCTGGTTCAAGTGTGACGATCACATGATCACTCGCGCTTCACAGCGTGAGGTTTTGGATAGCGAAGGGTAAGTTGGATTCTAATATCGCATTAAGGGCAGACTTCAATCGTCGCACAACTTTTATCTGAGGAATAAGTTTGATGTTTTAACAGCTTTTAAATAGAAAACAATGACAACCCGCCATATTTGTTCCTCAAATAAAAGTTATCTGAAGATTGACAGAATATTTTAAATAAACGTAACATTATTTTTTATCTTCTCACTTCTCTGATTGCTTTTATGGTGATGGTGATATGGACGTCCTGTTATCTTTTATCTGTTTAGAAATCTTTTATACATTTGTGCGCCTCCTGTGATGCCGCTCTGATTTTATAAGTTACATTTGTGTGGCTGTACGTGAAATGTTCTCTTTTACAGGTATTTGCTCTTCTATCACAAGACTGTTCTGGAGTATGACTGTGACGCCTCTTAAGCGATTCAAGATTAACACTTCACAAATTAATCAGTCATTACTATGTATCTGATGCTAATGCATCGTGTTTCTTAGATTTTCCTAAAAGTATGTATGTTACAAAAGGATAAGTTTTTGTTTTGAAACAAAATAAAACATAAGTCATCTCCCCTCGTGATATTAGTGTAGATGTTTGAAAGATGTCTCAATGATCATCATGTTCGATGTTTTCTTCGGAATCATTCACGAATTTGTTAGTTTTAAGCTTTAATGTAATATTAAAAATATAAACACTGTCAATGGAAGGTAATATATGCAAAATTGTTGAAAACATTATTATCTGTCACTATACATAATACATTGGAAGACTTCTCTCAGCTTTGATGTTAATTGTATGCTTTATTGAGCTGCAAGCAGGCTATTTATTAGTACCTTCACTTTGCAAGATGGACTAGTTTTCGACTGGAAAATTAACTTCTGAATAAGGTTTTCACATTTCCCTATAATATTAAGTGTTTTTGTATGTATGTATTAGGCGTTAGTATTTATCAAATTAGTATGATCCAAGTACTGCTCGTCACAAACGAGTTCATTTCCGAGCTTATTCATTTGAACTTGCATACTTTACCTTAAAAAAATAAAATTGTATTATAAGGATAAATCATATTACTATGACTATGAACTAACTTCGAACGCTGTTTGAGTACCTATCATTCCTAATGAAAGATAATTTTGTGTATGTTTGAAATTATTTAAAATATTATTTGGATTGTGTAAGGAACAAACACTTCAATCTACCTCGCTGTTTATCTCTTGATTTGCATTTGAGCCTCGTAAAAAAATGTTTGGAAATTCTAATGTGTTGCTTGTATTTTATGTAAGACTAAATATACATGAGCGTAACCTAACTTGTACATATTTTTCCTTTTTTCCGGGACACTGTCGAAAGTTATGATTATCTTATGAAGACAGTTAGACAGTAATAATAACATCGAACCATTGCCTCCACGAGTTATGTAAACATAAAGTTATGATGACGTGTTCTACCCTATATTTTAACATGTAAAATTACATGCAATGTTATTATTTATGAAACTTTATGTTAAACAATTTTTTAACACATGTTCCAACATGTGCGCGGAGTGTTTTATTTTTTGTTAATTTTCGCTCATGTGTATGTAGCGTAGATGGATTTAAAGTAGTTCGTAACCTATGACTGGACTGACATTAGCTTAATGTGATATTTAATATTTATGACTTGTATTAAATGTAGTTAGTTGTATGGATTTATATTTCTGAAAGTAGGTATAATTTTGTTTGATTTAATCTAACGCTTAGAAGTACTAGCAAATGATGAAATACGTTCATTACGCGTCTTTAATTGTAATGGTAATAACACTACAATTCCACACACAGTTAAATATTCATTAAGATAGATTACATTCCCTTATTTTATATATCCCTTAATAGCTTATCCAGTAATCGGATTTGCATGATTCCTTCTTAAAGTTAGGATATAATTTAGATATTAGTAAATCCTTAGTTTTCATCATTTGCTAATATAATGAAACAGTTTTATTTGCATTTAATATTAATTTAGTGATTCGGATCCGAGCCTAATCAAGTATCTGGAATATTAGTTCATAATTATGATAATAATGTGATAGACACAATGTCACTACTATGTAATAATGATTTTTATATGTAATTCAATATTAAATATGTATACCACTCGATCAAAAATTAACCTAGGTTTAGGCATTATAACTGCTAAATATTGACAACACAATACAGGTACCTACCTATACTTAAATCAAAATTATGTAAAACTTGTCTATACAATTTATAATAATGTGTGATTGAAGGGATTTCTGAACATAGCTATTTGTTTTCTTTGTCTTGAATGTCTAATTATTAAAAAAATATAATTTAATTATTACAAAATAATATGCTTTTTCATAAGTTGATGTTACTGTAATCGAAATAAATGTATGAACAAATAAGTCCCATAAACTCTTATGTAATGATGATGCAATTTAATAAACACTCGTTTGACCGTGTAAACCCGCGTCCCCATATTTAAAGAATTGGTGTCTATTGTTCAAGTAATAATCTTAACAGTAACGTCTACTATGGTGTCATATACATTATGTATGTTATATCTGTATTCACTGTGAAATAAAGATAAAAATGTGAATCGACGTTATTTCCTTGCCACATGCATTTCCCGTTCCTACAGCTTTTTGGAAAATAGCCTGAACTACTTGCCATCTCAACTAGGGTTGCCAGGCCCAAAAATAGAAAAGCCGGACACAGATTCATATTTAGCCGGGCATTTTGCCCTGAAAGCCTAACTCGCATGATTATAAAAGAAAAAAAATATTATATTTTTATTTGTGTATTTATTACTGTTATTCATTTGAGACTTACTCTTAATTATATGTTATTATGAATCATCAGCATCTTTTGGCGGGGCGGGATTGATCAAAAGCCGGATAGGCCGGACTTGTATATATTTGGCCGGACACAACTGTAAAAAGCCGGACACCTGGCAACCCTAGTCCCAACCATTGTCTATGTATATGGGGGCACGAATTACAGTCTCACCAATGTTGCTGAATGACAGCTAGTCTGGAATCAGGATTATGTAATATTTAATAACTGCCTCGTTGGTCTAGTGGTGGCAAAGGCGACTGTTGATCGTGAGTTCCTGGGTTCGATCCTCAGGTCGGGAAAAATTACTGGGTTTTTCCGCGTGGATTTGTGCCCGGTTGATGGCAAGAGTTTCGCCCCCTATTACATGGGACTTAAAACATCAAAGGTGAAATGAGGGTGTTACTACTATATACTTCTGCCCAACTCTTCGGGAATACAGGCGTGATGTTATGTTAATAACGGGATGTAAATTAAATAGCGTTTATTGATCCGTGTGGTTCACAGAGTATTGAAAAATGGACTTCAAGTGCTGCTCCACAGAGTAAATTACAGATTCAAGTTAAAATAGTGGACCGCACGCCTTCACAATCTTCATCAGATCAGATTTGCAAAATGTACTTTTTGTAGCACCATAGCCCATTTTTCAATAATATAATACAGCTTCAACAGCTCGATAAAGTTTCTGTAAACCGAACGGTAGATAAGCTTCATACATGCATGGTATAATAAAAAACCGGCCAAGCGCGAGTCGGACTCGCGCACGAAGGGTTCCGTACCATTATCTATAAAAACGACAAAAAAATCACGTTTATTGTTTGGAAGCCTTGTTGTTTGGAAGCTTAAATATTTGTTTTATTTTAATTTAATTATTTATTTTTAAAGTGAATATATAACTAAATATTCTGTGAATATTTCAAGCGTCTACTTGTTGCCGTTATCAATAACGAGCAAAAAATCACGTTTGTTGTATGGGAGCCCCCTTAAATATTTATCTTATTGTTTTTTAGTATTTGTTGTTATAGCGGCAACAAAAATACATCATCTGTGAAAATTTCAACGGTCTAACTATTACGGTTCATGAGATACAGCCTGGTGACAGACGGACGGACGGACAGCGGAGTCTTAGTAATAGGGTCCCGTTTTACCCTTCGGGTACGGAACCCTAAAAATCTATTCTCTTCCTGCGATGTTGCTAAGACACGATTTGTGATATTTTCCCACCAATCCAAGTTTTACAACAAGCCGAAGCAAGGTTTGACGTAGAGTACAGAGACGTGACGTACAGTCATGTGAAGATTACCTAGTTTTATTATATACCATGCATTTAAATGTTTCTGTATTCATATCCTTGTATTACAACCGTTGACAATAATCTACCTATCGGTGATTTGCCGTCAGAACAATGACTGTTAGACCCCCCGTGCACTAGGCAGCCAGTCGAACATATGACGGTGTATGGGAGCCCGCGCACTAAGCAGCCACGAACTCCTGGCTGCGGCAGCCAGTAGAACGCGCCCGATTGCATGGCAGCCAACTGGCTGCGCGCAGCCAGAGCGAGTGTAGGCGAATCTATGTGGCTGCCGTCAGTCGGCAGGCCCCGCATAGTATCTCTAGTTAGTCTGTCGCACAGAATACATTTACTAAAGGTCTGTCGTCCCCGCGCACTTGTCGTAGCAGCCAGACGTATTTTGTCCATATCGTTCGACGAAAGGGTCACAACAGGCCGTTAATTGGCTGCTCAAATATTTTGGAAACCATCGATAGAAAAGTTATTGAAAATGGGTGTTAAAGAATAGCCTACCCTAGATAGGAGTATTTGTTCCTCGAAAGGAATTGACCTTTATAAAATGAAACTACAAGATTAATTCATAACAATATAATTTATTACATATAAAATATCACAAATTCAACTAAAAATGTTTGTTTCCAGCGACGATACAATTTTTTTTCCAATAAACACGAATAACAAATACCTAAATCACCAATCATAAACTAGCAAGCATGAAGTCACTATGTTACTACACAAATAATTTAAAAGATACTTTGTGATAACATGCAAGCTTCTAGCGTCTATTCGAACTACAATTTTTTTACTGTAAATGTTGTATTAACTATCAGACATAACACTACACTATCACATACATCAGACTAAACATTTCCGATCCCTCATACGAGATTTCTTTCCTTTATACTTTTTTATTCGATAGTGACAAAATCCACATATTTTTAATTCCTTTTAAAATAGAAACTACATCAAATTCTACATTAATTAGTGGTGAAAGATATACTTGTACATTTATATGATGATTTTATGAAAGATCGAGGGATTTCTAAAATGATGACTAAAACTATTGTCATGAGACTCTAGAAAGTGTGTTTAACTAATAAAATAACAAATGATTCAACTGCCGTGATTATTAGGTACATGGTGACTAGGTTAATAAGCTTATAATTGTAATGATATATGACTTGTTAGTAGCAGAGTAACACTATAATCATTCCGCTCCAAATGTCCATTGTAGTTGTTTTTATAACATTCCCATGAAATATTACCATACTAAGAGACAAAATAGATTTTCTTGGTGTAGTACTACAATATCAATAATTTTATTATCTGTGAGAAAATAACATCAGAAGCTATGTTTTTGTATATGAAGTGATTAAATAGTTAATCAGTAATATAGTGAATGGGTATATTATACAAAACAATATAATTTTCCATGTAGTTCATTTGCTCTTCATAGAGGGCGCGACGGGTGCCTCGTCGAGTAGGTTTTCGAGTTGTTTGACGTCGGTGACGGGCAGGGAGCACGCGTAGCGGCGACACACGTATGCTGTGGGCACGTCGCCCACCGACCTGATGCGGCTCAGCACTGGAATTAATACGTAAACGCTCAATATTCATCATCAGCCTATGGCAGTCCACTGCAATTGCAAGCCCCAATGCTACTTACTACTACTAAGCTCAATAATTACTTATCATAAAAATATCGTATAGTGTACAACCCGACCAGGGGTTGCCAGATTAGCAGCGGCGCTGGCAATCGCTGCCAAAGTTGCAGCACTGCTATGATCTGCCAAGGCAGACAGACTGCTACAAGTACTTAGTTCTTGAGTTACATCCACACTTGACTTTTTCCATACGCAGTACTACCCCTTAATTAGATGTATACTGGCGTGACAGTAACTATGCTCTAAGGCAGCTTTTCTCAACCTTTTTTAAGAGCTGAGCACTATAGACCAACGATGATCGTCACGGAAACCTTGAAAATAGATAATATTAAATAGTAATAATCATTATCATACTTTGAAAATTCAGTTTATTTATAAATGGCCATTAATTTTTATATTATATTCGTGTGGGAAACGCTGCTCTAAGGTATTTCCTACTCTGCCGTAATTGAAATAAAATAAGAGTAGATATCAAGAGACAATCATGAGATAAACTCACGTATATCGGACATACCGGCGGGCGAGTCGGCGGCGGGGTCGGCCACGGCCAGCACGCGGCCCGGCAGTAGCCGCGAGCGCACCACGCGCACCAGCTCCAGCGTGCGCGGGTCCGAGCATCTGCCCGCTATCAACACCTGGACATACCACGTAATAGGTATAATTACGATGGTTTCACGTGGTCAAATTCTGAGACAAACACACTCTCATCGGCCCGTGAACGTCTACTGCATAACATGGAACATCTAACAATAGCAGTCATTGACTTGTCAAAAGGGAAATTGCCACAAACATTCGGCGGTCTAATCTTAATAATAATGGCAGATAATGTGGCCTTAATAACCTGTGTAGGAGAGTCATTGTAGAACATGAGCGCGGACATCATCTCCGGGAGCGAAGTGGGGGTATCGTTGAGTTTCTTAGAGAACGCCTTCAACATTTTCATGGCCATCTCTCTCTCGCGGTCGCCGCCTTCAGGCGCCGCACTCTTGTCGGCGTACGCGGCAAGACGCTGTAAGTTGTGGCAGGACACGCTGTTTCCTGAAGGCTCAGCGCCGTCTTGATCTGAAGTATATGAAAAGAGTGGCATCAATATTTTTTTAGAATGTAAAGTGTATTAAAATGCAGCACCTGGCGCTCTAAAAATATGCAGTACTTGGTTTTGACCAGTGTGCTAAAGCTTGTTCTATAATGGTGTTTCGGATCTGAGGCTCGAAACAAAGCTTAAAAAGATTTTGGGATGACTGAAACCATATAGAAACTAAGGTTGGGTTTCGTTGGGCCCAAAAATAAAACGTTTATCAAACGTAAAAGCGTTAGAGCAGTCCTTTACTTTGCAAAATTTGTCTGTAATATAAACTTGCCTTCCTTCAGTCGTAACACCACACTGGCATCATCCATCGAGCAGGTGTAATAACCACTGTTTGCCGTGTCCCAGAACAACTCGTTCTGCTTCTGTTGCAAGTCTCGCGCCCAATTTAACCAGCGGTAGTCTAATGACGCCTCGTATAGGTCCAGCAACCCTTTAATTAAGAACGCGTAATCGTCCAGGAAGCCCTTGATAGGTTCGGCACTGTAAACAACACAATTATGTATAAATTTTTGCTGGAGTATTAAAATATAGGCAAATTTAATTTCTTTATTAATTTTTTTTTATGTGGTCGATACATTAATCTTTAAAATCACCTAAGATTGATCGAAATATAAAACGAAAAAGGGTTCAACGTACGTTTGTGCTATTGAACCATCTTCGGCTCTATAACAAGCGTGTAATAATATCTTTGCTGTCTCGTCAAACAAATGCTTCTGTATGAACTCTGCTGTTTTGATTGCATCCTCCACGTATTCTTTCTCGCCTAGCCCTTGGCCAGCTTGTGCTAAACCTGCTATCATCAAGCCATTCCAACAGCACAGCATTTTGGTATCCAAATGTGGTCGAGGCCGCTTCTGACGCACTTCATACAATATTTCAACACATTCAGATAGAACTCGATCAAATTGCTCCATCGACAGTTCAAACTTTTGAGCTGTCTCCTGCTTACTACCGTAAATAATCAATACGTTTTGATTGGTAAGTTCACCGTGAGGGTCACTTTCAGGGGAAATATTGCCGTCCTCATCAATACCAAAGTAGTCACAGAAAACGTCTAAATATGAGACTGAATTAATTTTCTTATCATTCAGAAGAGATTTTAGTTCCTTATATTCCCAAGTACAAAACGCTCCTTCTTTCTTATGAGTAGCACCAAACTCTGGGTATGAGTCGGCATCTTCAGCACTATAGTAACCTCCAGATTCATGTCGTAGATCTCTATTCACATATTTTATGATGTCTCGAACAACATCGGCGTAAAACTGGTCTTTCGTCGCGAGAAATGAATCTGTATATGCTACAGTCAACTGTGCCTGGTCATAAAGCATCTTTTCGAAATGCGGTACATGCCAGTCGTTATCGACTGAATATCGGGCAAAACCACTAGAGACGTGATCGTGAATACCACCATTAGCGATTTTGGTTAATGTATGCAGACACATATCCAAGCATTTTTTACCTTCAACATTGTTTTTGTCACGAGCGTAATAATGGAACATAAAGTTAAAAATGGAAGCTTGTGGAAATTTTGGTGCTGTTCCGAAACCACCGAATTCTGGTTCATAGTTAGACAAATATCTGCGTAGACATTTCTCCCAGGTCACTTCTCCAGGAACGGAACTAGCACTGTCTGAGTCTACTAGAGATATTTTCTGTAATGCTTCCATAATATTGAGACTAGCTTCCAGAAACTGGTCACGATTTTCTTTCCATCTTTTGGCTAGTGACAGTAAAATTGTTTTGAACCCTGGCCTTCCCCAGCGATCTTCAGGGGGAAAATATGTTCCTCCTGTAATAGGGCGTAAGTCTGGCGTGAGGAAGACTGACATTGGCCAACCGCCACCGCCGCTTGTCGCAAGTATGAATAACATGTAAACACGATCAATATCAGGTCTTTCTTCACGATCTACTTTGATGTTGATGTAGTGTTCATTCATCACTTTTGCTACATCCTCATTTTCAAATGATTCTTTTTCCATGACATGGCACCAATGGCATGTAGAATATCCAACTGATAGGAATATAAGTTTGTTTTCCTTCTTAGCCTTGTCAATGGCCTCCTGGCACCACGGATACCATTGTACGGGATTGTGAGCATGTTGAAGTAAATAGGGAGATTTCTCAGAGATCAAGCGATTTGTATGCTTTGGTTGTTCTGTGTGTGGAGTGTCAGCACTTGAAGTTGCCATTATTATTTTATTGTCACTGAAACTCCTCTTGAGCTGTGGGATTGCAATATTATTTTGTCCAAAAGTCGATAACCTAAAAGAATTAATAATATAAATTAAGTAAATTGTGTATTGCAAGAGGCTCCTAGGGATTACCTATATAAGTGTGTACAGAGAAACAAGGTGGTTCTACTTATAGAGACATGGTCATACAGAGAAAAAAATCCCACTTA
This sequence comes from Amphipyra berbera, assembly GCA_910594945.2. Lineage (NCBI taxonomy): Eukaryota > Metazoa > Arthropoda > Insecta > Lepidoptera > Noctuidae > Amphipyra > Amphipyra berbera. Next base: position 13,912,685 of record OU343125.1, read on the forward strand.
CCTACTCTAAAAATTATTCACAAATCCCTAAAATTATAATGACTTTAGGCCAACGTGGGGAAATCCGTACACATGCATTTGTATTCATTCCAGAAATAGTTACGCTGTTGTCGACTCGGTCGGTACCTACAACAGGGTCAGTTTTTAGTTATTAGCTAAACTAAAATTTCTGGAATGAATAAAAATGCATGTGTATGGAATTGCCCCGCAGACGGATTTACCCACATTGACCTTATAAGTCTTTTGGGTATCTTAACAGTAGGTTACCAAGATTCAGTCCTACCTCTAATGTTGATATCAAGAAAAGTGGTAGTCTCATTATCTTAAATCCAAACAACCAGGGATTGGGACATAGGCAGCAGCAAGCGAAGAAAGCAAAGAATTTAACTGTTTTGTCTAGCTTTTTCCCAACTATAATGGGGTCAGATTCCAGTCTAACCAGATGCGGCTGAATACCAGTATTTTAGTATCAGAGTGACTGCCATCAGACTTCCGCAACCCAGTTACTGAGCAATGCCGATATCCTAAGGTTAGACCAGTTGCCAAACTTTTGGACTTCTAACTTCCTGTAAAGATTGTCATAGGTGTTTGTATGACACGCAGGAGCGACTGTTTAACATGCTCGTCAAGGCACAGAGGGGTCTCAATGTGTAACGAACGGTCACACATCCACGGACAGACCGCAGCAACCGCAGCTTAACTTCGCAAATTGTATGATCCGCACAGTTGGTAATTAGCCACAAGCTAATTTGGTAATAAAGAATTTAACTATAAAATATAAATAAATTGCAAAAACAAATGATATTTGGTTAATAAATTAAAAGAAAAGGTCTGAACTTTCATTATAACTTGATTTACATTGATGGGCGTAAAAAGGAAGCTGTTAAGGAAATTTTATTTGATAATGTTTGATTAGTTATGACACTAAGAATAATACCATTTTGTTTCATCATATAACATTAATTTAAACTCAATGAATAATAAAAATTGTGATAATATTGAAAATACGTCAATCATAATTAGGATTGAATTCAAGGCACATGCTTATCATCTATTTTTATGAGGCACTTGGTAGGTACTAACCTTGACTCAAAATAATTACTAGTATTTTATAATGAATATATTCCATTTGGCATCTCTATTTCATTTTAAGTAAACAAATAGCTATCTCTAGAATAGATAATAAACTCATTAGACCATCCCACTTCTTAGGATTGTGACTGCAATAACAGGATATCAATTTAAGATAAGCCTACTCTATGAATTTAAGGGTTTAAATAATTTAGAATCACAGTATAAACATAGCCTATCTTTTGAATGCAGTACTTATTTTGCAAGGGTTGTAGGTTTCTGTTTAAAATACACCCACTGTGTACTCAAGTACACTTAACACACAATTAACACCTTTTTTTATACAATGAACGAGGGTACTGGCCTTTTGCAAGAACATTAAAATTGTCTTTACAAGCAAAGAAAACCCTGCCCAAAGCCTAGGAATTGTCTTAAGAACTTAATAATAATATAAACAGTATTAGGTAAAAATAATTTTAATTGATGTTCTCAATATCTTTGTTTATGTTTTGCATGTAATAAATGTTTATCAAAGTATTATCTCACAAAATTCTTATCCAAAACATTTGCATAACAAAGCACGGAATATACTTACTGATATTTACGTTCCCCTAGAAAAGCAAGTATCATGATAGCTATTCATGATTTACTAATTACATAATGTTGTAAATAGGACCCTCAACCCTGTTGTATCATTGTATAATCCAAGTAACTATTGACCAAATGAGTTTACAAACCTCAATGCATTATTTATTACAAGTTACAATGGTTCCCTTCTCTTTTAATAGTCGTAAACACAACATGTAAACAAAAACAAGGTCATCCAACACTGATATAATTTCGGTTGAAATTTAAAGGGTGCAGCCGTACAGGGTATCAATAATCAAGGAAGTATAATTTTAGAATTATATCGTAGATCTAAAATATAGTAGTTACCTTTTTGGCAAGCTCAAATCCCTGTGACTGCACACCGGGTTAGCAACCAGCGGCTCCTTCGTAGTAGTTTGATTCAAATTTATACTTTTGAACCTGTTATCACCCGTCGAGAGACGCCGCAACAACAGAACAGTACGCCCAGTAGGCATAATAAGAAAACTTATAACGATAAATCGCTTTCACAACATGGAATTTCGCTTTAGTTTTGTATTTTCTTACATAATTTTCACCGTGCGCGAGAAAACCCAAGACGAAACCAAATAATTTGACGTATAATTTCTTGGTGTTGCAAACGATAAAAAATACATCAAACATATAAAATAAATGATTGGTAAAAGTACAAAAAAGGTGCTGTATAATTTTGTGTTTAAAATAAACCTATTATTCTATAGCTATGGTTTTGTAGTATAACATCCATGTAACACGATGTAATAATATGAAGTTAAAAACTTGCAATGTCTCATCACTCTATAAATAAGTTTTCGAAACGCCTTCCATGGTCAAATAAACACGTTGCATTGATGCTACTCGCTCTTTGAAAAACAGTAGGCGCATACTCTGTTTCTGAGGGTATCCCCATATTTTCTATATTCATTGAGTATGTACCCTCATGAAGTTATATACCTTCATGGGTATCTCTCAGAGCTTAGATTAAATATCTCCTAGATTAGATTATTAGATACCAAGGTATATAATCTAAGTTAAATAACAAACGCAAAGGCCTCTGTATTATATTTTTATTTTTAAAGCTGGTTTACAATTGTTTACTATTTCTTTCTATAAAATAAAAGGAAAATAAAACATTAAAAAAACATTTTTGTTTTTAAAATTGCCAATTTTGTTTGTTAATTAGTACTTATCCTAAAACTTTATGCTCTTATGGTGCGTCCAGACCTGACGAACGCGCCGCGAATGCGCCGCTCGCGCGCAACGCGCGAGCCGTTCGCGAGCCGCTCGCGAGCTGCGCGCGTGCATTTTATGTTCGTACAAAGCACCGCGCGCCGCTCGCGCGCAGCTCTCGAACTGTTCGCGCGCTGCGCGCGAGCGGCGCATTCGCGGCGCGTTCGTCAGGTCTGGACGCACCATTATGGCCCTATAAAGGGTTAACTAGACATAAACGCCATGTTTTAGCTTCATGAATTTACATCCAAAATAGGTGTTCAGAAAATAAAGTTTTTATTAACAAGTTACTGAAGTTGGGTACACTAACAATTATTCAAGTAAGTAACGTCCTGATAGGTAAAAGTAAAATAACAAAAGGTGAACAATTTACTGGGCTTTTCTCTTTCTAGTCTCCGCATGACCTAAATCTTACCATAATATGAAGCAAATGCTTGACTGAGCATAAGGATCGCAGTATTCTTCTTAAATGAAGCACTTTACCGACATATGCTTAGGTATCAAAACCGCTCACATTTGCCGTAAAACTCAGCATTTGAAAGGGCCCATACATATTTCATAGCAAGCACCCTCTTGTAATTCTAAGCAGCACGCATGCGCTGAAATCTGGACGCCATTCTCACTTTCACTGCCATACGAAGTGTTTTGACATAAATATAACTCAATGTCCACCGCGTTTCGAAGTCTAATGTGTTCTTGACACGAAACCTTATAATAATAATTTATTTTGGAAATGAAGTTACGTGTAAAGTACCCCTTATGATAGTGGTGTGAAAGATTAGAAAAATAAAGGTAAGTTACCGATTTTGGTTATGTTGATTATGGGAAAACAAACGATCTCTCTTTTTTATTTAGAAGTATTTTAATAAATAAAGGTGGTATGAACAAAGTCAGATTATTTTACTGTCAGATTCTGTATAATAATTAAAATAGTTTCATGTGATCTGCTTGAGAAGTAAGGTAATCGCCGATTTTATACAAAATAATAACATGTAAACATAGCTCTTAAACATTGATAACTAATCTAAAGATGAGTGTTTCTGTATTATTTCTAAGCTTATTGGTAACGTTATAACACATTGATGTATTACAAAAAAAACAAAAAATCTTAACAAATCACGTGTTCGTAAAAGAAGACTACCTATATAATGTTAAGCAGGGTATGCAATTGCGGCCCGTTGCCATAGCAACGTCAAGAGGGTTGAAGCCCTCTGGCCCGCAGCGTTTCGCTCACGTTTCCCTCCCTCAGCTGATTGGCTATCTCGGTGCTCAGAAAATTTGATTTTATGTCGTAAATTGCACTAGAGTGCACCAGACTCATTACGCTTGCATTTCGACAACTATGTCCCATATCTATTCATTTAATATATGCTTGTGCATTTATTGAAAGAGGAGGAAAGTAATTAATATCAAGATATTTTTCGTCCTTGATTTACAAAGGTCACCTAGTCATTAATTAACCATTATATTTATAACATTAAGTATATAATTTGTTTAGTCTTCCATGCAGGAGGGTTTGAGTTCGATCCCAGCCTGTACCTCTGACTTTTCGAATTCATGTCTGGATCAGAATTTGATTATCATTTGCGTTAACGGCGAAGGAAAAACATCGTGAGGAAACCTGCACACCTGAGAGGGCTGCATAAAGTTTTCGATGGTGTGTGTAGTCTGCCAACCCGCACCAGGCCAGCGTGGTGGACTAAGGCCTAAACCCTTCTCATTCTGAGAAGAGGCCCGTGCCCAGCAGTGGGACAGTAATGGGTTAGTTATGTTATGTTTATATCGATACCTCAGTCAGTTTCAATGTAATAATACAGAAACAGGTTTCTTTTAAGATAATTTGAAAATTAAATGACTAGTGAGTTAAGTACCCGTGTATTTTTTAATCATTATTTAATTTATATGAAATTTAATATTATTAAGAATGACATTTCAGATTAATTAAATAGTATTTTAAAAATACAGTGGTCAAAGTACTTATTAGTTTTCAAATTATTTTAAAGAACCTGTTTCTGAATTACACTTTGGAACTGAGGTATGTATCGATATAATTTGTAGACATCTAGGATGCTGTATTCCGAGGTAGACACTATCAAATAGGTCAATATTTGTTATTTTGTACGAACTCCTATTACCACTAATACCACCTATTACCTTCTATTACCGCTTTCCAATTACCACTAACCAACTAAACCACTATTTCTGAATATCTAAAAATTATTCACAATAGTGGCATATACTTATAACGAAATTAAAAGAAAAACCATCACAGCCCAACAGGCTCTTTTTTTATTGTGGGTAAATCCTCATAGATGTCCCTCGCCCGGGGTAGGCGAGGGGGGGTCTGCCAGACTCTTACCGGCTAAAAACCCACGGTGTTCCTCCTTCAGACCGTCGGCCGAGGTCGCGGGATTCACCTAAGCATGCACCGCAACTCCGGCAGGTCTGGGTCCACCAACTGCTAATGGACCTGTCCACTAGCCAAATAGGCTCTACTAGTTTACGAGAAATAAGTGACCAACTTATGACATGTAGTTGGGTCTCTGAAAAGTTTATAGAAATTCCATACAAAATATCTATCGACTACAATAATAACTTTGTATTTTTAACTACTGATCTCTATATTGCGTGGTTCGACAAGCACTTGGCCGGATTTTATAGTACAAATGTTTCCTAACTAACGCCGTACACAACTATGTACATGTCAGAAATTAGCATTAGATTGACGGTAAATAAATGACACTAGGAGGCACATCAGAAGTTGATTGCATGCATAGATGTATTTATTTTGTTCATAATTTGTACTCTAGCTGTAACGTGTTCTTTGGTCCTAGTACAGCCATCATCGAACTCGTGTTCAGCACTTCTGTCTTCCTTCTTGAAACTCAAGGGACCAGGAAAAAATTTCAAATTACCGAGAGTTCAAAATAACAAGAGTTTGATCAAGATTCGAGATTTATTATTTTAAACATTCGTACATTTATTTACAAAGGATTATTATTTACTGAAAACTAGTCCGTAATTTTCTGTTGAGTGAGCGACTTCAGTCTATCATTGCCCAATGAATTTTCGATAGTGGTGAGATCTGCGAAGAAATCGTCACTTGCGTCGGTTCTTAGGGCTTAGAAGCGTAGGTTACTAAGAGATCTCCTTGCCTCGCTCAATGTGACTGGAAGCTGTCGCTTCAAATTATAGAGAGTATGGAAGCCCGAACTTCAAATTATTGCATATTGGCGGGCAAGATACTATTCCTTCAACTTCAAATTACCGAGGGAACCAATTAATATTGATTTTATTCAATTTATCGAGTATTTTTCAAGGGATCGGGAAAAAATTGAAATTATCGGTCGATTCAAATTAACGAGTTTCAACTTATCGAGAGTCGACTGTAGTGGAAACATTGAAATAATAATTGAAATAATTAAGGTGATTTTATTACGGGCGGATGAAGTCGTTAAGAAACATAAAAGCTTTTTGAAATCATAAATCTCAAGGCCTAATCATAACGATAACCTATTGTTTATAAAGAGGTCAAGTACAAGTTGTTTAGTTAAATAAAAGTTAGGGCACAGTAGGTGGTTATAAGCTAAAGGCTAGGGTGAGGGTCGACATAATAAACTTCCATCATACCTAAACGACTTACTAGGTATTTATATAATATACATAAATAAAACTAATAATAATTAATTCCTTTGTTTCAGGTGCATCGAACAAGGCGAAAGATAAAATAACGTGCCTTAATATCTTCATCCACTCTATTAGAATCTAGTTGTTATTATTCACTTCTGTCCATTATAATTCAAAGTCCAAAATTCAACGCGTCCAGCACTTACACTTTCGGTCCCAATATCTGTCCAAAGAAAGTATTTTTGAGTCATATTTCAAGTTGACGCAAAGTTGTCTAAGAAGTCAGTTTAGTATGATATCAAGGTAGTTATTGTAATAGAGAGTAAGAGCAGTAGGGTGGATGGTGTTGCAAGCAGCATGTCTGTGTGGGTGGGCAGTGGCGCAGGCGGCGAGGTGCGCGCGCCGCCCGCCGCCACTATCCTCTCGACCAATACCTCCATGGAGTCCGGGATCGAGGCCGGGGTACTGCCCACCGTCACGGGATCGCTCGCGTCGGCCAGAGATTCCCTCGGCTCCATATCCCGAGCAGCAGAACCGCTCTATGACACGGATCACACGGACCTCGGCTCGGAGTTGGACGAGGCGGAAATACGGAGGGAGTTGATGCACGATGTAAGTTTTGGAAGATTGTAATGTTGCCTTACTTTAAAACAATAGCCGTTAACGTCATCTCAGGAATATTTTGTTTAATTATGTTACTGTTAGTTTTAAGGTTAATGTACTTTTAATACATATCGTGCGAGTCTTCATTGTTTTGAATGGAATTAATGATATTGAGACAATGTTTTAATTACGGAACTTTAAACTAATTTGGTCGAAAACAGCCTTTAAACCATACCAAAAAGACATTCTTTCTAATTAAAGGTTTGTCCTTTTCTTACAGAAATGGCGCCTCCTATTTGATAGAGTAAGTATTGAACCTTTTTAGAACACCTTTTGGTAAAATTCTGCTGCTGTATATTTTTTTACAAAGAAGTAAATACTAAAACGATGGCAAAATGCTACATTGACGAGATATTTCGTTGTTTTGGGATGAAACATTGATGTCACGTGCGCTATCTTTTTTTATTTTTTCTTCCTGTTCGCTTGTGTTGGTAAATACAATGATAAACATTGAGAAAGACAAAGCTTATCCTGAAGATGAAGAGGTTATATCTCATTATTATAGGCAAATATAGTTACCATACCATGGCTTTTATGATGGCTTTGATTGCTGTCCTATGATTTCTGATAACCCAAAAATTCAAAACTAACATAGACCAACAAACACGATACCTATTCGTAGATCATTACGATAACAAAATAATTCACGTCAAAAAATACAGTAGTTCTAGTAATTGATAAGTTAATTAATTTTGTTATTTACTAACGGTAGAGTTTAAAAAAAAAACAGGTAATTCTATGAATATTAAATGACAATCATTATTTTAAAAGCTCGTAAAAGTGGCGACTCTGTCACATAAAGGTAGTAGTAAAAACCTGCATATTTTATAAAAACTGTTGTTTAGGATACGGAAACAAATTTCAAAGAATATTCTTTGTTTTTGACTGATTAAAATGTACAGAAGCGGGATATAAAATGTTTTATAAGTAGATAAAGGAGGCGGTGGCGCGCGGATCAAACGGTGTGTCGTCACGTAGGGGACATTGAGATAGTGCGATACTTGAGATAGGGGCGCTTCTTATTTTTTTGTGACACTGTTTTGGGAAACACATGAAAATGTCATAACTGAAGCGCACATGTGTGAAGTGTGAGGGACGCGTGTTATGACATGTGGGGTGCCATTGTGAAATCATAATCAAGGGCTGCGGTACGTGACCGTATCGGGATGGGGCTAAATTAAAGAGCGCATCCACTGATTTTATAATGTCACACCTCTACCTGACCTTTGTCTACATTTTAAATACTGATGATATAAGTTCTTTTAAAAATGATACGTTAAATGATGAACGTACAAAGATTTTGATTTTCCTACTGATCATTTAGGTTTCTGTTAAAGTAGCTACTTTCTACTTGGCTACAATAGTCCTATTTGTTGCAGTTCGATCCTGAGGGTTTCGGTGAGATCCCGTGGCCAGATTTCTTACAAACCCTTCAACATCCAGATTTCATAGCTCAGGTCCCGCCCCATAAACGTGAGGTAAGCTGTTCTTCAACAAATGTAGCATTTAAACAACTTCGAAATCTACACCAGTCTTAAAACCTGCAGAGCTTACTTACGATTAGAATATACCACCCTTAGTTCCGTTCATTATATCTTCTCAGATTCTAGGAGTGTCTAGAAATTAGTAGTGCTACCCTTCTAAGTTCTACCATCCTCAAATTTCGACTACCGCAGACAACGATATCATGTCAGGGTCCTTTCTTTGCTGATATGGTATACTAAGACCGATTAATTTCCGTTACAGATTCTCCTAGACAAAGCACAGAGCGCAACGAGCAACGCTATTACATTTCAGGACTTCGTCAATGTGGTAAGTGGTACTTTTATATTTCTAGAATAAACTCCTGTATATATTGAAAATAAGTTTGTGATTCTACAGTAATCTACTCATCTACAGAATCTTTGATCCCAATTAAGGCAATAAAATCATTCGGTTTTATACAAGTGTGTAATAAATATAAGGATATATGCATCAGTCGGGCACGGCGGCCTTTACCTTCGCAGTGGGTTAGGTTATGTCCCACAACGCGCCCGCCGCGCCGCCTCCCACAATACAAGACAACTAAATTAAGATGCAACGCCGATTACGCTCAGCTCGCGCCCGTTCGAAACCTACACGAGTCACTAAAACCAAATTCGACACCAAAGAAGTTCTACCTTCGAGAGGCAAAAGGTATCTAAACGTAAACTAAAAAGTTAAGTGTTACGAAACCCTCATACCGAATGGACCCACATCCTTATCGAGTCCTTACTGTCGCGTCTCGAAAGTCGATAAGGTCCGGCACGATTTATTAGGTGGACATTTATTTTTGTATGGTTAAATATATTATCTTAAATGCGTATTAACACTGAGCACCGTCGTTTATTATTTTATTTATTTTGATTAGATCTTAGCGCTTTTGGAAGTTTGAAGATAAATAATTGAATTAAAAATCTAAGATTGATATTGTTAAAGGATGTAACAAGAGTTTTTTTTTAAATAAATTAGACACAATAAGCAACTGTTCAGTCGTTTGTATGTGAGAGCCAGCGGGGTAAAAGGGAATCCCTTTATATCTCTGTATCTTGGATTCGTGTGCTCCATCTTCGACCCTGTCTGCGTTTACCATCAGGTGAGACTAGGGCCAAACGTGACCAAGACAAGAAATAATAAAAACTGCCTGTAACTGTCCCACTGCAGGGCAAAATCTCTTCTCAAACAGAGAAGGAACGAGCATTGATCACCACGTTTGCTCACTGCAGGTTCGTGATTTTAGACCTTTTACTCCAGGTTTCCTCATGATGTTTTCCTTCACCGTATGTCACGGTGTCTTGGATTAACTAAGACATTAGTTAAATGTACGTAACTCTGTTTTTGCTGACATCGTCTGGGCAAGTTCAGCCGTTGATCTTTTTGTCTTGGACAAATCAAGGCCTTTCCAACTTACCTACCTGTCTTTCTTTTTGTAATATCGATGCCCGAATTCGCCGACGATAATGTTTATGAGCTGTTTAAAATAATTAGGTAGATGAACTGATTAACACTCATTTATCAAATTAATACTCGAATATGCCAAATGCAAGTATTACCTCAATTAATTTCATCGCCAGAGGTAGGCGATATTTTTAACAATATTTGCATAAAGGCATCTTAGGAAGCACTTTAATTCGTCCTAATGTCGACCGTAAATTATATTCCAAGACCTCTTTTATTAAGTTATTTAAAAGGGGTTTTAACTTAGACAGAATTATAAGGTTGTTAGAATTAAAAAATGTTTTTACGTAACGTATAGTTGCTTAAACCTAAAAATCAGGATTAGGTCAGACTGTCAGGCTATTATGAATAAGAAGTCTCAGTAAAAGTAGGAGACTGCAGAACAATAAGAGCTCCTATAATATTATAAGGGGTAGGTACGTCGAGGGTTTTTCCTTTTACAGGAGTCTATACTTACGTTCCGTCTCTTGTATTTAGTCCCATGTCTAGCCTAGTCGTTTGGCCCATGTTAGGCAATAAGGTGGCGAGGCAACCTTATTGCCATCTTCGTGCCAGTTTCGTCGCTTCTTACGACTCGCTTGCCCGGCGACGTAGGGGGATAATTTTAATCTTAAATCCGTCCCTCCACGGTCTAGATATAGTCTGGCCCTAACGACACAACACAGCCCACATGTAAACACATTTAATCAGGAGACTATGGCCAATTTAATATTTTTAAATTAAAAACTACTGAATTTCGCTAGAACATTTGGTGGCTTAATTTTTTGCATTTCAACCCTTCTATAATGTCCTGCAAGGAATACGTCGAGTTACCAGTAACCCTGTATAAGTAAAAAACTGTAAACGTACAGTCCCATTATTGTAGAAGATAGGTATGGAAAAATAAGCTTTTGTAAGTAAAGGTTCAGCACTAAGACAGAAATTGGAATCGCTTTTATTTCTCCGTCAATCTGTACATGAACGACCACTCTCTGATCGGCATTATGATCTTCTAAAAATAAAAAAAAATGGTTGTTAGATTAATAAGGATTCTTCCCTCATTCCAAATTCTGTATTGTTATGTATGCAGCACACAATTATTAATGTCTTTCCTTTCTGTCTAGCAAAGCAAGAAAACGTACGATAGAGTCATAGCTAGCGTATAGTTGGCGCTGCCGCCTTTTTTATATTCATTTCATCGAAAAATGTTTTACTTACAATTGTGTGGAGGATCGTAAATCAAAATTAAATTCGACGTATAAACAGACAACGAGGGACAGTGTAGGGTCGTGGGCGTTCATGATGCGGCATTCTTATGCTAATCCGAGCGAACCACATTCGAACGGGGTGGGCCAAATTGTTATTTATATTGTCACCTCGCGCTTTTTTGTTCGAACCTACCAAAAGTCCCGGCCTAAATTACTGGCTGACTTCATTGCGGCCTGAGATATCGTACTCAGTGTAGGTGATATATCGTGTCCAGCGACGCATACACATAAATCATACGGAAACAACATATTGCGTTAATTTTCAAATTTTTAATTGATAAAAACCTATAGATTCACGCCCGTATTCTCCGATGGGTTAGGCAGAGGTTATACCTATAGATATTTCGGTAGCAAAACTTGAATACAAAACTTAAAGAATACTAAGAAGCTTCTAGCCTATTCTATGAAATAAAAGAAAGAAAGGTCTCTATTTTATGCTCAGAATTGCTTTATTTCTCTTAAAAATGTCGCCATACTTAGAATTAATTTCAGGTATTCTTTACGGACTATTTCTTCCAGCTCGCTGCCTCATTTCTCGTCAGTCTTCAAGTATGTCATCAACTCCTCTGGTGGCCGGATGTCTAGCAGATGAAAGGAAGTTATTCTGGGATTAAAAACTATGAATGGCCGAACGGTCCAAATAACTTTCATTCATAACACAAAAGCGAAATATTTTAGCCTTTTCCATCTGTTTTCTATCTATTATAATATACGACGTCTTTCTATGTCTAGAGTAAGTTTTCGCTTGTCACTGTATGACGTCAGTGCAATTTTGAAATTTGTTCCTTTTGTACCTTTATTTAGGTCCAGGCCTTAAAAGATTGACGTCGTTGATTTGACGACACGTTTGGTGCAGTGGCTAAGCGATTGGCTTCTGCGCTGCGGGTTCGATTCTCGCACGGAACAAATATTTGTATGGCCTACAGATAGTTGTTCCGGGTCTGGGTGTTTGTGCATTTGTGAAGATTTGTGTCTGTAAACGCACCCACGATACAGGAGAAATCCTAGTGTGGGGCAATGTTTTTATAAAAAAAAAAGATACTTAATGTATATTTAAGAGTTTCTAAGATAATATAAGAAAAATCCATTTATTTACACTAAGTAACTAAAGGTACAGAAGGCATGTATAAGAAATTCTTTTTTACGTCCCTTGTGCATTAGTATTTGTTACATCTCATTCCACAATCAGATTGTTACTAGATTCTGAATTAATTGCCCATGTCTGCAAGGAATTCAAAAAGTGCTTTATATCTTTTTATGGAACAATGAAAGAAAGCACCTTAGGCCACGCTGGAAATATATCCTACGAATACGAACAAGGCACAATAGAACGATTGGAACCTTTTTAAAAGCTTGTTACTCCTTTGTTATGAAAATGTTTTCACATTGGTGAACGCGAATGATTGATGTAACAGAGGTGACTGGTGGAACAGAAGCTTTTAGGGAAATCGTATTCGCTCCCTACAGCAATTTCCTAACAGGAAATTAGTTCACTCCATTATGTTGATTTAACACCCAAATGTGTTAAAGATTAATCGCTAAAACATGCTTTATTTTACTGAAAACCTTAAACATTTATAATATTGTTGAGGTTGTGATAATTATTTTCATTTCCATAGCTTATAAAAGTATACGCTAGTCCTAGGATGGCAGCAGTTAAGTATTAGGTACCTGTCTTGCGTCACAAAAAACTTTTGTGAGTCGCCGCTGACCCTTAATCAATTTATGGGGCGCTAACTGGAACATGGAAAATGTATTAAAGCTCACTGTGGGAACGAGCCATACGGCAAACATAGTTCCAAAACACTCATAACATTTAAATCTAACCTTTTTTTGTTTTCACCCCTCACGTCTTGAAATTAGAAGTGTGATGTTTTGTGACAAAAGTTTAAAAGAAAACAGCTTTATCAAATAGTTTTTTGTTAGTTTGTAGATAATACGACTATAACTTAAACAAAACATTGCTGAAAAAACCCTACCAACAACTAATCAGAACTTCATGGTGCGTTTCAAATGCACATTGGGAACAAAAACAATTACTTAATAAAACACACCTCAATCAAAATTAATTGCTTTACGCATTAATCTCTTTATCTTTCCTTACCTACAAAACAACGTGTCCGTTCTCCAAGGTAATGGAAGCAATCATTCCAGATAAGATCCCTCTAATGTGAGAAAAGGTAGACGTTCCGTTCGGATCGTTAATTTAATTTGAAATAATAAAAGTTATATCCATCATTTATCACTTTCGACAAATTTATTTTTAAATGCCCACTTTGACGTCCTTCTTATCTGTGACTGGCCAGTGGGGTGGGAGCAAAAAGACAAAAAGGTCTGTTATAAATAGGCGTAGGCGTGCCGCTGTCGGCGAGGCGTCAAGCCGTCATTAATTCGAGGTGGCGGAGGCTCGACGTGCTGGTCAGCGGCGGTACCGCACCGCGCAGCGCACCACCAGAGCAGATTCGGACAGAAGCTTGCCCTGGCGGAGACATTCCCGCCCAGTGACGAAGGCGAAACAATAACAATAACCATACATCACATGCAAAAATATTTGCTCATTTTCCTCGGTCATTAAGTATAAATTCGATAAAAAATAAATTAAATTAGACGTGTCAAAGAAAAAACTTGTGAGTACCTAATTCGTTAGCGGGTCCTGTCACGGGCACATTCCATCGTCGAGTAAGTTTTCGTGTTCGGTCTGACTGTCCGTCCGTAACTCACACAGTATCGGTGCCATCTAAATTGAGATTTTATTGACGATTACTGTTCTAGCGACGATATCGTTGCGATCTTGGCGCCCGGCCGGACCTCGCCGCGCCTGCCGGCCGCCACACTTTGATCCCACCCTTGATGTAATGCTTTTCGAACCCTTCATTTATAATATGGATGTGTGACTTTATACTGTGCACTCTTTGAACTGAATAGAAATGGCGATGAGAGCAGAGAATTAGATTACCTACGTCGTTCCTCATTTCGTTGTTATTGAACATTACGTAATTTGATCAGGTAAGTATTTTTTTCGGAAATAAACAGCATGATCAGCAAGAAAGCAAACATCAATTCAACATTGGCATTTTTATTGCTCCTTGGTAATTAATGACTTACTTACTGAAATGAAAATTCTTACTCGTTCAGATCGCAGTTTAGTTGACCATTGAGAAACATTTTAACGACTATCTTTGACATCGATCGGGACATTAATTTCTATATAACCTATTGTTTCGCATGTGCACAATGAAAGGTATTCTAGTGATGCAGACCCGTCCAAACATATCATGTTTGTATTCATTTTGTCTATCCAATGAGACAGATATTACATATCGCTAACCTGATTTATTAAGGGTGTTCATATTTTATTTTATGAGCTGTCGATCTTTCAAATTAAAATATTCAAAATAATAATGTTACGTACATTTTAGACACCGGCGGTGTGATTTTCTTCAGACAGTTTTTGCAAGTTCATAGTTTACAATTATTGCGAGATGTATGAATCGAATCGCAACCTCACCGCGTGTTCGTCTCATGATTATCTAACTAGCCGGGCAATCCCGAAAAATTCACGTGTTTAAACTGCAGGTAAATGATCATAAATATGAACTTGTCTCATGAAAGTTCTAATAAGACATACCTATTTTCATTTTTACATTTCATTAATATTATTATTAGGTACTAAGAAGTTTTTCTAAAAATGTACGATTAACAAAAAATTCCATCCCTCTGAGGGCTAATGTACCCAGGAGGGACAAATGATGATGGCGCACGGAGGTCACCGTAGTGAATCGCCCGTGGGGGTTGATGGATCGTGTAATCGTAACAGTATTTTTTTAAGACCACACCGAAGCAAATTTACAGTAATTTCACGCGCGGCAAGTTCACACGCACCTGTGCCCTTCAGATAGGTTTGTTTACGTAGATAACTAATAAAAGGGATGAATTAAACATCTAAATTTAACGCTTCGAAGCGATGAAATAGAACCATTTCAAAACATTTTTAAATCAGGAAATTTATTGCCGGAAGATTCTTTGTGACGACGGCCGGGCCTACAAATTATTTAACAATGACTTTGATAAGGTTACATAATAACACAGGTGATGATATCATAAGTCCATAAAGGTATGCTATTTTGAATACCAAATATAGATTGTATAGTTACGCATGCGGTCATAGCCGGAAAACCCAAAAAGATAACATTTTCATTCACCTGGCAATTCTTCAGAAAATATTTTAATTATTATATACCATTTGATTATAACCCAAATTTTGGGATGGGTTGGGTTATAATTGGGAACAGCGCAAAACGCTTTCAGCCTGACAGTGTTGCGTTTGTCCACTTCTATTCATGTCCTTTTGAATATCGGTGAAACATTTACCTAATAATAAAAAAAAAATAACTTCTGTTGGTTGAAAACAAAACAGGTAGTGACTAAATGTTTTTATTTTTGTCTTATAGCTCCATGGCAGTTTGAATTTCTATCATCATAGTATAAGATAAAGTCTGTAATGTTATCATCTACACATAGATAGATATCTTGATTTGTTAAAAAAATATTGTGATTTTTCGGAGTTTCCTTCCAAAATCTTTCAGGCAGCTTCCGCTAACATGTTTTGTACAACCTTAAAGCAACGCTTCTTTGCAAAAATAGGAACAACGGTAGTTTTATAACTATTATTTAAAACCATATTCCTTTTTCTAAGTAGGTATATTGATAAGTTTTTTGTAATTCTTTGTAACTTGTTTGGTATTATTTTCGAACGAATATCTTTTATTGCGTCTGCTGTTATACAAAACAAATAAAATTTTGTTTTAACGCACTTTGTGAACTTATACTACATTTTAACTGTTCTTAATTTAGTTTAATAAAAATAATGCAATGAGAAATGAATATTTGTTATTGTCCGATCGTGGAGTCGGGCGCACCGTGATTTTCTTTGGTTGTAAGTAGTTGGTACCTTCTTCAGTCAGCCGATCAGACGAGGACATACGGAATGTATAGCTGCTATATGACACTTTAATCGCAACGGTAAAAAATAAAGCCTACATAAAACTTTCATCCATTTATGTCAACCTAAATGAAGAAGTCATTAAAACACGGATATGCTCATCAGATCTCAAATAGATAAATGTAAGTTGACAATGACATTCACATTTGCGTCGGTGAATGAACTGTTGCGAATATGTGGAGGTGGCGATCGTAAAGATTCCAAAACGGGCCCCCTCATGATGATGGCATGGCACGGTGACATCAGCACGGTAACAACAAACACTGCTCCAAATAGGAGCCAGGCATCCTGACTCGTCCGCGAACAACTGACATTTAAAATAAGAAATTGTAATCGAAAAAGGATAATAAAACAATTCGACAGTTACCCGAGAACAAGGCGCGTTGTCCATGGAATGCCGCTCTCTATATTTAGCGAGCTCGTTTGCGTTGTGTCGAAATGAATAATATTATATGAGAGAACAGAAGTTGAGCGGCGCGTATAAATTAGCAGATAATCGACCGACATCACCTGTCGATGCCCACGCGCACGCGACTCCGACGCGGCGATCGCGACGCGCGCGCACCGATACTTGATTTACTGCGCTATCTCCGCTATGATACCACGCCACGTGTCTACTATCTAATATCCACGCTCCACTAAATAAACTTCCTGATTATCTGCGTAACGAAGTTTTCAAGGACCGCTCGTTTAGGTGCCACTTGCTAATCAGTATTTACAAACCTGTATCCTGTACGTTGTCGGCGCTGCAGGCGCACTCAATGTTGCCCATGAAATCATTCACGCGCCCGATGAAGAGATAAGACGAGGGCGATGCCAGACGCCTCCCGGACTAAATATTTACAGTGCGACTGTGAGGAAACATAAATACTGACCGTCCGACGGAATATGTTAGTGCTGTTAATTGGATTCGTCATGTGCCCCAGGCGATTGTGCGCAGACAGCCGCCGATCATCGCCGTGGACAATCACCATCAGTCCTGTATTGTTCGCGACATGAACTGTAAACAAACCAAAATAAATACGAGACAATAGTGGATTTCAAGGTATACACAAACACGTATCATACCAAGGCGAAACTAATGATAATTATTTGATAAAAAAGAAAAGAAAATAGGAAAGTACGGCATCATTACACAAGAACGCATGCACTTACTTAGGAGTGGGAACGCGCATTAGCGCGAATTATTATTCAAAGCTATGCACATAGAAATATAGGGTAAACGCCCCTAATGCTGACGTTACCATGTGTTTGACGTCCAGATAATAACATAGGTAGCGGCTTTAGTACTAATTAAACTGCCGTTCTCAGGGAGCTGCGATTAACAGGAGCAGCGGAATCGAACCTCGACCTACAAGAAATGTCCGATGAGATGTTTACTGCATTAGGAAATAATGAGCTACGTAAAGGAAGAAAAGTAGTTATTTGTCACGGTTGTTTGGAAACATTTCCTAGTAGAATTAGGTACGTTATTGTATCCTTAGTAAACAGATAAAATAAAACTGCAGTAGCACACACCATGTGAACCGTAAACAATTTTTTACATAAAAATTAACAATAATATTATTGAATACAAAACTGGCAATTTATTTTTAATTTATCAAAGATTTAGATTATTGTTTTGAAATATATTTATTTAAATGGTGTAATTTCACGGTGGGTGAGCAAGTGCAATTAGTCACTGCGACGACGTGAGAGTAGAAAGAGCTGATAAGGATCACATGAGCCAAGAGCCACCACTCCGTCACACCTCTTGCCTCTACCTCAGTTCTCACGAGATTTTTCAAGTCGGATTAACAGCAAAACTGAATTAAATATATTTTCTTATTGTACTCCCAGTTCACATAGTAAAAATATCGTCCAGTTTGCCGTTAGCCATCGCATATCACTAGAGGTAGGTATTTAATTAGTTCCATATAAATTAAAACAACTATCATTTAATGTATGATACTTGGTCAAACACGCTCTAATAACAAAATAAGTTTTAACATGACAATTACTAAACAATTAGAAAGCGGCAAAAAAAAGCTTTTGAGTATCACTTCGTGCAGTTTACCGTTATTCGCTAAAAACCGAAATCATAAAATTAACTAGGTACTAATGATATTGTGTTTATTTGTATAGGTGAAGTGAACAGTCACAAAAGCTCGCAGTAGTGCGCCGTGCGTGTTTGACTAGTACATTAGCAGCGCAGGTCGGCGCGGCCCCCGCCCGCGCGGCTTTCTCACGCCCACGGACGAGACCAACTTGCCTTTCTTCTTTATTGCTCACTATTAGCCTTTGTTCTAAGACTAAAATATTGTGGATCTTTTTAATAAAATACCATAATAATTCCCATTTGTGTTTGGTACTGCAACTTTCAAATTACGCTATTACTGTTGATGTCCTAATTATTTTTATTAATATTTTTTTATTATAGGGGCTCGTAGCTAATTACCAACGGCGTGGATCATACGATTTGCGAGATTAATCTGCGCTTTGTGCGATCAGTCTGTGGTTAAGTGACCATTCGTTACACATCGTGACCCCTCCGTGCTTCGGAGAGAACGTTAAACAGTCGGTCACGGGTGTCATACGAATACCTATGACAGTCGTTACGGGTAGTCAGAAGCCCGAAAGTCTACCAACCGGTCTAACCTTAGGATATCGGCATTGCCCTGTAAACTGGGTTGCGGAGGTCTGATGGTAGTCGCTCCGTGTAAAATACTAGTAGACCGGAAGCCGACCCCAAAATGGGAAAGTTGGGAAAAAGCTAGGCAGTACATGTTTTTTATATTACCATGTATAATATACCTACATACAACAAAACCGTAATGCTTTATAAAATAAAGTTTTATTTCACACCTAAACGGAACTAAGCTGAGTGCGTGCGATCCTTGCCACACAAGTCGTTTCTTTCCTGTGTTACCGAGAAAATGACAGAAATAAGCTACACGGCGTAGGCGGCGGTACGGACACTATAATCAATTGTTACAGTCCGCTAATGTGCTGTTTACTCTACATTAGCAGCTAAAGGAATAGACTTCTTTGTGACACATTTGTAAAAGAACATATAATGGTATTTTGAAAAATACTCCTTGTTAAATGCCGCGCAAGCTCCGTTGGCACCCTAATCCGTTAATACCTGCAGGATTATGGCGATATTATTTTACTTAGAGGCAGATATTTCGGAACACATTTTTTATATAAATGTATATAGCTTACATTTATTAGTTGTTTTGATGCACCTTGCTAAAATTTTACCTTTGCAAATAACTTTAACAAAACATAAAATTCGATTTACAGTTTAATTTATTGACATTGATATTGTAGACAGGTAAAGATCAAACAGATCTTTGATTGGCATTTCCGTTACATCTTTTGCAATCCAACAACTCAAATTTTATTTACGTTAATTACACACATATCTGTAGTTGATAACGTGACATCACGTCTCGTCGTCGTCTCGTCCACACGTGGGCAGACAATAGGTTATGTTCATGTGGGCGGGCGCGGCCAAAACGCGATCCTACGCGGTCACGCCACGCCGCCGCTCTGACCCCGTCGCGTCGCGCCGAGCTATTAAAACTTTAGGTAGGTACTTCATATTTTTATTGATTAATTAGCATCAGATATGGCAGCGAGCAATCAAGATTAGAAAAGCACTACCTTTACATGTACATTATTTGGTGCGTTCACCCTTTTTCGTGAAACAATGAAAATGTTAGATATTATAAATATTTTACAAAAAATAACCACTTCAAATTGAAACTATAATAGATTATTTGTGTAGGATAACCTAATCGAATGCTAATATTCATGTTAATCATTTCATGAATACAGTAGTTATAACTTATAAGTTATGAAGTTATTTTCACATTCTTGCAATAAATTACTAATCAGTGTTGTGCGTCATAGTATAATCGCTGAGACAAACTTAGCAAAGCTTTCCTAAAAGCGATATCTTATTAATATTATTAAGGCAAGAGCAATCAATATAGAGCTAACAAGAAAATTAAAAAGTCAAATAATTTTATGAGAACATAATTTTCCAGTAATATAAACATATAGGAGCGGTAATTCTAAATGTGTCATGTTATTATCAAATCACAGTGTGGTATGCGCACACGCTGTTGGAAGCGGTGGCCGCCCCCCGGGGCCGGGGGCTTTGTCGGCGCCCCCCGCTGCTCTACTCTCCCACTTATGTGAAAAATTACACCAAACATTCAAACAAACAACAGGATTTTAAATCGTACACCATCCACATAAAATTCACAATTCTTTTCAGTTACTTGTGATTGTTTCGAATTAGACGACTTTAATGCGGTTGTTTTGTCACATACATACACCGATACCAACACATATTTTATAAACGAACCACAATATTCATGCTGTTATTATCTTTATTGAGCATGTTATACCGATGACATTAGCTTGGTGGCCTGCAACATCAGGAATACATTTGGCAGGTTGTACGCGGGCTCAGCAAAGTGGTACATCTTAATAAAATCTGGTCGAACGTCCTGGCATCTTCGGTGGCCCATACATGATATATCATAATGGACACAAGTAAATATAGAATATACGTTAAGGACACCCATTTATTGATGTTTCTGATGTTATGTCTTTAAACATATAAATATTAATCACTGTGTTGTTATTTTTAGAATACATTTTTATTTAGATCAATTATTTATGCAAATGTGTTAATTAAGTTATACCAATAGTACCGTTTCCAGTTACTTACCTTGCAAGTTTAGATTTTTATACGGAAACATGCACAAGGATATCCGTAGTTAAATGGCTTTACCGCCATAGCTACCACGACACGGGAATACCAACACTACACTGTCGTTCTTACCTTTAATGCGTCCCAAATAGAGTTCACAAAACTTAGGTACTCGGTTTCTTGGGAAAAATGTCTACAGGATTGATGTATAATAAATTCGTGTATCAAACTAATCGGTGTGTCGACACAATTCCGATAAAGTCGTCAACGTTACGAAATCGATTCGTCACCGGTCAACCGATGTGATCTACCGTCGTGACGGCAGGTGCGCGGGACACCGATGTAACGCTTCGGATCGGTAGCGATCAACAATTCTATCGATTATTTACAAATAATCCGATACCGAGATATCGAACGCTATCCGTAGTTCGGTCACGTCTTTCGACAAAAAAACGATTGTAAAAGTCGTGCGGAAAGGTGTGATCGATTACCTATATAGAAAGATAGATACATAACGCAGTACCGGTATCAACTCAAATTTTTCCTATAAATAGATTTTAATATTCCCTGTACGCCATGAAGATAAAAAGAACTTAAACATCTTATTCATGGTGCATCAGCATGCAATGCAAAAGTTCTCGCCGTGCTGATAAATCACAAAATCAGAGGCAGGTAGCACCTCTAGAGAGGTAACAATGCGCTTATCGATATGTGTGATAGAACAAACTTTTTAAATCAGTCAGTTACTAGAATAAAATCCTTCAGTAATACGTAATATAAAGAAGCTTTCAGTAATATGTTGACAAAATTTGTTTTTAATTACTGTCCGAAGGAGATGAAAATATTAACCTACAATTAACTACATACGGCACAGAATATTAAATTTACATACTATAAAACAAATTATCAAATCTACCTCAGACGAAAAACTAATTGTGTTGTGAGAAGCTGTTTGAGTTCAGCATTTATGGCAAAAATATATCGATAAACTGTCGTGCCGCCACCTCTGCTAAGCTCCATTTATAATTTATAATAAGTTAATTTTTGACAAGGCCCGTAAACCGATTATTACTAACAAGGTGGTCCATGCCGACGTTGGCGTCTCTTTCTTTCTCACGTTTCGTATAAATTGTCTCCTTTTGTAAAACGTGATGATGCACAGTAAACACACAGCAAGATCTCAGAGATTGCCACCTTCTACCCATTTCTATAATAAAGGTGTCTCTGAGCCCTCACATTTATTTATTATTCTTTATGTTTTTGATCCGCCGCGCTTTTACAATGTTTTGTACAAAACAATTGTGTTTCTTTTAAATGGTTCTTATAAGACGGAATGTTGACAATGCCAAACATGTTTACGGTCATTTTGGCAAAATTTACTAGCGTTGCTTCAAATTGTACAAATTCTTGACAGAAAAACTTTAATTTTAGTGAGAGTTTGGTTATGATTTTGTTACAACCGAGAGTTAAAATATAAAATTTGTTTATTACTAATTTGACAAAGGATTCTTTAAATAGAATGACCATAATTTCTGGGATTTTTTTGTAGTTTTCCGTCAAGCTAATTGAAATAAAACCCTAAGTACCTATAAGTAAAATTTTGCAGTTTTTCCGATGTGGAGTCTTTATTCTAATTTCCACAGTTCAATTAAATCAACTTTCACTCGAATTTAATATCAACTACGGTATGTTGCGCGTTGATTGCCATTTATATGGTGAACGGAGTATCACTGGTGCTATTCCTGTCTTGTCCCGGGATAGCGGTTCTCGGAATGCAGCGGAAGTCCCGGGCGGATCCCGCGAGCCGCCTCCTTATTAATGGCCTGTTTAGACGAGCTCCTTTGTTACTCGCTCACGTCCTGCCACTTCAATACACTACGTACTAATGGCTGCACTAAAACATGTACAGCATCACATACCGAGTTTGTTTCATCCGACAAAACAACGTTTCTTCTATAAAAAGAAAGCTACAACGTTCAATATAAAGTAGTCGCCGTAAAGAACAATAGATCGATGGTGCGCTTTGGCATATTTGTTCTCAGTTTCGACTAGTTTAAATTGACGTATCCTGTTGTCAGATTTCCTGGCGTTAATCCTATGGATCGGGTGTTTAAATTAGTTACGAGCGGTTTGACTCTTTCTTTTGATGTTTGATTGGGTATCGTCGAAAAGGATATTTTTAAGACGGTGTGTAAGGGATCGGAGTTTAGGTGTGTTGTGTTTAATTTGTAGTTACAAATGGAGGGATAGCCGGTGATGCGATCTAAAAAAATAATTTTCGAATGAATCATTGCGTGCCGTGCTGTGAGTCAAGTCAAATCCGCGTCAAATCCGGCGACATTCGCAAGGTCGTGCCCCTCGCACCCAGTCGCGCAACCTACATCCTGTCTCGTATCATTACTAAACACACCTATTAGTTTGCCATAACTTATGTAAAATATAATAGTTAGTTTAGTAACTTAAGATATCAAACAAACTACATAGATAATATATTATGTAAAACAAGTTCGCTACCTACCTAGTCAATTTTAAGAACAAACTGTTATACTTAAGGCTTTTTTGTTTTTAGTCATCGCTTCAGAACTACATATTATAATTTTTTCACATGAAATAAATCATATAGGAACTATAAAAAATTTGCAATCACCATTAAGTTTTTATGATAATATCATTTAGTAGCGTTAAGCCAAACTAGGTGCTACGTTGTACAATACGCGGCGCCCGCGCATCTCCGTTGTGGTCGTCGGCGCCGGCAATCACAGACGCGATCAATGACTGCCCATTCACGTCATCCCACGTGCTTCTATGTTGGGGGCCGGTTAGATAACTAAATCAATTATCAATAATAACATTTTTTAGACACAATTACAATGCTTACGACTAAGCTCTACTTACTTTCTATTCGCTGCGATCATTGTACAATCAAAAATAATTGTATCTTTAGTAGAGTTTTGATTTAGTTATCAGTTTATTTGCTAACCAGGCCTTTGTCTACTCTTTTTATTTCTTTTGGTAATTAATGAAGCAGGCTGCTATAGTATTGCTCTTAACATTGACAACTTAATACAGCAAACTCCTATTTTAATTAGCCAGGGTTGCAGACCCGATGCAAAACTCGCCATATCATGCATGATGATGGATGATCGTCTGTTTGCGAACGACCGCATACCTAATCATACACTCTAATAGATGAGAGGTTGGGGAAAACACTTTTTCCGCGTAGTTTATCCATCATTGGTTAAACATAACTATATGAAATCCATGTAAGTATAGATATTGGATTCTCATAAGACAACTAGTAGAGCTAGTAATGAAAGGAATTGTTAAACTTTAAATGTAATTTTCTAAATAACCTGGAACTACTATTTGTAAAGTTAGAAATGAACCGTAGGTGGAACCGAAACGCACAAACCTCTCTTTTACCACACAAGGAAGTAAACTAATTTCCTCACAATATTTAAACCCAACATAGTTCAGGAACAAACAAAACAAATAATAAATTTCATTTATTTTCGATGCGTCGCTTACCGCAACGGACTAGAGTAGATGATTGCTCAATTACCAGGACCTCCTTAGTCGAAACACTAACAGCAATCTCGAATTGACTACACTTTCGACTTTACGACATTAAAAATAAACGCTTTTTTGTTTCGCTCCATTAGTAATCTCGGTCGGCTTTACACAAAAGGTGGCTTGGAGTCCGCGCCTTGTCATTAGAGCACAATCAAACATTATGTTTAGGAATCGCCGACAGCTTAACCTGAGTTTTTCATCCATTTCATAATTTGTTATTTGGGATTATAGGGAGCGTGCCGCAAGAGACAAAGTAAACATTACCACCGTTACGTTGATCATCAGCGAGCGGGAGAGGCGAGCGGCGAGTAGCCTATCAACAAACAATGTGGAGTGATAATTGAACGTCATCAACGTTTTTGTGTTTTATATTGTGCGGTAGGTGGAGCGTAATGTATATATGATTTAGTGCGACGACGACATGATGTGGCCCGGTATCATACATGCAATATTTTGAGGTAGACTGCGGTAGAATCCGGTACGTAAATCTTTAACCACTTGTCCGGTTTCTGTGTTACAAGTAGATATATTAGTTGGTCAGAAACCAACAATTACAAACAAAATCTCACACTTTACTAAAATTACATAATCAAAAGCAATTAAGATTTTTGTTGTGCAATTTATATTATTTTGTTTTCGTTCATGAACAATAGTTAGGGATATTAGGATGAGAATTTAGTTTACAGTTAATCTTAGGTTACTGACTCTACAAGTGTTAGGTTAATGTTTTAATTTGAATATACATACTGCCAATTTTGTGAGACCAAGCGAAATAACGTTTCTATTTTAGACAACAGGTGTCATCGAGTTAATGTGCTATTGTAAATATAAAGTTCTGATATATTAGGTAATTTAATCTATGTATACAACTCATTATTTAAATAGAATATTAATTTAATGTTATAAGCATTTCGAGCAAAATTTCTGGATGGTTCCAAGACTTTGACCTGCCCCCTACCACAGACATAGCGGGCTCAAAGAAAATTAAAATTCCTAAACTACCTACGTCTTGATGCCTCAATGCCGCCACGCTTGATCAACATTAACCAGATAGAAATAATCGCACATTACCTACATTAGTAACAGCAGAATCTGCATAACGCGATTGCGTAGCATGCGTGTTTCAGTGCTGTACGGTTTTACGGTACACTACGGTAAATGTTAATGGGCCTTATTAGTTCCGCCACATGCCGCGGCAGGCGCTCGACTTCCACGCAACAGTCATGCTTGGTGACACCCCACCACTTCTGTTTGTTTCCATTTTTTTAATCTACTGTGTACTGTGTTCGGGTTTTATAAGAACAACTACAAAATTGCTATGGATTTAATAATTTAATTTAATAAATATTGATTCTATCTTTAAGCGGAGAACTTTCTTTTACATGATTGTAGGTATTTTGCATTGTGCCTATAAGCTCTACACTTTGCCAGATCCTAAACAATTGCATTGTTACCTTTGGATTGTTTAAAATGTAAAATTGAATCATCTGTAGCATCAGCATATCGAATTTTACTGCTATTCATAGGCCTCGATCTAACATATTCATTACTAAATAAATACGAAATGCGATATAATAATAAATAAAATAGTGCCAATATTTATAATCGTCATCCATAACTTTGAATTTGTTAACATTATTAGATTTAGTATAATCCGACGTGGGTGACGTCGCGGGAATAATTCGTAATGATGAACGAAATACGAACGGTAAAGTAAACCTATTGTTAAAAATCTTTTACGGTCAAGTGAATTTCATGCAGCTAACCCTTTCGAATCGTCAGCAATGGATCACGAAAATATACTTACACAATTATATTCATTGCCATTTTTAAATGGCAAGATTGCTATAGTTATTATGCGATGTGTTGAACATGAAAGGATTCAAGGAGCAGAAACACTACTGTACTGAAGAATACACTCAAAACACTTGGCATTTTATTATTACGTTTTTATTATTTATCTTTTATTTAATTCAAGTTCGGTGCAATAAAAACTGCCCTGCGCTTCTACACAAACTATAAACAGCGTAAATAATGTGGACATCATGTAAAGTGGAGCTCCTTGTGTGTAACCCAATTGGCCGAATGACGCAGCTGATGCGTTCTGACAGTTATTGCTTCCCAAATTGCGAATTTGTAAATATTAGTAAATCACAAGAATAGCGAAACACAAAGACGGACCCGGATCTAGGCCCTCTTACCTGCGGCTTCCGAAATCCGCGAACAAAAAACGCAAAATTGATTCAGTGGGACTGCACAAAAAGCTTTACATTGTGTCCCCTGTATTTAGCGATGCCGATACGACTCGACAAATAAGGTTATATCGTTTGGAAAAAATATGGATTATTGGTTTGAGAGCGTCCTATTGCTACTAAGTTGGACGGATAGACATTATTTGTATAGGTTCGGTAACAATGCAGGAACTGGATCAATACGGTGGATGCTTTTTAATTGACTATCGACCTGATTATCCGCGTTCCTGGAATATGGGTCAGTGTTAGAT
The DNA here is from genome assembly GCA_910594945.2 of Amphipyra berbera. Lineage (NCBI taxonomy): Eukaryota > Metazoa > Arthropoda > Insecta > Lepidoptera > Noctuidae > Amphipyra > Amphipyra berbera. The sequence continues at coordinate 13,939,891 of OU343125.1, forward strand.
CGCATCTAGTAAGCAAGCGGGAATTGAAGGCAGGATGCAGGTAATGAGAGTTGGCGGTACTGGGCTCACAATTGATGTGACGAATCCTACGCAGTTTTACTTCGTATGATATCACAATACATTATGTAACTCGTGTAATGAATTCTCCGTACAAGCGTTTATCGGCCAATTCACTTTGATTTATAGGCAACTAAATGCAAACAGCAGTTTTTACATGATACTTTTAACGTGGTTATCTTTTCTTTCTACTGCCATCAGACTTCCTGAGGGAATTGAGTTTCTAAAATAATAAGATTAGTGTCTTAGGGATTGTTATCTTGTGTCCTTGTCCATACGAATTTTTTAGTGCAGTGGTTTCGTTGTTAAATAAATTCGAAGTCACAGATTCCTATGAACGCTATATATTCTTATTGGTCACAAACTCCAAGCTCTATAATTAACTGTAGGTACAATGTAAAGAATGTTGTCTACATCCAGCTAAATAAGCGAAACTATAAAGTTCATGAGTATACAGGAAGCGAATCATGATGCTCATCAATGTTAATACTTGCACAGTTAAGACAAAAAGAAACCGTCGTTCGGAGCGGTGGCGGCGCGTGCGCGTGCGACAATGAGGAAATGCTTCGGATGTCCCGGCTGACGACATGCGACACACACAACGATGCTTATACGCGCCTCTGAACGAGGAATACCAACTATGTGCACTTTGCTAAAGAAATACTTTCGTACTTTTGAATCAACGGTTGATTCGATCAAGGAATGTAATTTATATGATATGTTTCATGATATGTAATACTTTATGAAAATCAATGATAATAAACAAATAGGTACAATCAAAAAACTCTTGTTTAAAGTCTCTATAATAAATTCGATATCTGTCGAAGAGTAAAACCAATAGTTGGAAACACTGTGTCCTAATTGCATTCCGAGTGTTTCCTGGAATGCGTGATTTATTTGAAGTTAGGATGAGAACGATGCACAAACTGTAAAATTCCTTTTATGGTATCTTAAAATGCAAATGATTGTAAACCGTCTTATGCAAAGTTAGTGGCGTGTTAAGGTAATATAAAGAATTGACATAATGCAGCTAAAAATTTGATAGACTCCTATGGTTTCAGGTGTAATGCTAAGTTTAGCTCTACCAAGCTCTACATGTTGTAGAAGTATTTAGACTCTACAGATCACTAAAATACCGAAACGAACTCTGTGTGCTGCTGTATTTAAGTACACACTTACATAGTTATAAACTGCTTTGAATTCACTTGAGACGACAACTTTGCCAGAGATCTATAACGTTCTTTAAAGTCCCTAAGTAAGAAAAATGGTCGTGTAATTAGGTTTTGACAGTATTTGCTGAATATGGGTCAGTTAGGTACTTTGGATATCGTAGGAGACGAATTACAACTGAACTTTGTAACAATTTAACGATTGAAAACAATATTTCCGATTTAAATTCATCACTAATTTGCCAAAGAATCTTTTTTCTCAGGTGCGAAATCGATATCTCGCATGATACCATCCCGGTTATGAAATTATATCGAGTAATTGTGGTCTTTATATCAGCAGCGACGCGTCGGCGCCACAAAACATTCACATTATAAAACGTAGACCTGTCAATATTATTTACCAACTTTTATGACCCTTCAATTTTGTATGGGAACGTTAATGTTAGATCGTTCTTGGTAATGCCTTTATTGGTCGACCTTGATAATTGACGTCAGTGAGAAAGTGACTACGTTATGGAGAATGGTTTGTATACTGTGACGTATACCGTGAAGTAATTACCCGCCTATAACAACCGCTTTGCATTATATATTTTTAAATACCAAGAATTTCTCTGACGACAGTTTCACTTAATGTCACAGTTAGGTTCGTTCGTAAGAAAACCCAATGCAAAAAACGTGGCACTTCCAGCATATCATAGGTAGTCAGGCAATTGGAAAAAGGAAACTATATTAACATTTGACCTTCTACCTCATCTGTGGCATTATTGAAAGCAGCCGAGATCGGGCGCCGGTGTTTATTGGATAATGAGGCAATCCTGCGGCGTCCCGCCTCGATCAATTGGATGATTGGCGGCAGTAGTCATAGCTACGTCGTACGACACACGCTGCCGCTTCTTGCCTTCTATGTTTACTATGAGACCTCATTTCTCATGCGGTATACTTACATAGCAATTTGTTTTGTGGACTCTTAAAGGGCAACTAGATTTTGCAAGCGTTTAGGACCCCTTTTCGGAGTGTTGGTAATTTTGTCTTCTTTTCATTAATTATACATAATTATCATTTCAATAGCCGTGTGCCCGGTGGGATTTCCCTTCGGATCGCCTATTTAACCCCCATAGAAGATGAATTTTCAATAATCCTTTTTTAGTGCTCTCCTACGTTATAGTTATAAGGAACTCGTGTGCAAAATGTATTACTTCTAGACCCACCGGTTTAAGCTGTGCGTTGTTCGGAAGTCCGAGAGTTACAGATTTATTAAGTAGATGACTCCATATAAATCGACTTTAACAGAAATTAAACATTAGAACAACGGTCTAAATCTTTAGTGAGTGTGAGAATCATTCGAGTTTGGTGTTACTACCATAGTAACGCTTTGGAAGACCTTAGGTTCAGTAAGTAATTACGGTAATCAATCACTGATAACAGTAGGTAATCACGGTCTACATACATTGATTTGCAATACATTAACACTTACACAAGAAAATCTATGCTTTCTTATTATCACGCAGGTAAATTCCTTGAAAAACAAAATTCCGGTCGATGTCTTACAAGAATTTTTCAATTTAATGTAACTGTTCTAATTAACTTACTGAACCTGAGTATTTATTGGCGAACAGTTAACTGGTTAATTAGGGAAAACCTAGTAAATCCACCGTTCCGCAAAAAACCAATATAAATTGCTGAGGCGTACCGCAAATTCAGTCGACAATCGTAAAACAACAAACTGACGAGTTTCCCATCAAATTATGTGGGTAACGAAGAGGGGACCACTTTTCCGCGTTTTTTAAACAAGTACAGTGATTTTCAGAGTCGGCCACGGTGACTGGGCCCACGTGAACTAGCCCAATTAGCTCGGAGCGCTTAATTAGCGGATTAGTGAGCGCGGATCAGATGCCGCGCGCTCGTTACCGCTGAGAATCACCGCGGGTGTCGCATTATGTAGAAAGGTACTGTAAGCTAAAGTGGATGCGCCGTAATGAAGCCGAATTAACTATAATCATAGTTACTGTCTTAATTATTGTAGGTTTAAATAAGCTGATTAATTCATAAAAATTTAATACTTTTTTTTAAAGAAGGTGCAGGTGTTGTTTGTTAAGTTTATGTTCTAAATTAATCCGTCTTCGCAGTTTCTTATAGACGTTGATTTAAGGAAAATAGTAACATGCTGTATATTTAATTGATGTGACTATTTTACTTTATCAGAGGACATAACATCAACAACTCCGCTATGCAGGTTAAATTTACTTGTCCACTGTTTTGTTTACCCCGTTGACTGAGTAATTCCAAATCGACACAACTGTAACGGACTGCACAGTTGATCGATCTGAACTAGATCCACGGCACCTATGGCCGATCGTGCGTAACAAACAATTAGGGCAAATGCAATCAAACATTCACATAATTTTGAAATAAAAGAGGATCTGTTGTGTTAGTTGAAATTTAAATGTGTCATCGGTTGGGACTTGCAGTTCGCTGAAAACTTTGATTGTGTCTATTCATATCTATAAATTAGAGCTTTATTTTTCGATTAAGATAGGTTTTTGAACACATAAAAACAGACACTAGACGAAAATGAAAAAAATGTGACTAAATGGAAAATCAATTGGAAAATTAGATTTCATGATACATCTTTCACGGTCAACGATCCCATCACATTTTATAAAGTTCGGCAATCGTCTTAAAGGTTACGTCAGTTCTCATAGAGATCAAACACAAAATATTGACCAACCCTGGCTCATGGCACTCGAACTTTTCCCATAAACTTTGAAAAGCAGTCGTCGACACGTCGCCGTTGCCCGTATTTGTTGGGAGCGGCAAACTGCCAGTGCAAACAACTAGTGGTCAAATCCCTTAAGTAGGCAGCGGGTCAATATTTTTGTTAATAATTTAGTGTGCGTTGATTCCCACGGGCCGTGGAAACGTAAGAGAGGGCTCGCTTACAGATCACACCCTCTCGTAACTAGGATCAATGTTTGAACAGTGTTCGGTGACCTGTCAGACATCATCTACTCAATTTCATTGGATTCATATTTAAATATTAAGCGCTTTGTTTTTTTTTTCCGTAATGTAAGTGCATCACTTATTCCACCACAATGGTTATACAAAACATGTGATATTTACTCGTAACATAATTTCATAAAAAATACTTGCAATTCCATTTAATAAAGTAATTTTAATTTAAATAATTATAATAAATTATGGGTGGAGAAGTCTGTTATTACTTTTTCATCTCATCGAACTTTTCATTAAATGGAAGCAAGAAGTTGGTCAATGCACAAATTAACAATACGCGGCTCAAACAAAAGATAATTAAGACGTGATGCAATAAAAGCGTTTGCTAATGTGCGGGGAACAAAGGAGAGCCGAAAAACTGCAAATCGGATAAGCAACGAAACAAACTTTCGTAGAATCGCATGATAAAGTGAGTTAGGTATGCTTTGTACAAATTTGTAATGTTACATTGTATACTATCAATGTATGTTTCTTAACAATTAAACACCTGGGTAATTAGGTATTACCAGGGCTTAGTCATCCCTGATTTAGATGATTCACCAAAAGTTCAAAATGATAGAGTTAGATGTACATGTTATTTTTTGTACTTTGCGACTCATTAGCAATTGTTTGAATGACTCAATAGTAATTGTGTACGGCTGAGTAGCTTCAAATAGTCCAAAATATTGTAAATGTGATCAGTCGTCCGTAGATGTTAGTCTCTAATTTATATAATTTCTACGAGACCACTATTTAGTAGATTTTGGCTGCCCTGACATTTTCATGGTAGAACTGTGCACTCATATTATAATTTAACATTTAAAAATAAAAGGTGAATCAAAATATCCATAAAATACCACGACCATTGTAAATCGCTTATTACAATGGTCGTGTATTATAATTTAAAAACCTTCACGTTCTCAAGCGCTGTGATAATTCAGGTAAAGGAAGGAAAAGGAAGGCAAGGAAAGGGAAAAATAGTTCAGTAGAAATGGGAGGTCGGTGTGAAGTAGCAAGGCGCCGAGCACGTGGTGCAAATTGCAAATACCACACTCTCCATACCATTCCGACTAACTACTGTTAGTTTTCCCACACTATGTTATGTAATGCGCATACCTTAGCCCATTAGATCATTTTAGTTTATAATCAAACTGTGAGTAATTAATGAATTATTCTGCTCCCCACGCGTCCATGTAAATCCAACCACTTGTTAGATTTCAGCGTCAAAGCAACTTTTGATGGAATAAATAACTAGACCAAAACTGACTAAAATGCATAAATGCATATTTAACAAGTACATATCGCGATAAACTTGTGCTTGTTAAATGTATAGATCCCTAAGTTGTAATAAATAAGGCTGTTACTATTATAATGTAAATAAAACGTATTTAAAGTAAGCGAAGCCTTCTGTATGGCCCGTAATATTCATGCACAATATTATTTCATGTTCAGTTAACAGTAAAGAAGAACATTTTATGATCAATATGGCAATGTAGAGACTAGAGAAGTGCCAAAAACAGACTAGACAACAAAAAGTTTGTATTGGGAGCAAAACTTGGTAATGGGTGAAATATAGACACAGACTTGGAATGAGGCCTTATTTCTACGGGTGTCATATCGTCAGAGAAATTACTTCAATTTATTTTATCAGGAGAATTGGCAGCAGGGTCTTATCTACAATTCATATATCTAGCGCTAGCATAAATATTAAAGATTGTTAGTTATATCTCTCGAAGGTAGTCGTAGCAATCTACTAGGAAGGCTGTAAAAACAATACCTATCTAGACTTCTATCCTACTACAGATGGGGAAACCTATGTGTAGCAGGATCTCTACAGGCTGTTGGAGCATATGGTTGCGGGATGCCTAACATATGGACAAAGAGTCAAGTCTCTACATACAACAGTTAGTAAAAAAATAAGGTAATATTGCATGAAGTTATTGCGTGTCGAAATTGCTCACTAAAAATAGGTAATCGTGTTAAGTGCACTGTTCAACGTTGATGTAATATTTTCAAGTACAAATTGATGCAAGGCTACTTTTGTATGAACAGCCAGTGAAGTGGCAAATGTAGAGCACTAATATGAGAAGAGTAAACATTTACAACCTGTTCACAAAATGTTGATTTTCAAAAAATAACTACAACTTCAAGGACAGCGAGTTCATTGTAGGTAATACTAGGGCTTTCAGCTAATAAGTTGAAACTGTTAGGTAAATTTTTTCCAAAATTATTTAACGCCTTCTTTGAATTGTTTCAAAGGCTAAGTGTAGGCAATAAAAATAATGGATAATATTTTACTTTATTTTCACTATTAAGTATCAAATGAAATTACATGTAATAGAAATTTTAAAAAAAACCTAATTATAATCGATCAGCCCGTAAACGTCTCTCTTCACACCGCTATAATGAACGGACTTCATTGAATGAAACTGACAACAATGCGATGTAACTCTCATGATTTCTGTATAATGACAGATAATATGTACACAAGGTTGACATTACGGATGCAGTCTCAAGCGTTGAACGGTCGCCAGGTCTTGACAAAGGGCGCGACGCACCAAAACAATAACAATGTCGACAGCGGCGCGTGCGCTGCGTGCGCAAGTGAAACAAATTGTTTCACACTACTGATAACAACACCCAGTGAGCAACAACAGATGCAGTGATAAATCCCTGTAAATTTGACTTTTGCTTGTAATTCTAGAAGGGTAAGGCAATGGTGTATTGTTTGTACACACAGTTCCACATTATAGGAGTAGTCTATGGTCCCTTTCGGTGTACGATTTCAGACCTCTAGCTATAGCTGCTAATGAGAATTTCCAAACCGCAACCTAATTACTCCGATTCGATTTCCAGAACCGGAATCCCACGCTCAACAGTTGTTTTGCAGCTTCCGATGTAAATTGTATGACTATGAGGCGATTTGTTGTCTAGTTGGACTAAAAATGTGTAAAGAAAATAAGTTTGTATACCAGGATCGTGCAAGCCGAACATTTCTGAAAATTGGTTAAGATGAAAGATGTGTTGACATGACAGCTTTCTTTGCAATTTAGGTAAATACTAAGATTTATTTTAAGTAAGTTCTAGACTTTTTCGGGGCGTAGATATACGTCACGGTTACCCTTTAACCTAAAAAGTATCTACGATATGTGCTGCTGCATGATAAGCTAATGACGAATTAGATGTGAAGATAAAATCTAATCGATTAGATCATTGTTCTTTTCGCGAAATAGTTATTACTGCATTTAAACGCTATAAGCGCTATATTATAAGTACGTGCTAATTAAGTACCTACATAATTGGGATTTCCTTTGTCAAATGAGTCACTGACATAGCTCGATCGTCATTGATCAGTATGGTTATAGTTTGATTTTCAGAGAGAAATGAATCACTGTAAGGACGGGTGAGTGGAAACGCGCTCCGCATACCGGAAGGCCGAGCGGGCGGACATGAATGACGTCGCCGATGCGCCGCGTGTAGGTGTACTGTGCCGCAATGCACCTGTGTCATAGACTACTAGACTGCAGATATGCAACACGTTAAATTATGTCGGTGGATAGTAAAACGTACCTACTTGATCATTGTGACCTACCTATATATTCAATAATGAGTTACTTGCAGTAAGGCTGTTGTCAAACACACACCCCCATGTAAAAATACGTTTTAAAAAAGATAAAGATTATGATGTTCGCAGTGATTACCAAATTGACAAAATATGGCAAAGAAAAATTGCGCTTTACGTTTAATAAAAATAATTATACTTTTTTACCCGAGTGCCAAGGATTAGGTATGTTTTTCGCGCTTATCTTGTGTTTGTAAATTTCTTTATTACCTCAAATCTTCCAAACGGCTGGATGGATTTCGATAGTTAAGGTATCGTAACATTAGTTTTAAAAACCCAAGTGTCCTTAGATAGGTGTTTGAAAAAAAAACAAAACGACGGATTTTTGGCTCGTAATAGTAATACGTTAATAAAAAAAATACCAATCTTATCGAGTAGGGTATCATAATAAAGGAAATTAAAAGGGGATTACAAAAATATTATAAGTTATGTTTAAATTTAATTAGAAATAATAAATTGGTTTAAAAAGTTTTTGATACCTACCGTAAAAATGGGCCACGTTTGTGTCGGACAGTTTTTATTTATAAGAGTGTGCCGGGACACTAAAAAGTCTAAAATAAAACAAATAATTTAAAAAATCAAAAACCCGACTGCAAAATAATAAATAAAAGTAATGCACTAAAAAGATCGAAACAAGATTGAGAATAGAAAACAAAATTAAAATAAGCTATAAACGAAGTAAACTCTACTTCGGTTTAACAGACTATATTATAAGCTGAAAGCCTAAGTTAAATTGCAAATTATAAATCAAAAGTCAATTAATTGGTTCCGCCTGCTACTAAACTTAATGCGGGTATTTAACTTAGGCTTTCAGCTAGTGTCCCACCACACTCTGATGAACAAAAACTGTCTGATACAAACGTGGCCCATTTTTACGCTATCAAAAACTTTTCTTAATAAAGTTATGTTTAACATCGCAATAAAAAGTATGTCACAACTTATTAAAAAACAGAACCTCCAGCGACGCACAAATTAAACTCGATTAAATATTCACGCAAGTAGATAATGACGTTAGAACAATGAATCGATATTTCCGCAATAAATAGACGTGTCTATAAATTTCAAGGTTTGCTCTATGGCATCAATATCGTTTAACGAATTGAAAAGGCAACCGGTCGTCTTGTACGTGAGTGAACTACGAGATACGCGGATAGCGGCTGTAGAATGAATTCATTCATTGATTACTACACAGGTACAATGACATCGGTTGATAGAGATTTTTTGCCCTGAGTTTATTAGCTAAGTGCTTGTAATTACGACCAAGGTAACAAGTGAATGATTGTAGTATTACTGTTGTGACTAAATTAAGTAGAGCTTTGTGATCTTTCAGATTGGACGAATACGATTAATCTATTAATTTATTTATTTGTATTTTGTACACTAATTGGGAAAGGTTTTGATTGGCTTTTTTGTTTTAGTGTTAATTCCATTACTAATCTCTTCACCAAAAAAACTGGTTTAGTTATAATATAAATAAAAAAAAGTTTCATTTAACTTTTCGACGCTTGTTTACATTTCACAAGCTCATATAATAGAACAATGAGCGCAGTAAACGAAACGTAACGGGTGTCCCGGTGTTTAGTGTTTACAATGGATACAGAACGTGAGAATTTTGTTCTAAACCAACACTATCCCGGACTTAGGAAGTGTCCTACGTGCCCGTACAAAGGCAGCACACGACAGACCAAATTTTACATTTTATTGAGTAGGCGGCCTAACACAAAAGGTGTCATAAACAATATCTATTGGCTGGTGTACGACATTAAGCCGTAGAACTTACATACAGTCACGTAATTATTTTTGGGTGAAATAAAGCAATTGTTGTTTTTGGTAAAACCCGTGGGAAAGGCTTTTTTTAGTTAAAATTCCCTGCTATACTTCCTGTTAAAAATAAAAGAGATGAATAGAGTAAGCTCCTTATTTCAAAGATTTACATCGCGGCAGTTAAATGGCGTTGCTAAAACGGAAAAATGACACGGAGTACTAAAATGTAGCTTGAAATTGCAAATATCATTCATTACCTTTAAATAACAGCCTTATAGAATAATGATGATAATTAGTCACCCAAAAAATATTACAGCATGTATTGCCAAACAAGCTATAATTTCGCGCAAAGATTAACAATAAGAGCGCAGAATGTCTCAAAGGATAATGTTACTTTTCAATCGTCGCATTTGCGGTGCGGTCGGCACTTCGGCAGTCGGTAACTCGGTACTTACAATATGATCGATGGTGGCCCGACATCCGGCGGACACACGCGAACTTCCGCCCCTCTATTGTCCTCAACCCTCGTTATTAAAATATATTTACCTCCGCAATGAGCCCTCTAAGTGCATCCCGTGTGCACTATGCGCTTCCCGGCATAGTAATGAGGTACCTACGACATACACTTATACTATAAATAATTTATTTTAAATCATGGTTTGCCGTTATCACTTTTCTAATTCCTTTTCCAGTCTGTATGATTTATAAAAATTGCGTGTAGTGTTCCAACCCAGTTAATCTATCTACAACGAACGTAGGCAACACCGCAAAACACTGACATCTTTTCAACTGTTCATAGACCACGGTTTTACAAACAAATTAATTTTAATTACCATTTTAAACTCAGTACTCAATATATTTAAGTATACCGATTTAATAGCTCTTCGACATGAAAAGGGAAGTCCGATAAATGCTAATTGGCCCTTAACAACTGCTTAACCGGCCGTAAAAAAGACTTAATCACTAGCGTAAGTGATCAAGCAAAATGGTTGGTGTCCTCAAACATTATGCGAGTCTGTTCTTTACTTAATCTATACGGAAATGTGTTTAGTGTATCTTTATGTAAAGCATTATTTGAAACGGTATTTTAAAGTAATTACATGTTTACTATAGCTATTATATCTTATTATATAATTATTTTAAATACATAATATAATACCTAATTATTATTTAATTTGTGTACTCTCTCCTTCTATTAATAAAATATAAATGCAAACTGCAAATTGGTAATTTACAAATACGAAATTACCACATTACTAAATTTTATTACAATACTATATGGGAATTAGGTATTTCTGAAACTCAATTTTCCCATAAGTGATGTTCTACTAAATTCTTGATTGTGGGTTTGAAACATCTCGCTTAAAGAAAATAGTAGTCGATTATTAAATTATGAAAATTCCTTTTGAATCGCTTGCGGGGTTACTGGTTGTATTTTTATTATTTTTGCTACAAATTAAACATTTTAACAGACATCTTTTTAAGTTTATTATAGTTTTATACATTACTCATTGTAAGTATAATGTATATTTTTAAAGAATTAATGTTTTTCGTAGCAGGTTGATAGTCTAGCGGTTGAACACTTGCCTTCTATGCAAGAGGATCTATGTTCGAACCCGGCCCACACCTCTGAAATTTCGAATTCACGTGCGGATCATAATTTTATTTTATTATCACTTGCGTTAACGGTGAAGGAAAATATCGTGAGGAAACCTGTACACCTGAGAGGGCTCCATAAATTTCTCGATGATGTGTGTAGTCCGCCAACCCACACCAGGCCAGCGTGGTGGACTATGGCCTAAACCCTCCTCATTCGTAAAAGAGGCCCGTACCCTGCAGTGAGACATTAATGGGCTGATTATCTTGTTATGTAATGTTTCTCGTACAAAAATACCTAGTCTGGCCATAAATACTGTTACAATTAAAAATAAGAAAGATATTACTTTTGAATTTGGAATCTGTCATTTTTATACGATTGTTCATTGGGTTTTCTAATTTTGGCGCCAATACATTGTACAATATTTTGCGATATTAAAATGGAGTGGGGTGATAAAGAGAACCGAATCGCTGTGATTGTATTACACAAAGTTGGTATGGAGCCAAATGCAATTTTTAAAACTCTCCATACGCTTGGTATTAGTCAAATGTTTGTGTACCGGGCTATTAATAGGTACAATGAGACCTCCTCTGTTTGTGACAGAAAAAGATCTGGCCGTCCACGTAGTGTTCGTACGAAAAAGGCGGTCAAAGCAGTAGGTAAGGGAAAGAATTCGAAGAAATTCTGTCCGAAAGCAAAAGATTTTATCTCGGGAGATGAAGATACACCCAGAACCATATAGCGTATTTTAAAAGATGACTTAGGACTTGCAGCCTATAAGAGACGCACTGGTCATTTTTTAACTGATAATTTAAAAAAAGAATAGGGTGGTAAAATCGAAACAACTACTGAAGCGGTACGCAAAGGGAGGTCACAGAAAAATTTTGTTTACGGATGAGAAAATCTTTACAATTGAGCAACATTTTAACAAACAAAATGACCGTATTTATGCTCAAAGCTCTAAGGAAGCTTCCTAATTAGTCGACAGAGTGTAACGTGGGCATTATCCGAATTCAGTGATGGTTTGGTGGGGTGTTAGCTATGAAGGAGTGACTGAGCCATATTTTTGTGAAAAAGGTATGAAAACATCGGCACAAGTGTATCAAGATACCATTCTTGAGAAGGTAGTTAAGCCCCTTAACAACACCATGTTCAATAACCAAGTATGGTCCTTCCAACAAGACTCGGCGCCGGGTCATAAAGCTCGGTCCATGGAGTCTTGGTTGGAAGTGAACGTTTCGGACTTCATCAGAGCCGAAGACTGGCCGTCGTCTAGTCCCGATCTTAATCCACTGGATTATGATTTATGGTCAGTTTTAGAGAGTACGGCTTGCTCTAAACGCCATGATACTTTGGAGTCCCTAAAACAATCCATACGATTGGCAGTGAATAATTTTCCCATGGAAAGAGTGCGTGCTTCTATTGATAACTGGCCTCAACGTTTAAAGGACTATATTGCAGCCAATGGAGACCACTTCGAATAAGCTTTTTATATTTTAAATTCTTTTATATTTATGTATTAAACTAACACACTGTAAAAGTAATAAACATTACTTGTAATCAAAAAAAAAATTTTTCTTCGTGACAATATTTATGGCAAGACTAAGTATAGAGTTAAGTATTTAAAAGTTTATATAAAACGTTTTCAGATTATTTTAATATCAGACGCGACATTTGCTTACGTTCCAAAAAAAGAGAACTTTTTGGACTAGTTCGTACACGCACCCCTCAGACAGCTTAGGGATGGTGCCGTGACGGCAGGTGCGCGAGCGCACGTGCGCCACAGCTTTGAGGCTCCTCACCATCCTGGATTAACTTATAATATTATTTCGGTTAGCAACTACTAATACCTATAAAGATTTTGGGTAAAACAGAATTATTATGCAAGCAAAATATTACTTGAAATAATTTTACAATTGGTACTTAGCTTATACAAATTCGATTCCTAAACAAACTTTATTGCAAAACAGCTTTTAATATCGTAATTCAGCTGGAGTCAAGCTACAGGTAAAGCAAATATCTATTTACGTCACAAAATAACAGTTGTTATCAAACAATTAAAATTAAATTTTTAAATTGTTTGTCTTATCAAATAAGCTCGACTGTGTTAAATATTTTGTACATTTGTTTCTGAAAAAGGGTACGTTAATGCGCCGAGTTAACAGATTTCATGCCCTTATTAGTTTCAAGACGAAGGAATGCAGTTTTTACCTTTGCGCCGCTGGCGCACACCTAATCAATTTAAAGTCAAGTAACTATAAAATAGACTATTCTGTGCAAGTAGCAACGATGCACGTAATTCGTTGGGAATAACCTTTCTGAAGTAAAGATGGAAATAAAAATGCCTGTATTGACCACGAAAACCAAACGTTCAACAGTGGACAGCTACCAGCTGATTATAGTAATTGCAAAGTAAGTAGAGTGTACTGAAAGTAAAAAAAAACAAAAACATTACTGCGGTTTACAATACATTTTTGTGTCCATCTGCTCGAGAACATTATACTATTTAACGCTTCGATAACAATGTTACAAATATAATAATAGTTCAGTCCGGCCATTACTGGGATGATGAGGCACCTACACAATTCAAATTAACGCGCGTGCCGACTCTAAATATCTTCTGCGTTGTTGAACTTAAGTTCAGTTCACATGGGCACTTTAAATGTTAAACATGATTACTTTTATATCTTGTGATAGTATTTTTAAATTTAATTAAAAGTCTATGTCTCTTGCTTGAAAAAGTAGGTACTAAACTTAGTAGTAACTTCGTAGTAGTACCTAGTTGGATTCTAGGATATGCCACAAACAAATTGTAAACAATTAAATAATTTACCGCAAAAAGTTGAACGAAGTTAGACTATACAGCAGTCACACTGTATACCAGAAACTTGCCACATGATAATAAGAACTGGGGGGCTAATGACGTCACATTTGGTGTTTTGACGCAGTTGCACTGACTGCAACTTAGGTAATTGTCTTCAACCTGCATTTGGCAGTTGCATAGTTTGCAGTTGCGACTGGATGCAGTTCACTTGCAGTTATGATTGCGAATATGGAACGAAATATGTTTCACCAAATGTGTCCTTATTAGCCCCCCAGGTATCTCATACTTGAAAGAACGGGCAGGGAAAATGCTAAGATAAATAAAACTATATGATAATAACACTTTAGATAAGTTATATGATAAGTGACCGTATAACTCTACAACAATGAGAGGATGGTACTATTGTTATCGATGAAGAATTTTTGTGTACCCAAAACTAAGATTTCTTTTTCATAACATAGTATGATCATGTATCATCACAGCTTTACTATAAATCTACAAAATGTAAACAAGTCTCAGTCACGGTAGAGGCGCAACGAGTTCGCTACTAAACAATGGCCGTCGACAATGGTGGCAAGTCACCATGGACCGTGGAGCAAGTAGCATGTTGCCACAATGTCACTCGACACTGCAGCTCAAACCTGTCCGACTCCATACACCTACTTGTATGATGCGTCATTACCAAGTCTGGAGATATGTGTTTACAGTTTGTACCGAAATAGGCTTTGGGTTTTGTATTCGTAACTTCGAATAATTCACTTCTATTACAGCTACTGTGCTATTTCCCTGCTTTAATATGGAAGATCTTCATTTTTTCAAGAGTATATTATTCTATTCGGGAATGCATAAATGTGCTTGTAAATAGTCCTTAACGTCTAACACAACCGATATCACGTCAAAACAATGAAAAACATTGAATTAACAACCCCACTAATTGCGGTGAATGAATTCACACACATGCCGCATGGCAACGGCAATGGCACGTCAATCCATGTCCACCCTTAAGAATACTTAAAGAACGCGCAAGTACAATCGGCCGGAAACGGAAGGCGCGCGTTTCGCGATCTCTCGGCGAAATTCGGGCGGCAGTCGGCAGCTGCGCGTGCTCCGCCGCTTTACCAGCTGCTATCTAATAGGTCATTTCCGCTTTGTTTACCGTACTGTCCGAGTTCAATGAGGCTAGAATAATTACTCCATAAAATGTGATTGTATCCTATGGTTATTGTGATTACTTACCAGCTATAAATAAGGGCAGGCCTTTCAAAGAATACTAGACTTACTCCAGACGGCATGGGATTTTATAAAAGAAAAATCGTTTGCATAACGACAGATTTTTTCACGCTCATACAACTTCACCCTCATAATACTGCTCGCACAGAATTCTTTTGCATGGTGTTTTTACATACTCTCAGTTAGTTATATTTAGATCATAGTTACATTTATGACATAAAAAATGCAAAGCGTCATCCTTATTTTTAGTTAGGCTGTAGGGGAGATACCGAAAGCTTCCGTCAATTTATCACCTGGATTAGAAAAAAATATCCCTGGGGACAGTTGATCGCATAAGGGAAGAAAGGCAAATGAAAAAATAATGATTTTAATTTTAGGACACGCAACTAAAACATGTCGCATGCTTAAAAATAAGTTTTGATAAAAAAGGTTCACAGTTGTTTAATTAATTACTGTTTGATTGTTTTCAGTTCAAACGGAAGCATTTACAGATGTCCCTTCCATAATATTTTTTCCTTTTCTAAAATAGAAACATAAGAAGCGTGAACTTTTTTGGTCGATGACAAATATCTCTTGTAGCCAGCCGGGCGTTATTAGGCCGAGGCTACACATAACCGCGACGCGCACTGCGACACAAACGATTGAACAAAATATATTAATATTCACCTGTGTGGCTACACTATACACAATGGTGATTTTATAGTGTAGTCGTGTAGTATACACGTGAATATTAATATAGTTGTTTTAGATAACATAACATCACGCCTTGTACTCCCCGAAGGGTTCGGCAGAAGTGTGTTAGTACACCCTCGTTTCGCCAGTTATGTTTAAGTCCCATGTAATAGTGGGCCTATTGCCATTAACCGGGCACAAATCCAGACTGCAGGCTGCTACTGAGAAATTCCTAAAAATCCAATAATACTTTGCCTGACCTGGGGATCGAACCTAGGACCCCATGCTCAATAGTCGCGCTTGCGACAACTAGACCAACAAGGCAGTTTACTGGTTTTAATATGAGTATATGTCACAATTAACGTCGCGGCTATTGTGTAGGCTCGGCCTTAATTCTGCGTGTTTGTGGCAGAAGGAAATTTAATAAAGCTCCACGATTTATAGACTCCTGGCGACTACAGGAAGTATCACTAACGCAAGCTAGACATTAAGTGGTTTCCTCCTTGAGTTCAGTTTGCGGGAATTTTTAATTAGCACTTAACCTGATTTCTGATCTTTGTCAGTAAGGAGAAGTTTTCATTGCGTATAGTGTACTTAAAAAAGTTATGCAATTTATAATCAGTAAACCTCCATTCCAAATGTTATTGCAGAGGAACAGTTGATGGTTTAAACTGGTTTCCTATTCGTATCATTCGTAAGCAAAGGGAAGCCACGAGTAGCCCCATCGAATTTTTTTTGCTGAATCACTTGAAGTTAACCCCTCGGCTGCGAAGTGCATATGTCAGTAAAAAGTAATTCGATTACCCTCAGAGCGCCTTTCCATCTGTCGAGCCCCTCCGTCGCTGGGGCCGCAAAAAGCCACGCGCCCAAATACCTTCTTCCGCCAACCTGCTTCCGCTGCTCAAACATTGCTATCGCTGTTAATTGTTGATATCAGCTTTCTACCGTGCATCTGCTCATTTGTTTTCGCATTATTGCTCTGTACATTTATCACCTGGAATATTATCTTTTCATTTCTTATATCAAAACTATTGACTTCCCCAAATAAGATAAACTATTCAATACCAAAACATTGAGTGCGTCTTTTATCTCTGTGATACTTGAATAGACAGACATCGAGGCGATCCTTTTCTTCTTAAAAAACATTCAATAAAAAATATACTTTAGTTACGGATGTAAATAACATATCGATAACAGCGTTTTTGAGTGAAAACATCCGAAAAAACGAGTAATGTGTACATCTGGTAGCCTGGCGTTGAAATATCGCGTCATCGAGATACGCCGCGCCCGCGCCGCGCCGCCTCCGCCGCGTGCTACCCGTACCCGTAGGCCGTAGCTAACTGCACCGATATGTTGATGTTATTTTTATCTAAACACGCACATCGTAACTCTTAAGTATGTTTACATTATATCGTAGTAAACATGAATGAAAGTGTATCATGTGACCTTTATTGACTTTTTTATCGCGTCATATTTTTATTTATTGTTTATTCTTACGCCCGTAGTAAATTATGTTATGACATCATAAATATGAATATAAATCATGATTTAACAAAATATAATCCTAAAATATTTCTCATTTTGCTAAAATAATTATGATCAATCACAATAATTTATATTTAGTATTTTCTTATAAAAAATATCATACAAAAAAATCTTCTATTATACTACGTTATGAATTTCATAATACAGATTTTAATGACTACCATACATTTATTGCTTAATAGGACATATTAACAACTGACCTATTTTCTTTTGTTGCAGGTATGTACGCATCTCCAATTACAAGGGCAAGTAGCACCGAAACATGAATTACAAGAAGCACCGTGTAATCTTATTACAACGACTGTTACAAACTTGTGTAAAACGAGATTATGCTCTTAACGCGCTTTTACTACCATGATCTATTGTATTCCTGGTAATCCTATTGTCCCACATAGGTTAGCGCCTGGCGAAACCGCCTTATCTCTCACTTATCTTGTTCACGGTAGCAGGAACAACAGATTAGGTAATCCATTCAGTTACTTCGTTATCTGCTGTTGCATCGCGTGCTGTTTGTCCCCTAATTTGTAAGGGATGGTATCAATTTGCGATAGAAAAACATGATCGAGTTTATAGAAGCACCTTTATCAGGATCGCATGGTTTTTAATACGGTTACCTATCTCCCCTCTCTTCCCTTGGGTGTCATAAAGGGTCAGTGAGGGTTCTATAAGATTGAATGGGCACTTGGGCAGACTCAACTTATTTAGTGATAACGTTTTACGATGATCTCTAATCCCATTCATTGATTACTATGATCGTTCGATGTAGAACGCCGTTGGACGTTTATGAATGATTCTTTGTTGAATGACAATCATTAGTGTATCATTTTTATTCGGAATGCACACATTGTGTCAATAATATATGCCTATGTAGTAACGTGGGTTGAATTATGTTTTAAACATTTAGGACTACGCACAAATCTGTAAAATGTTATAAGTAATTAAGTAACTAAAGACTTGGTGACGATGTAAACGAATATTGTAACCTCGACAATGTGTTTTGTATCGATTATATTATTCATATTTAACAGTGGTGGGCTGACAAAGCAATCCATCAGTATTTGGGCCAAATCCCTAACATCTGTTAGGCAAGGTGTCTTTACTTGCACAGTAACCATTCAATTATATTTGCCACACGTGTCCCGAATATCGATTTAACTTCGTGATGTTTTTAGTTTACGTCCTAAAGTGTATTTTAATAGCTTTTAGTAAGGTCAGATAGTATCTACTTTAATTATTTGAATTTGATTTGTTGTCCCCTTGAGTAATCGATAGAGATATATCGCTAGCTATGTTCGTAACGATTGTTCAGGGGCAGCCTGATTGTAGTTACCAAAATAAAAAAAAATCAAATTGTCTATAGAGGTGTGACGAATATATTCGTAATAGGTATAGGTATTATAATACAACGCATTATATTCATATTAGGTAAGCGAATATAGAGTAATAAGCTACCAGGTATTAGTCAAATAATAGGGAAGGATCCGTAATTCAATTTAATCACCGTTTCACTTAAATAATATCTAGGCATACGTGAATATATGCATATTCACGAGAATCTTGTAGGTATTTCATATTCATAATCTTTATTCTGGAGAATAGGTACGTTTCACATCAATATTAGATTCAATTAGATTGAGTACCGAATATCAATCGGTTTACTAATATTTGACTAATACCCAGTAATAGGTGTGGTACTATCATGATTTGAGTTAACGAATATTTTTAATATTAGGATTATCTAAAAAAAGACCCTAATATACATCTCTAATTGTCTATACAATACTTACTAAACATTCTGTTGGTTGGTTACTAATACCTATCGAGTAAGCTTACCTACTGACATTTTATATTCCTTCCTATATTTTCCAATCAATTAAAATTCCTAAAAACATTTTATCTCACAAAATAATAACCTTTCAAAGTTCATGTACCTATCGCCCACCGCAGTAAGGGGTGCGCCATCAATCTGGAGCACTAGCCGGCTGCTAATGTATTTTTTCTGAGACATGTGCTACTACACTGCTAATTTACCGATAGGAAAGGTGTTCGGCACCCACACTGCGCACAGATTTAACATGTGTCGACGTCCGACTATCCATTTGTAACAACCTTTGCAAACTTCCATATTATTGGGTTATTTTGGTAGAGCTTTTTATACAGCGTGTCAGATGTTTTTAATATTTTGACAGGCAAGGAGAAATAGCTTTGAAACACAAACATATCACCTAGATCACGATAACTGATAACGATAACACAATAAACAACTTTCTAGATAACATTAGAAACAATCAAATAATTTTATGACTAGCTTTTAACGTGCCCCATGGCGTCGATATCGTAAAGTGTACTAAGTCGCACCACACTTACGTGAAACCCCATGACGCAGCGGTCATAAATACCGAACACTGCCCCGGGAATGGGGGTCCGGACTAAACAACGTACCTGCGTCGTAAGGGGAGTTTGCAAGTTTTATTAGGAAAAACAATTCGCGAATTGAATTCGTCTACGAGGGCGGCGAATCTTGTACTTACCGTATTTTCAAGCTACAGTATGTGGCAATTATTTTTATTACTGCCGTTCAAGTAAATATTTGGCACGAGTTCTATTATTTCGGTTGCAGCTTTTCCCCGCATTAACTGCTTTGTGGAATAAATGTGGAGTAAATTTGGCATATTGGATTTTCATCATCCTTGAATTAAGTAGACCGATTCGATTACGAGTATGAAATGATCCGTATCGTTGTTAGGACTAATATGATATTCCTGCCATGTCATGCACAAACATTAAAAGACTGAGTAAGGAATGAGGAATACGAAACAAAATTAGGATTACCATGCTTCCTACAATTATCAGATTAATTAAACAACTATCTCCTTCGATAGTAATTATGAAATTATTGGGCAGAAAAATGAATTTTTAAGACATTCGTTTAATCGTAAATGTACTACATTCGTATCGCTCTATTATCGTATTCTTAATAACTCAACTATAATTAATACATGACCCACCGACCTCATTACCTTCAAAGTTTTATGGAAATTAGCATTAATGAAACAATTCAGCGTAAGTCCACTACGTAACACAAACCGTAGCTACCATTGAACTGTCTAATTATCACATTTGAGTAGATAATCTTCTAAAAGCACTCGTCATTTCGTTAATAAAGACACAATTCTGTACTGATATATGTATTTAAGTCGTACAGCGGAAATGTTATTCTGATTCGAATAATTGCTAGCGTTGCTTTGGTGATTACATGGTACACGTAATCGAGTCAAAATCGCCCCAAATTTTTGTAGCACAATAGTTCGGACACAATCGTACGAGGTAATTGCATTTAATTGGTCGTGTCGCATTCATATTGGTCATTTCGCTTTGAATACGACATTTGGGAATTGAAACCCTTATATTACAGCCCACTTTTCGTGTTACTATTTAAATATATTAAGGCCGAATCACCCAATTTAATTTCTAGCGCAATTTGATTGGGTTGCCTTAAAATTAATCTACTTACAACAGTAACAATACAATTTTCGAGGATATATAAAAAAAAAGTAAAGTCGTGCTTATAATAGTGACACTGCTTTTTCAAGGTGTCCGGGTCAAGTTTCGGAACTTGTATCATTATTCACTCGCAAAAATATAACGTTTAGGTATAGCATAGTAAAGTAAGCTGATAGTTTGGGACAAAAAACAGGACGGCGCCACCAAGCCTGACAAGTCTCAACAACATAGATTATTCTCGCGTCCTAGATAGAAAGTAGATAAAGTATATTTATGGGATAATATTGCCTATCACTCAGTCCTAACAACACATTACTACGCACGTTTGACACAACCTATTTTCGTGATGTTTTCCTCCCAACTTGCAAGTTTGCAGAGCGATCCATTTCCCTAAAATATAGTCATGGTATTGTTCTTAACCCTTATTTGCCGTCTTGTATAACTATCTCGATTATTTTCCTTGAATGTTTTATGCATGAGATGAGAACAAATGGTAAATATATTCTGGCGGTGGTCAGAAGCCAAGTTTTGGTTTATTAACAAAAATACAGGCTAGCTGTAGCAATCAAACATGAATTACTCAGACAGAGTGGCGCCGTGCTAGAACGCTAGGCATCATCACTATGTAAATGTTATCTTGTTATGTTATTTTCTGTCGCATGTTGTGGCGCGATGATCGTTGATATAAATTCAACGATAAGAACCTCTTGGTGTTTTTAGTGAAGTTCGTTCTTAAAAAATATTCACAAAGTTCATGGAAAAAATTTGGATTTGGAGATTTTGTTGCTTTGAATTAAAATTTTGTCTCAACTTTCAAAAATATTGGCCAGATGATGAGTAGCTAGTTTATGCAAAGAAATCTCGGTGGTCATTTTGAATTTAAATCAGTCATTTTCACAATAAAAACAGTTAACCGAAAAACTTTACTCCAGAACATAGTAACTGCAAGCAAGTTTGAAGTACCAACATGAAGCCCATCAAAAGCGGAAGACGTTAGACGCGAGTCGCGACGGCGTCAACCCCTGCTTGTTACCGAATTTATTGCAATCCGATACACGCGTAGCATGTCTGGACGAGGGGGGGCGAAATCGTTTACTTCCCTACTAACCACTTTTTCTACTGATACGATGTCGATCCCTGATTTTTCCTTTTTCAGTCAGTTTTCGTTAAATGGCCTGCGTTATATTATAAATGATCGTATTTTTGTTTTATTTATGGTTATCGTTCGTGACTAAGGAGAATGAGTTATAATCAATAGGGGTTGTATTTTATCGGTTGATGCCGAGAGCAGATTGCTGACCTCGTTTAGGAAATTATCATAGAACAAGTAGTAGCTATACAATAATTAAACCGTAATTCTAAGCACGTTTCAATTTTGAAAATAAGTAATTCTAAAATTGTAAAACAAGGTACGCATAGAAATATAATACTCAACTTAAGAAAGAGTTAAGTTTTTCTTTTCCATTTATGGGATACACATTCACAAGAAAAATCGTCAGGCGATATTAAATTTCTCCCATCTGATCCTTAGAACTTTTGGACTGATATTTATAATATAATCTAACTCCAACACGAATTGTTTGAAGTAATTGCAAGTCACATGAAACCAAATTATATATTTCCATGAGTTTCACATAAGTTATGGCGTTATGGCGTCATGACCTGAAATAAGGTCTTGCATGTTAAACCGACTCTATATTACACGACATATTTTCCATCAACGAAATATAATCTACAGGGGAAAATGAGAAAAACGCGTGTTGGGCGTGCGGTCAATGCCTTACGCCGCGGCCGCCCTGCCTATAGACCTAATGTGCTGATAAATAACTTTATGTTGTTGGTTTTATTTTATTGAAAACGTAATGAGGTTAGTTAAAACGCGAACACACGACTTAGTCTGGTGTTAATTGAAATTATGATAGAAAGTACTCAATTCAATTGTATAATAGTTATAAATCCTTATTTTGATAATTGTTAAACAAGATTGATTTATTTATTTGTACGTAAGACACAGCAGCAACTCATTTACAAATTAAAACACAGATATAAACGTTCACAAGAAGGTCCTGTGGAAATAAGTCATTTAATGTTGCAGGCATGCACATTATTCACAGTGGGACGAAGAGACTATTGCCATTTTATTATTAATAGTATGTTAGTGTTTGAGACATAAACAGACTTTGACCTCTGAGTTTGTTTTGGCTTTTCTTCTCAGAGCTAGTCAGATAGGAAATGCCGGCGCCATCTAGTCTTAAAAAAAAACATTGCATTGACTTGTAAAAGTGTCTGTAACAGATTTATTTACAGAAATAAAAATAATTTATCATTTAACACAAGATCGAAAGTTACGACTGACGTTCTATTTTCTCAAGCGTAATTTTTCAATTTTTAATAGGTATGCTGAGCCTTTAATTTTTTATTTTAATTTGGTTCAGCAAATAAAATTTTTCGACGGTATAATAGCAAAATATTAATACCTATAGCATACCGATTCTTATCACTTTTCAATTTTCAGTTAACTGTGTAATTAGCTTTTAAAAATTATATGTATAGTGTAATTTATGTAATTTGGATGTAATCTCAATGGGTTCAGTTGTTACGACTACTTAATTGCTATGGTGGTCACATAAATATTGCGGATAAGCGATAGAAGGGAAGTCGACTTGATTAGCTATGCGGGCTTCTTATATTACCACGTAAACATAAAACACGTAGGTAATGAGTTTAACGAAACAAATTCATTTCGAACTTATTTAAATACTGTGCATTTAGTTGGAAAAGTAATCTATTAGTTTTTAAATTGTTATTTTTGTAGATCGAAGAAGAAAAAGAACATTGATGTTCTATTGTTTAGTTTACCCATGTTTTCTCGGCTTTTCCTCGGCTTGTTTCAAAACTTTTCCCGGCGTTTTCTCGGCTTGTTGGCAGCGTCCATTTTGCTCAAAGGAAGTGGTCGTGCGCTTACTAATGAGCGCATAATGAAAATATAATGAGCGCTCTTTCTTCGTCTGAGACTTGGCTAGTTTCTTTTAGGGGCTTTATGTAGACCAAATGCCCTCTCAACTCTGCACCCTTAAGAAAGCCTGCTTTTAGTTATTCGTCTACAGCGTACCATTGCCCATTCACCTGGTTATTGTTGTCTTTCTTTCTTACTAAAGAATGCAGTCTAGTTAATACATAATGTACCTTTGTAACTTGTTATATTCAAATTAGAAATGAAAAGTTTAAAAAAAATTTGGACAATAAATTGCACACTTACATAAAAGATAAGGAAAAACGGCATGTTACAGCATTTTGTTAAACGTAAACTTTCTCGATTATGCGCTATTATTGTCAATTCGTTCTTATCTGACAGAGAAAGCTTCCGATAAAAGAAAACGTGGGATTCTGCTACAGAAAGTTTTATACAAAACGTCAACATTACAATACTGCGATTCAATTATATGCCACGTTTCTAGTGCCATATTGTTTTTTAACGTAATTAGTTCAGCACAATTGAACGTGGATTGAAAGAAATTAATATCGTCGCATTGTTGCTGTCATTTCTATTTTTGTTTCTTTCACTTTGATTTCATATTACACACCACATAAGAATAAAATTGTTACTCTACTTTTATCCAATTCTTCACGGCCGATTCACCAGCAGTCTTTGGTATTTCGGGTACCGTTGACATTTAACAATGTTGTAAATCCGGTTCATTCATAATTATTTATTTAAACTTAAAAAAAACATCAGTATGTACAATGTGTGGTGCGCACTGAATGTGGATGGGCATTATGTCCACCTGCGCATGCGCGGCGGACCGGACGGACGCGTGCGACGACTAATGTAACAAAACCAACCACATATTTGCGACTTATCGTTGAATTATTCAAGATATCATCTCGTTATTTTATCAATTATGTCAGCGCGATAAACACTTGCTGAAGTAACTTACGAAAATTATAGCTATGGGTTTATTGCATAAATCGAATTACTTTTTTTTTACACATTATCAAACTTATTTCGTACGAGAACGTATAAAACATTTTTCAAACCAAACAACCATTACCAGTTATGAAAAAAAAACAATTCAATATTCATAAAAACACACAGGATTCCTGTCATAAAGGAAGCATGCCAACACGAGCATGTTGTATGAACGGCCACATTAATAACTGAGATGCGACAAGAAGCGGTCCACACCACCTCACCTCCGGTGTCCTCTCGATCCTGGGCCAGTTTTTATTCGCGCATACCTGCAAAGTTCGCCGAGCGCCTCATGCGTATGAAGTATGAACGTACACCCATACGTACTAAAAAAGTAAGGGAATTTCATTGAGTTTATTTCCACAGTGTGAAAATTTTGTAAACTACACTTCGTTCCACTAAATTGTTAAGAAAACACTTTAAAATCGGTGAAGTTTATAAACTACATATTATTATTTAATAAATATCCAACCTGTGCGTAGATACACCGTAGGGTTAAGAAAACAAGTAGTATCACTATATCTACAATAATTTACTTTACTAGCGAAAAGAACTTTACATAGGTAAGTTGGATAATTTTATTAATTTGACATACTATCGATTTATTAATATAACTTCTGTAACCGAAAAAAAATTGTTAAATACCTAGTATTTAAAAAGTTAATATTATGTTAGAATCACACAGTCTTCCAAATTTCCATACCAGATAATTTATCTATAGTTTTTATAACTAAAACTTTAGGGAGTGTGGTAGTAATTACATAGCACTACACACCACGACTACTTGTTACGCTTTCTAAACATTATTTTGTTACTGCTATGCTTCTATTGTAATCATTTTAATGATCATAATGAAATTACTACTTACTAAATGTAAATTTTAATTACGTTATACATTTGTGGGTTTGAACAGATAATGGTGTCGATTCTGTAACACATTTTGACAGTACTAAATTAGACTAAACGCAACTGTCACTTTCTTTTTTATTGAAACAGAAAGAGACAAACACCCTTAGTTTAGTTTAGTCCTGTCAAAGTGCGCAAAAGAATCGACACCATTGTCTATAAGGTTATACTTAAACTCAACTGTTCTACTTAAAGTCTGTTTGACTATTTATACCGTTTACTAAAATGACTATAAAATATAGTGATATGATCTTGAAAAAAGAAACGAAAATTACCACCAAAGCATTGCCTTAGAGAGCTTTTTGGCGTAAAAAAGAAAGCTCGTTTGCAAACCTTGTCTTCTAGATTCCAAAATTTACCTGAAATCATATTAAAGGTACCACAAATCAGGTAAGCTTAATTCTCTAGGCTTCTTTATTTAAATAATATGCAGATTCCTCATGACTATAAAATTATACTACATATTTCAAATAGGCCTCTGAAACTACCTTTAAGACGGACATGAAAAGTCTGCAACAATTATAGTGTTTATGTACCAAGGAAGTGTTTCTCCAGATCGGACAAGCGTTGAAACTAAACGTAGTGTCAAACGGATCCGTGGGAGCATTTTAGTGAGTGCGTGTGAACTAAGCGCGACAATAGGCCGAGTACACACATGATGCACTGAGAAGCTCTGATTTAGAGGAGACATTACGTCGAACAATGCCGGATCGGTGTGGCGCAATCTTACGATAATTACGTGCATTGCGTAGGACGCATGGGAACTGGCGACCTCCAACCGTTGCACGGCCGAACTAAACTCACAACCTTCCTTGTACTTGAACTTACATCACCATTCATATATATATATTTGCATAATATACTTCATAAATCGTGAAACCTAGATATGTATTATAAAAATGTATGTTTAAATTTTTGAAACCGTATGTATTTGTATGTGGGTATCAAATCACCTTCTATATGGAAAGTAGCCATATAGGAAAAATAATGACTGCCCAAAATTAGTTTTAGGTTAATATTACATGAAATCCTTAAAGCCTTAATATAAATTCATATACATAGAAATTAGGAGATGATCCCTAAATTGTCTGTCGGCAGTGAGTTTTGACAGTAACTTTTTGGCACTTTGCCTTTTTCAGAGAACATTTATTATAATCTTTATTCGTATGTCTAGATGGTGTACATTAGGAAAAAATATATGTATAGTAAGAAAACACTTTTATGTTCGTTTCTTCACAAAAGATTTCTCACAATTATCTCTAGACTAATAAAAGTCGCAATCTTACATTTTCGTAACGTTACAAATGTAATAATAATCTTAGGCTATTGTAACACCCACGATACTTGCCTACAATGTATACCTACATGTTTCTGCTTTCCTGATACATATCTCTACAGGTCAATCCATCATAGCTGTCTGGAACCTAGTCATTGTGACGTAATAGCGAATTTAACCCGCTTATCATTTGTTTGAGAACGTTTCTCAATCAAGATGCAGCATGCAGTAGGTATGCTCGGCACTTCCTGAAATAAAGTCACTCAGTAGCCTTGGAGAGCTTTCCATTTAAGTAGGACGAGACTTTTGAATAGCCGACGAACAGCGTAATTAATATAAGTAGATATCTCTTTTTTCTATTACAGATATAGAGACATAAAGAAATAGCAATTCCTTTTGAGTCTTGAGGTTAGTATAAAAATAGAAAGATCAAGAAAGTAGCGAATTTTAACTTAATTAAATTTTTCCGATGTTATAAAAGACAGTTATTTTCGTTAGAAGAGTGCGTTCTTCAGTTACGTTGAAATTAAATCGTTAGAACTAACCCTAGCTATGTTCAAATTGCAATGACCACTGATCGCAACCTGCTCTAATTTGACAAGTTTACCATCAGTGCCTACGTCAAAGATCATTAAGACCACCCTGTATTAATGTGCTATATGAGTTGTCATCAAGGTGCAATGGCCACTGGTCCCGCCCTGCGCTAATTTGACAAGCTTATGCCGCATCGTAGCGTGATACACGCCAACTTTCAACTAGCCCGCAATGTTACAGTAAAATGGATTACTTACGTATGAAAATGAATCCGCTCGAAAATGTCTGAGACACGAACTGTCAGTACGGTACCGTCGCGTCGTATCGTGTGCGTCTGATAAAGCTATTAAATATATTTCAGCTATAAAAGATCGCTACACGCAGATAAAGATGTAACTTCAATATTTTAACTTTGTTTCAACCTGAAATACAATTTTCGTCTCATTTACTGTTGACACGAAATTGAAATTGGGTGGAAAACAGCTTGCTGCGTAGAATTATCTTACAACTTTAATATTTTCTACCAACGTGGCTTTAAAAGTGCTTCGACACTCAGAGATGTCTATTTATTACTCGATATCATCTTAGGATCCTGGAGATCACTAGTGTGATACGTATCCACTTTGATATGTTTAATAGGTACTCTCATATCACACTAAAAATCAATCAGTTCAATGATATCTCAATATAAAGTTAACAAACCAATTACTCGGTAAAAAAAGAAATCACGTTATTTATTACCTTCGAATACAATCAAACGAATAACATTTATTTTTAATACCGCGACCGGTGAATCGTTTATAATTATTCGCGCGTGGCCTACAATGGAGCGAGAGCAATAAAATCGCGACCCAAACAAACAATCGAATGAATAACAAACAACATCTCACATTTAAACGCAATAACAATGTTTTAGAGCTGTACGTATCGAATGTTTATGGTAAAGACAACATTAAGCGGGAAGATGCCACAAGAATAAATTTTAAGAAGCTTCTCTTCAACGCGCGATTCTTGACTGCTTTAATTTAATTCATTTCATTACATGAATGACACAGTTGATTCATAAGTCTAACTTCACAGGGTTTTATTTCAAAACACGGATCACGTTAAATCGTCGCCTTGTTTTTACCTCAAGTCTATCATTACTCGTCGACGTCCTAATGTTACCAAGTGCGAGATCGGTTAAGAGTCGCGACGCCGACGCCTGCAAAGAGAGCACCACGACAGGATCGTCGGGCGACGCGGATGTCGACAGATTTAGACTCACCCAACCCGTCGTAAAGGATTTGCGAAAAGGGTTACCATGTATGTATCTCTCACAATTTTATCCATAGCATAGAGAAAGGCAGCGATATAGCGCCAAAGCCTTTACTGACAGGAAAGGTGGACAATTCGCTTAAAAATATTTCAGGGATTTTGCTGACTATCGTTTCATTCAATCAGTCAAATGTCTGATTCGAAAAAATTCAAACGAAACAGAAATGTCTTTACGTACTTTGTTATGAATCTATGAACAAAGCTACTCTAATATTTAACAAAATTATTCCTACCGCTTTGCCGTATAGTTGCTCTAACATCCGAGAATAACCCGCGATTAATGTCGCCTAGGCAATTTAAATCCAAACGATGCATTTAGTAGCAGACTGTAGCAGAATGTCTAACATATCAGAAACAATAAACGGTATCCCTAGTTGCGTCGAGTCCGAGCTCCGAGCGTGCCCCTCGTGTTGCGAATTGTTTGAACTAATTCTGGCCTTAATGTCTACGTAATAGGTGCATAAATTTTCACCTTAGGGTAACTGGGCGGATGTGTTGGAGAACAGACGTAAGCTACCTTCCCTATTAAACTGTGTAACGTCTATACAATGTACTCACGATTCAATTTAATTAAGTTTCCATACGGTTGTGGGTTGAGTGTTCCACCTTTTTCTAAACTTAGTGATTAGGATTCGTCATGACTTGCTTCAATTTAACAGTATCTCTTCTGTATTATTCCAGGCATCAAAGTTGTTAACAGGTTCATTAGAAGCTGCACTTGTCTACACCAGATGCAAAAATGTCAAATAAAGCAATATAAAACCAGTACTAAGCAGCTGAAACATTAGTCCTTGAAGAGGCGCGTGCGCTAGCGGGCCGGCCTCCTGACCTATTCCGCGGCCTTGCAGATGCCTCCAAGCAGGTGCTAATAAATAATTACAGAATTATTTCTACCAGCTATTCCGTATGTCCGTGGTCACTCGAGCTGTTAGTCTGTTAGTGCTCTGGAATGCGATGTCGAGCGTTTACTATCACTTATTATTAGCTGTAATGTTGGAATAAGTTAATGTCTCTTAAGAATGCGTGCAAACGGAATATTCTTAGTGACGGTTACTCGGGTTAGTGAGATTGACAAAATGACATCGACTCGGTTCCTGCAGCAATCTGTTCACTAGGAAATTGTTATTATACTTTTAAATATAATATATATAATTTTCAAATCGATACGTTCAGTAATTTGCTCAACAAAATCTATTTTCAATGTATGAGAATTTTAAATTTTAGTCGAGGAGCACTCTTTTTTTAACTATCGCCTTTTTGAAGTTTTCTGTGTCCCACTTAGATGTAGAATATTTAGAAGGTAACTAAAACTTAACCTAGGCTATAAAAGCAACTGGAACATTGCAGTTGAAACACAACGAAAGTTCACTCTACCTACTGAATAATTCTGGCAAAGAACTACAAAGAGATGTAGAAGGTGATTACATTTTTCTTTGTCCGTGTTGCAACCAAAGTAGACAGTAAGTGTATTGTTGAAAAAATTTGATGTTCTTATCATTATCTATATTGAAACTAGTTACAAAAAGATATCGAAACACAACAGTGACACTTGTCGATATGCAAACACAAACAGTGAGTGACGCGCGACTTCACTTGAAAATTTCAATAGATAAGTCGCGTGTCTGACCGAAGAAGGCTACAACCTAAAATATACTTAGTATAACTATGCAAACATAATTATGCATCTGAAATAATAGACATACTGCCTTAGGGTAATCCACATAAAGCTGAGGATTGTTTTTTGTAGTGGTTAAATGTAACATGGTAAGGTAGTGTCGGCTGTGGCTCAAACAAGAGGTGTTTGCAAGAGATAGCAGCTATCGCCTGGGAACGTCAAACAGGCGGGCCTGTCCCGCGTGCCACTGCCTCCCGACACTTGCACAACAGATTCACTGTACCGAAGAAATACCTACCTGGTAATGCGATTTCGTAGTAGATTTATGCGAATTGCGACTCGATTAAGGATTGTAGGCTAATAAATGTCTATAGATGTTGAAAGAAAAATGTTTCATTTTCTTAATCGTTGTTTTAGAGATCTTACTAAACCTTGCCTAATTGTACTGATATGAAAGCCATCCTGAGTCAGATCAGATGGTGTTCTGGTGTTAGTTTCATACTTCTTCCAGTTGGAGTTCTAAACTAAGTTTACCAAAGTAAGTACAGTCAAAGTGAGAGTTCTAGAATAAGTATAAGTAATTCGGAAAGCAGTAATTATTT
Source organism: Amphipyra berbera (assembly GCA_910594945.2). Classification (NCBI taxonomy): domain Eukaryota; kingdom Metazoa; phylum Arthropoda; class Insecta; order Lepidoptera; family Noctuidae; genus Amphipyra; species Amphipyra berbera. Next base: position 13,971,086 of record OU343125.1, read on the forward strand.
ATGGAACAGAGAAGTCCTTTTAACTGAGTCACTTTTCTCGGAGAACTCATTAAATGCTCTAAGCACTAATCATTCTATTTAAATCTGTGTCAGCAAAACAAACTAAGTGCTACACTAAATACATCCCTATATGAATTAAATTTACTAGGGCATGCGCGAAAACCACAGCACCAGAACTCTACCGTGCGAATCTCTGCATGCGATTATATCTTTGTTCTATCCAAAAGGGAACACTGTCGGCGTTTATGTGTTGCATAAATAGCTCGAAATTTACGAGCCGGAACGAACAGTAGTACTTGTGTTTGCTACGGCCGGGCCCCAGGAACTATACATACTCAATTTTTATGTCCTGTCTCTATTTATAATAATAAAGATGGAAAGGGAGAGGGAATATTTTGAGCGACGTTTTATAGTGTAGGAGTGTTCGAAGCACCGGTTGTAGAATTATTAATTTGATGAGTGTCGGAACTACGGCAATCGGTATTCAAGGAGCGACAGCACGTCCGTCCGTGCGTCCGTCGGCGCCAAGGATCTGTGACGTACAACTTTACTATGCCGACGATTTCTATATTTGCGATCTCCATTCATGACGGGCAGGTCCTTTGATTATACATGGCAAATTATAGGCCAGACTGGTGAAGCATAACGACGTTTCTCACAACATGTGTGAGAAGGGTCTGTTAAAAAACAATGGAAATTCCCTATTATCAATGCAGTGTGTTGCGTAAATTATATTGACGAGTCCAGAATTTATTACTTCAACCCTATTTTTATAAATATTTACTTGCTTTACATACACACATAAACTCACGCCTTTTTCCCATGGGGGTAGGCAGAAACTATAAAACGCTACGATCCTTACATACTCGTTTCGATTCATCCACGTTCATACATCTTGTCATACTTGCACGGCACACGTACTTGGGTTTATCAGAAAAATAAACTGAAAACTTTAAGAACAACTACATACTCCTTTACCCACGAATCAAACTTTTAATTAGGACAGTATGAGAACATAGATCCGCTGCCTCCACTACATACGCATTCTGATGCACGGTTTGCGCATGCTCATTACTTATAAAATAAAGTGTTTGTTGATTGAAGAAGAATCCGAGTAGATAATCAGGAGGGATCAGTCGGCGGGCGGAGGCTCGAGCGAGGAATGTAACAATCGAGCACAGGTGCACGGAGCACACCTGCCGGGGCTTGCGTACCGGGCTCCGTGCCACGGGCCCCGGTGACAATTCGCGACTACACTAGATATCGATTCACGATAAAGTGGTATGGAAACGATGGTATCAATATTATTATAAGTAAGTAAGGTTATGTAAAATAGATCAATTTCTCATTAGAACTTTTTAGTTGATGCATGAAATTGAAATCTGGGTTTTCGATCTATGAATAACACTGAGTAAAATATAACACATAGAACATTCCCGAATCTTACGAAATATGAAAGCTGAGAATTCGATGATGACATCAGGCTACCACGCCCACAGACGCATCCTTACACATCGGTCCAACGTAACTAACTAATAAAATATTTGTATATTTTAAGGCTCATATTATTTGAATAAATCTGACTAAAGTCCAAACATCCTTTAATTTGAGCTTATTCTAATGAGGAAACTAATCTATAACGATAATAAAACATCTAATATTTGTGAGGAATTCCTACTAAAGTTTACCTAGCTACGCATAGAAGCATAAGACAATTGAAGAGCATGAGGTTCCTTAAGAGAACACAGGTTTCCATGACTAGGGAACAAAGGTATAAGGCACAGGTTCCTGAGATGTTCCTGTTTTGCTACTTTTCTACTAACTTTCCATCAAATGTATCATAAACACGTTATTTTTAACCATCAATAATATATAAAATTCACATTACTTTATACACTTTCAAATTGTTTCACATTCGCACTAATACAAACAAAGTACGAAATATATATGGTATAAAGTGTCACCTACAAGAGCACCGTTATTCTTGGAGAGGAGACGAGTCCCATTCATACGAAGTTGCAAAGGGACACCCGTCCCTGCCCGTCACTAATACAGGCAGACGCTATAAATAAACTTTATTTTATTCCTCTTGCTCGTATTCGCGAACAAAAGATATTGTATATAGATTATAAGGGTTTAATTGAATGTTCTTATTTAAATAGAGGAGCAATTAGTAGTACAACCTACAGGTAATCTACTTACACAACTATATTAACAGCAATTTAATATATGAAATTGAGACAAAAAAGGATTACACTACAACAAACTAAACAATTTTGTGGGTCACCAATGTGACTATAATAGATAAGTGAATTGTATGTCTTCGGAAGGTTGGTTTTGTGGACACCATAAAATTATCTACACTCGTATAGGCTGTCAAGGCAGCTTTTAATTGAATTCTGACCAAAATTTTCCTCTTTAAAACAAATATTGGTATGAGTATTAAATCAAAATTCAATTACACATTTTGAAGATCCTTCTGCTTCAAATGAGACGTGACGAACCAAGCTTTGGTTTTAGCGAGCTTTCCAAATCCTAAGCAGAAAGGTCATTGGCACAGGCGCACAAATAAAACGCCAATCATATATAAACAATACACAGATCGCGTTAAAGATTACGGATATGATGGCCCGTTACGGCGGGGGCGAGCAAACTCGGTCGACCCATATACGACGCTCGAGTGTTGACCGACCATCGCGGTCACCTAGACGATTCGATAGACGATCCTATTGCGAATATGATTCGATTTTTGCGCCTCTACTGATTATGTTGGCGCCGCAAAGTCTAGTAACGGGGCAATGAGGTGTTTGTGATTGAAGAATAATACACAGACACAGCCAAATGTTAACTTGAGTTCTCCTATTCTTCGATAATTAATCGATTAGAGAAATATTTTTACAAATACGCTCTTTCATAAAATTGAGTAACGATGAAATCAATTTCCTTTTAAATATTTTAATAAAAATTTCAACGTACCTACTACCGAAACTATATGGCATAAAATATGTCTATGCCGCAGATACATTTTAAAAAGTTCTCCAGTGTTTATTTTTGGGAACAGTCTACATATTTTTTTCCTATAACGCGTCTATTCTCAGGTACCGTAATTTAATTAAATAATTTTGCATGAAATTAAAATTATGCATGAGATTAAAAAAAATTAAACGCTACATTAACTTAAAATTGAACAAAAAATTATTTCATGCTCAATTGGTTTATTCATGCTACCTTTTTATAGCACTTGTTTAATTATAGTGAACACTGAGTTATTGAGAGTACAATACCGGTGTTTTAGCTAGGATGGGATACGATGGGATGGTCTGCTATTCTATATCTTGCCATCTAATCAAGAACTATCAGGAAACATGAGTTTCCAAATGTCTGCTTTATACTTCACTAGCGACCCGCCCCGGCTTCGCACGGGTGCAATGAAGATACTAATAATGCATATAAACCTACCTCTTGAATCACTGTATCTATTGCTGAAAACTGCATTAAAATCCGTTGCATAGTTTAAAAGATCCAAGCGTACAGACAGCGGGAGCGACTTTGTTTTAAATACTATGTAAAGATACATAACTTTTGCTAACCATACTTAGTACTTAGCAATTTACCAGAAGTGTTGAAGCAGTCTGTTAGAGCTCTTTTAGGAGGTACCTAGTTATAGTTTCATAACTACAATTATATTACTAATACTGTTGCGGTTGCAAGGATCTCTGTAGTCTTTGTGTTCAACAGCAGATTATTACGCCTGTGGCCCTGTTTACCCACAGATCGAATCTTTTATTATATGAAGACGATATCTTGTAGGCAATAAACGTGCCGCTCACGCTTTCATCCTCGTTTAAGAGTTATAAATAAGGTCTGGTATTTTAAAATTTCTGATTTGAGATGCGAATGAGATATCAAAAAAGTAGAGTCGGCATTTATTTGAATTCCATTGTGTTGAATTTTCAAGATTCGACGATTACTTATTTGACTCCTTAAGAAGTAAACTGCTGACTTGAAAATGAATATCACAAAGAAAAAAAAGTCTTAATAAAGACTGAGCCAAGCTTTAATTATCAATGCTATCTAACAAATCCCGAGTTGCTTGTGCAACTTATGCCTTATGGTAATCGCAACAAAAAAATAAAATAAGTTAACGTTAAAATGGTTGTCTACAATCTTCTGGAGGATGGCTAACTAGGGAAAAACAGTATTTTATGAACGACAAAAAAGAACTAGGTGCCTTGGCCGCATGGTCGTGGAAATGCGCTGAATTATCAAAATCAGTTTCGCCGAAACATCTCTTATGAATACAGCACAGTAAATCAATCGAATTTGGTATCGATTGACAGATTTTACTCGGAATTCCTCATACCCTTCAATACCAAACACGCAACACTATCTAACTAAACCTATAAAATATTGATGAAGAATTTATAGATGCAATCAAAACTCACCCCAAAACCACTTATTACCAGTTTTAATTAATCATACGGCTGTCTTGATACAATTAAGTTCTGTTACATTTAACGTAGTGTCATGAAACTGTCGGAGCGTCAGCGTTCATAGCCGCTCGGTATAATCGGTCCTGTTGTGCTTCCGACTCGGAAACCGCAAGCATTCTCACGAACAGGTTAAGGCGCGTCTACATTGAACCACGCTATTACTTCTACCTGTGGTTTGTTGCGAGTTGCTACCAATGGCATGTGCTTAAATGTAATGAGCATACCTTGTGCCGAAATGCTGAAATATTTATTGCATGCAGCATAGTCAACATTTTACTTGCTAAATATTGTGATAGCGATACGAATAAGTAAGTAGATAAAGTAGATTACAAACTTCTTGGGCTACGATTTTCTTTAAGTATATTTTTAAATCTTAATTTTAAAAACTAATTACAGGTAAAAGAACTAAGGCTTTTGCAGTTTTCAATTACTATTTTCAGTTACATCTCTATTGTATGTTCAACCTAACTCTTTTTTACATCTTTAGGTATAATAAAAGCTTTTATAGATTGATAATAAAGATATCTATCGCTATCTCAACAAATCTTTGATCGTAAATTCGTAACCCATCTCATAGCGCCGGCGTTGGCGCCGCCGTCGCGCCAGTGTGAGAATTGGACTCATTGACACGTCAGCCGTGACCGGCTCGTCACCCGCGAGACGACGCGCAAAAAACCTGTCATGGGAATCACCAAATCGATTCTCATCGATACCAATGACAATTCTTATCGATCAATAAGTTACCTTTTAATCGATTTCGGTTCATATCGATTCGATGTTAACAATTAGATATGCAATATAAGTATAAAAAGTATTGAATGCGTAATATCCGGCGGTAAAGTCGAAGATGAGGTTGGTGAGTGGTCGCGATTGGATATAATGGGCTCGGATGCGGTGCGGGCGCGGCCGTGGCGCCTGCGTCGGCGGCGGCTTCGCCTTCTTCGTTTCGGTAGTGTTTTAACAGCAGTTAAGTTAGGGTTAAGGTGATTAAAACCGCCCGAGCGCGCGTGCCCGCGGGCCACTCGCCGCCCGCGCCCCCGGGCCACTCGCCGCCCGCACATATATCACATTCCAATATAAATTAGTTTTGGACGGACGCTGGTTTATGTGCCGAAATAAGCTCTCCGGGTAACCCAGATAATTAGCCGGTGCTTAACGTAACAGCTCTCGACATAAAAATATTAATAAATTAATAGAAACAGGTGGAGGTTGAGTACATGATTAGGTAATAGTCGTGTTTGGACTTGGCACCTTATGAGCATTGGGCACAATATGTGATTGTTAGAGCTGAGATCAGAAAAACACTTGTTGAGATCTCGTTGAAATGGAAAAAAGCAACAATGCATTGTAGTTTGCATTACAATAGGCCATACTTAAATGACAATCGTTTTGCGGTTTAATTGATAAATTTGTCTGCAACTGTTGATAGTATGTAATAAAATGAGTGTTCAACAGTCACTTACCTAGCATGACCTTTGCATATGTAAATTAATGGTTTATCAAAAAAAGAACCAATTACTTTCTTGAAGCTTAACGTGCATAATTTTTTTTATGGTAAAACCAGAGATAACTTAGATACTACGGATTTTATCTACACACGCAATTGAACTTTTTATTTTTGATTACACGAAGCCCAGCAGTATTGTTCCGTATCTAACTTATTCCCTATATACCTAGTGACTATCTCGATGGAAAATGGACTACGAAACGAATCCACTAACGTATCGTAACGTTCATAATTAGGTAAGCAACGTAGCAGAGATACCTACCAAGAAAGGCAGTGGCGTAGCTAATGAATGCGATGATTGAAATGAATTTATACAATACTTTAATTAATTTGTCCGAACTATTACTTAAGCAAGTATCTTCAGGATTGGCCAAGTGCCACGAGGTCCTGAACGTCGCGCCGGGGCCCCGGGGCACTGCCTTACTTCGCCCTAAGGTAGCTACGCCATTGAATAAGCGTAGTTATGCATTGTAACTATGTCTTGTGGCAGGAAAAAAAAGAAGTGGACATAATATCTGGTTCGTTAGTGATATTTTGCTAATATACTTACTTTTACTTTGAATCTTCAATGTTAAAAAAAATATAATTAGAATTCTTTAACGTACGGCAAACAAAAGTAGGTCTTTGTAAGCGTCGAGTAAAAATAAATCAGTAAGAATCGCACACGGGTATCATTCATTTAGTCGCGTTTACGATTGGTAATTGGGGAGTGCATTCAAGTGGCCGCGGCTTGCGGTCGGCGCGGACGCTTGTCTGACGCGCGCCGCACGCGATGCCCTAGTGTTTTAGTCTGCAAAGGTGCATTGCTGAAACTGAGCGCAATTTCTGAGTTTCGCCCGCGGCCGTCGCCAAATTACAACACACGCCGCCAGCGTAATTGCGAGCGGCCGAGTCTGCCCGAGTCCGCCCGACGGACGCGTGTGGGAACACCGACCGATTTATTAAGATTTAATCGCGCCCAATTAAAATACGCACCACATTATTACCGAATACAAAAAGCTTATGCAAATTCTCCGAGTTGGCGTTCGACGGGCGCCACGCAACCCGGCTGCTACGAGAACCCTCGCTACGAACACGTAGCGCGTAGACGATGGAAAACATAATTTTACTAATAAGTTATGTTTGGTATGTTTTAAAGCTCGCTGCAATACATTTTCGTTATAGGGTGAATATTCGAGGACTAACATACCATTGTTTTAACAAATCAGTTGCGTTCTGGGTTGTTAACATACACACATAGTTGCTTCAGATTGTTTTTATTCTTGTCTCATTTCTTGATGGCATAGTGAAAGTTATGTTGTAGTTTGGGTTTTAATTATCATAATTGCAGTTTTAAACGTCTACATTATAATTATGTATATCGTAATAGTATTCTTTAATTTTTGTTAAGGTTTTCCGTAGAATGGCCCTAAAATACCTCAACAATATCATTTTACAACATTTTCATTAATAAAAATACCAAAAATTCTTCTAATCTTGGAATAACCAAAAAATACCTGACTTTATCCAATCAAAGCGAGTGTAAAATATGCCCAGAGAATGTAAGCCTACATGGCGTCGGTACTCAACTCACATTTTGTACATATAAGGGTTTAAATTAAAAGTATATGTAGGAGAGGCAGATCGCGACGATAACGTCTTCCCACGACACAGCGAGGGACCTCCCTGGCGCGCATACATTACCACACCACGCATTGTCGTCGTTGCGCCCGCGTCGCGCCGCGCGCCGCCCGCCTCATGCCGGCCACACGCATGCGCACCAGGCTTCACCATTCACTCGATATATTCACCTGCACTCTTACTAATAATCAACCGAATTTGATTTTTTATTTCGCATAAAACCTGTTATATCCTACAACGCAACACGCTTTACCAAATCTATCGTAACAGTACAATTTTTCTTCAACCGAGAAATACCTAAAAATATTATCAATTTTAAAATCAAACGGTCGTCTCATATTCTGTAAACAACAGATACGATTAAACTAATGAATCAACTTGCTCACTCGCGCATGTAAGACTTTGTGAAATCTAATTTCCTCTGAATTACCAAAAAGTACATGTGAGGGATAATTCCTAACGCCAGTGACCCAGTGAGAGGGTCCCGATTCCTGCTCCAGAATCGGCATTAGCATGTTAATGAAGGGGCGTGGTCCACCGGGCGCGCGGCGGTTCCACACAAATCACGTCGTGTGTCTCCCACGCGACTCTCGGTCGGTGTGCCTCGGTCCTCGCGACCGTGATATATGCGCTTTTTAATAACCAATTACATTGTCCACTAAACCTTTTTATTTCGAATGTTATGTGTCTATCGAATTGTTCAGACGTACGAGTTTGTATGTCGATAAGCATTATTTCTGATTCGCTTAGATTTTTTGATTAACTATCCGAACATAACGACAATGTCTTGAAACATGTACCTAACCGTAGCGTAATAGATAGGAACTAATGAACATAATAAAATATGTATTCATATAAGGTCCACATAACATAACATCACGGCTTGTATTCCCCGAAGGATTCGGCAGTGGTGTTTTTTTAGGGCACCCTCATTCCGCCTATATGTTTTAGTCCCATGTAACTTAGCCTAGCCTATTGCCATTAACCGGGCTCAAATCCAGATTCCGGGCTGCTACTGAGAAATTCCTAATGGAAAACCTAATAACACTTTGCCCGACCTGGGGATCGAACCCAGGACCCCATGCTCAGCAGTCGCACTTGCGACTACTAGACCAACGAAGCAGATTAAGATCCAGTCATGTTTAAAGCCACACACACAGGTCACACTGACAATACATACTGCTTCACGTGGGAAAATTTACAAATCATAAATTCCTAAAAACTAGAACACCTACCGTAAATAACATTCCAAAGGCTTTGTTGATACATTAGAATGAAGAGCAGATCTGTAGGTAGCAAGAATTAACATAGTAACGAAGGGGCGGGCCGGCCGGTAACTCACGCCCCGCACAAAATAAATAATTTGACTCGAGGAATGTGGCCAGATAATGGACCGAGGATACCTCCGCGCATGTTTGATCGTACTGTACGTACGAGCCCTTATGTTGAAGTATTTATATACTGTTTAAACGTAGGTAGGCTAATATTCTTACTCACCTTAAGTGCCAAATGGAATATATTAGTTAATTAATTAAATATATTAAAAAGATTCAAAAATCAAAATACGAATACATTAAACAAGACTGATCATTAGTTTTAGTAGGTGTAGGTACCGTATTTTTTTAAGACAGATACTAAAACAAGTATGAACATCTGCCAAATTAGACGCAAGCCCAAAATCCACATAGAGAACAAGTTATGGGAGTGAAACAAATTAAAACCTACACAGAATCAGTCACCTCTATTATCTTAAGTTTTTGCCGGCTGACCTTAATCCTTATAAAGATTAAAGTCAAGATCCTCGGACGTCCTCTGAACCTCTAACATTTTTATATTATCCTCTAATTTACACGTGCCGGCCAATTAAGTATCGCAATAAAAAGCATTATATCGGAATTTGCTTAACATTTATAACAAGAATTTTAAGTGGGTCTGAAACAATCCGTAAGCTTGATTTTAATCGGGTTTGTTTGAGTTTAAAGGAGCTTACGATATTTTTATCACTTTTACGATACACAATCCAATGTTTTAGCGTTACTAAATATCCAATACTAAAGGACACTTCGAACTCAAGTTATATTTTGTTGTCTTAACGAATTTATCATCTGCGCAATAAAGGAGATGTTATCAGGTATTCTCACTCTATCAAGTTGTTCAAAGTATTAGAAAACACATTTCACGATATATTACAACTATTTGAACGGTTTCCAAAAACTTGAAATATTAAGTAAATCCACTTTAAAGGGATTGAATGAAATAAAACGCAGATATATTTGTATGTGTTGTATTTATTGGATCGTCTCGGTACCGTCGTACCATCGGGGTCGTGCGTGCAGTGGGTGGCATCGACATTTGTCACCGGCCACCAGAAACTACTATACCACTGAGCGAAGTCTGTGATTGAAGAGCTCACCTAGGTAGTAATTGTGTAACGACAGCGCCGACGCGCCTGTATTCAAAGTGGTAGAACTAGACAGTGGTTTACTGTTTTATAATTACCGTTCACTTATCATTAAGAAGATATCATAGAGCCTAATCTAGAAACGACCTATTTCAAAAGAGAGCTAACAAAATATAAAGCAATAGGAAATAAAAGAAAAAAAGTCTGCTTGTAAAAAAAAGCATTAAGTATCGCAAAACAAGCAAAGAGCAACCTTTTTTCAATGCATGATCGTTCATACATAAAAGAAAAAAGAAAACAGTAAGAATTTTATTTCTATAGGTACTACAGTAGATAAACCAAACGAAATCGATTTTGTTTATATCCCCTGTGTAATATTGTCGAGGAAGATATAAAACAACGACTACGTTACTGTGGACGTAATGAAGCAAATTAATACCTAGCAACAAACGTCCACTATAAAATGATTTATAGAAACAACAAATAAATAATCATGTCCATGTTTTCGTAGATCTACAATGTAAGGTAGAACTCGCGGTGGCCGCTATCGCGGCAAGCATCGAGCACTATGCAAATGCAGTTTTTGCCAGCTACCAATTGAAGAGCACAGTCGAAGGTGCATCTCCCAGTGCTGGGTGGCCGAACGTTCACTACGGGAATTCAAGGGAATAATATGAAATTGCCAAGTAACAGTTTATAGAATGTTTCATTGTTACTGACGACTGGACCTGCGGAATATTCGCCTTTATCTCGCTTATAAAATTACTATTGGAATAAACTCCAAATAAATCAATCAAATGATACGTCAGTGCGTCAAGTATGAGCTGTAATTATATTACAATCAGCCTAGTTCTGAAGGCCGTTTAAAAACAGTTGACCAGCTTGACCCAATCAATATAAAATAAAATCAATGCTAATTGCTGTAATTGAATCTCTTGGCGAAGATCATCACCAAAATGCGGAAAACCGGGTTTTGTGGCGTAACTTATGAGAAAGGCCTATATCTAGCGATTGACTGCAATACACTGAGTTGATTGATTGAAAATTATATTCATGAGCCTGAGTAGTCTTTTCCTAAATATTAAAAATCGCTTTCAGACTTACTGAATACATCAGAATATCAATGTTTCATTGTTTTCATCAGAAGTCAGTACCTAGAAATACCATCTGACCACTAGACGATACCTATAGATATCCTGAAGTTACACCGGATACCAGACTTTCAGCCTTCCTACTGCCCATAGCGACAGACAAAGCAGTCGTTATAATGAATATTGTTCTGACAATACTTAATTATAATTTAGTACCTTGCTACGAATGTCTACGAGATACAACGAATTATACCGAGTCTCACCTTCCCGCCTATACACAATCGTTGTACTAATAAATGTCACTAATTGTATAGAGGCAGAACAGACAAGTCCACCGAACAACAACTAGTTTACATATTATAATATTCAAAATTGCTTTCGACGACTGAGTCATCCTTCGTCGGGATTTTATATTCAATTTTGTTAAGACCTCGTTCTGTTGCGGTCAAAAGACACATTTGTGTGATAAAATTATGTGTTGATAATAAATTGTAGCATTTCAGATGTTTTCATAGATACAGGTTCTTTTCAGTTTCTCTAAATGACATGTAGCAAAATACAGGGTATATTTTGAACCTAAACAGAAGTGGCTTGGGTGCAATAATTTTGCTATGGGGTGATTGTAAGCCTAATTCTGATTCTAAAAGAAAGTTACCTTGCCCAAGTCTAGTGTTTTACAGTGCAGAGATCATCAAATGAGAAATAGGTCGAAGTCGGAAAAGGAAGAAACCCCTTAATACAAGTATTTGTAATAAGGAATCACTTATCAAATCCAGTACGAAAAATAAATATTATAATAAACAGGGTTGCGACTTTTGTCGTCAAGAAACTGCACCTTAACACAATATTTTTTGCGTGCCGCGGCTCGGTGCGACACGACAATAAATTAGATGCGTTGAAATGTTTGTGTTGTGGCTCCGTGGCCGCTGTCGGCGACGCCGCGTGCGCATACATTAGCGCACAATACCGCGGGGGGCGCCCATTGTGTCCTCACACTTATACAACCCCATGCCCCGCCACCCCCGCCCCGCGCAGCACGCCCCTAATGAAGGATTCAACACCAGAACTGCAATTACCAGATAAAAATCTATTTTTGTAACTCAAATAAATATACAACTTACTTCGCTTATGAGACTTTCAGTCACAGTTTATGACAATTTACAATAATCGACTTTTGGCCAAAAGCCTTCCCTCATGACCTCCTGATTTCTTGGTCCAGAATTCCTGAGCAAGTGTGGCCTATTTTTTCTACATTGTCAACAATCTGTCTGTTCTCTTCGTGTCGCCCTTTTGCGGCAACGCAAACTCTTGACACTTCACGAAACTTTAATAATATTGTAAACCCAGAAAAACATTATCTTACATCCCTTACGTCGTATTCTTACTATAGTAAGGGTTTTAGAGTTGCACACTAATTTCGGGTCTCCACGGGTTCCGTGCCGACTAATGACCGGATAATTGTACGGCAGGTGCGCAAACGCCGAGGGCTGCACGCTAAGCGCACACGCCAAGCGCCAAACCCCTCTAGAAACCTTTTCAACTTTTTCGACGATCCAACGATAAAATTGTAAGAATAACAGTCCGCATTAAAATAGGATCCTAATCAAACAGATTTGAATAAATTAATGCTTTGCTTCCGTTGTCGACGTCATGCGTTCTTATTTCTTAATTTATGGCGCTTGTCATGTTATTAAGGAGATAATTAGTAGTTATAAACATAAATCAATGTTTCACGTAATTAATTTTTGATGGAGTGTGTCACAGCTTTATATAACTCAAAGCAATCTTTCTGCTCTTTATGTACACAATATATCGTAGATCAAAGCTGTACTTTTTAACACGGAGCACTTGTAAGTTTTGAGCTACGTGTAGTTCATCACTTTTTTAAGTTGAACACGCACACAACAGCTGTTGGCGAAATTTAGGACGTTTTTTTCTGTTTTTTGTTTCTAAATATTCATATAGCATTAAATTATACATACCTACTATACTATATAAACTAAAGATAATAAAAGCTTTTTCAGTTTTATTATCGTATAGCATAACATAAAACCACGCCTGTTTTCCCCAAAGGGATGAGCAGAGGTGTATACGAACACCTTGCCATCAACCGGGCACAAACCTTAACTCCGGGGTACTACTGAGGAATTACTCACGGAAAAACCCAATAACATTTTACCCGACCTGGGGATCGAACCGAGGACCTCACGATCAGCAGTCGCGCGTGCCACCACTAAACCAACGAGACATTATCGTATAGATTAGTTTGATTATTTACGTATACCTGGATTATGGAAAGTCATCTCAATACATAGAACTATAAATGCTGTTTTAATACATAAGTAGCGATAACTGTATCAGCCTAAGCTTACGAACGGCTGTTACGGCGAAAGAAATTGGTTTTTTTTCTGGACCACCTGGTACGCCACCCGCGCCAGAGCCTAACACAAAAACTCAAAGAAAAAACGTCATAATATTTGAATATTATTACAAAAAACAATTAAGGGTGCCGCACGTCACCTGTCGCGGGCACGAGATACGCATTTGCATAGTAAAACCAATTTCTAAGGCTGCGACTTTGTGGATATGACAAGCGATTTGCTTGATAAAGAAAAAAAAATAAGTATATGTGTGTGAACAAGAATTTTATGTAAATAATATGAAGACAAACAATAATAATTCATTTTGATTGTAATTTTGTATCTGTTAGGTATATTGACGGGAATTGACGCTACGACGTAGTCTACGTTTTTTTTAAATAATTGTGTATTCAAATGTTTATTGTAGTTTAATTTCTTACATATTTTTTATTAATTGTTGAAGTTATCAAAAATCCTCTTATATCACTTCAGATAAAATCTTTTTTTGAAGTGCAAACGTTTTAGTTATGTAGCCAAATATAACCCGACACATATTTTTCATAATATTGCGAAGAAACGCTTGAATTTTTTCTAACTTTTAATATGGTCACAGCCTAAGACCAATTTGACGACACATTTTTTTAAACAATATTCTTTATAAAAGACCTTTTGTTGTAGGTTGTCTGTATCCAAGACTCACTTTGCGATATTATCTAACAAAATAAAAACCTCCTTTGTTGCATCACTTTCCATTTTATTTATAAATACAAACTGTTTTATTTTTTGTTGGAAATACATACATACTGACCGACTGCAACTGTAGGTACTGACGACCCTGATGCTTGCTTAAGTTTTTTAAATAAGTTAATAATAATATAATAGTTTCGCGTGTCGATTAACGTACCTATTTTATAATACAATAACATGTTCCTAACGATTAATTATGTAGGTTCTAAACTAATCTAAATAAATTGTCGTGTTAAGGCAAATACAAATCCGATTTGCCATAAGGCAATACACTTTTGCAGACTGCTTTGAGTTGTCTATCGTTCTCTTATTCAGCACAAATTACATAAACAGACAATAAACAATTAAACTTATGATTTATTACCTTTGTATTTGATGTCTTTTGGAAATCATATATAAAACGAGAAAAACAAAAACAAAATTCCGAAACTCTTTTGGTAACAATACTGTTTATGAATACTAAGACACATGTCATTGTCTATTGAAAGCATCCAATCATCAGGTCGTCAGTGGTTAATGTAAACGGTCGCGTCTCATCTATTGTGACCGGTAACAATTCCGTGTTATGGATGCCCCAATGCTGACTAAACCCACAGCTAGATTAATCTATACTACGTGTTTAGATGTTTAGAATCACGTAGGTACTTTCAAAATGATGACTAGATCTGGCATGTATTTATTTAGCAAATCCTTATCGTAAGAATAGTTCGAGTTTAAAGATGCAAGTAACCCTCTTCGGCTTTAGTCTACAGGGTATAAACGAAATCATGTAATTCCTTCAAACCTTGTGATGTACTGCTAACATAGATTAACCCTGCAGGGGTTACTTCCGGATTAAATTTAAAAAAGCATTTTAGCGCCCCGAGTTAAATGACCGCGCGGCGAGCGATACCCGCGCAATTCGCTAGGGCGCTAAAATGCCTCACGTTAAGAACACATTTCTACTTCTTGTATTTTTTAAAAATTTAATCCAAAGGTATCCCGTGCAGGATTAATCTGTCAGCAATACACCACGAGGTTTGAAGGAATTACATGATTTCGTTTACACCCTGTATATTAAATAACATCTTTAATTTTTAAATGAATTATAACAATTCTTTTTTTGTCTGTACAAAACTTGTATTTGAATATTGAATTTATAGACGTTGTCCAGTGTGAAACCCGCCCTGTGTAGCATAACTTTCATAAAAAATAGTTTTCTTAAGCTGCACTGTACCAGCCGCGCGCGCCGCACATTCCGCGGTTTGCCGCTGAAAATTATGGTCTTTATTTCAAAACGTCTCTTATCCCAGAAACGTTTTTAACCAAAAATGTGCGCTAAAGTTTGCGAAGCAGTGCCCTAAATGAATTGGATAGTATTTGAATGGGAGTGCTATTAAGCGATATTTACGGATAAGCAGGTGCGGCGGCGGCTTTGAAATCTCTTATGACCGCTGATCTGCGCATTGATACAAATTGCCTCGTTATACATACCTGGCCATGGGCTACCGACTATCGACACTTCAAAGCGTAAAAATTGTACTTCTTTATCCCATATTACAGTACAGTTAATTTAGTGTCTACTTAAGTTAGTTAAAGACATTTTCCAAAGACAATCTTTGGAAATCTTCGATTGGCTCTTTTCAATGAATTCTTTGGTTATTGGCTCTTTTACACAATTGTATTTATTTTTATTTGTCTAAATATACTTACTGTTTATAATACAATGAACTTTTAGGTTAAATTACAGCTTTGATGTTTTCAGATCTGTCTATAATTATTTTCCTAATATGTGTAACGCAATCTCATAAATTTCGAGATGTCACAACTTAGATAGACGTTTATGAGAAAACTTCAAAGTAAGTAAAAATAAACAAATGACAATTCAAGTCTTTAAAATAGAATCCCAATTATTCAATGTTTTCTGTGTCTATTTGATTGTTTTCAGATTTTCTGTGCCAGAAACATCCTTTTTCCTGTAGGATCATGCTTGTATTTTGAATATTATTGAAAATATATAAACAAATACTTACATATATACGTGAAATACTTTTATAAGTTTTAAAATACTATGACTGTTTGTAAAACGTTGACACTGCGTTGCTCGGAGCGACTGCACGCAAACTTCGATAAACCGCCTCATACTGAATTTCACGCCAAAGACGACCTACCCTAAGGGGACAGTCCATTAAATGGAGTTATATTTATCTTCTTGCTTATAATTTAAGCCGCCGCTAAAGGAAAGAAAACGTATTCTCTGTAAAAAAATCTAAGATATCAATTACGTCATCATTAAATTTTATAAGTGCACTTTGCTGCTTAAATGTTAAGAACTCAACCGAAGCAACCAACGGTACAATAACGGTTCTGAATAAATGCCCACTTCCTTTGATTGTAGCGTTGCATGCAGTTCTAGTTTCTTTTTTACCATAAAGAACTAAATTAACTACCTAAATGAAGGTAATGTGGAATTATGAAAATTACAAAAAATCAGCGTGAGCGCGTGCATTGTGCACTCGGTAGCGCGCCGCCCGAGGCGCTCGTGCCATTCGCGTTCCAATTTCGAATGCAAATTTTGTTTTTGGAAAACAGAACGATGGCGTTATGATCACTCATATTCATATCGTGCCAGGATTTTGACCGGTTGCGTGTCGAGAACATTGCACTTTGTTGGTACCTCAGGCATGTTTTTCGGACTTCCCTTCTAGCAGTAAAAAGATGCGGTAAGTTCCGATTGTAGCATTAAGAATTAAAAAGATGTTTGGTATCAAAAATTGTCTATTTGATCTTCTTTACATAGTATCAAAACAAAGTCGCTCCCGCTGTCTGTACGCTTAGATCTTTTAAACTACGCAACGGATTTTAATGCAGTTTTCAGCAATAGATAGAGTGATTCAAGAGGAAGGTTAAATGCCCCACATTAGTATCTACATTGCACCCGTGCGAAGCCGGGGCGGGTGGCTAGTAAGCAATAAGATAAGAACCACTGAACTCTAGGAGACTCTAGGATCAACCAAATTAAGGGTGAAACATAAAACACTTACCTACAATCATTTTTTTTACATAAATGTTGATTTGTCCCAGTTTCGCGGAATTAAAGACTTCAATCAATTACATGAATAAAGCAAAGCATAAAAGCCGAAACGCCCACACTTTTCAAGTGTCTGCATTATCAGGAAAGTAGGCTAATGCCAGGCTAACGCCCTGTAGAAGTCCTAGACGGAAATATATACTGCTGCTATAAAATATTTGAGCACAACTAGGTCAGGTCACGCACATACTCAACCCCTATTAACTATTTAACTTACGAATAATTTCTAATAAGAAATGTCGTATCAGAATAATATAACTGCATATTAGTGGAGGCGCATACATCCAACTAAACAGTTGTGCGATAGTTAGACGATTTTATTTTTATATTGGAATCGAGTCGAGCTACCTTTTTTTTTCTCGTCGGAAAATCCTCATGGATGTCCCTCGCCCGGGGAAGGCGAGGGGGTCTGCCGGACTATTACCGGCTAAAAACCAACGGTGTTCCTTCTCCTGACCGTTTGGCCAGGGTCGCGGGATTCGCAAAAGCATGCACCGCAACCCCGGCAGGAGTCGAGCTACCTAGTATGCGCAGTCCCATTCATAACCATATACCTACTTTGAATGCAACTAAAATGTCGGACGGTACTGTAGTTGTATTCTATGTATGCGGGAGGTCTTAGAGCCATCGCGTTAATACTTTTTAATGAGCGTAAAGTAAATAATTCCGATTAAATATGTTACACGATACCTATCCTTATAACACGAACAGTATACAAGGTTAGTCGGAAAGGGGCTACTAAGCCGAAAGAGTGTTAAAGTAAGTAAGTGTTGTAGTATAATAAGGGATAACTTTTGTTCTACAACTTTCCCCAAGACTCGATAGTTTAAGAGAAATAGCTTTTCAAAGATTTCGTAAAAAATATGCT
The DNA here is from genome assembly GCA_910594945.2 of Amphipyra berbera. Taxonomy (NCBI): domain Eukaryota; kingdom Metazoa; phylum Arthropoda; class Insecta; order Lepidoptera; family Noctuidae; genus Amphipyra; species Amphipyra berbera. The sequence goes on from OU343125.1 coordinate 13,989,243, forward strand.
AAAATCTATCTGTCCGTAGCTATGATCAGCCGTGTTTGCAAATTAGGTCATATTTGGGCACACGGATTAGAAACTTAATATTCTGAATTCATAACTAAAGCAGTAATATTTTTTCGAAAAATCTAAAATAAAAATCTTTTTGCATGCAAATAAAAATTATCGAATTTTTAAATTTTAATACATTCTTTCAAATAGTCATCAGTGATACTTTATGTGGCCCGCGGCTTAGTACCCCCTTTCCGACTAACCTTGTATAAGGAATATTAATATGGAACACATGCGACTCACCTAAGGCAAACCTAAATCCAGCTGTTCAATATCGCAACCCACATTTTTCAGCGATGTTTACAAGGCCGGTCACTCACACGAGTATATACTTAGATACTATAGTCATAGACAACATGCACTTTTGACTCACGACGATACGCGCTGGACGTGTGTAACACCGTGTAATATTAATGAATCATCTACGTAAGTGAATCACGGCATTCGAGGCGCCGAAACACATCTCTTCGTTAGTATTACTACCTATCCGGAATTAGTCAATTGTAATGCTGATGATATAAAAGAAGATTATGATTCAATGTATTGAAGCAATGGTTTCGTAAATGCTCTGATTTCAGTTCTAGGAAATGCAATTAAATTACCGCTGAGAAACAGATTAACAGGCCCTAGATACAGAACGGCTGAATCAGAATCAAAAATACAATTGCCTCACTTTACTGCACATGTTCAAATCGACACACAAACAGTACAGAATAATCCTACTCCCTACTAATATAATAAACTTGCGGCCCGTCCCAGTTTCGCGCGGGTGGACATATTCCCTGTTTTTGCAACATTTTTAATTTATGCTCCGCTCCTATTGGCCGTAGAGTGATGTTATATAGCCTATAGCCTTCCTCGATAAATGGACTATCCAACACAAAAATAATTTTTCAATTCCAACTAGTACTTCCTGAGATTAGCGCGTTCAAATTCAAACAAACAAACAAACTCTTCAGCTTTATAATATTAGTATAGATGTATAAGTTTGTGAAGTTGGATGGGTGGATGTTTGTTAGTCAATCATACATAAACGACTGAATGGATTTGGATGAAATTCGGCGCAGGTAAACCATGTCCTAAATTAACATACAGGGTGTAAACGAAATCGTGTAATTCCTTCAAACATCGTGATGTACTGCTGACATAGATTAACACTGCATGGGATACTTTTGGATTCAATAAAAGAAAAAATACAAGAAGTAAACATGTGTTCTTAACGTGGAACATTTTAGCGCCCCGAGTGAATTATGCGGCTATCGCTCGCCGCGCGGTCATTTAACCCGGGGCGCTAAAATGGCTCACGTTAAGAACACACGTTAACTTCTTGTGATTTTTTTTTATTAAATCCAACAGTATCTCTTTCAAGGTTAATCTATGTCAGCAGTCACGAGGTTTTAAGGAATTACATAATTTCATCCGGGTAAATATTATTATAGTAGTAGGTAGTTCTATAGGATGCAAGTGAAACCGCAGCAACAGCTAGTTAATGAATAAAATTAAACGTAAAAATGATCTAGGTATTCAGTGACAAAATGTTCTTGTATTTGTCGTCTATTCTTATTCTTTATTGTACACAAAATAATAATATACATACAATAGATATACATATATATAATATACATACAATACATATATAATAATATAATTACAAATGAGTTTTCTAACAGCAAACCTTAGAGCGATATAAAGATTTGATGTTGAGGAGAACAATTACCTAAGTGTACAAGTTATATAAAATTACAAATTAAATACATAATAAATATACACATCTACATAAACTAAACAAATACGTGTATAGCACACAATACAGAAACGTAATACATACAATATAATATATAAAATACTACATACATACATAGTTACAGGTCATGTAGACAGGAAATGTTCCCTAATTCTTTAACGACGGGCGTCTAGGGACGTGCAACGATTTTGCATAGGTACTAAAGGCAAGGACTGTGAGCTGAGCCAAATGAACATAGATAGTTCGCATTCCTTAGTAGGAACTTAAAAAAAATCTGTGATTTTCTTTGCATTACAAAGTTACATTCACCTAAGCGGGTTGCTATTTGCTTATGGAGGGGAATACCATCCTCTTTAAAGCTCAACTAGGGGAAAAACAACTCAAAAGAAAAATATTATTTGCTCCAATTATATCTTAAAACAGCTTAGCTGTGGAAATTAAATCAGTGTATGTAGTATGTACATGAGTAGGATGTTCTGAGATGACTTTAATAATTGACTGCGCCAGATTGAATGAACGAAATTACGGATCGTTTACTTTCAAGTCCTTGTAATTGGTAACCGCTTCAACATCCACATTACGTGCGCATACGCAGTGTATCGATCATGGAGCGACGTGGAAGGCCCAATTTGTCTGTGCTACTAAATCATGGAACAAACGCGCCGCCCGATCTAAATCGATTTGTCCAAATTATGAGACCGGCGGTAATATGAACGGTGGTGGCTATTCTCCCGATATCCTCTTTAAATATTGGCCGTTTGTAGAACACCTGCGCTTTCGCCAACCGGATCAAGTTTGTGTTTATATCCAGTTAATCGTTTAAACAAAGATGTTCTTAAAACCCCGCCCTACTGATAAAATTGATCAATGGGAATTTTATTACACCTGAATTTCTAAATATGTATTAAGAAAAGTATTGCAAAATGTTGCATAAATTGGAAAAAACGTTGCACAATCTCAGACCAACAAAAATGATGCACTATATTATGAAATAGAACTGTTGCCACATATTTTAAATCTGGGCATTATACACACACAAAACTTACGTCGTATATGCATACATAAACATACAGAAAAGGAACATTTCAAATATAGGAAATGAAAAACTGTTACATCACTTACTCGGCACGTTGAGATTTATTTTTCTTTTGGCATACAACATGTGTGATAATTCAAATTTCGAATCAGAAGTTGTAAGATGTATATTTTTTATCCGCCAATTAGGTACGAAAAGGTTTACTAGTGGGTTATAGGGACTGGTTTCACAATGCGAGGGGTATTCGTAAAGCATCGTAGGTAGCAGCCGGGATGACTGGCTGTTTTAAGTAGAATTAACAAAATTTTGATAACACAACAGCCGCGGTCATGCCTGGCACACCATATGCCAGGGTCGTTAAGTATATGACGAGAAATCTACTTGAAAACGTTAAACTTGGGGACCCTTAATGCGAACTTGATGTACATTTTATGATGCTCAATAATCGTCGTTTTTTACTAACAAAATTACATCATTATTTACATTAAACGCTGTCTAAATAAGTAAATATTACCTAATTGAGTAAGGTGTTCAGTTGTTACTTATTTATATAAGTATTTTAGGTACCTATGTGCTTTGCATAATTGTTATAAATGCTAGGTGTAACTGTAAGAGACCACGTCAATCTGTTGTCTGCAGTTTAGCAACTATAGACTTTTTATTTCCATAAACTAGATCATTTTCATAGTAGGGCCTTGGTCCTAAGACCCAACCCTACGCATGCGATTAGCTATAAAAATTTGGTCTTTAAATACGAAACCTTTATTGGACATTAAGTTATTATACCTATTACTTATTCATAACTTGAGACTGTAACTTATACATAAATTAGTACTTACAATTAAAACTTTATGTGTTATATAAACACAGATCAGTTTCATATCTAATAAAATACAATAGGATCTATTAGTACCGAAGCATTATTAAAGGCGCCGCTCAACGCCAAATGGTCCATAATGACCCTCCATTTGTGTCGGCGGCATCTTGCGAATAAATATTGGGCAAATTAGCAGATCCCTCTGACGTAGTGTTGTCCACCTGTCATTGTTGTACGTATCGCCAACAGTCGTGTTGACGTATCAAGACCGTAAAGTTTCAGTCGAACCCAATGAGCGTGAAATGTCATTATGTCGGGATCGGGACTCGGGACGAACCATCTGCTTATAGTTTTTTTTCAAGGCGCTGATGTTTAGTTATGCCTTATCTTCAGTTGTGATGTGTTGCGAATTTATTAATTGGTTTATTATTGATGGGTATCAGCGGTTAAGTAGGTAATAAGGTAGCTGCTAAACATGCAGTCATAAACTCATTTAGTAGGTAAGCTAGAAAAAAAAAGTGTAGGTAAGTGCTAATTTTATCAAAAATAATGTTATAGTCACAATCAATTCGAATTGTGTTAGAAAAAATATTATTATGAAAACTAATGAAGCGTGATGCATCTTTTATGAGGAAGCCTTTCGTTTCCTCCCATATACAATATAAATTTCCTCTAATTTCAATACATCATCATCAGTAGGTAGGTCCTATCTCGGCCCAAAGTAAAATATGGGCCTAATATTGACCGCTACAATAAACTACAGTGGAATCGGTTTATTACGACTTCGCTTAAAGCGACGATCCGCTTATAGCGGCTAGCGAACATCATTTAGTTTGGTTTCCATTGAAATTGTTAAGAGAAGAGGTCGTTTATAACGACCAAACAACTCCGGATATAGCGACGAAACCGCTTTTAGCGACGTAATTTCAAGGTAAAATAAAAAATCTTCTGGTTACAACGACGCGTCCTTCATTTTGTTAGTAAATTAACTAACTTACATATAAATCGATGTTATAAATGACGATTCTCATTCAACTTGTAGAGATATAATGGAAAATATTTTTATATTTTCTAAATTGTTATACACGATATTTCAACAGCGAAATATGTACGGATGCTTATAACAACGGTTGCTTCGTACGACTAAATATCGCATGTCCCTTCGTCGTCGTTATAAGCAGATTCCACTGTACCATAATTATATTATTCGGGGATATAGATATCTGTTGATAAGCTTAGCTTACGAATCTGTAATACCCCGGGGGTTTGTCTATTCTTTGCCTGGCGGGACCCACACAGTCAATATCTGCACGTTTTTTTTAGAATGGAAGAGTTATTTCACTATTCATAAATTAAACGGATACAACAATTTAATAAGTATAAATCTCATAAGCTATCATCAATACTTATGTGAGGATTTTTTTGTGATAAGCAATTTACGCCCAATTCCGTAAAATATAAGATTTTTTTATATTCTTAGTAACCAGCTTTATAGGGAACTATTTCATTCACTAAACAATAAAAAACACAACATAACATCACGCCTGTATTACCCGAAGGGTTAGGCAGAGGCGTATAGTAACATCCTCATTTCGCCGTTATGTTTAAGTCCCATGCAATAGAGGGCGAGCCTATTGCCATCAACCGGGCACAAACCCAAACTCCGGGCTGCTACTGAGGGATTCCACATGGAAAAACCCAATAACACTTTACCCGACCTGGGGATCGAACCCAGGGCCTCACGATCAACAGTCGCGCTTGGCACCACTATACCAACGAGGCAGTTAAACAATAAATTAGTTAATAGAAGGAGGTGAGCTGGAAAAGATTTAATAGCACCACGCATACAATCTAGTAGATAAAGATATTGTAATCACTTTTGGCATTTGTTCAACAGGTGTGCAGGGATAGTACCTACCTAATAAATGTGATAAAGCTGATCCATTCAGACCTTGAAAAAGATTTTGTTATAATAAGTTTTTTTTGCACCTTGGAAATGGAGACTAGACTTTTCTGCCAAAAATAGGCCCCCACTTTAGTAAATTACAGATTTTAACTTTTTTTCTGCATTTCATTGCAGTTAAGTACATACCTATCAGGTAAATAATGACTACTTTGCTACTTCACCTGACTAAAGTATGTACAGAAACACAAAGGTATCTAAGTACCTATAAAGACTAAGTAGGATTAACTTTTGAAATAGGTACTCTGCTGTGCTTTGATTTGAGTATTGTGAAATATAGTAAATTGAGAATGGATCACAATTTGTTATTTGAAACACTTTTCGGCTTAGACTTTTTTTTATAACTTACCTATATAAAAATATCTTATTCCATTCGGAAATGGAACCACCCCTTTAGAAATACAATAATGCAGTAGGTACCTAGCCACCACTCTGCCCAAACGGCAAAAAAACACCCGTGCATTCGACAACCGGACGAAAACGAAACGCAAGTACGGAACGAAACGTCAGTCTGTAGGGAGCGCTGTTGAGAGTAGTTTGTGTCGCTTTGCGCTCTCAGCACAGCTGATTCCGCACGCGTCTTTATAAACGTTTACGAAAACTCAACAAAATAAACAATTATCTACCTCACGCATATAAACTTTGTGACTTTTAGTGTGGTGAACGCATTTATTTATATAAGAAGAAAATAATTGTTTTGAAGTGGGAATACACACTTCAGGAAAATGATGGGTAAGTCTGTTAAAATAGTCATTTAGATCTAATACAAACGTTTTGCAACAAAATAATAATTTCAATTTAAATCCATTGAAATAAAATAGTATTTCATAAGTTTTTGAACCGGTTAAAATAATTACGGTAGGTATAGGTTATGTTTACAGTCAATAACGTAAGATAGAAAATGTGATTATTACAATGTTCAGTAAAACACTGGAGAGAATACATTCTTCGATTCTTATTTTACATTATAATAGAGAAATAATGCAATTATTTTATAAGATCATTATTAACAATACTAGGTATATGATGACAAATGACAACATACGACGACTAATAAGTTTTGATCTTAGAGCAAAATTGAGAATAACTGAATTACGCTATTTATTTACCTGTTTCAAATACATTTGCTGTAATATGTAAGCATATTATTGTAAATATATTTTTATTAAATATTAATTGCAAATATATTCACATCTGTAATCAGTCATTACTGGTAAAAACAAACGCACAAAATAAAAAAATCTAATGTAGGTAGGTACCTATATTATAATTTCGATTAAGTACTTACGTACAATGATGGTTTATGTTAACAATAATGTATGTACCTTATTTTGTTTCCAAGTGAGTGCAAATCTTCAATAATTACCCTACCTTAATTGTGATCATTTTAATTATTTGAATTATAGTGTATGTATAGGATAGCAATGCAAAATAACTAAGGCTCAGTTGCACCAACTAACTATAACTGTCAACTTGCCATATTTATGTCAAATTTGTACTGATTTGACAGAAATTTTGGTATGGTTACGGTTATAGTTAGTTGATGCAACTCAGCCTAAGTATAGGTAATTTTTTTGTCAAAAATTGTAATTGTAAACTGGTAGATAACGAAAGAATTAGCATCTTTCTCACGTTGTTATAGAGCTTTGTAATAATAATATAGGGACGGTCATTATTTGATATTAGACAAATAAATTTGGCAGTAGACACCGTAGGTAGTGGTAATCTACCTACGCATTGTGGGCGCGAGTTTAGCAATAAAATAGTTTTGGTTACCATTATATTTTATAATTACTTAATACCTACAATATTTTCTTTTCGTTATAATAAATAAAAACGCATTTAACTAGCGCAGCGCAATAAAGCAAGAAGTGTTATAAAAATCAAATTTTAAGCAGTTAGGCGCCAAATACACTAGTTATTGCACTCCATTGCTCCCTTAGTTCACCTTGCAACTTGTGGGCACACCCGCAGCTAGTCGACTTCTGCAAATTTTTCGAACTGAGCTAGCAATGGAGTGCCCTTACGGATTTGGCGCTCTACTATAATGTTTTAAATAGGACGTTTGGAAATATGAATAATGTCATAGGGAAATTTAAAAACTGAACCTTTATCATTTCAGTATTCATTTAATGAACGTCGTATGATAGTTTAACCTAAATTAACCGATTTCGGAGTCGTGATCAGAAATTACATTTCTCCGTTACAATTTATTCCAAATGATCAGTGTCGCACGATTTCCGGATGAATAGAAAAGCTACAAAAGAAATTGAATTGATATCCGTGAGTATTAAAAAATAGTTACCCAAAAGTTGTAAAGTATTAATCTTAAAAACATATTTAACTTAGAACTAATAAGAGCCAAAAATTGTACGGTTACACTGATGATTGATGAAACTTGACAAAATAAGAAAGCAGATTATAGAAATATGTAATTGTTTCGTTAAGAATTATTTTTATTTACCTACTTTCTCACTGGAACAAATAAATTTACTAAAGTATTTATTATCTTTAAGATATTTATATTATATTTATCTTTAAGATGAATTTTGTCCCTAAATATTTAATGATCATATGCATCATCATAATCATCATCTCACTATCGACTCGTAAACGTGTTTAGCCTCCCTATAGATTATTTCTACAACCGTGGTAATAAAAATCTTTCACATTTTTACCTTTGTATGTTATTGTTGATAACAAAATGTTATCTTTTACTTTTTGAGCAATTTAATTATTGTACTCTCACATGTAAATGCATTGCTATTTCTATTAAGTACAACAACCATACATACAACTAGTAAACAGCAAGGTCTTTTAAATAAATTTAGTAGCGCGAAATCAATAATACACTGAACAAATCAAATTGTGAAATCAACTTGAAGTGTGGAGTAATACATCTCTATCATTCTATTACCTACATTTTTGACCGTACGGTACTACAGTGTGGGTTACTAAGATTTGGTACAATAAATCGTAGAAAGAGTGAGAACTAAAACTTTGCTTCAAATTGCATAATTTAACTAGCCTACAAACATGTTTTTTTTTATCCTGATAACGCATTATACTTCTCAAATGTTAGAACACGATGATATACATATCATAGACTCTTCTGACTCACTGTCAGTTCGATTTCATCATTTTAATTTACATAGTTGAATTACTACATTTGCATTATGTGATAGATAGATTATAATGATTACGTAATTTTCTCTTGTCGTGTGTATTTGACAACCCAATCCCGAATATTTCTGACATGTTAGTAAGTTCAGCTTTGAGGTGACAAAATTGTAGTCTCATATAGAAATCTAAAAACTAACATGTATGATGTCTTCTCAGTTTAAATAATAGTAAATACTAAAGAGTAGATCAGCAATGACGTGTATGAACATGTTGCGACCAGGATAAGTGAGTGCGTCGCACCGTGTGTTCAAGGGCGCAAACCGATACAAAACATTGAATAATTCTTCAACAGCACAAAATTGAGTATTTTATTTTATTTCTTTGTGTTTCAATTTTATCAGCTTTAATGAGATTTTTATAAATCGATCAAATAATTGGAACCACACTAAAAAGTATTAAGCACTGTGGTAGCCGCCGCCGGAAGTTCCGACAGGAAATCGCGGGTAAGCGCACCGGGCCGGGCATGGTGCCAGTCACCGCTAGAACCAACTTACGTTAACCTCATATACCACAAACCAATAATATTTAAGCACACGTGGGTCAGGTACATAATCAGAAATGTTACTTTTGATAGCTTTACCTTCTTTATTAATGTCTTTACCCATCTTTCTTTGCAGTCGAATTCCGCAATGTGTATTTATTACCCTTCCCACTTGCAAAACGAATAGCGTACTTTCACGGCTTCGTAATAATGGAAAGAGACTACAAGAGATTAGAACATAATGGTGCGGAGGTGGGTGCGTGGGAACGCTCCCAGAGTTCACGTGCTCGGCACATCGCTCTACCATACCAAATATTACATTAATATGCTAGATTTAGATAAAAATCCCCTCATCTAATTCCGTTGATTCACTTAAAGAAGTCATTATTTGCAACGAAAGTACATCGAGCAAAGCATCCATACGCTAAGATCTTTATCTTCTCGAGAATTTTTGTTTGAACTGTATTTAAGTATACTCATAACGTAAAGCATTTTAAAAATATCGCCGTCTTGCCGCCTACAATGACTTAATCAGCTCTCTTTTTAATGTTTCAATAATTTTCAGTTTTATGAAGTGAGCAAAATATTTCTACCGTATAGGTGGGTACGTAATTTAGTAACTTCTGCTACAACAGGTTACTAACCTACCGCCTACGGGAGCTATAGAGTGTGACTGACTAGTGACCTATTTTCGTTAGCATAAAACTCGCGATTCGCACTTAATGTCCTATAGATAGGGTCCTAATAAAAAAAAGTATTAAATATCCAGATCAACATGTATAAAACTCCCTTAATTGCAACATTTTTAGGAGGACCCGCTGGTTCATGTATAATTGCTATTCATGATACAAATTATAAATATTTATAAAGCTTATATGAATAATACGAGTGAATGAACTACTCAAGAAAATCAATTATACTTCCATTCATAAAGCCGTAATAATTCTATGCAGCGCAGCGTAGGTGTCCATAAGTCACCGTCCAATAAATTTGCAACTCTAGCTAGTTGTTTTGGTTTTCGTAAATAAGGTTATTAAATAAGAAATTTAAATATACCTAAACTAGTTGAAATTTGCCAATCTTTCATTTACCCAGGTGAGCCCAGGTCTTCTCCAGTGTTGAAAAAGCTACGTAGAAATAATAAATAAATTGCTTTTCTCTTCCCAACTAATGTGAGGTTAAATAATATGACTTTTTTCCATAACAATATTAATATAATTAGTCGTGTATATGGTAATGTGGGTTATTGAAATGACTGTTGTGTCGCGTAGGCTCGTGCGCTCGTTTGACTGGCAACGGCAATAGGTGCCTAGTTAGTGGTTCCGGATACGGATCGGACGTGTCGGATGTCGGCGTGAGTCACGCGGCGCCCACGCCGCCGCGCCGCGCTCCTCCGCCACTGCGCCCACTGGCGCCCAAGTTGCACCGCAAATCTACAACATTACTGTTTTTTTACTTCAGAGTGTAGTGTAGTATAGTGACTACACTTGTAAATACACTTTTACAATTAAGGATCAAGATTTGTTAATCCGACGTGATTTTTTAAAACTTTATGTTGACATTACTTATTATGGTTTCTTTGATATTGAAACAGGCAACTTAATAATCTTCTTTCTGAAATGTTGTACCTGCACCTTATTGTAGTAAAAAGCAGTTACTTACGTACTAATGCTAACTGACCGAATACCAAACATTTATTGGCCGTAATTTATGATCTAGGTACTTAGATAGATTTTACGCTCTGTGTGCTTTTCAGCTAAGCTGACTTCCTCAAAATAACACGTTTTATGGATACCATTAAATCGGCATGACGAGTTTACAACCGTAACGCTATCACGACAATGACTGCGGACAATCTTACACGCACAGTCTTCTAAATTAACGCGGACGCTGTTGCCGAGACAGATTTAGCTGTGTCTGCGACGCGTCTAGGCTATTTGTATTTGGGTTTTGGCATTGGACATTTCGCAGTCTCGTGGGAAACTGAGTTGAACGACTGCGGAGACAATGCGGCTGTCTGGTATCGCGACCAGTCGTTCACCGGACCACCGCCCACCCGTGCGGCATCGCGGCAGCGCCGAGCATCGTGTGCCCGTTGCCGAGTGCCGCTGCACCTCGCCGCCTCACGTCCCGCATAACATCTTAAGCTATCTTCTATTAAAACACCAAACTTGATTTATTCACATTGCTTTACATTCGAAGCACGTCGATAGGAAGCTTATCGTGGGAAGGTGAAAGGTATGCAAGGATTGGATAGATACATCACTGCTGAATTCCTGTATAGTTTTCACTTGTTTTTATTTCGCATAACTATAAAAACGGAATCTAGAATTAATGCGTTGGTATATCTAAGCTTTACTGTATGCTATAGTAATAGAACTTATAGAACCAACAGAACGCAGGAGAGTTTCAGTCCTTTCGTATATATTATTTTACTTACCTATAATTAGGGATCAGTTAAGGAAACAAAAAATCTTTTCACATGCACCAGATTTTTCTATTTCTATCTTTTCTTGCTACTTCCAGGGCAGGCTTTGTCCTAAAGCACGAAATCCACTAGCAAGTTTTCTGCGCCAGTTATTGCAAACCATTGCTCGCTTAGTTCGTAAAACTTGCAAAATTTGACTTGCTGCGGGTGCGTCCACAGGTTGAAAGTCGGTTGCACAAGTCAACTTGCGCAACACAACTTGCTAGCGGATTTAGTGCAAGCAACGCGTCCACGCACACTGTGAGGCCACACAGTAATGTTTGTGCACACAGGCCTTACACCCGTATTCTAAGACGTTCCTCCAAAACTTACTCGACTCCACCTCGACTTGACATAAACGTCCTCGACTCGAGATTTTTCTTCAGTCGAGGTAAGGTATCATCTGTCAAACTGAAGGTACCTACCTCGGAACCTACTTTAAGGAAGGGAGTGTCAAAGTTCATATGTAATAAAAAAATATTTTGAAGACTGTCGAATATGCTTACGATACTTCTTAATCCTTACATTTTTTTTATCTCGGTGTTATTTGCGCGATGCAGATAATTCAAATTATAACGTAATGACTCCGTCGAGGAACCTCGAAGTTCACTCGAAATTGCTACTAAGAATACAATTTTGAAGGTGGTTTCGAGGCCGTTCTGAGTCGAGTAAGTTTTGGAGGAACGTCTTAGAATATGGGTGTTAGTGTAACTTAAGCGTTTTATTACACTAAGTACCCGATTTTTAGTGCCCGGTAGAAAGTAACCCGACCGAAGATAAAGAGACCGAGCGCCCTAACTGTTATTATACTACTCTGATAAAGAGTTAGAGACCCTAAAAGTCGAGTAATGTAATAAGCCTTTTAGTTTAAACATTGAAATGTAAAAGCACGTGTCGTCTCAAGGGCGGGTGCTGAGGGGGTTTGCCGCGGGGTCGATAAGCGCTGGCCGCGAGCCAGCCGCCAGTGCCGCGACACATAAATACACCCTCGCCACTCTAAAGTGGAAGTTCTCACCATTTATTTTATTGAATGTTTAAATTAAAATATCATTGCTATATCATTATCTTGGTTTTAAAGTTTTGTCGGTTTTTAAATGGTCAGAGAGTAGCTGTGAATGTAAACTAATTAGCTCGTATTAATAAACAGCTCTCATTTGAGAGATCTTTCGAGAGGAGGTAACATAAAGTAGAATTCCGTACATTTAACAACTTTTTTCTTCAATTTTAAGACCAAAGAATATCTTAAATAATAAGCAATCCCATATGATCTAAGGGACAAGCAGAAGGAATTCCACTCTCAGAGCTACTTACCCCATTGGGCAAGATAGGGATAGAAATTATTATCATGTTGTATTGTGATGAAGTCGAACTTTTAAGCAAGATCCAATCGCCGTAAAAAGTAAATTAAATTTTGCTCGGCTTTGAAGGTGAACACAGAACTTTAGAAGAAAACGGCGGTTCTCTTTTACAGTCCCAATTACGGTGTCGGTTATTAAGAGACCAGAATTTTATATCAGCAACAGTTAACTGTATGTGTACGTTTTGGTGGATTTAATATTACGTAAGTACTTTTAAAGCAGATAACACTACTCCACGCGAAGATCTAGACTTTAAATTAATTAGACGTAGGTATTAATAATTCTGCATAGCATAGGTATCTTGACTGGGGCAAATTATGTATTAGCCCCAACTTATTTTTAGCGATTCATAGGTACTAAACTTATAAAAGACTAACAGGATATTTCACATATTGATCCATTTTCATACACAATAAATAGTAGCCAGTGAAAATTTGGCCTTAACAAAATAACCACGTTAGGGAATTAACTGACTGTGACTGTACAAGGGAAACACGCGTTATGTTTTATTGTCTTTCCAGGAACGGGTTAAATTTTAAACAGGGGTTAAATTAAACTAACGCAATAGATACATTAGGCGCTATGTGGGGAAATAAATAGGAGTAACCAGACTAATCTTGATGTCTGACTAAATTGAGCAAGATGTGATTAGTTCTACACGTTTATTATTAGGTGGCTCTTCGTATTTATCTACTTTATTAAATCTAAGACAGAACAGATATTTGGAATAAAAACAATACTTGTTTGCAGCACTCACAGTTAGGTTAATGAAGTGTATGTTTGTTTCAGATGAGCGGCAAGCGCACACGCAGCTATAGATGCGCAGTACACCACCGCGACCGTGAGGTCAGCTCCGAGAACGACTTCCATCTACTCCTAGAGGATCCCACGTTATTTGCCAGGTAAACATACTAGCCATTAGCACACACGCACGCCTGTATTTATATAATACCAATTACCACATGATGATAGAACAGGAAAATACTCCAATGTAATGTTCCAAACACACAAAACACCATTTATTCCGTAAAGCGTAGAGACATGTTTACTACCCTCTATTGACTGAGTGTATCTGTTTCAAAACAATTTTCAAATAAATCGAGTATGCCGTGACTCGTCTGTCATCTTCCAGAAAACATAAATCCTTTATCGATGTACAACTTGTAAATTTCCTGTAAAATGTAACTTTATGTTATCTAAATCAAAATTTCAGTTAAACTAAATTATGTAGTGTAATATTCTTTTATTCCACTAAAATAATAGTCCGTGTATCGATTGCCGTCGCTAAAAATATTTTTTATGTTCAATTGTCGTGTCACGTTGACATGTGGTGTGCTTTCGTATAATAAAACCGTTAATAAATTGCTTTTATATAGATCGAGAATATAGTGAAAGCGAATTGATTGATCGCTTCCAATACGGTTTTGAAATAGGAATGTAAAGTTTATTTCATCATTGAAAATACAGGTAAACCGTTGAGTATCGTACAATATGAAATACTACTGTCTCGGCCTAACAATAGGAATACTAAACGAACTAAGTGCTTCTTTTATTCAACCTGGCTTTTTAACGACGTACAAACATATTAGAAACAAGGTACAGCAACGTTCTTACTCTGAACTAGTGTTAATAATGCCCTCCTACCTAAACTAAAACCTCAAACATAATGTAGAGACGATAAGCAAAAGTTTGTATGTATTTTCTCTTTAATGCTCCATAAAGTTATCTATGGTGTGTGTAGTCCGCCAACCCGCACCAGTTCAACGTGGTGGACTAAGACCTAAACTCTTCTCATTCTGAGGAGAGGCCCATGCCCAGCAGTGGGACAGTAATGGGCTAATTATGTTATGTTAATAGTATACATTTTTCCAGGATGGTGCACTTAGTAGCGATGGAGATGCTCCCAGAGGAGAGGGATCGTAAGTACTACCAGGAGAGGTATACTTGCTGCCCTCCGCCCTTCTTCATCATCTGCGTCACGCTACTAGAGGTAAATTAAATACTTATGTATGTAGAGCTGTACAGTCTTACTGTTTGTATCGCGGAACAGGTATTACGATAGTGAAAAATATCGATTTTATGCAACCGCTATTGGACATAAATCTTTCGTATAACCACGGTACCGGAGGCGCACAAAATCATCACTTTCTACGTGCCTAGTGCCGCTTCAATCCCCGCTCCAGTTACTTCGGTTAATTAAAAATTATAATAGCGGATTTCACATCCGTGCAAACAAGCGGTTTACGTGAATCATAACAATCGGTCGGCGGTGCTCGCTGCTCGTCACACGTTGATTCACCGCAACTCGCAAGGCGCGCGGGCGCACGCTTGCTAACTGCGCGATGCTCCTATAGCGCACGCAGCTTTCTTGTTAACGGTTTTCCCCTCTATGAATAACGTTATAAAACGTCACTATTAACGTAAATTACAATTATACTGAATTATGAATTATCCTCGTTTTGGTTTGTAGATTGTAGGTATGCATTAAAATTAATTTATTTTTGCAAATCGACCTTGTGGTATCTATGTGGCTGTACAACTATATTTTTTCCCTGCCTGAAATAATTGACCATTTTTTTTGGTCCAAGTCCAAATAGTAAATAAGTATTATTCATCAAAATTAGTAACACCTGTTACTAGTACACATATTTTTACTAAGGTTATAGGCACTTAAAAAGCTGGTCTAAATCATTTCGAAAACCAACGCTTTATTTATTTACATACTATAAACTCCCCACAACGTAGGATAACATCTCAGGATAACATCAGGTCATAATTCCTCTTCAAAACTTCAGTTTGACCCACTGAAATCCAAACCTAGCTATGCCTATTTACGTATCCAGGACAGAGCGAAATAAGATGGTAGGAGGTGGCAAGAACAAAACAATAACCATTTCTATATAAACGCTACGACATTTTTTTTACGATTTTCCACAATACTTTCATGCTGTTAATCCTACGCCGAAACATTATCTCCACACGGAACTCATCAGCTCAGCCCATTGCAAACTGCTGGACAAAAGCCTCTCCCAAGTTGCGCCACAATACTAGCTCCTCAGTCTTTTACATCCACATGTCCCACAAAGGTACCGGATGCCTTCTTCGGATGTCCTTTGTCTTTATGTGTACTTTACCAATGTTTCCTTTTTTCGCAGTTGGGTGTGTTCGCGTGGTACGCGTGGGGCTCCGGTGGCGTGGCGGCGGCAGCGGGCCCGGTGCCCGTTGACTCGCCGCTCGTATACCGGTCCGATCGTCGCCGGGAGCTTTGGCGGTTCCTCACCTACAGCGTCGTTCACGCCGGATGGCTGCACCTCGCGTTTAATCTCCTAGTCCAACTTGCGGTAAGTATTTGTATTTAGAGTTGTGTGTAGGGTTGCTAGGCACAAAAAGAGAAAAGCCGGACACATTCATATTTAGCTGGACGTTTTGCCCTGAACTCCAGACACACTGTTTTCAAAAGAAAAACAAAGATGCGCAAGCTGTGCGTGTCCGCGTGAGTCGCTCGCGCGCTTTCGTTCGGCATCTTTTGGCGGGGCGGGGTTGACCAAAAGCCGAAAAAAACCTGGACAGGCCGGACTTGTATATATTTGGCCGGACACGACTGTAAAAAGCCGGACACTTCGCAACCCTAGTTGTGTGTAGAACAATCATGGTGGTTCGCTACAAAATTAGTGCGCTGCATGAGACACTGTAATTGAGCTTTCTGTGTATAAAAAAATATAGATATAGGAAATTCGCAATGGTTCGCCTCTCACCATTATAGAACTAGCAAGAGAATTGTACGAAAATACATCTGGCGCTTTTAGCCTATTAATCGTAGTTGCTGCGACGGTCGCCAAAACTCGTAAATTACTCTATATTGTAATAAATAATAATGAAAATTGTTATATTTCAGGTGGGACTACCATTAGAGATGGTTCACGGTGCGTTGCGATGCGCAGCCGTGTACCTGGCGGGGGTCCTGGGGGGGTCCCTGGCGGCGTCCGTGCTAGACCCCGACGTGTGCCTCGCGGGCGCGTCGGGCGGGGTCTACGCGCTGCTCGCCGCGCACTTGGCGAATGCTCTATTAAACTTCCATACAATGCGCTATGGAGCCGTGAGACTCGTCGCCGCGCTTGCGGTTGCCTCGTGTGATGTGGGCTTTGCTGTACATGCTAGGTATACAAAGGTAAATAAAGTTTCAATGTTTACCACTATTTCAGACACCCCAAGCTGGTAAAACAGAAACTCTGCTAATACTTTCCCGTTGTCCTCGAGCTATGCTCAGCGGTGAAATGCGACAGACTGGGAGTTAATTCATCATGATCACATGGATTTGAAGCCTTTTCTAGTATAAAGACTAGTCGAAACTTTCTAAATTTTAAAATGTATAGCTTTTAATAATAGTTATTTTGTTCCAGGAAGCTCCACCAGTATCATACGCGGCGCACGTAGCCGGCGCGCTGGCCGGGCTGACCATCGGCCTGCTGGTGCTGAAGCACGCGCAGCAGCGGCTGTGGGAGCGCCTGCTGTGGTGGGCGGCGCTGGGCGCGTACGCGGCGTGCACGCTGTTCGCCGTGCTGTACAACGTGTTCAGCGGGCCGGTGGACGAGCTGCACTACATGCCGCCCGACCCGCCGCCCGACGCCGGCTTCTGACGCGACACACATCGCCGCACGCTCGTCCACGACCGCCCTTAGGCTTTGACGGTCTTTCCTTGCTCATTATAGTACTTCAGTGCGGAGTATACTTCTCTTACATTATTTTCTATGTCAAAGCCTCAGTTCGCGGACAGTGCGATCCACTCACAACACGCCTAGTCAATTTACCTTAGTGTGATTTGCTATAAGTAGTATTATAATTCGAGGAGGTCCCGGTGCCTGAATATCAGTATCTATACGTTTCGTATTGTGCCTATCGAGTCATTTCTTATGTTCGTTGAGATTAATTTTGTCCATTTTTGTATTTCGTTTTACAGTGACCTCCTCGCAATACTTAATTGTTAAGTAGTCTTAATTATATTGAATAGGTGAACTATTTTTGTACCTACTGTCAGCGTCCGTAGTGTATAGATTGAAGGCGTTACCGCGACACAACAGTTAATGTTCCCGTGTGGACTGACCGACTTTACTAAATGAAGTGTCACATAATTTATTCACAATAATAATAATCGCTTCTTTATTATACCACACTACATTTAGTAAAGCAACTCAGTGTAGTTATGCCCAGCACACCAAAGATTAGGATAAACGGCATCCATGCTAGAGTAGTGGAAGTTTCCTTACTCTCTCCTTGTTTCAAATTTGATTGAATATGAATACATAATAGATTTTTAATTAAATTGCTCACTGTTAAACAAATACTATAAGTATGCCTCAGTAACTGATTCTAACGTGTTGTTTAAGTATTTGTGTAAATTGCTCAATTGCAATGATTATTTTAATCAGAAATGATTATATGCTCAAAAGTGAGTTTTTATTTTATTGGATCAATTATTTGCTGATATATTATTATAACAAATAATATTGTTTATTGTGATTTCGTCCATTTCCATTTGTAACTCGCATTAGTCTTGTTTCCTATGTATGATCCAACATTTAACAAGTTGTCTTGCTACTCACTAGTTCATAGTTTTATTATTAATAATGTGCCTGATTCCTATTATTGTAAATTTGATCGTATACTTTAATTCTAATCAAATAATGTCAGGAAACGACTGAGTTTTTGTATTAATTATTGCAGAATATTTTCTCGTTTAATTTATTTTAAAATTATTTTAAGTGTGAATCGGAATAATTATGATTATGTGATTATATAAATGAAAATAAGAGTGAATATAATTGAGAATTATTAAAAACATATTTGGTTTTATTTTCCAGACATGACCTTACTTTTATTACAATAAAACAAGGTTTTGATTTAAAAAAAAACTTCATTATACCTTTCAGCAAATTGTAACAAGTCATAAACATAACAAATTCTTTCAACCTTAATTTTCCCAGACAATAATGACTACATAAGTACATACATTACAAGTCTATCGACGTCATGCTTTGGTGCTACTCATTCAATAAATATTTACTATTAATTATCAATGGCACGCCTACTTTAAAGTCTGGATATCTATAATAAATAATACTGATTCCTGATTGAACTGTAACATAATTAACAGTTCTGTTTCCACAAATGCGTTAAAAATAAAAAGCTGCCTACAAAGTATTGTTGTCATAATAAATTCGTTTTAGGTATGTACTCTCAACTAATTAAAAACTATTACCTAGTATAACTTTTTTTAAACTCGTAGTTCTGAAAACGTCTGTTAAAATAATATATCATATCACGTAAAAATATTAAGGACGCATTTACAGAATGTAATTAATAAGTCATTACTACATGCGGAAGGCCCACATACACACACAGCATAACTTAATCTTGAAGTTAGGACAATCCAAAATGTATCTTTGCGACCATGGAAGGATCTATGTATCTGAACGCGTATTGATGCTGTGAGGCGACTCGAATACACTCACAATAGTAGCCGTCAGCTAAAATGACACGTGGAAAACCAACCTTATTTTCACGCAGTTAAGATTCATCTGTCTACAACATTAAAAAATCATTAAGTATTTATTTTCCTGTGCCTACATATTCCAAACATATTCGCATTTCTTTCTCCACCTATTGAAGCTAAATATGTCTGCTAACTAATCTATTATTTTTATTTATTAAAACTCATCATTTCATTTTTGTTATTGCCGTGAGAGGAGGCTCCGTAAAATTTATATTACTGAATTATAAATTGTCAAACATAAAAATGATTTCTCGACCTTTTACAGACAAAGGTTTGGTTAAGTTAGGTTTAGTCTAACTTAGCTAACCTAACTTAACTTAGCTAACCATAACATCAGTTTGTCGGGTTGATTGAAAAATGCACCGAAAAACAGCTTATTTATAGCATATTTGTAAATATGTCCTTGAGTGACTTAGATAACTCCACAAATATCATCATGTCTTTTTAGCACAATGATTGTGCATTGATTGAAGCATAAAAATACGTATTCAGTGACTACTAAAATTATTCAGACTAGAGTAGCATTTTAGAAAAAGCAATCTTGAATAGGTAACAATATTATAGTTATACACAGTAATTAAAACCTAAATAACCATTATTTAAAAATACGTTCTAAACAGACCGACCGTAGCTCGCACCCACAGAGGCGTCTCCCTCTTCTGTAGTTCACTGCTGCACTCGGAAGCATGGTTGTGCAACTGCTGTGTCTCTTGGTGTAGTTTATGCTGAAAAGAACAAAAAAAACTATGTATCAGATGTATGCTTCATAATCAATATCTTTAAAAAAAACTATAATTCCACTATTTGTTAAACATTTTTTTTTATACTTGTGTCGTTCGCATTAAATAAACATAACATAATTAAATTAATATGTCAAACACTAATAACTAGTCAGCTAGCTTCGTTTATAATTTAGGAGAAAGGTGTCTAGCTTGTTGCCTAAAGTTATACTGAAAATGAATGTAATGTATAATTATGGTAAAGTCTAATAATAAATCAAGTTAGGAAGTTCCTCTCTCTGCAGCCTGACTACCGATAGGTGGGACACTGTTCACGGTGCCGGTGGGCTAGGTACTTTTTTTATTTAATGAATATGTTTATATATGTAATCATGTACTATGTATATTTGAATGAATAAAGAATCAAATAATAAATCTTTTCTTTCTTTTCTTACCTGCAACTCAGGTGAAACGGTAAAAATAGCAGCCTGTGCTTCAAGGTCTCGCTTAACGGAGCGTTCACCTAAGTTTGCTGAGCCTACTATTGTAGCCCATGGTACCCCACTCCCAGGTGGATAATACCTGAAAATCAAAATATTTATTTACCTAACATAACCACCACAGACTGGAAATAAGGCAATGTAACACTGAATTTAGAAACCAATATTGTTTGGAACAGAACATTAAATCTTTACCATAATCCCTTTGCATGGAATGTCCACCCTGGGCGCTCATACTCCAACATTTCTACTCTGTTTTCTTGGTTGTAATCTAAAACTCTTTGCCAGAACCTGTGCAAAAAAAATAAACATCACATTAATCTAATAGATAAAGAATCAAAATTAATGAAAAACAATCATATTTGTTCACTGATTCACTCACTTTCTAGCAATTAAAGAATAAGCATGTGGTATTCCGCCAGCAGGGCCAGCAGCACCCAAAAATCCGTTTGCCTAAAAAAACCAATAGATTTTATAGGTTAGTAGGAAATTCAAAGATTTCAAGTAATTCAAGTAATTGCACATGTTAATATTAGTGCTGTATTTATTGTCAACACAAAGACACAAAAAGAAAACACAATAAACAATGAATACCCCAACTCTATAGTTAATTTTTCTACAATCAAGTCAGGCCAACACAGTCAACTGCTCGACAGACTTCTCCCAACTTGAACTATGGATCAATTTGGTAAGTCCAACTGACCAAATTGATGTGGTAGGGCAATAATTGATGTGTATCATCATCATCAACCTAAAGCAGGCCAATGCTGGACATAGGTCTCACTAACAGCAAGCTACTGACCTCAATCCTCAGCCACACTCATCCTGCTGCTACAATCAATCTCAAAAAACTCTTAACACTTACATTAGGATGTGCCATCAGTAAGCTAATATTTGCCTGGCAATCCTTCAACAAAGTCTTAGCATACTGATCAGTTAAGTTGAAGTAACCGGTGGCTAGCTGAAGGAAAGATCCTTGTGGCACGGATGCCAGAACCTTGCTTGTCACTTGTTCATCCTGAGTGATGCCAAACTCTCCCATTTGTATGAGAGGGAATATCCAGGTGTCTTTATCAGTATCTGTAAATACATAACTAATTAATCATGTGGGCATTAGCTTTTAAGGGAAAATGGGGTATACACCCTGAAATAAAATTTTATTGATGTGGCCAAATACTGAGCTCTAAAATTTAAAATATGTAATATACACAATAGAAGTACCTATAGAAAGCAAAATATTGTAAACAGAGAAATGGTTACCTTAAATAATACACAAACATTTGTGATTGAATACAATTGATAAATGAGAAGAAATATTCATATCCTAAAAATAATATGAAATAGTAATTTCTTTCAACATACCAGGTGAGTCTTTTAAAGAAGACATT
The DNA here is from genome assembly GCA_910594945.2 of Amphipyra berbera. Classification (NCBI taxonomy): domain Eukaryota; kingdom Metazoa; phylum Arthropoda; class Insecta; order Lepidoptera; family Noctuidae; genus Amphipyra; species Amphipyra berbera. Next base: position 14,011,494 of record OU343125.1, read on the forward strand.
TTGGACAACTGTTGCTCCTTCCATCTAACAATAAAAGCATTGACCTTGTTCCTCATTTCTTGAATCAATTCCTCTTTAGAAGCAAACTTTCTTTCTTCTATACCATTTTTTGAACAATGCTTACTGTAGTTGCTTACCTCATCTAAAATGAAAATATTTAGAAATAGGCTGATGTCTAAAAATAAGTATTATTATTTATTACTTCCACAACACCCTCCACAAATTAACAAATGACACCTTGGACAATAATGTTGCACACTTGGTAATGATTTCCCATAATAATTTACAAATTATTATAAAAATAATATTAGAGTATACATAATTAGACTTTACAGTATAAACATAAATGTCTTAACTCAATAAAAAAACAGATAGTAATAACTTACAGTCATCATACCTATGAGTTCACTATAAAAATTTGCCAGTTCCGCATCCACAATCTCAATATAGCGATCCTGCCTCTGTTGAAAGTAGTCATTCGAATAATTGGCACCACTCAGCAACACAGAGTCATCTGCTATGTATAGCTTCATATGCTGTAGTCCTACAAGCTCGTTGTAACGAGATGGTAGGGCCTTTGACCATGAACCATGAAGTCTAGGTGTCTGGTACAAATTGACGGAACACTGTGTAGGGGCATTGTTGATAAAGTCTTTTAATAAAGTCACTGAGTTCACTTCACCCCGCGTGCCTCTCTGATAGTCTAAAAGAACCTTGAACTTCAAACATTTTTGGTTTTCCAAGTTCTCTTTGGTAATCTCTAACAGTTTCTTCTCCATAGTTCCAGTTCCAAGATAAAGGCTCGCGACAGATATTCTCTGGTTAGCATTACGAAATCTCTCACATAGGGTATCGTAAAAATTTCTAGGATCATTTATGATGTTAACTTTAGAAGCATTCACAGGGAAACATGGTGCGACACTGTATAACCAGTTGAAACAACCAAACTCTATCGGCTTGAATCTTATGGGTATATTAGTGTTAAGCAACATATTTGCCTTTTTTTTTGCTAATAGATAGAAGAGTTATCTAATGTAGAGTTAAAATAAATGATTAAAATAAAAGAAAATTATACGCGAAATCTACCCAATTTCATAAATCCTGCTGTCAATGCGTCAACTGTCAAATTGACAATGTCATGTCATGATTATTTGTCTTTTTTAATTAATATTTTTACTGGCTCGGATACTGTGTCCCTTAAGCCAAGTCTTAATTAAAGCGTAATAAATCCAGTAAGTTCACAAGGTTCAGATTCACACACACTTCACTTCACAGTGCCAAAGAACGTCGGCCACGGTCCATACATGCTATGACCTGACTATAAAGTATCGCGACCTTTGATGGGATATGGTTTAATTGGTTCACCTACTTATAATAATCCATGCTTTAAAGAAAATATTTTTTTAAGAAGCGGATGAAAATATTTATTTGTTCTTATGGAGGTTGGAATTTGACAAGTCGGAAACTAGACAACCACAACTACAATCATGCTAATCATTGTTAGTTACGTGTTCTGTGTCACCCACAGTCTCACTTCTGTGCGAAAATAATAAACATTGACAGTTTTTCTTGATGAAAAGAATTATTTCAGACTTAGTGTTTGGCCATATCAATTTACTGCGCGGGAGAAGCTTTGATAGCTACCGGGATGTCAATATGTCATACGTTTCGTTCCATCTGTTGGAAGCATTAAATGTATTTGATAATTTGACCCAGTAATTGATCTATTTGTTATTAACCATTAAATAACAACCTTGTAAGAATAAAAACGACACAATCAACATAATCTATAATGTTTATAAAAAAACTGGTATTTTAAAAATCGTAAACGCTTGAATGCTGGTGCTAAAACTAAACGTGTACCCAGTACACGATGAAACGTAATACGTTCAAAATTAGTAAAAATGTCGTAAAAAAGTAAGGTTTTTTTAAAAATATCAATATTTTATTCCGGCTTTTAATAAATAATTGAATAGTTGTAAATTAATGCTCCTTTATTTGACTATTTTTTGACGTATAACTCGTTACGGGTCTTATGCAAATTTGGTCAGGTCAATTATGGCCGTTGTTCTTTAATTAGTGTTTTTTTTATTTATAAATGAGTTTATATCGTTAATTTGTCATGAACAACATAGGTAAATGAAATGTGAACATATTTTTTTTAGTCAGTTCAGTTGTTGTCGGTGACAGTGGTGTCGATTCTGTAGCACATTTTGACAATACTAAACAAGACTAAACGCAACTGTCACTTACTTTTTCTATTGAAACAGAAAGAGACAAACACTCTTAGCTTATTTTAGTCCTGTCAAAGTGCGCAACAGAATCGACACGATTGATCCCGTCAGGGTATATATGTTCTGTGCCATTGATAGTCAAATTCAATAATCAATATCGTTGCTGCGCCTGCAAAATCCGCTGTTTATTTATTTCGGTTTTTGATGCTATTTTATAATACTTCTCAAGCCACGTGCGCCTGTGAAACCCGTTTTCTAATAATTTGTTTGGTTAAAGAGATAGATATAAAATCAGCTATGTAATTTTGGCCAAAAACAGCTTAAAAAATCCTCTATATATGCAAAGAACCACTTAACGTGTTTTTATTTCGATGCGCGATTGCGCTTCAATGTGACACATAGTGGGTTTATTATTTTAAAATAGTGTGGAAAATCTGCTAAGTGTTCTAGGAAGACCAACAATGAAAATTATCTGGTAGAAACATAAATCCGTCATGTGGCGAAAATTGATATAAGTAGCGGTATTTACAACCTAAAAAAATCCTAGCACCTAATATATCATAGACAAAAGCAAAAAGAAAAAAAAATGGATGTCGATAAAGTCTAATTTTCTGCATACTAAGTTTTTAAATGTTGTTATCAGTTTGAAAAAAAAAAACAGTTTTTTGCTTCTCGTGTAAAGTTGAGTTTTTCCCCATAGAGGATTTTGCAAGCGTAGCGACGATTTATAGTTTAAGTTTCTGGGATAACACATTCGTTTGAAATCTTATGTTTGAATCAAACCCACAACTATACCCCACATGTAGAAATACGAAACAAGTTCAATTACATAAAGCATTTATTGTTTATAATATATTATTTTTAAAATAAAAAATATAAAATTCTTATAATATTATACCCTCCTCACGTGGTGATTATAGTTATGCTCTTTGCCCGCCACCACTTTCAGTCTTATAGCATGTAAGTTTAGAATAATATATTTTAACGTACAACTGTTAAACGAAAGAATATGTCAGCATTATTTATTCTTCTCCGGGTTATATTCCTCCTTAAGCACTTCACCTTGCTCGATGCCGTAAAAAATTTGACCATTCTTCACGTACGCCCAAGACATTCTTTTAGAGCTAAAGTAAACGCCAACATCACCATCCCTTGATAAGGTAATCGCTCCCGCAGTATTGATTAACCGTGAAGTCATACCTTAAAAGATAAATAAAATTTTAAAAAACATCATTTCGTATAACCGCACTCTGATTTGAACCACCTAAAATGAAATATGCTCTATAAGTATTGATAATGTTAGCGAAAGTACATATTTACGGATAAATAAGATAACCTACCGTTTACTGCATTAGTTGTAGCCGTGTTTGCATCTATGCCACACTCCATAAGTTTTATAATACTGTGAGCCAAACAATACTTCAGTATAGACTCCCCGTGACCTGCAATGCATTTTAAATTATCTTCGTTGTCATGCTTTTATTATTTCCACTAAACTATTTATAATCGTCATCTACTATTGATAGTAACAGACAAAAAGAATGAAGTACCAGTCGTAGAAACGCCGCCTATATTATCGTCAGCGTAAGTACCGCTACCAATTTGTGGCGTGTCCCCGATCCTACCAACTGCCTTTCCACTCATACCACCCGTACTAGTAGCCACTGCTACGTGACCTTTGCAATCAACTGCCACAGCACCAACTGTCCCCACTCCACCCTTAAAATATTCATACTTTATGATTAATATATCTGCATTATGCCTGTCAACTTGAACATGTCTATTCTTTGGTATACATGCTTAATTACCTCATCTTTCGGACCTATTTCCGTTCTGCCAACGTCTCCATGTTCCAAGAAGTTTTTCAAGGCTCGTTTTGCATTTTCACTTATCAATGAATCTGGTGGAACAGGCTTAAACCCCTAAAAACGAAAAAAGCATTAAGGTAAACCTACGTATAGGCGACGCCAGCGAGAGACTCGACAACTACTATTTACCTTTTCTAAAGCAAACAATTTGGCACCCTCTCCTCCCAAAAGCGAATGTGGTGAATCTGTAAGAACTTTGTGGGCAATACTGATTGGGTGAAGAAAGTCCTTAACTAGTGTGACTGCACCAGCGTTCAAGTCCTCACCGCGCATAATGCTTGCCTCCATTTCTACTTCTCCCCGTAGATTTAAGACCGATCCATAACCTGAATATAAGAAAAATATGTCTATAGGTAGGTACCTATACGAAGTAGAGTAGGTACTCTACTTCGAATAAAGAAATGATCTAGACACCAGAAAAGTCACTTGAAATGATATCGCGTATACGAGTGGGTGCGGGTTCCATCTCACAAGAAATTAATTAATTACCTAATTAATCAAATCGAATTATAAATGTATTTACGAGTAGGATTGGGACCCACAGCAGCTCACTAGCTAGACCCCCTATACGTACAGCCGCTAACACGAGGTAGCAGAAAATATTATGCGTAAAATATAAGTAGGTGACAGCAGTAATTAGCATTATGATATACAAGGACCAAACAAGATTATTATAATAACAATACAAATGTATTTACCAGCATTAAAGTTTTCATCTTTCTCCATAGATACAACTGCTGCTTCCACTGCATCCAAGGCGCTGCCTCCGCTCGTCAGGCACTCATGTCCTGCTGTTACAGCAGTTTTTACTCCGTCCAACTTGCCTTTCACCCGGCTTTGAGGAATATCCCCAGCCCCTCCATGTACTATTATAATTGGATTCATTTTCACAACCCGATGGTGTTCCGATTTTTCTCCAATACAGCTTGCGCTCAGTGTATGTGCTTGATAAATTCTGAGTAGTACACAATGTAGAACAGTTTACTCACGCAGCATTATCAACAGCACATGATGTGTTATCAATACTAAATGGTACACAGTGTATTTACCTAAGTTGATACCCTATAAATATGACAATCGTTTGATATTTTCATTACTAATATGACTTTATATCAGTTTGCTTTAATATTACTTTATTTTAAGTAGGTACTCACCTAAGTATATCGTATTATTTATGTTTACTATCCAAGTGATAGGGATGATTATAATACAGACGAAATTATGAAGTGTAATATAATTTTACCTATCCGGATAATTAAATACCTACATTATTGTTCGGTGAACCATAACTAGATCGAAACACTGATGAACCAGTACTTCAATAATTGTGCCCCAACTCCAGGTATTGAAGAGAGCCTATCAGAGTACTACATATTCACTTTTGTAACAGACTGACTTCGAACATTAGATGAGTTTGATGCAATGACCGAGTACAAGACAACAGCATGCAACTAACGTTCGTTACTGCGCACTGTATTAATGGATACCGATTCTTTTACCAAGTTTATTCGAAACAAAAACGTTTTCGTATGCGAGTTTCCATAGTTGTTTTTTTTTTAATTTCATCCTCTTTCGGAATAATCAAACGCCCGATTCGTATAAAGTTTGTGGAGTAACGAGGTATGGTGTTCCTAACGGTTGTTGTTGGGAAGTTGTATACTATCTGCGTGTCAAATCTTGTTATCGCGATGCAGGATTCTTGTGACGTCATATTCGAGAGTTGTCATTATTGTCGCTGTAGTCTGCTACACAATCGTCGTGCTGCGTAGTTCGCATGTGGCGTGGCAGGTGCCACCACAAGTTCCACAATTTACATGTTTTTAAGGGCTTGCTAACTATTTGCGATAGCGAAATTTCTGTCCGCAACGCATTGTCAATCATTATTGATGTCATGGTTAAAAAATATACTGTATAATTATATTATTCTAAACACTCATTGGTCTCGTGGTCCCAAGCGCCACGCCGCAGATCGTGAGCTCCTAAGTAAAATTCCCAGGTCGAACAGGATGATTTTCACCGTGGCGGACCCGAAACGAGTAACGGCTCGTCTCAGTGTAACGTGAACTAATTCCAAATAATATACATTTAATATGTAGCACTAGCTGTTGCCCGCAGTTTCAATCACATCCTAGGGGAAATATGCCCGGTATACATTTTTCCTGTGTCCTAGGACATAGTCTATCTCTGTGTGCCAAATTTAATTCAAATCCGTTCAGATGTTTATACATGATTGAGTAACAAACATCCATCCATCCATCTTCACAAACTTTCACATTTATAATAATTATACAGTGGTGTCGATTCTATTGCACACTTTGACAGGACTAAACTAAGGGTGTTTATCTCTTTCTGTTTCAATAAAAAAAGAAAGTGACAGTTGCGTTTAGTCTAGCTTAGTACTGTCAAAATGTGCTACGGAATCGACACCAATGTGTCCTTTTTTCCACTTATAGGTAATAAACTACCCCACCCCGAAAAAATAAATGCATCTGGCTCAGATATTTCGACCTCTACACACACAACGTAAGATCTAAGTCTCACAGAGGCATAATGGTGCAGTGAGGCATTTTATGGTGCGTCCAGACCTGACGAACGCCCCGCGAATGCGCCGCTCGCGAGCCGCTCGCGAACTGCGCGCGTGCATTTCATGTTCGTACGAAGCTCGCGGGCCGTCCGTGCGCCGCTTGCGCGCAAGCTACGTGCCGTACGCGAGCGGCGCAGGTGGTGCGCGCGTGCCGCTCGTGGAACCTGCCACCAACGTCTTCTATTTTTCCTTTTAGTTTTATTCAGTAATAAACTAGCCGATGCTGCAGCAATTATGCTAACGGCAGTCGTATAGTCCGACATCTTCGGAAGCAAATTCACAACTGAGGCTCATAGTTCAAACGCCAAAGAAGCTATGTGCGCACGAGCGGCGCGCAAGCCGCGCGCCCCACTCGAGCCTTGCCGGAGTTGCACTAGAGCGGCGCACGAAACGTACGCTGTAACTGCACGCGAGCAGCACGCGCACAGTTCGCAAGCGGCTCGCGAGCGGCGCATTTGCGGCGCATTCGGCAGGTCTGGACGCAGCATTATGGAGCGACTCAAAGACATCTTATAAAAAACTCATTAAGTACATGTGCCCTGTAGTTTTTGAAATATTTTAGAATAAGTAAAAAATGGTGTCGATTATGTGGCACATTTTGACAGTACTAAACTAGACTAAACGCAAATGGTGTCGATTCTGTGGCACACTTTGACAGGACTAAACTAAACGGTGTTTGTCTCTTTCTGTTTCAATAGAAAAAGAAAGTGACGCTGCGTCAAAGTGCGCAACAGAATCGACACCATTATGTGTAAAATTGTATAAAATTTGAATTTTTATGTCTCATTACGAAAATTGTTTAACTTATGTACGGCACTTTGATTTTTCTTTAAGTTGTCTATTTAGCCTTTCTAACGACTTTAAATGTACGCCTCTGTAAGGCCTAAGTTCTCTCTGTAGGTCTTAAGTTGTGGGCCGGCCCGGACTGGCCATACGGGCAAATGCCCGATGGGCCGGTGTGGCCTGATGGGCCGGTCACACAGTCAGAGAATCGAAAGTGTTGGGCACGTCAAAAAAAAAAGGGTCGTCCATTGCCTATCGCTTGAAAAAGCCGCAGTGAGGAGAGCGTCTAAAAAAAAAACGTCGTCCGTCTAATCACTTGGGAATTAATTTTTGCCAGCACTGGGCCTCCCGTCTCTCAAATGCCCGGGCCGATTTCAGGTCCCAGTCCGGCCCTGGTTGTGGGTGTTTAATTATGTAGAGGTCGAAATAGATAAGTCAAATACTAAAATTACTCTATATTTTAGGGGGCTGGGGAATCTAGTCCACGAGTGGAGTGTTTTTGACTATAAAATTGAGTGCATATACCACCCTTAAAGTTTTATTACTACATATCCGGAGACATTGCATGGTAGTAGGATTGATAATGCATCAGTACCTTGTCCGTACGTTGGATAAGAAAATGATCTTCGGTACCGTATAAGTACAAGTACATGTTTACATTATTTACCTACATCAAACAAAATATTTTCAAGGGGACCGTTTTGAAATTGCTGCTTATGGACATTGGCCGCCAGTGAATCACAAATCAAATGAACTGTTTAGCAAATAGAGCCACTGATGACGGATTTTTTCTTTGCTTGTCTGGAAACCAATCTATTTTCCGAAGCAGCTTACCATGTAGGTACGATAAGCATTTACAAATACATTCATAAATACATAAGGTATTAAATATAAATCGTCAATTTATGATTTCACAAACCTCTAAAACAAACAACTAACTTAATTTGACCATGATTTTGACACTGCACTGTTTTGATCATAGACCATTATGGTTTTGATTGATATAGATAAAAACAACTAAATATAGTCTGTTCGTCTCACAGAACACATAGGTAATAAGCTAGTTCGTCTACAGATAAGACCAAGGTCTATCCATAGTATATCCCTTTAGAGTTTGTGGGTCTATCTGCAACTACAAAATGCAAGAGTGCGTTTAATGCGCGTGCTAAATGTTGCCATGATCGCAAAAATACAAAGTACTACTTTAAGGAAAAGTAATATAATTGTTCGTGAGTAATAAAATTGGGCAGCCCTCTTTTGCGGTTTATTTATTTTAATAGAGCCAAGTTATATACGTAAAAATTTAATACCTACCAATTAAACTAATAGGCATTTTTAAGTAATTTGCAAAGGAAAAGAACTAAGCTTATAAATGTGCCGCTAATGAATAAGAATGCATTATGATTATTATCGTCTTATGAGGTCTACTATAATCTTTGTTTTATTTTATTTTTTTATTCCTAAAATCCGGTAGATCTTGTGACAAAGTTAATAAAACAGCAACATTGTGGTGGACCATGATTAGTTCCGATTTGACCGCGCGCAGACTTATCTTGCGCGCACTCTATCAGATAGTCTGATCATGCATATGACAAATAAATCGGTAAGATTGTCGAGAATACTTTATTGTAAAGGAGTAGTTTCGGCTAAAAAGGCATAGCATCGGAGCTATAAAAATAGGTACCTATTTACAAAAAAACACTCAATTCAACGAAATAAAAATGGTGGTTGAAAGTTTATGTGAAAATCGTATGAAATCATTTTAAAAATTATTTTATCCAGATGATTATTCCGTAGTATTAAAAAATGTCCACTCCCGTGTCCAACCGCAAATACGGAGCCCAGAAAATACGTTTAACTAGTGAGTGCCTTATTATCCAACCATTTCCGCTACTTGGTGTGAATATTTTGCTTAGAGTATGTATAACATTCTTTGTAATTAACTTGTTTAATAATTTGTTTTTAGTTCTATGTGCAAGGAATTTGGTCAGAAGGGATCTTTTTCGTAAGTATATTTACAATCTTATTAAGGTTAAATTGAATAAAGTGTATCTTCAAGGTGAGAACCATATGAACTGCCGTTGAAATTATAAGAAAATAATACGTTTGTAAGATAAACGTCGCAATTGCGGTTTATTCTAATTAAGTTCGTGTTCTTAAATACGCTGTGTTAATACAGTATTGTTCATTACAAAACTATTTTAGGTTTGCCAGACCCATTCGCAAAAATCTCTGTAGATGGCAGTGGACAGGTGTATTCTACTAATACTGTGAAAGCAACCCTCGATCCTAAATGGAATACACACTACGATTTGTACCTAACCAAAGGAGATGGCATAACAATTAGGTAAGTTGGTATTTTTCTTTTTATTAAAATTATTATAAATGTGTTAATGATTGTATGAGTCCTCAAGCAATTAAGAGCTTCATGCTGTCCTTAATTAGGGATGAAATGTTTCTGTATTAAGTTTCTTACACAGTATTAGAGTGACATACATTCCTCAATTGAGTTATTGTTGGCCCGACCGGTGTTGTTGTTGATTTCTATATAATAATAATATTGTTTCATGCATACTTAGACAGTTATAAATGTATCACAATACAGCCATAATTATGACTAGCTCATATTTAATTTAAATGTGATTTTCTTAGTATGTGTAATATTGATATATTTACTTGACCTATATAGTTTGATTGCTTATCTCCAATGATTCTTATCAATGATATTTGACATTGCACATCTGATACTGAAAGAGTAAAGTGAAAGTATCAGTGTGAATAGCTTTGGTAAATCTCAGTTTACAAGAATGCAGGAACAAATGACAAGCATAATTATTATTTTCATGCCAATCTTGTACTTTCACCACTTTACTGACTTCAGCACCATTAATGATCACATTGAGGAACTAAGCTTAAAATAAGAAATTTATTGTACCACAGTATCACACATAATTATTTAATCACAAAATATAAATAATATTTTATAGTTTTATGATAAAAATAATGGATTTTTCAGTTCCTATTCTGTTCTAAAACAAAAACAGTTTTTTTTTTTTCAATACCTCCTATTGGTTCTTCCTTGCTTTATTACACAGTAAATGATGCCATTTAATATAAGTATATTTTCTCACACTATAATGTTCTCTCTCAGGTTCTGTTCTTGTTTTATAAATTATCACTACATTGTTATAAACAAAGTTCTTTGTCACAGCTGTTTGTCTGTATCAGAGTAATCACTGGAATGACTTTGGTTCTAGTTCCACCCAGTGTATTGATTGAATACTGTTTTAGAACTATGACTACTCATGTAGTTAATTCTTATAAATAAAAAAAAAATACAATTTGATGTTTGTTTTCTACACAGACAGTAAGAAAGTCTTCTTAACCCCTTACCAGTAACTGCTGTGTAAAGTTATGACAAGCTTATACATAAAAATATGTATGGTTACACCCTCTTTTTTTCATGTGGTTAGTGACTAACCTGGTGTCAGAGTTTATGCCGCCCATGGGCCTCTGACTTGGTTTCACATGCCGTCGAGAAATATCTCTCATGCATGCCGGTTTTCTCACGATGTTTTCCATCACCGTTTTTAAGCAAGTGATAATAATTATACAATACGCACATGAATCCTAAAAGTTAGAGGTGTGTGCCTTGGGTTCGAACTCGAGACCTATGACTTGGCAGTCCGACGATCACATCACTAGGCTATCACTGCAATGGCAGGCTAGGCATGCATGGTTACACTGACATTTAACAGTGTTTTAACTTTACACAGCAATTATCAGTAAGGCAAATTATAGTCAAAGTATTTATTAAAAATATATTCAATCAGAGGTTATTTTAGAGACTCTACAAAGAAAACTAAGTATTTCATTGAGTACTCTTAAAAAAGAGTATAATATATAAGGTCACACAAGTCAAGTATTATGAAGTATTTAAAAACCAGGATTTTTATTACTTTTGTATAAGTGAGAAAAAAACATATGATCGTAGGCATCCTGCATCCACTGACTGTAAAACATATTTTACAAACAAGTCAAAATAGACCTCAAACATTATCAAAGCTTATTTTAATTTATTTTATTGAGGATCTCCAACAATGGATGTACTTACACAACATTTCACAACATATAAGGATAAAGGTAGTTTTTATAATGCACTCCTTCAATTATAGAAGACCACAGCATGCACTATAATTTAAAAAAAAACAACTAAGCTAAATTATTATTTATGCTTATGTTAAGTTTCGAGAGTTTTAGATTCATCACAAACTCGGAACCTGCCGCAAGTCTTTTGAAGTTCCCAGGGTTAATATTTCCAGTTGTTGGATCAGACGATCAAAACATGAATATTACTATAAATTTGACATCTTTACATTTATTATTTTACTTCGCCCCTGGAACTGTATGATAGTAAGATTTTCTTTTGCAGTGTGTGGAATCAACGCAAAGTTCACAAGAGACAAGGTTCAGGATTCCTTGGATGTGTTCGCATTCAGCCATCTACTGTACATAAATTAAAGGACACGGGATGTGAGTTCAAATGAGCTATTTTCATTTATTATATCATATGCACACATTGATATTTATAAATTATAAATGGGCTAACTTTAGTATCTTGTTTCATCCAAATACGACACGGAATGCGAACTACATAATTGTGTCTCATATTCAATTTAACTTCATTATAGTTACTCAGTAAACATTTTTGTTCATCAAGTCGTGGTTATTCGTGTACAACATAGTTGAAAACAATATTATTACGTATATAAACGACAGTGATAAAAACATTTTATAGCAAAGTAAATTAGTTTTGTCCACTTCTCTATATGTTACGTAATTTCAGCTTCCTCAAATACGGTACTGAAAGAGATTGTATAGAGATCATGAAATTGCCAATTCAATGTTACCAAGAGGTTCCTTCCTAATGACTTTGACATTTAACTTGTAAGCTTTTTAAATGAAGACGATTTTTATTAACCTTGTTTTCGGACGCTAAAATCTATGAATGTATACATTACTATTTATCTTCAGCTATAACTGATACTGTAATGCAGAATGCTTAAAATGAGGTCAGACAATATTTTTGACGATTATGCTAAAACTGGTAACGTTACAAACAGACCAATGCTTGGAGCTATGCGAGGAGGGTTCTGGCGAGACGTGCGGCGTTCGGGGACAAGTGATCGTGTCACTAGTGTCCCGGGACGCGGCGCGGGGGGAGCCGGCGGCCGCCGCCGGTGAGGGATCGCCACTAGCCGTGGTGGGCCCGGCCGGAGATGTCCGCACGCCTCGAGATCCACGTGACCCGACCCCTGCACAAAATGGGACGAGAAATCCGCTGCCACAGCATTGGGAGGAGCGGTTTACATCTAGTGGAAGGTCAGTATTGTTTTATGTTATTCTTTTAGCATTCGACCTAGCTTGGTGAACGGCCGGTGAAGGCTCGTCACCAGCTGTGTTGTCCTTGCCCGATGGTGTGCAAACTCCTAGAGGGTCATGCCACTGGTTACTTGCTGACTACGGAATGAGAACCCGCTAACGCCACTTGGAGAAATAGTTCAGATGTGTGCGCATGACTATTCCTGGATGCGCATAACATGCTAAAGTTTGCGAGTTCGATTCACGTGTCAAGACAAATGTTTCTATGGCCTAAAGATAAAATCTGAGTCACTGGATGCTCATTATACAATAAAGCCCATGAGCCTATTAGAAATTCCAGTGAGGTCATGAATGTGAAGTGTTTATTCATCATTCTATATTATAGACCCTACTACGTTAACCACGCGTCCCGCCGCACACAATGGGAGCGCCCTACATGCGAGGGCTCAGCGCCCGTGTCCCCCGCGGCGTCTACCCCGCCGTCATCACCAACGCCAGCCGCTACCCCTTCCACCCCTGCTTCCCCGGCATCGCCGTCATCACCAATATCACCGGCTTCTGATACAGAAGTCAATCATGCTACTTCCATATCCTTAAGGTATGTAATTTTCATCTGATTGTATGTATTGTTGTCATTTGCGTATTTTACTAGCCTTTGTTAATGTGCTTTTACTTGCTAGGAGTAGTGAATGTTGATGCGAAGGTGGAGGTTATAGTATATTCACGAAGTAGTTAACAAATAAAATTTGAATGTACTACCGTGCCTGTGCGACGTCTGCTTACAGCCACTGCGTGTTTACAGTCATAAATCTACCCCATATCCTATCCCATTTCCCATTCCAAAACACCACTTTTCCGCACCGTATCTCGAGCTTGAAAAGCCAGATAACAGACATCAGTCTTACTGGGCATTCCTCGTGACGCAAAATACGCGCTCAGACGTAGAGTTGCGGACACCAGCCCATTACACCTTATACCTATACTGGGCATTCCCAAATTGGTCAAGATTGATTGTGGGATTTATGTCGAAGCATTCCTTTATACTCCTCGGTGGGGATGATCTACCCCTTTACAGTAATAATATATCCAGTGAAACAGATGTGGTGAATTGATGTCAAATCACAAGATAAACTTACAATTTTGTTTTAGACCCGAGCCACAGCCTCAGACGGCAGTGCGGTCGCGTATCCCCACGGCCACGTCCCCGCCTGCCAGCTCAGCTGCCAACCCGCCTGCACCCACGACGCCTACCACGCCCATAGCTGCAACCGATCTACCACCCGGTTATGGTAAGTCTGTTCTGCGTTATTATCCTGCCCACAGAAATCCACAGTTGATAATGGACCTCATCATTAGGGCTCTAACGAAGAGACATTGGGAATATTGCCATAACATAATAGGTTTGTGTGTACAGATTCATGTATATGAGCAACTCCAGCACCCGACCCGTTAGAGACAAACCACAGCAGTTTATATGATTGCATTCTGGTCAAATAAAGCCTGTAAGAATATTATAAAAGAAGGCCATAGTTAACGAAGATATTAGGTGATTATAGTAGAACAGTATATTATGATTAGCGTACTAAGAAAAGCCGGCTACCCTTGCGATTCACATATTTTCGTAGTCGCCTTTTACATACCTATTCTATATTGGAACCCATATGCGAATTCTGTTATATTGTTATTCTATTGTTAGTTGAAGCAAATTGCCCAATTATTTTTGTGTTGCGTATGATTTATTCACTGAGCCTATCCCAAATGACCTCTGTATGTTATGTACAGCCATAAATATTATTATTATATTTTGGTTTCTCTTTCGTTTAAGTGCCACATGGCGCGTTCAAAAACAAACATCTTACAACAAACAGAGTTGCTTTCTTGTTATTGATTGTTTCACAAAGGACATATTAGTCGTAGAATAATAACACTGTTTCTATGTATCACAATACATGTAGTACGCGATAGGCTTATTGTACGTTTGCTAAATGCACAGCTGCGATATTAACACAAACGTTTTTGTCTCATCTCTATGAAAATATTTTTAAACTTCATTGCCGCGTTTTCACATCAATAATCAGTTTGTACACCTTCTAATAAGCCGCTGCAATGGATGACCACTAGGGGAATATTGATTATTCACTGTGTTTAAGCAAATGGAATAGTCAGTATGCTGTTTTTAGATGGGTGCTGCTACTCATACTCTTGACACGTTGCCTTTTACATTGGTTGGTTTTGGTGTAGTTTCTCATTGGCTCTTTGCCGGGAACCACATGGTGTCAACCAGCAGGCGCGTGTTATACAATGATCTTAAAAGGACACATAAAAAACCTAATTTCTATTCAGCACGTACAGCGACCTCCTGACAATGTAATTGTATAACGACACATTGTTACCGCCTCATTAGTCTATCGCAAGCGCGGCTGCCAAGTGATAGGCCTTGAGTTTGATTCCCAGGTCTGATGAAGTACAATTGGAGTTGTCTGTTGGTATATTCTCGAGTCAGGATGCCTTACTAGGTCGGGTGTACCCATAAAAACTGACAGAGGCTCAACCTACACGGTCATCGATGAACTGTAGGAATGCGAACTATAACCTTGGTTCAATCTATTAGTTAAAAGATTTATTATTAGTTTCCGGCTCTTCAACAACATTTCATAATAACTGGGCACGGGCTTCTTCCCAGAATGTGAAGAATTTAGGTATTAGCATTACGGGTTGGAAACCTGAAAATAGATTGGCCGTTCAAAAGCGCCTGATAACGGTGTAATTTTAGCCTGCGAACATCTACTGCTGAAGATGGGCCATCCTATTTCGGTTGCTCCCCAAGTAGCAAAATGTGGTCCTGCAAGTATTCTAGGAACATGTATTTTTTGGTCCTATAGAAATCCTATAAACGTTTATAGAGCTGGATTTGGGCGCACTTTATTTCGCCCTATAGTCGTTTTGTTACAGTCCGGTAACATGCAAGTCGACTTTATAATTAACTTATTAGGTGCATTTATAAGACAAATTGTCCTATAAAGACAAACGCACTGAATAAGCGCATTTATCCTCTAACGACATGACGTGTGCCGCTACTGGTGTAACGATTAACAGCGTATCGCTACTGGTACAATTGATCCAAAAGTGATCAGCGTGATGCCATTACTAGAGCATTCGTTTTTCATTCTTTTTTAACGTTGCTGGACCCTTAAAAACGAAATATAATATTTTCACAAGTTAAGTAATCCACATTAATATAACATAGGTAACTTTTGTCTTTTGAGTGTTGTGTAAAGATTGCCTAATCAACTTGCGAAATTAATTTTATTGATAAAGTGTTCGATGATAATAAACATATTATCTTCATGCCCCTTCAAAATTAAACATAATTGTTATTGTTTATTCGATAATAATTAACTAAATATACTAAGGCTCGATTTTACCAACGTCGGATAGTGTTTATCCAAGGAATAAGACAGACGAGTTGACAGAATTTCTATACGAAAGCTGTCAAAACGTTAAATTTATTCCTCGATTAAAGTTATTCGACGTTGGTAAAATCGAGCCTAAGCCACCATAGGATCGGATCACCTACATTTATCAGGACCTTTACAATACTATTTAGTCAAAGTTAAGACTACTACAGGACATACTTACTTCGCCACCATATTTAAGTGGGTTCTTTTTTAATCAGTTTAAAACATATTTTGCTTTCTCTAATAAATCACAAAAAAAGAAAACAAAATGGCCGATTACTCTAGTAATAGCAAATGTAGGACACATATAAATATAATCTTACCTATAAAAATCAGAGGCAATGCTAGTTTGGTGTTAACAATCCATTAGAAGTCACGACTAAGAAAATATAATCCTATAATGTCCTTGGCCTATAGCAGCTATATCCAAAACGTGGATACAGGTGTAAATGAAATCATGTAATTCCTTCAAACCTCGTGATGAACTGCTGACATAGATTAACCTTGCACGGGATACATTAAGATTCAATAAAAAAAAATACACGAAGTAAAATGTATTCTTAACGTGAGGCATTTTAGCGCCCCGAGCGAATTGCGCGGCTATGGCTCGCCGCACGGTCATTTAACTCTGAGCGCTAAAATGCCTCACGTTAAGAACACATGTTTACTTCTTGTAATTTTTTAACCTCCGACGCAAAAAGAGGGGTGTTATAAGTTTGACCGCTATGTGTGTCTGTCTGTGTGTGTGTGTGTCTGTCTGTCTGTCTGTCTGTCTGTGGCACCGTAGCTCTTAAACGGGTGAACCGATTTGAGTGCGGTTTTTTTTTATTTGAAAGCTGGTTTTCTAGCGAGTGATCTTAAACATGTTTTATTAAAATCGGTTCAGCCATTTCAAGGTTATCAGCTGTTTTGTTAGCTGCGGTAGGGTTCTTAGACGCATAATGTGTATTACTTTACTTTCAAACATACGTGTGAAATAAACTTTGTAACACTCATGTATGCTATATAACTATGCAAGATTATGAAATTCTTGGTCTGATGCTGCAGCCAGGATAATGAGTGCACTAGTACACTCTTGAAAAAATAATAGCAGATATGTCGTGTTTGGATTCGTTTTGATCAGTATTTGATTCTACATACAATGCAATGGTGGCAATAAATATAATTTTTTTAACTTAATACTAAGTTTAAAATAAAAATTTAAAATCCCCCGACGCAAAAAAAACGAACTTTTAAAAAGTCAAAAATAATAGTATCGTTGAGCCATCAAATTCGATTGAGTAACACCTATATATTTTAATTACAGAAATTGATGGAAGGCACGATAATGTTTGCTCGTTGAAATGGCGATATAATATCACGTCGGGGTACCGCTAAGTAAATTAGCTAGCTAGTAAATTAATAGATGGTCAATTAAATGAAGGTTCTGACTTACTTTAGCGGTACCCCGACGCGATATTATATCGCCATTTCAACGAGCAAACCTTATCGTGCCATCCATCAATTTCTGTAATTAAAATATATAGGTGTTACTCAATCGAATTTGATGGCTCAACGATACTATTATTTTTGACTTTTTAAAATATCGTTTTTTTGCGTCGGGGGTTTTTTAAATTTTTAATTTCTTTTAATTGAATCCAAAATTATCCCGTGCAGGGTATATCTATGTCAGCAGTATATCACGAGGTTTGAAGGAATTACATGATTTCGTTTACACCCTATAGACTGGCATGTCTTATAGAAGAATGAAACAAGGCGTTAACAAGTGTAAACAAACTTATTAAAAGCGTTTATAGGATCAAAAGCGACATTTTGCTAATTAGTTTAATAACATGCGCTTTAATACTGCAAGTTCTGGTAACAATCGTATAAAGTAATCCTGTAAACGTTTATAAAACTAAGTAATAAGATCGAAAATACTTGTAGCGCAAATCGTCTTAGAAGATGCTCTTGTTAGATCAGTGATCTTGTCAAAACGACTATTAGATTCCTATTGGACGTCTAGTCTTATAAGTCGATTGCTATAGGAGAATTTAGCTACTTGGGTATGTAGGTACAATACCTTCCTGGGCTTTTACGTCACCCACGGAAGAAAATGAAGTAATTAACTAAAGTTGAAATCGATTTGCAGGGTAATTTTTAAAATGTATATGTCGTGGCCAAATCATAGAATTGATTACTTCATGATGTGGTCAACCATTTCATAAAATGGTTACATTTCATGAAATGGCCAATATCCGCTGCCCAGATCATGATATGGTCTGGCCAGATCAATGAATTAATCAGCGTTTAATGATATAAATAGCTAGCGCACGGCTACTTCATGATTAATAATATGGTCAAACATTAGTGATTATATCGTAAAATAGTGACATTATCCACCGGTAGAGGCGCTGTAATCGTTTTGTTGTTGTTGTGCATCATGGCGGCGGACAAGTGTTCTGTAATAAAAATAAAAGAAAGTAGGGTGACCACGCAACGAAAATCAATGGCAATTCTATGATCTGGCCACGACATAATTATATACCTGCGCCAAATCCCCTCTATTGTTAGTGAATCATTTGGGTTAAGTTAGTTTGTGACCATTAAAGCGCGAAGGCGAGCGTACCGCGGCAGCGGCCGCCGAGCGCCAGATCCTCTCTATTGTTGGTGAATCATTTGGGTTAGGTTAGAACATCATCAATCATGTGTTTATTTGTCTTGCTATTAAATTTATAGTTGTTATATTAGGAATGTTGAACCATTCGGAATTATGAAAATCATGGACACCCTACTTTAATGATATGGCCAGTTTTAGCTGGCCATTTCATGAAATGCAACCATTTCATGATATGGCTATGACATATATATTACAGAGATGCGCACCACCGCTCAAGGTCAAGTATACTTCTACAACTCTGCGACGGGCGCGTCGACGTGGCACGACCCGCGCGTGCCGCAGCACCTCCGGCACTGCGCCGCCGCCGCGGGCCCGCTGCCGCCCGGCTGGGAGATGCGGCACGCGCCCTCCGGACGACCCTACTTCGTGGATCACAACAATAGGACCACGCAGTTCACTGACCCCAGGCTGGCGCTGTCCGCTAGACTTGTGAGTTTTTAAGCTGTATTTTTTTCTGAATTTCTTCTGTTATCTAAGTAGCTAGTAGTATTTACTAGCCAACTTAAAATATAATCTGGGGCTTATATAAAGATCCCAAAAGTCACAGTTTGTTGCTGTACTTTGGAATTTCCCAAAAAAAGGATGTAATGCTCTATTTACCCGCGAAACAAGCGCTACTAAGTCTGAATAGTTGAATGGATATCCTGCAACAACGCGTGCAGGCGAGTTTGATGTAAATGAAGCTGGATTTTGCTTCCAGAATAAATAAGATAGAATACATAATTAATCATTTTCAGCCACAACCTGACCCCGCGGCAGTTTCGCCATCGACGCCCACAGTGGTAGCGCCCGCGCAGCCCGTCACAGAACCACTAGACTCGGACGCATTGCCGAAATACAAACGAGACTTGGCAGCCAAGGCCAGGGTATTGAGAGCTGAGCTACAAGCACTGCAGCCTCAGACTGGACATTGTAGAATAGAGGTATACCACTTAACTTGTCTGCAATAAGTAGCCTAAGTAAATCGATTTGAATAAGTGTGAAAAAAAAATTGTTAATTATCTGAAATGACACAATTTCATAGACCCTTTTGATTCTTTATCTTCCTCTGGTTGAAAATATTTCCAAGTCTTAATAATTTGAAGACTTCACTGAATCACTGTATCTGGATTCAATACAATACTTTTTCATTTTCAGGTATCACGTAACGAAATATTAGAAGAATCGTACCGACTCGTAATGAAATTACGAGGCAAGGAGCTACGAAAACGCCTGCTGGTGAAGTTCCGCGGTGAAGAAGGACTGGACTACGGCGGAGTGGCGCGAGAGTGGCTCCATCTGTTGGGCAGGGAACTGTTCAACCCACACTACGGACTCTTCCAATACGCAAACGCGGGGGACGACCGATATGCGCTGCAGATAAATGCTGATTCTGGGGTAAACATTATGCAAAGCACCACAGAATATTTGATATAGGGAAAGTTACGGAATTTTGTCTTGAGGTCCATTTGTATTTACAAAGCACCTATCATTGTGGATTGCGAAATCTTATACTATACGTTTCTTCCTAATTCTTGTGCATAAAATATTAAGAATCTTTTTCTGATTTTATCACGCATTTACTTTGCACAGGTGAACCCAGAACATCTTTCATACTTCCACTTCGCGGGACGCATTCTCGGTGTAGCGTTGTTCCATGGCCATCAGCTCGACGCAGCATTCACTGCGCCCTTTTACAAGCAGCTGCTCGGCAGACCGATAACACTCCGTGACATTCGTGACGTGGACCCAGAACTACATCGCTCGCTATCCTGGATGCTGTTAGTACACAAAGTACTTTTAAAAAAGTCGGTTTTAGCAAGTTTTTTACAAGGAGTTTTTACTAATCCGTTTTATTGTAAAATTCCAGAGAAAACAGCATTGCTGGCGTGATAGACACTACGTTCTCAGTAGAATGTTCGTCATTCGGCGCAGTACGTAGCGTGGAGCTGCGACCAGGGGGCACCAACGAAACCGTCACCGACACGAACAAGCGCGACTACGTGCGACTGTACGTCGCACACCGCTTTACACGCGGCGCCGAGCGGCAGTGGCTGGCGCTGCAGCGCGGCCTGGCCGACATCATACCGCCGCAGCTGCTGCGGCCGCTGTCGCCGCGGGACCTGCAGCCGCTGCTGGCGGGCCGCGCCGACCTCGACCCCGCGGACTGGCGCCGCCACACGCGGCTAAAGCACGTCACGCCAGACGCACCGATCGTGTCCTGGTTCTGGGACATTGTAGAAGAGTTCGATGCGGAAATGCGAGCTAGGTTGTTACAATTTGTAACGGGTTCTCGGCGTGTTCCATTGGCTGGCTTCCGAGCGTTGCAGGGCTCGACTGGCGCGGCAGCTCCACGACTGTTCACGCTCCATCTCGTAGCGGACGCATCTCCAGACTCGCTTCCGAAAGCCCACACTTGTTTCAATCGCCTCGATTTACCTCCTTACCCGAACAAGGAGAAACTTCACGATAAACTGAAACAAGCGGTGCTCGAAACGGCCGGCTTTGCTGTCGAATGATACAGATATTATAAATATGAGGGTCTTGCTTATTATATTTAAGAAAGGATATTTAAATGTTAAGAATTTAATTCAAAATGTGTTCATTTAAAATCGATCGCCTTTCAGAATTTATGTATTTTTCGGGGATTGTGATTGTATGAATGTAAATATTGCTGAAGACTGTGAGTACTAAAGGAACTAGTCTGGATTGTATTGAGTTAAAGACAGCTATAATGAGACTGAGCAATTTCTGGATGAGATGTCATGACAAAATTGTTTTGCCAAGTTGAGAGCTTCATTGAAGACAGTTGAATGTTAATTCTAACGAAATTATTATGGTGATAGCAAATATAAAACCAGGCCATGTATAGAACTCATTATTTTAGAACACTAACTTAGTTTAGGCCTCCTCCTCTGTCTTCTGCTGTTAAAATAAAAGGATTGGATCTAAGAATCAACTAAATACAAGAATGAGTGGACTTTGGGGTGTTGGTTGCACATAAGAAGAATTTATGCACATTTAATCGCTTTATGGTCAGCTATAATAACGCTCAAATGATAATTATGTTGTTTATATACTTTTCTGTAGTCTTAACACTTTCAAAATATATGCTCTATTTATTTACATCATTATTTCCAGTGAAGTATACATTTATTGGGCTTCCGTATTATTTTCAAGTTTAAATAAAGCAATAGCAATGTTAAAATATTAGGTTTCGTGTCTAAGTCGAATTATAAATATAACGGCATAATAACATAAGTTCTATTTTGCATGTACAAAATAGATAATAATGAATTAGGTATTTGAAATATTTTTATAGAATATATTTGTATATAATTTTAATAAATTAGTACAAATGAAAAAGTATGCAGATGTTATACATGTGTACTTTAGCATCGGAATTCCTTTGATTTTTCGAAATTATGTTAAGGCAAATGCTCATGCTTTGGTGCCTTATTATGTTATTATAAACATAAGAATTGTATTTTCGATGTCAAAATGTAGCAATTGATTTTCATTTGACTGAATATTCCGTTTTATTTGACTTCAAGAATGTAACTTCCGATTTGTATGAAATGTGTATGATAATAATTTTGTATTTTAAGGATAATAACTCGAAAAACGTCATTAATCAATGTATGTATTATTTATGTTTTAGCAAACATTTACATTTGTTTTATTAGTTCGATCAAATATGATATTCCAAGTGGGAGTCACGTCTCTTCTATTTAAGTCTTTTGCTGAAAATAGACACACAATTCCATAATGATATTTTAAAAGAAAATGATTGAGTACGCAGTTACGAATCTTGATAACTCGGACGTGACTGTTGCTTAATAATATTAGACATATTATGTCTAGGTTTAATATTATAGTGTTTATGAGAAGGATCAGTGCCTTTACCTGTTAACATAAATGACTCTAAAATATAAAGCAGCGACTGTATAGTGATATAAAACTATTTATTAGTGATAATGAATATTTAAAATTATAACTATTACATTATTTTTGCAAAATATTTTCATCTTTTTTTGTAATTTTTCAAGACCTAACCGTCGTGTTCTGAGAAGAGGCGCGTGCCCACTCGCAGCAACAGCACTTAGGCCTGATTCGCACGAACGCTTTTTTAGCGTGGGTTAAAGAGTACAATAGATCGGCTGCGTTAAAAAAGCGTTATCATGTGAACACATAATATGTGTTCATGTACAAAGTCGTATATTATACGACTTGCTATTTGTTGTATAAGCCCTCGTTCGCACGAACGCTTTTTCACCGCGCGTTGTAAAAGTGTTCGTGCGTATAAGGGCTTATTGTACATAATTGCGGCGTTGCAAGGAATATTTCAGTTAAAATTTTGAGAGGAAGGATAACCGAAATGAATCGATGCTCAGCATCGTTACGTTTCGTTATATTAACAATTTGACAATCATAACAACATAAAAACATTGACAGTTCAGTGAAACATTCATTGTTCATTAACTCGATTTTGAATTTTTTTCGAGATTATATACACTTTTCATGCGAAGGAAGCGGTATCTCATCTAGCGATGGCGAGTCCGAGAAGTTAAAACAATCGAAAAAATCGCAGTCGTTGTAAAATTACAATCGAGCCCCCGATTATCTCGGTATCCGTTTTAACAATCGAGATGTTTTTCGATTGTTCCGACTCGACTGACCCGCCCGGTCGCAGCGACGCATAGTGGATCGTCCCCATACAAGAGGTTGGACATAGAATCAAAAATTGAAAACTTATTTAATTTAAAGAAAAAAAATATACAGTTTCATTCCTCTACCTAGTCTTGCCATAAATATTGTCACGAAGAAAAGTTTTTTTTTATTGCAATTTATATTTATTACTTTTACAGTGTGTTAGTTTAATACATAAATATAAAACAATTAAAAATATAAAAAGCTTATTCGAGTGGTCTCCATTGGCTGCAATACAGTCCTTTAAACGTTGAGGCCAGTTATCAATAGAAGCACGCACTCTTTTCATGGGAAAATTCTTCACTGCCAATCGTATGGATTGTTTTAGGGACTCCAACTAATCCAACTATCATGGCGTTTAGAGCAAGCCGTACTTTCTAAAACTGACCATAAATCATAATCCAGCGGATTAAGATCGGGACTAGACGACGGCCAGTCTTCAGCTCTGATGAAGTCCGAATCGTTCACTTCCAACTAAGACTGCGTGGACCGAGCTTTATGACCCGGCGCCGAGTCTTGTTGGAAGGATCATACTTGGTTATTGAACATGGTGTTGTTATTACTGAGAATTACTCATTCCTTAAGAGTAATTCTCAGTAATAAGTATACTTAATGTACCTCCATTCCATCAGTAATACAATAACAAAGATAGTTCCTATAGGCAAAATATCTCGGAAGGG
This sequence comes from Amphipyra berbera, assembly GCA_910594945.2. NCBI lineage: Eukaryota > Metazoa > Arthropoda > Insecta > Lepidoptera > Noctuidae > Amphipyra > Amphipyra berbera. Next base: position 14,035,831 of record OU343125.1, read on the forward strand.
GCATTCTGGGGGCACCATGTGTCCTTGAAGAAAATGTGGCATAAAATGGGTAAATAACAGTAGTGAAAACCGCAAATCGAAACAAGGAGGGAATCATTAGATACAGAAATTTTTGTGTTCGTTTCCATACAAAAATAACAGTTTTCATAGAATCGCTCCTAAAGTGCTGGTCAAATAAAAAAAGCGTAGTAACAAAGTTGTTCTTTAATAGAGGAATGCAACTGTATATTTCTTTTCTTAAATTAAATAAGTTTTGAATTTTTGATTCTATGTCCAACCTCTTGTATGGGGACGATCCACTGTGCGCTCGTTCTCGCTCGCACTTATCGACTCGAGTCGTAATAAACTCGTCAAGTCGTTACTCGTTACAGCAGACTCGCGCACTCGCGCGATTGCGATTTACTTAATCGGTTTACAATAGTCGGACCGTTAATTCGACGCAGTAGCTTGACAGTTAGAGGGATACCAGTTTTTGACAAAAAAAGGTAGTGAGGTGAAAAAAGGAATGAATGAAATCGAATGAACTTAATAATGTACTTATATGCATGCTTTTTATTGAATTTAATAACTAGAGGATCAAAACACGATATATCACTATTAAAAATAGCCGTAACAACTAGTAACTAATGATATGACGTTTTTGAAGCGCCAAATAACTGAACATAAGGTTAATTATTTATTTATTACTTCAATGCACAATTGTGGTACATAATGCGGACTTAATGCCATAAGGCATTCTCTACCAGTCAATTTGGGTCTAAGAGAACAGCATCGTGAAGAGGTACAAAGAATATATACAGATTTGTTTAAATTGAACTATTTTACGTATTCGTTCTTTTCGTAAAATCGTTCACTTCCCAACCCAACACTATTAGTTTTAGTACGGTATCATTATTTTGCTTTGAACTGTCAAGTTACTGCATCGAATTAACGGTCCCACTATAGGTCTTTCATTACGCAAATTACGTATTTATTTCTATGATACTTTAGTTGTGGCTTGTGAGTGTTACTGCCTATAAAATGCCACGGGTTTTAAAAAATCTATAGTTTGGGAGTTTTATAATAAATTGGCAGAGGGCGGGAAAATAACAACAAGCAATTGCAAACTATGCAACGCCAATTATAAATATTTTGGCAATACCTACTACCAATCTGCATGACCATCTAAAACGGTATATTTAATGTTGATTTTGATTAAGTAGGTAGTTAAATAGATTTACTTGTACTTGATACTATTAGCAGGCTAATAAATTATTTTTATGAAACGGTTTTTTTCGTACCTATACCTACTATTATACCCATTTGTGAGTCGTGACCATCTCTTTCTTAGTCGCCTCAAGATTCGCACATCGGCCCAACGACTCGTGGCGCAAGTTCGAGATGTTGCACTCTTAACTCATGACCGTCTTCAAGTCGACTCCGAAAGAAAATCATTGAGAACCATCGAGATGAGATTCCGAGATCTTTATACCAATCGAAATAATCGCAGTCGTGTACCTTTTACATTTAATTTTTCAGTTGACTCAATAATAATCTACTCACAGTCCGACAAAATAATCGAGACGATTTCGATTGTTTCAAATTATTCATCGGACTCATGCTCATTTGGCGACTGGCACCGAACAAATTTTCATTATTCAATAAAGATTCTCGTTTGTCTTCGACGGCCGATGAGTATTGATTGACAGTCACAGTCAACCACATGTGGTTGACTGTGCAGTGTGCGCAAAACGGCAATTGATTGGCGTTATTTATTCGCGATTGCGTCGACTCGGGGCTGTGAGAAACCCACCGTGAATAATCGAATGTTTAAACAATCGATAAACTCGACTCTCACATCTCGCCATCGTGCATCGCTACTTCGCTACACTAATCACCACTTAGTAAACTACCACATAAATAAATCCGAAATCGTTGCTCACGCACGCACCACGCTTCTGTAGTCTGTTGTGTTTACTTGCTTGATCTGCGTGTAGTCCTGTGAACTGTGAAGTGCTTCTATAGTTAACTTATTATAGTAACGAAGTCTTTGTTCGCGGTGTGATTCCATTTTTCTCAAAATGCCTACGAGTGCGGTGTATCAGCCTACCACAGTGACTTACGAACAACAGCCCACGGATCAGCGTTGGAACTGTCCCATCAGCTACTTCTCACGGCGTATGGCTTCTAGCTGGAACCGTGCAGTATGCATGCGAGTGGGATTGTGTTTGGCGGGCAGCACGTTATTTATTATTGGTGAGAACAAAAACATTAAGTACCTATATTTCACTGAATAATTGTTTTGTAGCCTTGTTGATGAAACAAACGTATGCAAGCTGAATCAGATTGCATAAAACTGCAACACCTGAAGCGTGTTTCATATTATGTTCGTAACTAACGAGACAATGTTTTCATTGGCAAATGTATGTAATTATACATGTAAGTAGTAGGTACCTTCTTATGATCAGAGAATAATCAAGATTCATTGTCCTTCATGTTTCGATTCTCAAGACATTTTCTATGAGCATTGCAAATATTGTTGAAAAAATAAATAACCTATGCTGTTTCATTTTAACTAATGTGTTTTTACAAGTAAAGTCTAATTGGAATCCTAAGAAAAAGGATTTCTTTGCAATAAAACAATGCTGAAGTACAACAAAATACTCAAGTAGTACATGCTCCAGGAACTAATAATCAAACAAGTTTAGTTTTTTGCTAGTTTTAGGTCAGAGGATTATCTTACTGTTAGTAAAAATTGCAGTTACATACATATTTACTTACCCTATTTTTGATATTAATTAATAGAACAAAGTATAAGTAGGTAAATCAAACATTATTGTCCTTGTCACCTCTTTGAGCCTATTTATCAGGAAGCTATTTTCATATTATTTATTTAATAGGATTTTCTTTAATCTATACTAATATTATAAAGCTGAAGAGTTTGTTTGTTTGAATGCGCTAATCTCAGGAACTACTGGTTGGAATTGAAAAAATATTTTTGTGTTGGATAGTCCATTTATCAAGGAAGGTTATAGGCTATATAACATCATGCTATGACCAATAGGAGCAGAGCATAAATGAAAAATGTTGCAAAAACGGGAAAAATGTACACTGATAAGTTTGATAATGTATTATCAGACTGGGTTCCCCTAGGCGAGCATACACAACCAAATTATTTGATAACAATATAATGTAAATACTCATAATCAATATACACATCTTTATTTGCTTTATGATTTTATTCAATTATTTTATTGAAAGTAAACTTTCAGACTAAGAAATCCTAATGTTCAATAAAAATTGTTAACAGTTCAATCTTCATTGTGACTGATAATACATCATAACACATTAATTGTTTACATTGTGACTAATTGCTTATCTGATTCATAATGATTGATCTTTCAAACATGTTGCGAACTATGTTCAAAGCAATTAATGAGGTGACTCATAATCTGTGCTAATATCTGGGGGCACGGCAGTTCCCCCCTCAATGTCGATCAGATATGGCCATACACCCTTTTCTCAAATTATCTATCTACTCGTACATTAAAGTTTAGTTTTTCACTAAGACAAAAAAGCTTTAAATGTTGTCAAGGAATTGTTTATACAGGGTATAAACAAAATCATATAATTCCTTCAAACCACATGATGTACTGTTGACTAAGATTAACCCTGCATGAGGGATACATTTGGATTAAAAAAAAATTACAAGAAGTAAACATGTGTTAAGAACACATGTTTACTTCTTGTAATTTTTACATAGATTAATTTTATTCTGCACGGGATACATTTGGAATCAATAAAAAAAATTACAAGAAGTAAACGTTATCGCTCGCCGCACGGTTATTTAACTCGGGGCGCTAGAATGCCTCATGTTAAGAACACATTTTTACTTCTTGTAATTTTTTTTATTGATTCCAAATGTATCCCGTGCAGAATTAATCTATGTCAGCAGTACATCACGAGGTTTGAAGGAATTACATGATTTCCTGTATACTTACCCATGTCTTTTGAATTATTTATTTCAGTTTCATATTTAAAACCATCTTTCACCATTCTATTTCACATCTTTGGAAAAAATGTGAAAAATAATTATATTAAGTAGGTATGTAGATAACTTAACTATGCAAGTTGCTCTACAATCTATGTAAATCAATAACTTTGTAGTTTAAACTAACTTTAGTCCTAGCCAAGAGATTTTTTGTAGTGAAAACATCAATACAAACCTGTTTTGTAATTCTACACAGTCTATGTACTTACATAGTTGTTGCATCTTTTCAGGTCACTACTGAATGATGCAATCTTTATTAGATTACATTAATGACCTGAAAACATTGCATTGGATTTAATAGGGCATGACATTTATATAAGTAATCTGGGAGTCCCCAGACCCAGATGCCTCAAGCATGTCCCAGATTTCAGTCCCAATTCAGTCAATTAAAAGATAATTTGTGGCAATTTTTTTTGTTATATATAGCACATTGTTCTGTAAATTATCATTATCATCACAATCTAGTACATACTTCGATAGCATAATGTTGTATGTTAAAAACACCATTTCGCCATTAATAATTACGACGAACATTTCTTGGATCGCTGTACTCAAAAACGTCGGCATAAAATATAACAATTCTTTGAAATGGACGATGGCCTTCTCGTCCTCAGTTGTAGTAAATTATTACCGTTCATAATCAAATCCACTTCCGCTAGTACCTGCTTAGTTATTTATTCGAGAGCCATAACTATTCCTATGTATGTACCTACTCACGTACTCAATTATTATGTATTGTCACGACCACTATTTTACTACAACAGCTTTTATTTCCTCCCTACTATTATGAGTGACGGACAATTTCCGTATATTATAACGGTAAGTACTTTATAAAAGGCGCAATGAATATCTGTCTGTAGATACGCAGATACACATAATATATTTACTATTTCAATGATTAGTATTCTTAGTAAACAGCTTGGTATGACAATTTACGATTGAATAAATTTAACTAACCAGATAGGTATACTATAGCACCTAGCGTCTGTTATGTCGAGAAATGTCCCTGTAAAGGCTCCCCCACACAGGTGTGTTATACTGCCGCGCGATTCATAAACGCAGTAAATAACATTTTGGTCAAAAATGAGTTATATATAGCGGTCGATATTATCCCCGATAATCTCAATAATGCGTCCCGCATCCTTGTCATACAGTTGCGTTTTTACCTTCCGATATTTTTAACGTGAGTGTGTATCCCTTCAGGCCCCTAAGTTAGGTTAGGTTAGGTTAGTAGTAGTAGTGTAGTGCGGGTTAGGGGCCCTAACCCGCACTACATTGTTCGAACATCGTTGTGTGACGAGTGTTACTGTCTATAGAACCCAAATTATGTCCTGCTAGCGTTATTAACGTAGATAAATTGTGTAAAACCGCCAGGTCGTAATATTAAAATTTACTAAGAACAGATATTGCAATATCGCTGGATGCAAGGGCGCAAACGTCCTACTTCTACCGCATCGTTATTATCGCAGCAGTAAGACCGCATGCGTCCTAATACAAATTGTACTAAAGACATCGCAATAACGCATGGCGATAATATGGACCGTTATAACGCACCTGTGTGGGAGAGCCTTTATAGCTTCTCGTATTTTTGTCATTTTATAACAGACCTTTCGCTTCCCGTGGGTCGCGTAACTTGCAATTTTAATTTGTAACGGGCAACAGCATCCACCTGTACCTGATTACGTCATACATACTGCCAAAACTGGTTTCCTCGAAAGCTGCGGTAGCCAGAAGGTTAGTCGCCACAAGTCAATCAGAAACTCGTTCAATCATAAATTATGCCTGGCATATCTATCATTTTCTTTTTTCCTCGATTCGATTATGACAGTTTTTACCAGATTGTTTCCTTATTTCAGTGGATTTGCCTTTAAACCGAAGACATTCAATAGTAGTAAACATTACTAATTTCCAGAATTGATCCTATAATTAGTTGCCAGGTTCGCTACTTGTTGACTGTTGTTCTGAACTTAATGTCACAATTTATTCCCAAAAAGAGTCATAGAATTTGTTTGAAACAGACACGAGCATGACACTCTCAGGCACTCCAGCCAGGAACTTGTCCTGATAAACAGGCCGCAGTCAGGACGAGTCCAGAAGAGCTGGCCACAGAAACCTGTTGGTCAACAAAGTTAATCGTAGGCCTTAACACATCGAGCATTCTCAGGAAATAACATTTTGTTCGGAACAGTCATTATTTACTGATGTAATTTTAAACTACAACTTTCTTTCAAAACAAACTTACCAAGTGTAGTTCGATTGGAATTATGCTCCTTGTTGTCTCGTCCGAAGATGATGAATAAATACTAACAAGTAGTATTTATTCATCTTTATTCATAGAGGACGAGACAACAAGGAGCATAATCAGTTTAATTAACGACATTGATAATGATAATGGTAAAATAATTACCCGTTTAGACAGCTTATTTCGATTACATTATTAATACGCTATCATTAATTAAATTACAATCATATATTCATTTACTTAACGATCTAGTTACTCACATGGGATGGGACGCTTCAAAACCAGACTTGACGGAGCTGTTCGTGGTTTAAAATTTTATTGAACGTCGTGTGAGGGAGGGTTTTTATAATTCTGGTGGCGCGTGCACAGTAGCATGAGTAGCATCGATAAGGTGAGTCGAATGCGTATCGTACACAATGAGCTGTCGTAGTCGTAAATGGTATCGGGTGTCCGGTGTGCGCGGCGCTTGCGGACGGTCGCCGGTGACGGTGACTCATCCGGTGGCTGCGTGCGCCGTGATCTGATCACGACAAACCATAGAAAGCGAAAATGTAGACAGCACAATGAATTATTTATTTAGTCTGCTTGTTCGTTTCTAGGTGATTCGTCACTCGTCAGTCAGAAGGTTAATTATTTTTAAAGTAAGTAATCTACGTTTAAACATATGTATACAGATTACAGTATTTTTTTAATATTAACGAAAGATCCGAAAATGACTTCAGTAAATACTTATTCTTACAAACTTGATCGTGAGTTATTTTATTTGGTAAATTCTATAGCCAACCTTCTTCACTATATTCTATACTTGTAATTTAGATAGTTCGTACGACAACATTAATCAAATTCTAAAAGTTGCTATTAAAGCGTGGACAAATTACAGGTCTAGTAGAATCCGACGACTGTTGTTTAATGGAACAGGCATTGCGAACGAAGGTCGACAAACTCCACCGCGGCTCGACTGCCATGACGTTTCCGTAATAGGTGCTTTATTCACTTCCACTTTAGTCCTTGGACACGCCACACATTCAAGAGAGTGTAGCTTATTACAAATAAATTGTGTGAACAGACGAGATCTTTCACAACTAAAAATCTGAACTGATTTTGACACGAATTAATAAAATTTTAGAGTCATCACAACACATTAATATGTGAAAACATTTGCTACACTCATACTTCCCTGGTTCCGTAGTTTTAGGCACTTTGGAACTATTACCTATAACTTCTTTCTATCTTTTTATTTAAAATAATAAAAAGCGTATGAAAGTTGAGATTGCGTAAAGTAATTCGACAAAAAAGCTTTTATAGTGAGTAGGTAGTGACGAATCGAGAAAGGTACAGGCAGCGAGTAATGCAAGAGTACTCGTAACTTAAACGTGGAACCGAGGAAAGTCGTTACTTTCTTAGCCCGTGGGCGAAGCACGAGCCCCACCGTCATAATATCTCGACATTGAAGATCTAAGAATAAAACTTTTTAACGGCCACGGTTCAAGTTTCAGTGTTAACAGGTTATAACCAAGAAACGTTTTGAAACGCAAAAACCACAAAGAATCGAATCGCTTTTGAGTTTTTGAGACTGCCTCAATCTTTTTTAATGATTTAAAGTAAAATCTCTTAGATTAACGTTTTTTCTCCGCTGCGCTCCACGGAGACCAATTACTAAACTGAATAAAAACCCTTAAGCTGATATGCAGAAATCTTTAGGGTCAACTATGTATTAGAAATTACGTTTACCATTTCAAATGCATAGGAATCTTTTATGAGGATTGATTTTATTAACCGTTGGCGATAAAAACTGGATTGTGTCAGTGGGTACACAATGCAAATGGAATATGAAATTGTTTCTAAGTAGTTATAGATTACTGCGCGGGTGTTTATTGTTCTAGTTCCATAGCGAGTGAAAGCCGCCGAGTTCTAATGAATCACTAATGTTAGCTGCCCACTGCCTTAACCTACTCCTTCCGCTGCAGTGGCCCATTTTCGCAACACTCCGGGCGTAGTAGAACCACAGTATAAAGAAGTAGTAGAACGTTGGTTGAAACCGGTTGTCTACTGAACGCTTCGATTCGTGTCGGACTATTTCCTATTAAATAAGTGCATGATTACGTCACTCCTAGATTTCATAATGTTTTTGCATCTTCTGCTTCAAATCACCAAGTTAAACGAACTTTCTTTAGAAGAGTGCGTTTATGTTTACGGCTGAGGACCTTCGATTCCCTTATTTATATTTCTCCTCTTTGTAAGTACTCGTAACCCGCTTGTTCAATTACGTAGGATGTCGGCCCACACTGTAACAAATCTCGTAACTAAGAATAAATCTACATAAATATTATTAATCAACTGACAACACTGGTCAGAATTTACAAACATTATTACAATTTAATTTATTTTTCTGACTTAAATAGCAATTGCTAATTTAATAAATTAAATATGTATTAGTTACAATCTCGCGTTTGTATCATAAACAAAACACCTCGAGGCAAGTTACGACTTACATTTTTTTTTTTTAATTCTACGAACTTTAATTTTGTCTGAAAATCCAATGTCAAATATTATGGAAACTGTAAAATAAAAAAAGTACAAACCCAATTTGACATAGATAGCTAGATAAATATTAGTTATTTACTCATTAAACAATTATAAGCTTGCGATTGTCCATAAACTTCGTAGCCTTTCAATTTGTTAACTAGGTAGGTACCTACTACAAATCTGCATTCAGAGATTACTAATTAATGCAGTTGACTCAAATGATATTGGTTGACTCAGATACGAATATAATATTATCTCAAGTGGTGAATAACGATTTTTATGAAAACGAGCAGTTTTTGGAAACACTTCAAGTTTCTCTTCTATTATAATGTAAATTTGCTCTCAATTTGGTTTTGTCCAATGGTTCAGGCAACCTTTGGTTCCGGTACAAGGAAACGTTTTACAGTACAAGAACATGTCACTGACCCTTAAGTGTACCAACAAAGTTTAAACAAAGAAATCCTTCCAGACGATAAACTTTAACAAATAAATTCCTAGTACGATGTGTTTTCCTTACGTTGGAATTTAATAAGCTGCCTAAAAAAACGAGCAACATTTTTGTGCCCTTGTGAACCGGTGACGTTGTGTACTTGTTTAACATAATGATACTAATTACCATAATTACAGGAACTGCATTATTAACAAAGGAAATGAAACCTAATTCATTTGGTCCATTTCCAATGTACTTATTACAAAGTAGGATAATAAACGCCCTGTTGCCATTCATGTGATTCTGTGGTCATTCTTATTTATTTTGTGCTGAATAGATATTCAGGCTAGAGCTAGAACGTACTCGCGGAATAACGTTCTTAACTATGCACTGGTGGATGGTTCTGTCTAGTCCATCCATTAATAGGCACTTAGTCACCTCTGGGAAGAAATTACGTCGTCTATGGCAGGGCTGACGCGGCATTTATCATTACTTAATTAATTGAATACAAAAAGTAATTGATTTATCATTAAGCTTTAGAAGATTACGAGAATAACATTGACTTGCCACAATGTAATCACTTTTATAGTCTAGTTCAGTTGACACTTTTTTGCATCTAATTTTCAATCCAATTATTTAATGTAATTTGTTATGTTACTACTTAACTATTCTTGTGTATAATATACTTAACTGAATAGTATAATATATTTACGGCTAACATTTACATGCATCTTCCGAATAAATGTATGCATGTAACTTAAAGTAATGTTTCGCCCTCCTTCCTATGCCGCCCATAGGTACTCTGCGTCACTGCGATGGGGAAAAACGTTTCAGTGTAGACTGCATTCTTTTTTATCAAGCTTTGCAGCAATATTCTCTCTCGATTATGGATAAATAATAATTTAGGAAAAAAGTCGTTCGAAATATAAAGACCGTCTATAAATGACGGAAACTTTAAAAAAAAATTAATGTCGATTTCGTTATCGACCTCTAAGATTCTTGAGGTTCAGTCACAACGATTAAAATGTTTTCTTTGAAAATGACGTCATACTCTTCTTTGCTAGTGTTTATGATGTCTATGTTGCACAGCACTCTGGAACATTTCCATACATCATAGACGATATTGCTTGAACAGAAATCGCACAATATGGATGAATAAGGTGAAAAAAAGTAGATACAATAACAGTATTGTAATCGATTTTATGCAAAAGAATACTATATAAATAAATAGGTTGCGTTAGGGGTCTCATCCACAGAGTCACATCTGATAGAGCGATTAAGATACAAAAAAATCAACATTTTGGGTGCGCTGATTCTAACACTCATATTCTAAGACGTTCCTCCAAAACTTATTCGACTCGACTCCACCTCGACTTGACATAAAGGTCCTCGACTCGAGATTTTTCCTCAGTCGAGGTAAGGAATCATCTATCAAACTCGAGGTACCTCGGAGCATACCTTAAGGAAGGAAGTGTCAAACTAGGTACCTATGCAATAAAAATGAATTTTGAAGACTATCGAATATGGTTACGATAATCCTTACAATTATCTATCGCGGCGTTATTTGCGCGATGCAGATAATTCAAATTATGACGTAATGACTCCGTCGAGGAACCTCAAAGTTCACTCGAAATTACGACTAAGAATACAATTTTGAAGGTGTTTTCGAGGCCGTCCTGAGTCGCGTAAGGTTTGGAGGAGCGTCTTAGAATATGGGTGTAAGTCTGTAAAATTGACTTCTGACCGACTTTTAGCTAAAAAAAATCCATAGTGCGTCGGAGGATCCGCAGTGTACGTTTACTGTTTGATAATGATGATATTCTTAGGTAACCTACTCAAAAAAAGTATGGAATAGGATAATGGTAGGTAAAACATGACTTTATAATTATTTTCATTTACATAATATTTAGCTTTATAGCTGGTTCAGGTTGAAACTAAGCTACTTGTTAGGTATATGATTAAAAAGATACAAGTACACGGTCCACGTCCGGCCTACTCCGAGCTGTCAAGGTGAATCGGTTCTTTATACGATGTTTTAATATCAGTATACTTTTAACATAGCTGAACTATACTAAAATTGCTGGCTTAATGGTTTAAACAGAATCGTTTGCATAGCGTAACTAAGACACCTGTTTTTATGGGAGTCTACAATCTTTTATGGGCACTGGAAATGTACTACAGAAAAAGTAAGGTAGTTGTGCGTACCAGATATGATTTTTCTCACTTTCTAAATTAATAATAATATCTATTCTTCAGGGTAGATCCAGAAAAGGAAAATTAATTTCCTTTGATAATAAAAAATAATGTTTTGCATCTTCTACTTTATAAGATTCCATTTGGGTGATCTGGTGATCTGGAGGTCTCAAGGATAATGTATTTACTCCTAATTTCACTTTGGATACTCGTATTACTTTGTTTCATACTGCTGTTTTGCAGATTGGTATAATATTAAAGTGTCTCGTGTTTCTCGTTTTGCGCAAGTCCCAGGTGCGGTTGCAGCCACGAGATGCGGTCGTATCACTCGTACATTGATATTCCTATCTGTGTCGGTTGCGTCTATCGATTCGTATACATTTACACATGCGTCTGTTGTATAGCTGAACCGCATTTATAGTAGAAATGGACATGTGTTTCACGGTTCATACACTTATACAGCATGTGGTTTTGTTTGTTTATGTACTCATCAATAGATACACAGCATTTTCCTTCCGAGTAAACATAAAAGGATAATGCTATAAATAAACTATGACTCTCCGTTTGTTGTACCTACTTTATACTAAATAGTCCAACAGTATTACCACAGTGGGTTGTAAAACTGTGGTATTAATAATTTAATACCATTATTGTATAAGTAGATATATTACTTTAGTATTGAAATGCAATAAGGTTATGCAATAATTGTGATAATTCGCAGTACTTATACATTATGTATAAAATAGACCTATTAACATCAACCACACTATGAAAATATAGGGTTGACCTTATCTGTCTCAATAATGTGATTGAAATTAGCATAGAGTACAGCGATTCATACGATTATACGATGTACTCTATATAATAGGTACATTGACCTATCGATGTGATTGAGACTTATAATATAAGAAACTGGTTTTTTGTTCTCTCTGTGGTGTAGATGTGTCGATCAATTGCTCGCATCATTTTCGATTACGATCAACTGACGAATCAGTTATCGGTAATAACCGATACGCATATTTGAAAAAATTCGGACTTTTCGGGTTTTATTCCAATGTGCACGTACAGCCTGCAAATGCTGTAAGATGTCCAATATGACGTGAGCCGGGCCAATGACGTAATATCGTTTCAACGAACTTTTTGAGGGAATAAAAAACTTCAGGTCAAGTGTGTTGATGGTTGCAATTGTCAATAATAATTATTGTAATGAGCGAGATGCTTCTGCGTAAATCCTATCCACTTCATTAAACGCAGGTACGATACCTACGACAAAGGAAGAGAATCCGGAATGGGCTATTCTTAATTAATCAATCAATCAAAAACGAAAAAAAATATTCACATAAACCAATATAGATGCTTATGAAAAGTCAAATTTAGAATTTTAGTATGGAATTTACCACTAATGTGTAGTGCACATTTTAAACCCAATTGGTTCATGTCATTTTTTTTTGCAGGTCGCCTTACTAAGCATTTTTGGTATATTTTTTTATAATTATAACTTAAATTTTGTCAAGTTTGTTTGCAATTACGGCCATTAGAGTCACGCGAGCGCGAGTTTGAATAAGTAAAGTAACGCGTCCCTTTTCGGCTATGGTATCTACAATACGAATGAAACATTTATAAAAATATCTACCAAAGATATTAGAAGGTATTTCTGGTATCTACCTATTTATAAATAGAAACTGTTTTACTTCAGAGAGAAGGTGTATTAAACTCAATTAAAAAATTACGAGCTTCTTTTTATTTTTGATACCAAGAGCTTAGTTTTATATGGCTCGAATAACTAAGTCGTGCAAATAACTGCTGCTTACAATAATGACAGCAGCCTGGGAGTCTGGGCACTCTGTTAGGTTTTCTTCAGATGAAGAAAACCTATAACACACTGACATAATACCTATTATTATATCAGGCTATGCTCGTAACAGTACAAGTCTGGGAAAATTTTGTATGCTGCCGTTGATCTAACTCTTTTTTTTTTATGGGAGAACATAAATAACATGATCCTTGTAATGCTATTTTAACGTAATGTAATTGTTATCAGGTACGGTGCTGATTATCGTGGGAGGTGTGAAATTCTCCAATGCGGCTGAACCGGACCCACACAGCTTCGAAAACGGCGTCGGCGAACTGGTCGCAGGCAGCGTCTTAATATGCTTAGGAATGGTTGCCGGCCGTAAGTATCTATAACTATACTTTGGTTAGTGGAGTGTATAATGTATGTTTACTTAAATACGTACTATTATATCAGTCTATCAATAAAGTCAGTTATTACCTCTAGCAGTAGTGCGGAGGCTTGCTGTCCCTAGCTGTCTTAATGCAGCTTGGGACATGACATTCAACTTTCTTATTTTGAATGGAGTTGCGATTGTTTGCTATTTTGAAAGAGACACTTGTTAATATCAAAGGCAATGAACCGGTTTATGTAAGTCGGGATTATCGTAGTTACACCAGAATTTATCCCTTCAGTTCGAAGAGATTCTGTCATTTTTGTCGTATCTGCTGACTCGGGGACACCACTCCCAAAGTCAGCTGATATAACAAAAATGTTACATGATACACGTTATTTTTCCATTTGTTTAATCCTTGGCTTTGAATACTTATATTAATGAGCTTTATGCTTTCTAGGGTATTCTGGGAAAAACATTAAGTAACGAGTGTAGTCATTAGTTATTACACATATGTTACAAAGAATTTCTTTTGTGTCGAAATAATTTGCCTTGCTCGTAAGTTACGTACGGTCTTTTCCTTACGCAACTTAGGGTAGTCGTCGCTAATTCAACATCTAACACCCATATTCTAAGACGTTCCTCCAAAACTTACTCGACTCGACTCCACCTTTCGGTAGCTATAGTTGACATAAACGCCCTTGACTCGAGATTTTTCCTCAGTCGAAGTAAGGAATCATCTGTCAAACTCAAGGTATCGCGGAACCTATCTTAAGAAGTGTCAAAGTTCGTATGTAACAAAAATGAATTTTGAAGACTTTATCGAATATGCTTACGATAATCCTTACAACTATTTATCACGGCGTTATTTGCGCGATGCAGATAATTCAAATTATGACGTAATGACTTCTCGAGGAACCTCGAAGTTCACTCGAAATTGCGACTAAGAATACAATTTTGAAGGTGTTTTCGAAGCCGTCCTGAGTCGAGTAACTTTTGGAGGAACGTCTAAGAATATGGGTGTAACTCTAGCATGACTTCACCCAGAGGGGTTTCAGATCTTATCAACATATACCTACCTATAAGTTATCATGCTTGGATCAGCTCGCGATAAGATTTACCAAGTGTGATAGAGTGCACTCTACTTACATTTATTTAGGTATTGAAATGATAAAAATATTTTAAAATGGTGTGTAGCGTATTGGAGGCGGAAGTTCTGTCCACCGTTGGACTTAGTCCAAAAAGAGAGGTAATTAAGGTTGATAACCGCAGAGCAGAGCCCTCTCGCACTGAGACCGGGGCGGCGTATGGTATTTGGGATGTGAACTTGAATGGTCAACCTGCTATCTAACAGTGGAGGAGGTTCGTTAGTTTGCAGCAGGGTGCACCGCTTGCAAGCTGATTTTTTTCCCCTTACGCATACGGGTAGAGAGCATGTTTCCTAGTCTGAAATGGAATGGTTCATCAGGCACTACAGCCGCAGATTACCTAATAGTTCTTACCTACAGCTCCTATATTGGTCCTACCGACATTGTAGCATTTGTATCAACAGTAACTGAACAATAGGTACATAGGAATATATTTTCTTTTCTGCCCAGTCACATAATTTAACAACCGGCCGAGCCTCCAGTGACCTTTACGTAAGAATTGATAAGGTACATTTAAAGATTTCCCATGCGATTATATCGACTGTGTGCTAAACTCACCTTTATTTTAAGAATATTTTTTATTTTATATCAACAACTGGATTGTAGATGCACGTGAGCCGGTGCGTGAACACTAATGATGTTCAAGCAAGACAAACTTGGAAGCATCCAATGTCGTTATTGAGATTCTACATATTTGATGTAACCTTTGAATAGAAAATGAGACGTAATGACGACAGAACGTTCGTTAATCTATACGTGAATTAATTTTAAACTCGTTTTCATCATTTAGGACTGATGTCATAGTACGAAATAGGTGTTATAAAGCACAAATTACAAAACTAAATACATTTTTGAGAGATAGATTGAGCTGCATTGTTTTCTTTACTTTGCCGATGCCAGAATAAAGGTAGAAAGAAGATAAAAGTGTGTAACATTGCTAGAGATTCCATTTAAGACCCAGAAAATTTAGTATATCCAAGAGTTAATAGATACATTCCGCATCATGTGTCAATAATTACAGGAGTAGCGGATTCTAAGGCTGAGTGGCAGCACTATGATTTAATTGGAAGAAGTCTTCTTCACATATCAGCATTAAGATTTAAAATTTGAAAGATTTATTATTCAACGATTTTGAATACAGACAAATAACGTTTTTTTTTGTCCCAGTTTTAGGTATTTCGTCTTATGCATCAAGATGGGGCAATGGTAAGGAAGCCCCGTCAAGTGGAGCGGCCGCCCTCACGGCTCTTAACCCTTCGACGGACCCCCTAGTCGCGGCGCAATACGCACCAGTACGCGACGCTCCACCTGCGCCTGATGACGAGATGCGCAATCTCATGGACAATAAGGACTGGTGAGGAACATTGATTTTGTTATTACTTGGTCAGTGACAGTCCACATAGACGGAGTTCTCATCCACATAGGGCAGAAGTCACAAAGCTGGACTAGTAAGGGTTGGTAAACGAACCAACCTTGCCACTGATGGTTCTGCTACTAGTCATCTGCTCAAATAGTTTAACCTGGCAAGTTTGGGTTGTTATCTCGCCGAAGTCCTTCAGAGCCGTTTGTGGTTAGAGAGAACCCACGTGTAGGTGAGCTTGATGTTTGGTAGTGCCCAGCCCACTATTACTTCATTCTCTTCTTGTATTAATAACTTAACTTGAATTCTTGCGTACAAAATATATTTTTGAATGGAGTTTTGATGGCAGTATTTTCAGTGGTTTCAAAGTTTTGGCAACACCTCTTTAAATTCTATAAATTACTAGAGAACAGCGCTGTGGCGCTAAACTCTGTGTTGATTATCTCGTTTCTCTCATACAATTCTTATTTTTAGTTTCATTTCACTCGACACATGCACGAGTGCCAATTTGTAACTTGGGTGAACATTATCATGATGATATTAGTGTCCCCTTTCTTTACCTTGCAGCTTAGCAGTCCATGACGTGTTGTGCAACTTTTGAAAGTACTTGATTCTATAGTGAATCGACTTAAAGCGTTGAGTCATCCCTTAACGGTACTTAGCCGGCTTGTTAGGGTCGTGATGCTAATGCAACAATAATGGATACGAGTTTATTGTTCCGACATCATTTTCTTTTGTCAGTGTACCTAACTGAATGTTGCGTAGGATCTAAACTACAATATTATGTATTTCAAAATCGTGACTCATTTACGGTTAGTCACATATTGTTCTAAATCGCAACTATTTAATTAACAGAACTATTTTAGTTTTGTTATTATTGGATTTGTTGTACCTCAGAGCAGGGGGATTTTAAGTAGAACTATAGTCATTTTCATAAAAATAGGTAACTCATTATTATCCCTTCATCCCTAATAACCTGTGTTAGTTTTACTCCTGAAGATATTTGCAACAAAACGTTACCTATAAGATATTGACTGAAATTATATTGGTATAAGCACCTCGCGTGTCTATTGTTACCGATGCGCGTTGTCTTGCCACGCGGTGCAACGTAGTTAGCGCCATTGTCATCACTTGTTTACTTCACGATTCCTAGGCCGTAACAAGACTGTAATCATACCAACACTATTACTTTGTACTGTAAAATATACGAACTGACTCGTGCGTGTCCAAACGATTTGTTAAACTTTACGCTTCACCGTTACCATACATGACAATATTTTTTCGTTTCAGCCTGAGCAGCGCAGAGGAAAGTGATAAGATGCTGGATGGCAGGCCGTCCGTTGCGTAAATACGATTATTTTATGATATAACGAGATTATTCTTACGAGCTTAGGCTAGTCCTAATGTCCCCCTAATTGTGTAATGAACGGTGTTAGAGATATGTTACACGTAGCTAAGCATAAGTAACATAGAATTTATTTTTATGATATTTCATCGCAATGTATATGGCTTGTAAGTAATCGTGAATACAGTAATGTATCTTCAACGCCGCTCCGTCTCGTGTCCGTATTTTAAGGTTGCATTTTGGTACAAAGTAAAGAAGTACTTTACAATAAAACACTTGCGCGAATAATATCTGTTATTCGCAAATAATGTGTGCTTGTTCGTGTGATATCTATCTGATTTATTTATGGTGCACTGTAATATTCGCACTACGATAATTTTGATATTTTAAATTCATCTTATCATGTTATTATGATAATATTATATTTTGAAGTATGAATTATTTTGAAAATCTTATTCAAAAGGCAGAACGTAACGTTTACTTGTAATGTTCACAACTCTATGAATCTACTTGACAACTTACTAATATTATAACAAAGGCAACAAACCCTGACCTTTGTCAGAGAAGAATAAGTCGTACATAACAAACAAATGTTTTTAAAATTACATACAATGTATGTACTTTTATTTATGAGATCACTATTATATTTAAGAGATGTTTAAGTATTCTTTAAAGTGTTCAGAATTAATATTATAATCTCACATTTTAATCATAATGCATTTAAATGTATACTACACATTTATCGTCAAATCCCGAGACATTATTATGAACTAAGTGTTAAACACTATTTTGCAATATTGTATGAAGCTTTGGTGAAATTTGTCCTTAATTTTTATGAATAATTAGTAATAGACAAGTGGCCAAATTATTGTCCAGATTATAATATATTATAGTGTAATGTGGATATGTATTTGTTTTTAGGATATCAAAAATGATTGTCTCTCAGATTGAAAGTCTCATTCAAAATAAATTCCAATCGGAATCAAAAAAATCTCAAAATTAGTATTATTTCAGAAAAATAAAGACACTTAGTTTTATCTTATTTTATAGTATGTTATACGGCTCATAATAGAAATACTTGTTATAGGTATCAGCCAGTTAATTTGCATGTTAGCCTAACCAATCAGACAATGTACCATTTTCTGATCAATCGTTTTAGAGTAGGTACAGATTTCACTAGGAAAGTTTCTATGGATTTCTTCAGCGTTTCTATTAATAACATGAAGATCTCTAGCTTCCCATTATTATTTAACTTTTCCATAACTGACGCTGCGGGGTTTTTATTTCTGATTACTTTCTATGAATTCATATCATCTTAGTTCTTGAGAAAGAAGGCGTAATATATTTAAGGAAAATCTGAAGAAGTAACGTCATATTCCTTTCTTGTAAATTTTTTGAATTCCTTTTATTAATATTGAACATAAAAATTCGACTATAGCAATATTTCACTAATCAAAGTTTATCCTGAATGTTAAGTTCGTTCATATTAGCAGGGTGATACGCGAATTACTTACTAAATTTCGTGTTGTACTTAACATGTAGGTACTTACTAAGAAATAATTCAAGTAATCATTTGATGTGTAAAAGTCTGTTTGCAGTATATTTAGGTGTAATTTTGATAATTTTATCTTGTTAATGTCAATATAAGAATCTCTGTCATCAATTCATTATTGAATGACATATCGGCAGCCTTTGATTTATGTAATTATTTATAGTGAGACAAATAAATGATTTCCTTTGAAAATATTCTAATTCGGCAGATAGAAGTTTGCAATTAAACATGTACTTTAAGGAGTAGAAGTCGTAGAATTAAGAATACAATGTCGATTTTTATTACTTTTCTAAAAAAAAAACAGATTGGACTGAGTCACAAATTCCATGATTGGTCAAAATACATAAAAGACGATTTAGTAATAAGTTAGACTCAATCAATAAATATTTGCGGATGATATCATCAAATATGATAATTTGGGTAAGTAGCAAAACATGATAGCGGATCCTGACAACAGACCGGGATAGCGCTGAATTATTATTGTAGACACAGATTCCGTACCACCTAGCCACATAACGAATTAAAGTCTTGAATATTGTCTCCTTGTCATCACATAGGGTAATAATAATTGTTTTGTCAGTTTTATTTAATTTGACCGTCCTTAGGTTTAAGTGTGTGGGCCATGTGGTAGTTGTAAGATTGTCCTAGAATGCATTGTCGGACGGAGGAATGCATAGCATTTAATGTGTTTAATTCTAACAAAATATGATATTAATTTATTTCGA
Source organism: Amphipyra berbera (assembly GCA_910594945.2). Classification (NCBI taxonomy): domain Eukaryota; kingdom Metazoa; phylum Arthropoda; class Insecta; order Lepidoptera; family Noctuidae; genus Amphipyra; species Amphipyra berbera. Next base: position 14,055,547 of record OU343125.1, read on the forward strand.
GCTCTCTTTAGAGATAGAAAATTATTATTGAATTGTAAAATTTGCAATATTCTACATCACAGTTTTGTTGCTACAAAGTAAACAGTTTGTGTAAAAATAGTATTGCTGTAAGTATATGAAGTACCTAGTATTAAGAACTTTTAGAAGTTTCTCACTATCTATTCCAGTATGTATATTTTGATACAAAAGTGTCTAACGTATAATCTATTACTTACGTATAATTCTACTATACAAAATGGATAGTGAAAAGCTCCCTAAGTATTATTTTTTGTTTGCAATTATTTACCTGCATGTTTCAGAGATTTTTTAAATATTTTGGTGTTTGACGAACCTATTTTGTTGCTTTTTCTGTATCCGTAATATATTTATATTACCTGCTACATCTATTTTTCTTATATTAACGGTGCATTTGGTGCAAACAACGTTTTATTTTACAAGTATTGGAAGGTTATTTATAAAGGAATTTTTATTGTACATGTTACGCAAGCGTAATTAGCGATCACAATCACACATACCTACTGTACAGTAAACTATTCAAAAAATACTTATATGAAATTATTCAACTTCTAATATCAATTCATAGAAAATGTTTGATATGACCGAGTTTCATTGACATTGCTTGCATAGCTAAGTTAATTTGCAGATAATTTTCGTACATACTATTATATATTTTTATTGATGTACTTATCAATGTCAAATGTTTGGATGAATACCTACTGAATAAAGTTATACTTGAATATTGTTGCATTATTGGAAAATTCCTGTATCTACGTGTAAGATGGTAGCATCCTACTGTTGATCTAGCTTGGAGTTCAGATAGGATGAAATAACGCTTTTGTAACCTTCGCAAACTGGTTGAACTATTGGTAGGTACGTACGCATACCCTTTTGGAGCTTACAAAGATAGAAGATGTATCTAGTATATTATCACAATTCTTGATTTTAACATCATTAGTTTCCCGGAATGCACCGTGTCGACCGCCGAGGAAAGAACAACTCTCGGTATCTACATTTTGAAATTGTTTCGTAAATGTCTCTTTAATAGAAGGTAAAATTTATAATGAAAAATTAAAGATTTAAAATCGTATATCAATTCATTATTTTATTGTAAAAATAACAAGATCATGGTATTATTTGTATCCTTATATACGTAACCAAAATTATAATTAATTACACTTGTGTACTTAAACTTAACTTAAACCTAGTCAGTCTCTGTTATTTCGACGCCACCAAGGAATTCCGGTCACATCTTCGTCTGCACATATATTTATTGTTGGTCTGAAACAGATATATTACTTTACTATATCTATGGTCTGAAATAACCCATCCCAATATGTTTGTTAATCAATTGCGCTTTAACGGCTGAACGGTTTTAGATGACTTTTGGCATACAAGTAAACCATGGCCTGGATTAGGACATAGGATACTTTTTATCTGGGTACATAAGTAGTTCCACTAGGATGCGAGTGAAACCGCGGGGAACAGCTACTAGTCTATAAATATTTTAGAACAAATAATAAATTGGCTGGCCAAAGTTCCGTTTGACTAGCAAGCATCACAAATCTGATTTCTTAATTTAATTATGCACGACAAAATTATAGAATTATTATTATTATAACCAACCTATATATTTGACTATGAGGTAATGTGGACGTCAATAATGGGCAAGCTGGGGCAAGAGGCTCCTGAAACGAGAAATAAATCAATCAACTTCTTCTGTATCTGTAAACAGCAACAAGTTTAAAATAATCGTTGTGTATAAGCATAACCAGTTCATTACTTTCCTACTTAGAAAAGGCATAGGCGTGTTCTTAGAATTGGAAGAGTTTGTGTTATTCCACCAAGCTGGTCTGGTGCGGGTTGGTGGACTACACACATCGAGACCATTTAGGCAGGTGTGCAGGTTTCCTCGCGATGTTTTCATTCAACGTTAATGTAGAAAGTGTAAAAACCCACCCATGAGTGAGTTCGACCCATGAATTTTTTTTTTCCGATTTGTTATTTATTTTTTGTAAAGCATGAACATCTTTAGGATCATTTGATTAATAATTGCCATTTATGCAAAATATTCCATTGTATTTTTGTGTGTATTTGTTTACCTTTTAAAACAACACATTTTATACATACAATTACCTGAATGGATTGCATTGGTATATGCATATTGGCTCGCAGTTTCCTCTGTCTAATCTCGCGACGGACACAGCACTGAACGCCAAGCAATACGCCGCACACACAAGAAGACAGGCATCCTGAATATGACATGATAAATATTATTATGATGCTATCAAATAAAAATAGTAAGGTTACAAAGGTTAAATTAAAAATTTAAACCATGGGTGGTAGTTGCAGAAATAGTAGATAAAAGAACTGATATAAGAAAAGTGAATTCTTCTAAGGTGATTAAATATATCTGAACTAAAAAAGATGTCATTTGGACGATGTTGATTAAAAAAAACTATACTTGGAAAAATGTCTGAGGTTCATCACAATGGTCAATGTAATTATCTAGAAGGCAATTGTTTGCAGATACTTATAACTTACCTATGTATACTAATACACCAAGATCTCCATTACGATTTGTGCGTCTCAATACAATTCCAGCAATACATAGAGATATTCCGGTCAATATACCTACTACAAAAATAACCTGAAAGATAGGTACAGCTTTAAAAAAATGTTGGATACAAGTATGTTGATTATATGCATATAATTAATATAAAGCATGATTCATGGTATGTAGATTATTGGTCAACTTAAGGGGACAACTCAAATCACATTGAAAATTCGAAAATAATGTATTACATTTATAATAACCATTTTCAACTGAACTGATTTATTTCTTATGGTTTTTTTTAAACAACCTAGTTCAGCCACACTCAACCTTTTTTTTATAGGGGGCCACAAACACGTTTCAGTCATGGTGTCGAGGGCCGCAAGCAAAAATGATTTAGGTCTTAATTAAAACGTAATTCTAAGTTAACAATGTAGTTACTTTATTAATGAAAAAATCAGATCAGATGGGCCAATAACAAAGTCCCGGCAGGCCACAGGTTGAGTATAGCTGACCTAGTTTATGTTAAACCAATATTGAAATTTTATACACAAGCTGGATAAAACATCTAACATGTCCGACAATTTTTTTTTTAATCCAGTCCAGTTTTATATTAATAAAATTCAAACAAATCATACAATTTATGTTTGCACCTGCTGGGACCTAGATGTTAATCTGTCATTCCCACTAACCCGAGGAACCACCTTAAGTAAATATAAGCTATAACATAATAATCTAAGCATCTCTCCTCTTATACCCAAGCCTTGAGAGTTAACTTAAGGCATTAAAGAAATAAAGTATGTATTTTTAAATCCTTATAACATAAACAGAAAAAAATACTGGTATGTCTGGTTCCCAGCCAAGAATAAAATATAAGGACATAATCTTACAAAGATGCACAGCCTGCAGCATTTTGCTTTGCATTCATGATAACATGCTGTAGTCACCAAACCAATTGGTGGTTTTTGAAGAGGACCATTGGTTACAGTGGATGTTGATCTCATGTGATAAAGATAAGTAAATAATATTCATCACTATTTACAATAATAATTCATACCTGTAAAATGTAATAGCAAACATATTCAAATCCTGGGCAATGACCTCCACAAGCACCTATTATAGGTACTTCAGGACTAACTGAGGGTACAGGTGGCACAGGGGAACGGCTTACAGCTTGTGGATGGGGCTCCACATCACACAGTGGAAGAGAAAAAGCAGATGCACATTGTGGAAATGTGTAAGCTTCTGCAGGTGGCCGGTGAGTGGGAATATTCTCTACTCTCTTATAGTTACGCCAAGTCCCTCCACCATACGGCGACTGATACACTGGAGATGGCGGCCCATAATCTCTCGCAGCACCATTGTAGTAATGGGGCATCTGAAATGGAAGGCTAACATTAAACAACGGTGTGTAAAGTTGAGGTGACGTGATGGCACATGACTTACAATGAGTGTTAAGTAATGATACAAGTAAAAAGTATAATATCATTAGGTGTAAAGGGTCTTTTTATCTGGATATGTTTATTTTTATAAATAAATATACGGAAAATATTGCGCATCAACGTACATGGTACGCATTGTCGGACGTGGAGCTGTCAGTCCCTGCAACTTGGTAAACTGGAGTAGTAATATCATCCACCCACGGGTACTTGGCCCTTTGTTGCGCAGCCGATGCAAACTGTTGTTCACTCCTAGGTACCACCGTCGTTTGGTAAGGGTGAACCGTGCGGGGAGATAGTTGTTGCTTAAACATTTTTCTATCCACTGTTATCTACAAAAAGAGATAATTTTACATCCCAAATAAACATAAACAATAATGCAACGTGGGATACGATGAAATATTAATTAATAAAGTACAGACAAAAACTCACCTCATTGTGGGATACAAGATTATTCTTGTTTTACAGAAAATAGTTTTCGTTAATCTAAAATATGTTTTACATTCATAATTATTGTAAAACAAGCTGAATTATTCCAACAGTGTTTTCACCACTTTCTGAATTGAGTCACCGCCATGTTTTGTTTTGTATTTCGTTTCGTTCGTTCGTTCGTTGCTTTTCTAGTGTTGTTCTTTGTGTTTATAGTTTATTGAGTTTTATATTCAACTATTTCTACTTCACCTAAATCGTTTTGTCACTTTCTTTATTCTACATGTCTTGTAATGTAATGAATAACATAACTAAGAGAGTAGAGAATCTTCCCAATCACCGGCCACCTGCAGAAGCTTACACATTTCCACAATCCACAATGTGCATCTGCTTTTTCTCTTCCACTGTGTGATTAAGTAATGACATTAATAAAACAGGTAGAATACAAAATTGACATTTGATTGTAAACTTAACTCAAAATTGAGTTCTCTAAAATCAGGTCTCCTGCGACAAAAATGTAACAAAACATGTTTAATGAACACCCAGACTAAATACAAACCCGGTAAACAGTTAAGCCACGCCCCAATTTGATTCAAAAAACAAGTTAGGGGCGATTTCTAATAAAAACATAGTCGCAGGAGGCCTGACATACCAGCAAATCTTAGAGCGATTGCAAAACATTTAGCACTTATAGGAATTTTTACATTAGACATCTTCATATGGCCCCGGATACTGTTGAGCACCGACTAAACTTAATGGCAAATTAGGTTGAATCCAAACAGATTTAAAAGAAACCTAATCTTGAATATGCCGCTTAAGTCGTGGTGATGTTTAATACGTAAACTAGTTTGACAGCTCTAAAATATTCCGTCTCTTTCTTGTTTTGACTGTTAATAAAAGATAGCAATATTTTTAGTAAAGTTTAGTTTGGTTTAATAGTTGCGTTTGGTGCGCAAGCAACAGAAGGCGCAGACTGCAGTCGGCACCATTGGCTTTGAGTGGACTAAAGTCAATTAAACATGATTTCCAACGTGCCAACGTTGGGCCAGCGTGGTGTGGAGCCGGGGTTTTAAGAAAGGCACTCTGCGTAGCGTTTTTTACAATATATTTTATGCTAAACACCACCGCAAACTGTCAGAATTTTGTGGTTTAGGCACGATGCGCGTCAGAAATTTTCTAGAAATAGGGCTACATTCTATAAAAATATTTAGCAATAGACTTATTATTGAATCCTTATAATGTCTTTATAATAAAAAAAAAGGCAATTTAATCATTAATTTCATTCGAAGGTCGAGTCGATTAGTTAGTCGAATGAAACAACGAGAATGGTCGAACGAATCAACGAACTGTTCGGTGTTCCTCCGTGCCTCCGTCCGCGCGCCGTTCATAACGACTCCAAGCAAGCAAATTAAAAAAAAAAACAATACCTAACAAAATATTAGGCTAGGCATCATAGAAATATTTATAATTTGTGAGTTTCGAAGATGATTGCCTAATAGTTTCAAGAAGAAAGCTCAGAAATGTTCCGGGTATTTGCAAGAATTGCAAGGTAATGACTAGGTGACGGCAAACTTTATCTGATAGCTGTTGTGAATAACGACGAATGCAAAAACAATGAGAACATGTGATTTTAATAATATTAAAACATTATCTCTATGATGGTCGTAACATCAAACGTTGACGGTGCAATGAGCGCCCCTGATGCCGGCGAAAAGTCGGTTCTAGCTGCCAACTGTTATTGTAGAGATTATATTCGTGGTTGTTGCACACGAGAAAACTGCAGGTTCATACATGTGATACCTCCTAAAGCATGTTTAAAGGAACTTTTTCGCTTTTGTCATGATTTTCAAAACAAAGGCTGTTACAGGCCAAACTGCAAATTCATACACAGCACTGTAGAAGAGGAAGACAATTTTTATGCTACAGGCATGTTTCCTCGTAATACTCGAAACACACCAGTATGCCAAGCCTATGTACTCAGTGCCTGTTCTAATCAAGATTGTAAATATATACATCCACCTGAAGTAGCTGGTAATGAAATTGTATCAGTAATTAATATGCCACCACCACAATACAATCGCCCACCACCACCCATTAGAGATGATGACTCTCCTCCAGAGGCAAAATTACGAAGATATACATTTGAAGAAAATGGAATAGAAAATCAGGTTTTGACTACATCAAATTTATGCTCTAATTGTGAAGCTCTAGACCACAAAATAAAATTACTACATGATAATATAAGTGTATTACTGAAAAAAGTTGCAGACTTGACTGAAAAGAATGTTCAGTTAACTTCTATGAATGAATTTTTATTAGAACAGACGGCTGCAGTGAGAACTGGTCAACCTTGTGTGATAACTTCAAGACATGGCACCTCTGCACCTGTATCTTTAGCAACTGTTAGTGTCACTCCTGTTGTGAGTCTTGCTGGTGCTCTTCCAGCATTAGTTCCTGCAGCAGCAACACCAAATTTAGCTTTAGCTCCTGCTGCTTCTCGAGCCCAACTATTAACTCCTGCCCCACAGATACTAACAGTGAGCACAACTCAACAACTAATGGGTAACTCTGGCGCCCTTATAGTCACCAGTGCTGGTGCCCAACAACTGATGCAAGTTAGTGATTCAGGCACACTGATGGGCGGAGGACAAACTGTTGTGGCAGTTCCTGCACAGCTAACTTTAGCACAGCCAGCACAACAGCTCATGAGCTCATCTCAAACTGCTGTCCAACAACTTGTTCAACAATCAGCATTACAACCACAACTAGCACCCCAACACCAAGCATCCCAGTATGCAGCTCAGCAATCAGTACAACATTTAGCTGCTGCTCAGCAATCTGCACAGCATCTTGCACAACAATCAGCTCAACATTTAGTTGCCCAGCAGTCTGCTCAACATTTAGCAGCTCAACAATCAGCACAGCACTTAGCAGCCCAACAGTCTGCACAACATATGGCTGCTCAACAGTCTGCACAACATTTAGTGGCTCGGCAATCTGCACAGCACCTTGCTCAGCAGTCAGCGCAGCATTTGGCGGTGCAGCAATCTGCGCAACACTTGGCTGCACAGCAATCAGCACAACACTTGGCTGCACAGCAATCAGCACAACACTTGGCTGCACAGCAATCAGCTCAGCACTTAGCAGCCCAACAGTCTGCCCAGCATTTGGCAGCTGCAGCGCAACAGTCGGCGCAACAATTGGCCGCCGTTGCACAACAGTCTGCTCAACAGATGGTAGCACAGCAGTCTGCGCAGCAGTTAGCCGCCCAACAATCAGCACAGCAGCAGCTGGTTCCCTCAGCTCAACAGCTTGTACATCAAACATCCACCCAGCAAATTACTATTTCCAGCACTAGTCAACCTATGGCATTGCCTAACTCTCAGGCTCAGCCAATAACATTCCCTATGATATCACAAAGTATACTACCACATTGAAACTGTTTTAATTAAACTGCGTTTAGAATAAATTGTTAGTTATCTCTAAACTAAACCATCATGTTAGGTGTAAGTCATAACTTAAGCATCATAGCAATAATGTTCAGTGTTAATAGCATTTGCTTGAATGGAAGATTGTAAAATCAACAATTAATTCTTGTTGCTAATAAGAATTGTAATTTAAAAAAGATGAAGGAAGCTGTATTTTTATGATAATAATATTATAGTATTTGTAGTTTTGACGAACCTGGCACCATAAATTGTGCTCGAAAAATGGCAATAGGGTCTTCACCCATTACATGGGACTTCGTAGAAAAGGCGGAACGTGAGTGACTCCTGTAATATGTATGTATGTTGCGATTTTGGTCACAGTACTGTACCCCAAATTAGGCAGGCAATAAGACCAGACCAGGCCCTCCTAACTGATTAAACTAAGATGTTAAAGGAGATAACGTTAAATTATTTAAATTTGTATGTGCTTTGTCGTGAGTTTTAGCTATAATGTGTTTTTTCTATTCATGACTTGTTTTTCTTCAATGTAATAAAATATATAAAATCAAACTGCATTCCCATCGTACGGGATATGACTTTTAATTAAACTTTGAATTTGACCTTTTATTCTAATCTGGTATGTTTTAATGTATACCTACGATATTTAGTATTTTTTATTACAATTAAGTTAATTATATATAATAAACTTTGTTTTTATTAGACTGAGTGACTACATTTATCTGTATCAAATTAGTACTAGTAGGTATGTAACTGCTTGGCTAAAAAACTGGGTAATTTATTTTTAATATTAAAATGAAAGTTTGAAATATGTTAGCTTTTATTGATCCATCAAGTGATTTTATACCACATAATATTAAATTTCATAAACATTATATTTTTTAATTGACATTTATTACTTGGGGTTTTCTGAGAAGGCATTCATTTTTTTTATATTTTAGAATTTTGCCACGAACTCCAAGTATAAAGTCCCCAGTTGTATCGAAGGCTATTGCTGTTATATTTTCAGGTGCATTGTTGATTACTTTTATATTTCCCGTATCATTTTCATGGAAGTACATTAGGTCATCACTAGCTATAAAGACATTGTCATTGTGGACTGCAATTTGCGCCATGCCATCATAGGTGACGTTACCAATACATATTGGCGACGAAAGTGTAGATTTTAATACAAACAATTTTTCTTCTTTTATATAATAGAAGTTGTTTTTGTCGTCTATAGTCATTTCGTTCAGTGCTTCAAGACTATTGAAACGAACTTTCTTCATCATTTCTGCATCTAACAAGTATAATTCTTCGACACCGTCGTTGTTTTCTGTAACATATTTATTGCTGTCCTTGTCTACAAATATCATGTCAAGCTTGAAGGTACTGCTAGAGATAGGGGTGGCATCATGACTTTCGTAATTGTACTTAAAGATACCCTTTCCTGTGCCGAAGTATACTTTCTTCTCGTTTTTATCGACGGCAATTGAATAACTGATGTCTTTTGGTAATCCTACGAAAGAAAATAAGCATGATGTGGGTGAGGTTGTGACTTAAATTTACTAGTATACCACTTTTACGCCTATAAGATCTAGGGAAAACCGACACATCTACTGTTTTTTTTTAAATCTGTAACTGTGGGTACCTATTTGTACGTAAGGTTAATTGGTTTAGTGATTTGCGACCACATCTTTACTTACATAACATAAATGTGCCCATTTTAGTAAATAAAGGTGACTTGTTGGAGTGCAGCAACTATAGAGAAATAAAATGTCAGATAGTATGAAATCTTGGGAGAAAGTTCTTGAGCGGCGACTGAGAGAGAGGAGTGAGATTAAAAAAAAACTAGTTCGCTTTCATACCTGGTCGAGGAACAAGGGGTGCCACTTTTACTATCCGCCAGCTATTTGAGAAATACAGAGGTGCTCACAAAAACCTACACATAGTTTTCGTTGACTTTGAAAAAGCATACGGCCGAATATCCCGTGAGGATTTGTGGTGGGCCCTTAAGTGCAGGTCACACCGCCAACTACCGAGCGAGCGAGCAACGTTTCACCGAGCCTAGCTAGCTACTTAAGCGACGCAAAAGATGTGAACCGAAGTATGAAATTGCTTGCTCACCCGCCCGCCAGCTGGCGGTGTGGCCTGCTCTTTAAGGAGAAAAGTGTGCCTGGAAAGTATAAGCAGTTGATCCGAGCGATGTACGGTAGATGCAGTACTCAAGTCCGGCCTAGAGGTCCAGAGCAGATTGGAGGAATGGTGGTAAAGGCTGGATACTGTTGGCTTGAAAATTAACAGAAGCAAAACGCAGTCATGTTTGCGATTTCGGCGCTCTCTAATTCTGTGCCTATAACTTTCATCGTAATGTCCTTACCACTACTCAGAGTTCCGGTAATTTGAGTCACTCGTCTAAGGGGATGGGGAAATTGATCGAGACGTTACATATCGGATCAACTTAGGTCGGATGAAATGGTCACAGGTCACACGAACAACTCGTGACCTACGGATGCCCGTGAAGCTAAAGGGCAAAATTTATAAATCCGTTATAAGACCTGTCGTTTTGGATGGATCGGAACGTTGGGCCGTGAAGAAGACGGATGAAAGACGATTGCAGCGGAGATGAGAATGTTGAGATGGATGTGTGGAGTGACGCGGATGGATAAAGAAAGAAATAAGTATATTAGAGGGAGTTTAAAAGTGGCACCAGTAACAGAAAAGTTGAAAGGAAATTGTTTGTCTTGGTAAGTATGGGCATGTAATGAGGAGAGATGAACTGATGTACCTACTGGAACCGGTTGACAATAAGGATCCGTTTGGAAAAAAATACCATTTTTTTATCCTCATTTCTAACGATACCGAAAAGGATTGGGATATGGGATCCGATCGGAATAAGCCAGTCATTTTGTAATGCTTAATCATAATTTAATACCATAGGTATAGGTACTGTCACAGATGAAATTGCATGCGTACCTACATATTCTATAGATTATGCTATAAAATAGGTGCTTCTGCAGCTGCAAGCACGCGACCAAGATATACTGCAAAAAAAACACCAGGTTTGGTTGCAAAAAAAATCTTACCTGGTATTTTCACAGGAGTGGTGGTTTTGAATTTTATAACATTAGTATTAAAGTAGTATCCCTTATCGTTTTGTCCAGATTCCACGAAAAATAAGTTGCCGTAAACGTCATAGTGGGCATCAGTAGGGTACGCGTCGCCGACATGATACGTATTCGTCACATTATAGTGATTGTTGTTGATTTTTAAATCGGACCGACACCCATCTTTAGGCAGGTCAAAGGCTACACTTAGTTGAAAACATAACAGAGTTCCTATTACAACGTTAAAATAATTCATTTTATGGAACGGCACAATTTTAATTTGAACTTTCTTCACAAGTCCGTTTCTTCTCCTTACTGACTTGTGACTGATGTGCAACGCCCCCTTGGAAAAGAATATTCCAATCTCTAATCTCAGTTTTATTGTGTTGTTGCCCTTATGATACTGACGGCATAATTGCTAATGAAAAGCTTAATGGCAAAAATAAAATAATATTATGATAATAAAGTACTTTGTATTTATAAAAGGAATACATAATTTAATATAATTTTTATCATCTTAATTAAGTACCTACATTCTGCAATTTTATGTTTTTTCAATAACTCATCTTTTGCTTTATGTAAATAATATATAACTATAAATATAAATTATAACTTCGTAGGCAAGAAGTTAATGGGTAATTCTAATCTATTCAATAATAATACTTATAAAGTATCAATAGGGTATTTTATGAAAACTATTCGTGCTCAATCGTCATCACTTTGCAAGAGACATGAGACTGCAAGAAAGAAGAAATACGTGTTCTTTTCTTAAGAGTTGCAAACCCCAATCTGATTTTAGGTTCACAGTTAAAACCACTTTCGTAATATTTAAATAATTACCTTATCCACTAGGTACTACAATTCTTTGCTACAGTGCCATCTTTTGTTCTATATACTGTACTTGCAAGTGCATTATATACATAATAAGTCAGTTAAACTAATAGCCTCCCAATTTCTTCTGGTTTAAACCCTTCTGAACAATTTGGCACCTGATGTCCACATCTGAAATGTCCATTGCTCTATTCGTAATAATCCAGGTTATCCAGGTGAAAGCGGAAACGTGGAGAGTTAGATGTAGCGCGCTTAAAACTAGCTATTATCTTGATATTGGAAGTTGGAACTACTAATATCGTAAGGAGGTAAGGAAGTCGAATTCGCCATGGCGATTGATTGGTTGACATAAAATCAAGAAATTAGAAGCCATGAAACTTGGATGTATTACAGGGCGCGCTTAAATACACCTAGCTCTAATCTGCTAGACGCAGTTGTAAACACATTACGGCCAGGAGTATTACACCTATTTAAATTTACGCCTAAAATGATCCAATATGACCTTTGAGTACAGGGGCCGTCACTTCTCTCTGTTGATCCACTATATCGTCGCTGCGCTTGCAAAATCCGCTATGTGGAAAATCCCAACTTTACAGAAGAAGCAAAAAACTGCTTTTTTTCCCAAACTGATAACAACGTTTAAAAACTTAGTATGCAGAAAACTAGACTTTATGTCGAGACATCATAAAATATTATTTTTTTGCTTTTTTCTACGATGTAACATGTGCTAGAATTTTTTTAAAGTGAATTGGTCACATAACGTATTTTTTTTTGGGTCGTAAATACCGCAATAGTTTTCATTGTTGGTTTTCCTAGAACACTTAGCGGATTTTCCACACTATTTTAAAATAAATAAACCCGCTATATTGAAGGGCGATTCTAAGAGGCGCGCATCGAAATAAAAATACGTTAAGTGTTTCTTTGCATACATAGAGGATTTTTGAAGCAGTTTTTGGCCAAAATTACATAGCTGATTTTGCTATCTCCTTAACCAAATAAATTATTAGAAAACAGATTTCACAGGCCTACATGGCTTGAGAAGTACTTACTTTAAAATAGCATCAAAAACAGAAATTAAAAAAAAAACACAGCGCGTTTTTTAGGCGCAGCGACGATATACTAATGGCATTGATTCAATATTTAGGCCAGTCCTGCATCATTAAAATACTCAGTCAAGTTACACTCAAAATTAAATTGTTAGTAAAACTTATTAGTTGCCCCCTGTCGTGAATATTTTGTTTGATATTATTTTGACTAAATACTGGACAGCTTATCTTATGAATATGTACACTTAGCATCACAGATATTCATGTTGTTCTCATTATTAGGCTCATCCACTTGACATTGTAAGTACGACGGCAGGCGACCCTGTCTTTCACCTTTAATCTTGTGAATTTTCCATCTGTGACCTTGTAAAATTTTTCTGGAACCACAAAATACACATTAAATAAATTAAAGTAGTGTGCAAAGAGTGGTAAACTGGGCGGAAGCGAGTGAGTCAGACATTGACTTGGATGAAGATGAGGAAAATCTGATTGAAATGGATGAAATCGTGAAAGCGCTGAAATGTATGAAAGCTGGAAAAGCTGCTGGATGTGACAGTGTCTGTCGAAATGCTGAAGGGCGGTGACGGGGTGGTAGCAAGCCTGCTGTACCGGATCTTTAATATGTGTTGGAGATTCGGCCAAGTGCCGGGCGGCTGGGGCAAAGCTGTAATCGTACCACAATATAAAGGAAAAGGTTCACAGCAGGAGTGGAAAAAGTACCGCGGTATTAGTCTTTTGAGTGTGGTCGGCAAACTATATGCGAAAGTTTTAATTAACAGAGTGATAAGAATAACAGATGAGAAAGTGTGGGATGGTTCAGAGAGGGGATGGACTGTATGGATCTTCTCCTTGAGGTGCATAGCCGAAAAACATCTGGCAAAGCACAAGAAAGTGTACTGCGCTTTCATTGATTTGGAGAAGGCCTATGATAGTGTGTGGAGGGAAGAATTGTGGTCGACACTATCTTTGTACGGGGTGGACTGGCGCTTGATACGGGCACTGAAATCGCTGTACAGGGATTCCAGTGCTTGTATTAGGATAAATGGGGCGTTCACAGACTGGTTTGGCATCTCCAGAGGTGTTAGACAGGGTTGTGTAGCGTCTCCATGGCTGTTCAACCTATACATGGATAGTTGTTTGACAGATTTAAAAGGGAGTGAGTGTGGATTGAAAATGAACGAGTTGCCTGACAAATGTCTTCTCTACGCAGATGATCAAGTTTTGCTTGCATTGTCGGCGGAAGAGTTGAAAGACATGGTAACTATGATGAATGGAGCATATAATATGAAAGGGATGAAAATTAATGTAAGCAAGACGAAACGAATGGTTTTTGAAAGAGATGCAGATGTATCTGAGTGTAAAGTAAAGATAGGAGATGAAAGTATTGAACAGGTGAATGAGTTTGTTTATTTGGGAAGTATGTTTACAAGTGATGGTAAGATTGACGAAGATGTGGAAAGGAGAGCAAATGCGGGAAATAAAGTAAATGGTGCTATGCAGGCGGTTGTGGCTAGCCAGTCGATGTCCAAAAAGGCACGACTGGCTGTCCATAATGGTGTGCTAGTACCTACGCTTATGTATGGAAGTGAATGTTGGTCGTGGCAGAAGAGGCATGAAAGTAGAATAAATGCCGTGGAAATGCGTTCTTTGCGAAGCATGTGCGGTGTAACTTTCAATGATATATTGAGAAATGAAGAGATTAGACAAAGTTGCGGTTTAAAAGATGATGTAGTGACAAAAATTGAAAGGAGTATGTTTAGGTGGTTTGGTCATGTTGAGAGAATGAGTGAACGGCGATTAACAAAAGGAATTTATAAGGCGGATGTCAATGGGAACGCCGGTAGAGGACGTCCTAAAAGGACATACATCGATGTTATTGGTGATGTTCTTCACAAAGGTCAGGTGCGTAGTACTCTCAACCAGCGTGCGTGTATGACAAGATGTATGAATGTGGATGAAGCGAAAGAGGTATGTAAGGGTCGTAGCATGTGGCGTTCAATAGTTTCTGCCTACCCCCATGGGAAAAAGGCGTGAGTTTATGTACCTATGTATGTATGTATAAATTCCTGTCTTTGAAAAAGGTTGGAAAAATAATGCATCATTGAATAGATTCTTTCACATTAAAACAGTGTGACAGATTTTGGCTCTTAAACATTAATAATATTGTAAAGTAGGTATGTCTCCTGTACAAGAAGTACTTACTTAGTATTAAACTTCTTATAGCAGATATCACATTCAACTGTGCCTTGCCTTAAATGTATATCTTTTACGTGCCTTTTCATGTCATGTTGGTATGAGAAAGCCTTGTCGCAATAAGTACACTGCAAAATAAGCAACTTCATTAGTTTTTTTTTAATATTCGTTTTTCTGTTGTTTATGTATCACGCAGCAATATGACAGCCCGTGTTGAGAGCAAATAAAAGGTTTTTTTTTAATCCGGGTCTGCTGCAATAAAAAATTAACAAACATGTTTAGTCAAAACTTGGACCGAATTCGACACAGTAAACATAAACAGTTAGGTCACGCCCCAATTTTGTTAGAGAAACATTCTAATAAAAATATGGTTGCAGCAGACCCGACTTGAGTGTTGTAAGTATGGTATCTCAAATTGGTAGATAGACTTACACCCATATTCTAAGACGTTCCTCCAAAACTTACTCGACGGGCCTCCACCTCGACTCACTACCATTGGTAGTTATAGTTGACATAAACGTCCTCGACTCGAGATTTTTCCTCAGTCAAGGCAAGGAATCATCTGTCAAACTCAAGGTACCTCGGAACTAACCTTAGGAAGGAAGTGTCAAAGTTCGTATGTAATAAAAATGAATTTTGAAGACTATCGAATATGCTTACCTACGATAATCCTTACAATTATTTATCGCGGCGTTATTTGCGCGATGCAGATAATTTAAATTATGACGAAATGACTCCGTCGAGGAACTTCAAAGTTCACTCGAAATTGCGACTAAGAATACAATTTTGAAGGTGTTTTCGAGGCCGTCCTGAGTCGAGTAAGTTTTGGAGGAACGTCTTAGAATATGGGTGATAGTTTTACTGTGTGTGTATTCTAGTACAACTTAAAAAAAGTAAGGTTCAAAAAGGTAGAGAAAGTTCAGAAAAACTACCTTGAAAGGTCTTGTAGTGCTGTGCACATGTCGCATATGTTTGGCAAGATTACTGGATGTAGTTGTTGCCTTAGGACATTGAGTGCATTTGAATGGTTTGTCAACCAAATGGGATCTCTTGTGTACCTTCAGCAGATCCATTGTTCGACCTTGGTATGGACAAGCGTCACATTTGAAGGGAAACACATTTTCGTGGATGGCCCTGTAAGTATACCAAAAAGAAAGATTTGATAAGGCATGATGTACAACATCTTGACAGCTACTTCAACTGATTGGAACTGGATCTATTATCTCTGTATGCATTGAGGAATAGTGAAGTGCAGAACAAACTTTGTTATGAGTGCGATATTCATTATACATGATAGTCACCTGAAAATGCACAAAGCTATGTAATACCTACAATAATTACCTGTATTATTAGTTGAAAATAATCTTGATGTCAATTTATAGTCTGTTCTGGTCATGCTATCTCTTGATAATCTAACAAAAAAGGCATACGCAAACAATGCTATCTTCAAACGGAAGGCACTGTCCACGTGGGACAGGCGATGAGATTTTAGAGAGACGCATCACGCATCATTATCTTTCAGCCCTGGTCTCCAGTTACTTTGCGTTGGCGCAATATGTTTTTCTTTTCCATTCTTCTGTCAGCTGTCACCTCATCATTTACTCCCATTTCCTTCATATCCTCCCTCACACAATCCATTCATCTTTTCTTTGGTTTCCCTTTCAATCATCATTTTAGAGAGACGCAATGCGACGTAATTTGAATAACAAGAAATCAAATATTTAAATACTTACATATGAACTTGAAGACTAGCATTAGAAAATGCTGTCTTTCCACAAATGTCACAAAGGAACTTCCTCTTTGTTATCTCGTCTGGTGGTTTTGGCACTTCAGTTGATTGGGCATTGCACTTGGTTATATGTCTGCTGTATGATGCCTGTTGCAAAAATAATTTGTCATAGTGAAACTAAGATTTTCTAATGAAAAATTGCCTGCCTTATTACTGTTTGTATTAAGATATAGATAAACTGGATGAAGACCAGCAGAAGACAGTATCAGATGTCAGGTGTGACTGGGATAGGCAGAGTTCATTGATGAAACCTACAGTTTATTGTCCTTTTACTACTAGTTATGTACTAAACCTACTTTTAGTAAAATAGACAAGCCTTCAATTTAATCTTATTATAAAACAAGTGGCTCTTTGGAAGTATCTAGATTTACAATAAGTGAAAAAATATGCGAGACTAACCATAACATGGAATTCTTTGCCACATTTTGAGCAAGCCCAGATTGAAAGAAATTCAGAATTATTATCTACAGAGAATGTTGGAGAAGGAATGTTATATGAGTCTTCACTATCTGTTGGACTGCACTGTTTGACATCATGATCCTCTTCATAATTTTGAAACTCCACGGTGTATTCTATACAAGAAAAAAGGATTTATTTTACAATCATATAAATGTTGTACGTAGTTGTAAGTTTAATAGTAGGTATTAGAACAGTCTCTGCCTGGGAGACGCAGCGCCGCGAACTAGTCACAGCGGTCGGCGATGACCTCTCGCTTCCAGCCGTGGTTCTGTCCATGGTTGGAAGCGAGGGTGCGTGGCAAGCCTTCGCCTCCTTTTGCGAGGGGGTGATGGCGACCAAGGAGGGAGCGGAGAGGGAGAGGGAGAGGGAGTTGATTGCTCTTCTCCCTTCCCGCCTCTAACGCACCGGGCGCCGGATGGCGCGCGACGATCTCCAGCCACCCTAAAGAGTGACCTGCGGGCGGTGGGTTAAGAGATCCGTCGCCCGACTAGTAACAGACCCGAGTAGGCGGCGCGCCGTATTCCGCGCGCGCATCTCAGGAGGACGTGGGGTAAGGCCCCACAAAGTATAGGTCCGCTAGGGGCTGGCGGACTGGGACCTGCCAGGGTTGCGGTGCATGTAGCAGCGAATCTCGCGTAATCGTTCATAGGTCAGGAAGAGGAACACAGTTGGTTTTTAGCCGGTAAGACCCACTCGCCTTCCCCAGGCGAGGGACATACATGAGAATTTTTAAACCCATATATTACTCCTTATGCGGGTCACTCACATTCGCACGAATACCTGAACCCACAAGTGTAGGACGACATTTGCGAATGGTTGTGCCAAGTTTTCACTGCATTCGTAATTTTCCAAGCTGTCAAAGCGTACGAACCTCGAACCTTCGCGTAGTCTCCCACACATTCGTGCGACATTTCGGCACACAATCGCGAAGGTAACGGTGGCATCTACGAATGATGAAAATTGTTTACTTATTAAGAATAGCGCTATGTATCCCGTAGACATGGGAACCAAAATTGCTGTATTGCTACATAACATTGAATGATCCTTGCGATTGCTTAATAAAAATAGAGAGAAAAAATAATGACACAAGTTCTTGGTAAAATAAATATGGAAAAATAAAAGAATGGATGAAATTAAATATAATTAAGTTTTTAGTATCTGTACAATGAAAGAAATAATATTTCGTATTTAAAACATGAAAATTTTTTTTTTTATGGACCCACTTTAATTTTAAATGGCTATGGCGCTGCATTCATGATTCACGAAATGACCAGCAAGAGACAAATTTGCAATGACTATGCCAACATTTTTTATACGAACGGAAAAATTTACACAATATAGGAATGTTTGCACGAATGTGAGTGACCGGGGTAGGAGGAAGCGCAAGTGGGTTCACATATCAATATGCGAACCCATTTGCATATCTGCTGAGTTTATGAATGAATGTCTGATGGCCCTTCACATGTGTGCAAATATTCGCACAATGTACGAATGTTTGCGCGAATGTGAGTGACCGGGGTTACAGTCGGTCGACGTAGAAAATTGTTGCAGAGCAATCGTGCGGGGGGTAGCAGGGGCAAGAGGATAGATTGCAATATTCTATTTCTACCTTTCTTTATTGATACTTCAGTCAGGTTTTTGTTAGTCCTCTGACACATTTCTCTGAACATGATGCATCCATTTAAAAGGTCCAAGCAGCTTTGACACATGTGTTTTGATAGATTGTCTGAATTATTTAACTGAAATAATGTATGTATAACATAAATTACTCAATGGATTTCATAATTATATTCTAGGCAGAAATGTATTTTATAATGTTGCACCTTTAATAATAAACCGAAATAATTAAAAAATATGATTTTTTGACATTTAATCAAAAAACGCATCAAGACCGCGTAAAGAATACGTACAGTTTAAAGGGTGCTTGATTCGGACAACCACAAGCGAAATAGAGGACCATCCACCTCTTTTTGTTTGATGGAGTGGACCAATATATATTCACAAAACGACGCCATTTAGCATTACGCTAGCAGTGACAAGAGTGAGATGTGTATGTGCCTGTTCTAATACCCAATAGTTTGTTTTATTATAAAAAGATAACTGCTTGCATTTCTATTATTTTGGTTGTATAATGAACTTTTTTAAGTTATTACGTTTTGCTTTTTAAAGATGGTTATTTAATTTGGCAACAATTAGATTTAATTTGGTTTACAGTTAAACATTAAATGATACTTGTAACAATTTTTCTATTTGTTATGCTTTATTATAAATTTTTGTGATGTTTTGTTAAATAAATTAATGAAGTCACTAATATCTTTTTTAAATTCTTGTATTTTTAATTAATAAATAATAGTAATGATATTTATACATCATTTGAAAGGCTATTCTATTGGTAATACTTAAATCATACTAGTATTACTGTATCGTTTCGGTATTATTGTTATTTCGGAAAAATTTAGACCACATTGTAATTGCAAAACTTTAAATGCGATTTCCCAATAATCATCAGTTTCAAATTATTTTGGTTTATTATTAAAGGTGAATGTCATAAATATTCCACTTTCCCAGCATACGTAAAAGTTACCCTTTATGTACCAGTAGCAAGATTGTAGAATATTGCAGTTAATTAACATTACTACTCACTGGGTTCAATAATTGTGCAAATAGTAAAGCAAGAATGTATCTAGATACAATAGTTGACAATTAATTTAGAAACTTACAGTAATACCAGAAAAGTTCTGAATCTCTTCAGGAATATTGGGTTGTACAAAATTGTTGAATATAGGGATATCTCCTTTTTCCTCGTTGCATATTCTACACATACTTAGGCTTATGTTCTTAATTTTATGACTGGAAACGAAACAAACAGTTGAAATATGTAACGAAAACTATATTAAAACACAGTTCACTATTGCACTATTGATGTATTGTTTGGTAATATTATTAAGTAACAGGTGAAGAACAAATACATTCTTTTATAGGATAAATTAGTAAATACTTACGTTTTCTTGATCTTGCTCTTTTTCTTTTTTTTACTCTTTTGGAGAGCATTAGCAAACAACATAGACTTGAGTAATAAAAGGGAAGTCATTATTTAACGATTTTGTAATCTAAATACCAAAATATTAGTGATTTTTACAACAATAATTACAATCAGTCCATTCAGTCAAGTGACAGTTTGACAGTTCTAATGATGAGTAAATTATCTATATATATCAGCACAATGCGTGTATTATTGTTTATGGCATTACACTCGTAGTAAAACTATATCACCGTCCTGCTTAGCCACATAAATTGTATTTTGTTTTGTTTGTGGAACTGAACTAGACTGTCAGTGACACGGGGATGACATTTGACAATTTGATACTTGACAGCGTTGCTTTTATATTTTTACAGAACGTGAAAGCGAGGCCTTTGATACTTTAATTTCAATAATTAGGATTTTTTAAACAAGAGATATGCGTTAAGTATAATAGATTTTTCTAGAAAGAGTAGAAAAAATGGGAGCTCTATTAGGTATAAAAATTTAAAGAAAAGAAAGGCTATCGTCTTACTCATTTTCCTTACACAAAAAAAATAAGCGTTAGAAGCCGTCTATAATTTTGTTGAGCAAGTTATTGTACTCAGTTTATAAAACTTGCAGAAGTCGGTTTGGTGCAGTACTGTGCAAAACAATATTTCTATATTTAATTATGTATGGTAATGACCAAAGAATAATACTAGTAGGTATACGTAGTACTACTAGAGCAGCCATACTCAACCTTTTTTTATAAGGGCCACAAACACAAACAGTAACGAACGAAACAACAGCACGAAAACTTGAAAAATCTTTACAAGTGACAGTCTGTCATCTTGTTATTTATTACAAGTTATTATTAAAATTTCTACCATTTACTATAAGTTTTTTAGTTGCAATGCATTTAATATTTTATATAATTAAAACTAAAAAAATACTTATGGAGCACATTTGGAGTATTTTATATGAACAAAGTCAATTATATAACAAAGTTTTGTTTATCAGCTTTTGTTCAGTGCTAGATTTAATCTACGATTTTATTGGTTTAAAGTAATATGACAACACTTGATTTTACCGATGCTAACTAGCCCCATCTATCAAGCAATAGTATACTTTTTAACCGACTTCCAAAAAAGAAGGAGGTTCTCAATTCGTCTGCATGTTTTTTTTTTATTGTTTGTTACCTCATAACTCCGCCATTTATAAACCGATTTATATAAAAAAATATATTTGAAAGGATATACTTCCAGATTGGTCCCATTTAAATTTGGTGAAGATCTGATGAAGAACTTCAGAGATAGACAATAGAACTCTTCAATGACGAACAGTACGCATAATGTGATGATGTGATTATGTTACGAGCAGCGTCTTTAGTAGGTCCAACCATATTTTAATTAAGGCCACTAAAATGAAAACAATAAAATACATTTAAAAAAAATAAAAGCGACTTCAAAAACGATGAAAAGAATAAAATAATTACCATATTATAAAATTAACAGATTTAGAAGTCGGTGTCTTCAATTTGGTTCAGCGTGGATTAGCACCGACTTCTAAATCTGTTAATTTTATAATATGGTAATTATTTTATTCTTTTCATCGTTTTTTGAAGTCGGTTTTATTATTAAAAGTTTTCATAATGTGAACTATGGATGTCGCCACCTTCCATACATTTGATATTTACTGTCAGACGTGAAGGTTTCACACTCAGATTAATAATTATTCTGAGGTTTCACATCAAACCACATTGACCACTATATATCATTAATCTGTGTTGACCACCGAGTACTTTTATATAGACAAATAGTTACATGCTCTGTGATTTATACTAGAGCTGTGTCGATCAATCATTTTTTGTAACCCGGGTCAATCGCGACCCATATGCAAAGTGATCGAGTCAAAATGATTCGATCATTTCGATCACTCGATCATTTCGATACTTCTATCGCGGATCGTGGTTCAGTCATGTGATTTACAAGTATGAATGGTTTTTGTATTGACACTGTCCCATGCAGTTTTTTAATATGCCTGTTTAAATTTCCAGTACCGCCTCCATTGTAGCATATAATCTTCGAGCAGTACTCGTATTTAGCCTTGTCCTTATTTATAATAGAAAAGTGTTTCCATGTTTGGCTTTTTTTTCTTGCAAGTTCTGACATTATTATTGATAGGTCCGACAAAAATGAAAAAGAAACGGATAGTATAGATTGTTAACCACAACCACTATGTTGATAGTCTGTATTTCTGTAATAACAGTTTTATAAAAACGATCAAAACATTGTTATTGTTTTAAGTAGGTACAATGATTAAACCACCACCAAATTTAAGCGAAAAAAAGCGAGCATGTAAAATAACACCAGAAATAATTTTAACCAGACATTACACATCAAATAGCACACAAAACACCGAAAACTAAGATAGTACCTAGACAGGTCGCATATGCAGGTCGCGGCGTAACTGATTTGCTATATCAATCAATCATTCGATCGATCGCGACCCGCGCGATCTACCCAATCAAACAGGTTTCTACAGGTGTAGCGGGCGCGCGAACTCGATTCGTGAAACGGGTCACGAAATGATCGAATCTTTTGGAGATTGATGATCGAGTCACCCGTGTTTGGAACGCGATTCGATCATTTTGATTCGATCAATCGTGATCGACACAGCTCTAATTTATACTGAAATGACAATGACATCAACTTGACCGACGGCAGTCAGTTTGACACATTTAGATCCTGAAAAAAAAATACTTCGACGCTTTGTCACAGATGTATTATTTGGTAAATAAAATATTGTAACTAACACTATGTCAGTATAATTGTTCAATAATAAATGTCGACATAATGGCAGTCTATTTAACGAAGAAAATGCTGTCTAAGTTGAATAAATTGAAATATCCATGTAGTTCGCCCGTCGAAGATGAGGCAAGTAGTTGTGATGATCATTGGCAAAAGCTCACAATAGAGAGCAAGTAAGTGTTTCTTTTGGTTTGTTCTGATGTTTATTATACATATTTGATTCCGTGGGTATCTGTATCATAAAAAAAATTACGTTTGTAAAAATATGGTTAAATATAATGTCATCTTAGGGCATTATATTTACCACTTTATTGAGCATCTCATTAGTCCAATGGTTTCATTCAAGCGCAGCTGTCCAGCGAAAAACAAGGCTCGATTCTCAGGTTGGACAGAATTTTCATTGGTTTTTCTATTAAGTAATTACCAAGTTCCAGCCTGGGGTATATGATGAGAAATAACTTAATAAGTACTGTGAACTGTAACAATATTGTACACCAGTCCATTTTTGATTTCTCGGAAGAACATTAACATATTTATTTTGATTGCAGTAAGAAAATGTTGCATTTAGCAAAAGATATGATATGCAGGGTGTGTGCCAGGAGTGGGTGCACCCCTCTCAGTGATCAAATTGATGGCTATGATATTATGAGTGCCATCCGGAGTATAACTAATATTACTGTGAGTAGTTTGTTTAGTATTTTATTATGTTTGTTATATGAGAAATTGACTTTGGTTTATTATCTTTGATGGTTCTAAACATATGACAAACTAGCTGTATCTGTGGTGCTCCCTGCATAAAAAGTTTTCAGGTGTATGAAAAGTGTGCTGACCCAAAATTGACTATACCCCTCTCTATCAAATTGCACCTAAATCTATTCAGCCATAATGGTACTCTAGAGCAGCTATACTCAACCTGCGGCCCGCTGGGCCTTTGTTATTGGCCCATCTGATCAGATTTTTTCTATACTAGTATTATAAAGAGGAAAGATTTGTATTTTTGTATGTAACTAATAAACTTAAAAACTACTGGACTGGTTTTAAAAAAATCTTTTGCCGTTAGAAAGCTACATTATCACTAAGTAACATAGGCTACGGGCGGAGCCGTGAGGACACAGCTAGTCATTAATAAAGTAACTACATCGTTAACTTGGAATTATGTTTTAATTAAGACCTAAATAATTTTTGCTTGCGGCCCTCGACACCATGACTGAAACGTGTTTGTGGCCCCTATAAAAAAAAGGTTGAGTATGGCTGCTCTAGAGCCTTACAGCCAAATTTTTGCATTTATTTTAGTTTGATTGAGTGCAAAGAAACTACATATAATATACTACATACACTAAAACCTAGGACAATAGCAAGTATAGATAGATACCTTGAAGCTATCAAGTTTGTCATAAAAATGTACTTAGCTAAAATAATATTGCTGATGTTGTAATCAAATGTTCTATTTCAGATAGAAGTTGATGATTCACTTCCTAAATACATCTGTACCAATTGTCTGGAATCTCTTAAGTTTTCACTGAATTTTAAAAGAACCTGTGAAGCATCTGATAAGAAATTCAAAAAAATACTCAACCCAACAGGTGACTATACAACTGATACAAGTTTTCCTCACAATTTTGAGGTTTCAGCTGTTTTTTATTTAAAAAGGTTTTTGCTACTCCACATAAAGGCTAGTTTTAGCCATATCTCTGCTCATTAAAGGAAGGAACAATTTATAGATGTTTAAATTTGACTAGGTGGAAACATGTGTTATCATCAAATATATTTCTTATAGCATAGGTAGGTGTAGTTTCTTAGGCTACATACCTTACTTAAGTACATAAACGGGCAGATCCCTGTGCATGGGTCAGGTTGACCTAAGTATAAATGGATTGTTTTTCTGACAGGCAATCCAATAACACCATCATATCCATATTCAAAGCATGATTTCCAATTGATACTGCATCAGATAAAACAGAAAAGGATGAAGATAGAAGAAAAGATAGCTAAGGAACAAATGAGGAGAGAAAGACTGCTGCAAAAGAAGTCACCAAAAGTTAAACAGTTCAAATGTTCGCCTTGCGACTTGACATTCCCAAATAAGGTATTATATTAGTTTATTTGTATTTTCATTTATTTTACTGCATTGTAGTTAGAAATCAGATCCTATTTCATAGATATAATTATGTAACTTTAATTATTGTTTAAAATGTATGCTTAAATTGGTTTTTGTTCAAATAAAACTATAGTTTTCTTCACATTAACACAAGCCATATTCACAGCATCGTCAAATGTTTGTTCTTTAGGAGAAGCTGATGTCCCACCGGCGGGAGCGACAATGTATGCGACGCGCATGCGACATTTGTGGTCAACTAGTGCTGAGCATCGCACAGCATATGCGTCACATACACAAGCAGAGCGTGCCGCACAAGTGTCCTACTTGCGGCAAGGAGTTCCCCATCATTGCAAGACTTAAGAACCACATGTAAGTACTCTTGAGTAATAACTGGAATAATTCTGCCACGTATTAACCTTTTAAGCGCGTGTCTAAATATCAATTGCCGAGCCCCTAGCGCGCGACGATGTATCGATAAAATAATACCTACAATAAATGTATTAAGCTTTTTCAATACTTAGAGCTATGAAACAATTTTAAGTAATTGATGTAAATCATATCTCTATTGAATAATCGTTTTAGTTGTACCACGCAGTTCATAGGACGAAAATAGAACAAAAAAACCATGCATGTTCTCGGTCGCAGAAATACGACACGCGCGGTAGGGGAACGGAAATATTTGTCGCAGAAATGCGACTCAAGCGGTTAAAAGGTTAACAATCAGAAATCTTGAACTAATTAATTAAATCATTATATTCTGTGCACAGGCTGGTCCACACAAACACATTCAACTTCTTCTGTGACCTGTGCCCCTACAAGTGCAAGCATAAGTACTACCTAGTGATGCACATGCGCACTCATACGGGCGAGAAGCCATACAAGTGTGCACAGTGCCCTGCCACCTTCGTCAACCCATCCAACCTCAATAAACACAAGCTCACGCACCAGGCCAAGCAGTTTAAAGTAAGTGTTACACAGTATCAGTGCTTGCACAAGTCTTCTTCTTCTTCTTCCTGCTCTTATTCCACACTAGGTGGGGTCAGCACAACATGTATTGTATAAATTCATGTTGTTAGAGGTTTTGGCTTGTTTTATGACCGGCCTGACATCAACTCTCCTTGGGAATACTCGTTGCGTCGTCGCGCGGGTGACCCATTGTGCTTGCTAAAATTATGCGCTGGGTCCCAAAATGATAGGTTTGTCAACCTTATATTATGTACTAATGTGCCGATCACTTTGTCTGCCCGTCCAAGTGGAACAACTAAAGTTTACACGTAAGGCCAATTAATAGTTTAAAGCAAGTGCCGAAGTAGTATCTAACCAAAGTAATCTGAGCATGTGCTCATACAGTTACCCCACTCTCGGACAAGCTCACAAACGTGGAGGTGTAACCAATTAATGCAGCTGTCTATTCAAGTACTTGCACAATCTATATTAATATTATAAAGCTGAAGAGTTTGTTTGTTTGTTTGAACGCGCTAATCTCAGGTTGGAATTGAAAAATTATTTTTGTGTTGGATAGTCCATTTATCGAGGAAGGTTATAGGCTATATAACACCACGCTAAGACCAATAGGAGCGGAGCACAAATGAAAAATGTTGCAAAAACGGGAAAAATGTCCACCCGTGCGAAGCCGGGAAGGGCCGCTAGTTATTAGATAAATATGTCGCAGTAACATGGCTATAGCTGTTATATGGTCATATTTCCAGCGATATGATCATGTACTGGATGATGTTTCTGATGATGAAAGGGTTTCATAAGCATCTCCCTGACATAACATTTTATTATGACTTGCCCTTAGTGTATGCTATGTGAGAAAGCGTTCCGCACGAACACGGCGCTCCGCGAACACCACGAGGCGACTCACATGAACATTAAACACACGTGTAACTACTGCGGACGTGACTTCTGTTATAAGTAAGTTAAATGTACCGACAATTTAGTCTTTTCACAGGGGAATATTCCAAACTTAATGTTACAAGTAGAGGATTTTATCTTAAGTGGGCCTTAGGCGTGAGGATTTTTCTTGTTAACTTGGAGACGTTGAATGCTGAGCAATGGCTTGCCCTAGGATGATGCAATGTTTTTTTTAAAATTTGTAATGTTTTGTGATAAGATTAGGTACTAACCTACTTGATGTATTCCTTTCGTTGCTTCTAACAACATTGATAGAAATAGGTTGTTGTTGTAGTTGTAGATCAACGGATAAGGCGATAAGACCCGTCGTGTGCCGTCATTTTCTTGGTTTCCTTGAGTAGATGATATTAGTTTACTTTGTATCAATTCAATTAAGTGTAAAGGGCGCTCCAAGCCTCGATATCTAAAGTCGCTGTGTATACTGCCTGTGTCTAGGCAAAAATCCACTCATTATAAATGAAAGAGATCATGAATTATATTATATTTAGAATTAATGAACATAATAAACATAATGCCTCGTTGGGTTAGTGGTGACAAGCGCGACTGCTGATCGTGAGGCCCTGGGTTCTATCCTCAGGTCGGGCAAAAGTGTTATTGGGTTTTTCCGTGTGGAGTTTGGATTTGTGCCCTGTTGATGGCAATAGGCTCGCCCCCTATTACATGGGACTGTAACATAACGGCGAAATGAGGGTGTTACTATACACCTCTGCCCAACCCTTCGGGGAACACAGGTGTGATGTTATGTTATGTTAATAAATATAAAATGGAAGTATCTTTTATGTTTATTATGTCGTGCAGAAGACACATTTATCTCGCGTTGTTTAATGAACAAGCTGTACAAGCCTTACAAAGGACACATCCATTGTTCCAGATAACTACCTAAACAGTGTCTGAGGTCTTGTCTAAATTGAAGAAGCGCATTAGGTGAAACGTAATATTTCGCTTTGTTTTTGTGCATTAGCACTTTAACGTTAACTATATAACTTCCAAGTCCCTATAGCTTTTGTTCATACTAGGTACATTATACTTAAGAGTGCACTTTGAAAAGTTCTAGTCTTTGTTATTACTTATGTATAAAATAATGGCAACAGGGTCCATTCGCTAAGACGTTAAACATTTCATTACAGTTTCCGAAAGTTAACAGTGTTGGCGTAAAGAGTATAAGCGTATACAAAATTAAGATAGTTAGAAATATGGGACAGAAAATATTATCAGGGATGGTTATGAATAGTATTGTGTGTCAATAAGTATCATCACGCTGCAGCCGTTTTACTGCTTGGAGTATTGTTATCAGTGCTGGGTTGCTGTAATCTAGGTTTTAAATAGCTTTACTTACCTATACACCCATATCTAAGACGTTCCTCCAAAATTTACTCGACTCGACTCCACCTCGACTCACTACCAAGTTGACGTAAACGTCCTCGACTCGAGATTTTTCCTCAGTCGAGGTAAGGAATCATCTGTCAAACTCGAGGTACGTCGGAACCTACCTTAAGGAAGGAAGTGTCAAAGTTCGTATGTAACAAAAATGAATTTTGAAGACTATCGAATATGCTTACGACAATCCTTACAAGTATTTATCGCGGTGTTATTTTTGCGATGCAGATAATCCAAATTATGACGTAATGATTCCGTCGAGGAACCTCAATTTTGAAGGTGTTTTCGAGGGCGTTCTGAGTCGAGTATGAGTAGAGTAAGTTTTGGAGGAACGTCTTAGAATATGGGTGCTAGATTCGATCTAAGGAAATTTATGTAGCATATCCACATCACGTCCTAATCTGGTGGATAGTCAGAGCCTTGAGTTGCATCTAGAAAACCACCGGGAATTAAAGGGGTATTTCATTCACACCTGAAATAAAACAACGTTCATATTCTAATCAAACCACATCTATAGGTCGGACCTCCGTAAACACGAAATTCGGAATCACAATCGTATGAAACGTGACTACATTGGCGGCGAGCCGACCTACAAACAGGTTGAGAGGCTACAGAAACTGCAGGAGAATGAGGAGATGGACAAGTGGCGCGCGCAGGAGATGACCATTACTCAGGTGCCCGTTGTGCAGGCCACCTATATCGACCAACCGAAGGAGTTCATCACCAACCACGCGCTTTACTTCCCTGATGTCGGCATGATACAGCAGCAGCAGATGGGTGAGTGGATCTTATATTGATTATGTTAAAAGTACCAAAAAAATAGGAATTAATTATCTAACGCACCAAAATACGATACGGTACACTTGTTTCAATCTATTTCGTGCAACACGTATCCGACTGTACGAGCTCGTATTTGCTGCTCGATGATTAAGGCCGTGGCCGCACTGGTTCGGCGACAGCGACACGACGGCGATTTCGTGAAAACAAACTCATATAAACATATGTCCGTGGCCGCACTGCAGAAGCGACAAGCGAAATTTATATGTTCACGAAATCGCCGTCGCGTCCCTTTCGCCATACCAGTGCGGCCACGGCCTTTAGCCTTACGCTAAAGCTCGTTGGACCGCACAGAAAAGCGCGCCGACCCGCTGGTTGGGTATCGCTCGTAGAGGGGATATAACACGGAATGTTGAGCATTTACAGTGATTTAAGTGACAGACATGGATTAACTCTCATTTCTAGCGATACATTTATATTGTGTTCTACTTTTTGTAATCGATACTCCGTGTGTGTTATTCGTTACTGTTTTTGTTACTGGGTAGGGTAGGGAGTAATTTATAGCCTCATATTCATTAGATGACAAATTTTGGGCAATACATGGATCAAACTGTTAGCTAACAATGTAAAGAGCGCAACGCCCAAAGTTCGACAAACAAATACCATACATATATATTTACAAAAGTTCAGTCAGATCAGTTATTCAGTTTTAAATCTAGTCTTTGGAATACAATATAAATCTCGTTTAGTTATTTAAATTAAAGCGTGAGTTCAATGTTATCTGTCCCAGACCACTCACTTGTTCGAAGTTTGTTGCTTTCAGCATACTCTTTACTATTCATGGTTGTTCGTCTGCTATATTATTGGAAAACTAATTTCACTGAAAACATTTTCTGTACGCCATGGAAAGCGACCTCATTGTTTCAACCTTTTATTACTTTTTTTCAGTTCAACAACAGACTGTGGAGCTGACATTGTAAGTTAATTTTATTGTAATTGATTTTTAAGATAAAACCTTAAACAATCCTTCAAAAAAATCTCATTAAATTAATTTATTTTCAGACCCGAACTGGCGTTGAAGAAAGACGAAGTGAAATTGTACGAAACCCAGCAAAGCATCGGATACTTTTAAAAGAAAAAGTTTTGCATTTATCAGTTTATTAATCGTAAAAATATCAAATATTATTTTATATTTAATTTAGTATCATCAAAGTATATCATTTTACCCATGGAAATCAAATGAAACATTTTAATCAAGTATAAAATAATGTAACCATTAAGTAATAAATCGATATTGTTAGATTATTGGAACACTTTATTTCGCTCTTTTTATTTTACTAGCGGACCCGGCAGACGTCGTCCTGCCCGGAAAAGCATACCGACAGCAGCGCCACTTTCTGGGTCCTATTGTGTTTTCAAACCATCCAGGAATCCATTGAAATATAAACACAAAATTTTATCCGAATCGGTCCAGCCGTTTAGGAGGAGTTAGGTGACAAACACACGTACAGAAGAAGTATATAGGTCTAGTATATAGTCTTGCCATAAATATTGTCACGAAGATTTTTTTTTATTGCATATAATATTTATTACTTTTACAGAGTGTTAGTTTAATACATAAATATAAAACAATTTAAAATATAAAAAGCTTATTCGAAGTGGTCTCCATTGGCTGCAATACAGTCCTTTAAACGTTGAGGCCAGTTATCAACATAAGCACGCACTCTTTCCATGGGAAAATTCTTCACTGCCAATCGTATGGATTGTTTTAGGGACTCCAAATTATCATGGCGTTAAGAGCAAGCCGTGCTCTCTAAAACTGACCATAAATCATAATCCAGCGGATTAAGATCGGGACTAGACGACGGCCAGTCTTCAGCTCTGATGAAGTCCGAAACGTTCACTTCCAACCAAGACTGCGTGGACCGAGCTTTATGACCCGGCGCCGAGTCTTGTTGGAAGGACCATACTTGGTTATTGAACATGGTGTTGTTAAGGGGCTTAACTACCTTCTCAAGAATGGTATCTTGATACACTTGTGCCGATGTTTTGATACCATCACTGAAGTCGGATAATGCCCACGTTGCACTCTGTCGACTAATTGGGAAGCTTCCTTAGAGCTTTGAGCATAAATACGGTTATTTTGTTTGTTAAAATGTTGCTCAATTGTAAAGATTTTCTGATCCGTAAACAAAAAATTTCTGTGACCTCCCTTTGCGTACCGCTTCAGTAGTTGTTTCGATTTTACCACCCTATTCTTTTTAAAATATCAGTTAAAAATGACCAATGCATCTCTTATAGGCTGCAAGTCCTAAGTTATCTTTTAAAATACGCGACATGGTTCTGGGTGCTATCTTCATCTCCCGAGATAAAATCTTTTGCTTTTGGACAGGATTTCTCCGAATTCTTTCCCTTACTGCTTTGACCACCTTTTTCGTACGAACACTACGTGGACGGCCAGATCTTTTTCTACCACAAACAGAGGAGGTCTCATTGTACCTACCTATTAGTAGCCCGGTACACAAACATTTGACTAATACCAAGCGTAGGTATGGAGAGTTTTAAAAATTGCATTTGGCTCCATACCAACTTTGTGTAATGCAATCACAGCGATTCGGTTCTCTTTATCACCCCACTCCATTTTAATATCGCAAAATATTGTACAATGTATTGGCGCCAAAATTAGAAAACCCAATGAACAATCGTATAAAAATGACAGATTCCAAATTCAAATGTAATATCTTTCTTATTTTTAATTGTAACAGTAGGTATATAAGGCCAGACTACATAACAGAAACATACAATTGGCGGTATTATTGTAGTCAGCGATTACTTCCAGGCTCCTTACTCTACGTTTTCAGAATACAATTTGTTTAAATTAAAGTTACTTAGATGGATTCTAAACTAAGCTTAGACAATTTATACTCCTAATTCCCTGTACTGAACGGCAACTGTCGATTAAACCTCAACTAATCGCTGCAAGCAACTAAAGCGGCATTTATCTCGGCCTACATATTCCGTAGCCTTCGCTCGTAGCTCTTCCGTTACGCTTTCCTGACGTAGCAGCATATCTAAGGCCTATATTAATAAACACCTCTCATTTCAGAGATGTTCCAACAGCAGCTACGATAAAGTACACATTTGACTACTTTTTTAAAAATTCATATCAATATCAACTCAAGCCATGCTAAAACTACACTTCAATGGATCTCTCAAATGAAAGCTATTTATTAATACGGGCCTTAGTTTTGTTATGTTATATTTATTCAATGAAGGCGAGTAAGATGACTTGTCATTATATTAAAATACAAATGCGACGGTCGGTTCCCATTTTTACTCACAGACCACTCTATTGTAAAAAAAAAGAAATAGGATGGAAGGATAATTCTATTTTTTAATAAGCTGACAGCTTAATATTGTGTAAAATAACATTAACGTTTTACAGGGGTACGATGAAACCATTCAAAACCATATTTATGAGGTAACTTCGTTTAATAAAGCCGCCGCGCCGGTCCTCTGTAATGGCCGGACTTGTATTGAAAGTGGTTTAAACAGCCATAACGTCATGGCGACGCCGCGTCGTACCTAATGATGGGAGTATATGACGTCATTAACATTCAATGTTAATTATAAGCTCTGTTACAAGTTAATGAATGCGTGACTCCGGGGTGCTAATTAGTTTCATCATGTCCTGTTAAATTGTTACATGAAGGAATATCCACGCGATATTTCAATCTAAAATCCTGGCATATTAATCTCTTCTACGTACGTATATGAGATTTATGGTATGATATCATGAATTATTCAATTTCGCAGTATAATTTATAGATCTATAAATTTTGGTTATGTTTCAAGTGAAATATTTTGGTGAGTGATGTGCGTAAAATCACGCTTATGATCGCGTTAACCAGAGTTACACCCAAAGCGTTGATTTGGTATGTAAACGCTTAAAGCCTGGAATACACATACTACGTAGCAGCACAAAATCATGCTTCTTACAAGGAGATGCTATTCTGTTGCAAAAAATTGCACATGTAAACGAATCTAGCAAGTTTAAAATACCATCGAAGTGCATGTTATAAACGAGCATTCTACCTAGTAACAAACAAGCAAACTTGTTCAATAGTATGTGTATTTTTGATTTAAAACCTACAAAGCTAACCAGTGGCGGATCCAGGCTGTTGCTCAATGGGTGATTAGGGCTGGCCTCCTATCCCAACTGTTCTTTTAAGTTTAATGTTTTATTATAATAAATGAGTCAAGGACGCCAGCTCAGAGGGTGGTCACGCCACGTGACCACCCCCTGGATCCACGAAAGACGCTAACGCTGCGATAATATCGTATTGAGTATACAAATGACTATCTGCGTCATCGTGAACATTTAACGCTCGTGTGCACCAGGGTGAAGTACAAACCGACGTTTAACGTAAATTGGGTAGTTGACAATACCTTTTTTATTAATTGTTTTGAATCTTTTACAAAAAACATAGGCAACAATGAAAAACCAATGACATATACAAGGTTAGTCGGAAAGGGGGTACTAAGCCGCGGGCCACCTAAAGTAACAAAATTTGTCAAGTGTTAAAATTTCAAAGAACGATAATTTTTATTTACATGCAAAAAGCTTTTTATTTTAGTTTTATCAAAAAAAAAACATACCTGCTTTAGTTATGAATTCAAAAAAATAATTTTCTAATCTGAGACCCCAAATATGACCTAAATTGTAAAAACAGCTGATCATAACTATGGACAGATAGATTTCAGCATATTTTTTACGAAATCTTTGAAAAGCTATTTCTCTTAAACTATCGAGAGGGAAACTTGTAGAACAAAAGTTATCCCTTATTATGGATACTTTAACACCCTTTCGGATTAGTACCTACCCCTTTTCGACTAACCTTGTATAATAAAATGGCTTAGGTTTAAGCAATCACCAGATATAATGAAATATAACGCCCAAAAAATCGTAAGTACTTACCAGAATTTAATCCCCATTTTAATATGAAATTATCACCAATAAACGTAAAGTCTGCTAACCTAAAAAAGGCAAGTATCTTCAGAATAATCACTGAGCTACCCAAAAAGGCCACGCATGCACCAAATATGTACTCGCATTTTATTTAAAAATTTCATCCAAATAATTGTTACACAATTTTATCCTAATAAAGTAAATTAATATACAAAAATCATTGTTTACCCAAAAAATATAAATGAATGAATCTATGCATGGTCGAGGGTGGGCTTGGTCGACGGGGCCCCGCTTGGCGGGGCTCCTACTTCTGGATGGTTTATAAAGAAATAACCACGAAGGGGATGGCGGGGTCTATTCGCTCGCTTCGCTCGCTCACACGACCCCGTCATCCCCTTCTAACCTAACCTGTCCGAGTCGGGGTGCCCTAAAGTCCAGATTACATCCAGTTTCTCGCCGTAGTGATATATTTGGGTAGTAATGACACAAAACTTTGCTAGTTAAAATTTGGTGCACGCGTGATCTTTTTGGGTTATGAAAAGTTTTTGTAGTGCAGGCATGACTTAAATAGCCCAAAAGATTTTGGTACAGGTATCATTTATTTATACATTAAATTTTTTTTGGATGAGGCTGTTTAGGGTAACGATTGTTTTTTTGGTGGTCATTCAATTTCATCCCTAATAAAATGGCCAAAATATAAGCAATTTAAAATTGTTAATAAGCAGAGACCGCACTATTGCACGATGACGTCATTGTTCAAAAACTTCATAGTAACTTATTATAGACATTATATTATAGACATTATTTCCTACGTCCTATTCGTACGACAAGGACAAAATATGCCAATCAAAAACTTGAAAACGTGTATCTTCTCCATTTTTAGATTGATTTCATTTATTTTTTCTACGATCGTTTTCTTTCTATAACTTTTTTGATATTAATAATACAATTAAATCCTTCCTAATTTTTTTAAGTTGTCAACTACCGAATATCGTTCAAGCTCTTGTGTACTTAGTTACCTATAGGTTGCCGCCCCATCGCCTATCTACTAATACTCTGTGTATGAGTTCCGTGTAATTCGCTGAAAGGAATAGGCTTCTCGCTCTCCCGGAGGTGTTGTTAAAGGCTCTAACTAAGACTATGGGATTATGTAAGAAGGATATGTGGCAGCATCCTTCTGAGCGCTAGTAACAACATACTGTGGTCACAAATCCGTTTGGGTGTTCGTGGCGATTATAGTAACATTCTCTTGTGACCGTTTATTGTATTAAAGGTCTAGTTAGAAAACCATGTGTATCAATGGACTTTTAGGCTCAATTCAAACTGAAGTGGCAGCGACCGGCAGCGTCTAGGTCGGCAAGCGGTGACGTTAAGAGAAAATGCGGTCGCCATTTAGTCCATACAAACGTATTCCTCAGTTTCCTCCTTAGATAATGTCACTAGGGCAAATATTTTTTACCATATGATATATATCTACCACCACTATGTCCCTATGTTTAGTTTTTGTCAATAAATTGATTATTAAAAGAACAGAAACGTTTAAATTTTACAAAAATCGACCGGTTTTACCACCTTTTTCAAACATCTGGCAAACAAATTTGACGAATATAAAAAATAAAAGAAAAACATACAGACATAACCAAAGTCTTTCGTAAATTATTACAGACAAAAATATTAAAACCGGTCCAGATTTGAAGAAGGAAACAGGGAAATACGAAAGTACGATTTCGCTAATATTGCACAGGAGAAATCAGTCCGAGATGCAGGTGTCTCTTTTGCGCTCAATTGGGAAGGTTTACGGGATGAGTGGGACGGAAATAGATTGCAAAAACCTATTCAAATTATTAATATTATGCAGCCCGCGTTTCCTCTTAAGAGAAGGCGCGCGGCCGCCCGCGGCTCCGCGCGTCTTATGCAATTCTTTCAACCGATACTATGCATTTTAGTGATAGAGACATAGTCGAAAACGATTTGACAGTAAAACTACCGCTGCGCTGCCGGCAGCGGCCACTTCGGTGTGAATTGAGCCTAACAGACAGATAAAGACTGTAGGCAACATCCTTAACAAATTGCGTAGGATGATATCTATTAAGCAGTACCCGCATTCCGGTTTTCCTTTCCAAGAGGTTTTTTGTGCTATTACGAAAATTTTATTCTGTTTCTCCGTCGTTTGCATAATAACTTATATTTCTTTGTTAGCGATTTAAACTCCCCTGTGACCTACGATTCCGTCATTCCGTTATTTTTTTGTCGGTTGCTGGCAGTTTTTCTCGCGGTGTTTTGAAAATGCTATCATATAATGAGATCTCAGCGATAATAATCGCGTGTGGAACTTCTCTGGAGACTATAATTTATGTCATTTGAACTTTCAGAGGATCGAGTGGTATTAGATAGTATATTTATGTTACAAATGTGTGGACTTGAATGAGCAAGTGAAAGAGGAGGGTTTTTAGTTAATCATGATGCTAGGTTTTTTCAAGAGTACTAGAGAAACTAGGTTTTCTGGGCTGCTAATTCTGTTTTTTTTTACAAGAAGCGATATCCCTCCTATATTCTTTACATAACTAAGTATGAAGTGCGGATAGGCCCATTCATCAGCTCTACTGCATTTTGGACTTTTCTAGACTTTGACTGTCAGCTACGTTTATTGATTTGAAATCTCGATGTGGAAAGGTGGGTGTCAAGACTTCCATATGAGTAACTGTTATTGCTTAACCCAGAAGAGAGAACGAGAAAAATGTGTTGTTAAAATGAAACCGCAACCCCTTCAGTGGGTCGTAACTTACTATGCCAGTAACGTGATGCCTATTACTTTTATTAAGGTTACCTAGCTAGAAGACTAATGACTCATTAGTAATCAGCCAGTCTACAGCCTGTAGAAATGAAAATAATGTAGGTACTTTAACTAAGTCAAGTCTAGATTAAGTAGGCAATTCCTATGCAAATAGGCGTTAATTTTAATATGTTCTAACTAGAGTATGAGTCGCGTCGTCTTGTAATAACATTAAATTAACAGAGCCCACAGAAATGTTTCGTTTCAGTTGTGTTTTATAGTAGGTAATAGACTGATTTATGTTGATGAAAGTAAATGCCCTTAGGACATACATATACCCTTATTAGTGATGTCTTTCGAAAAAGCTAGACGTAGAAGGCAAGTCTGTAGACAGATATCTACAATTAGATCTGAAAAGAAGAGTAAATAGATAGATAACTATACTTTATTGTACTCTAAAAGAAACAAAAACAAGAAATACACTTAATTAAGAACAGTACAAATGGCGGTCTTATCGCTAAAAGCAATTTGTTCCAGACAACCATTGGATGGAATTTTAGATGTGGCGAATAGGTTGTTTCTGCCAAACCCTATGAGAAAAAGGTGTGATGTTACCTATATATAAGTTATGGTGAGACACGTCTGTTCTCTAGGGATAATGTTTTGATTAATAACATTGTACGTTTCCCTTTGTTGGGTATGGGCATGACGATATTTTAACACGACCTTACGCCCAGCGAAACGTATGTACCTACGTGTAGCGTGTTTTGGATACGATTATTTTTCATTTCTACTATATTTTCGTCTTGGTAACTTATTTCTGCGTAATTTTTATACAAGCATAATGAATTACATTCAAAAGCACTGGACAAGAAGCATTATCTACATGTATAAAATGCACCGGGCGAGATTGTAATAAGTAATCTAGTTCTATTAACAAAAAAAAACTATTTTGCCTGAATTCTAAACTTAATTCGATTTAAACGGTTTTTTCACCTTTTATTTATGTAGAGTTTTAATATGCGCTTTGACATTTTTCTGTGTTATTTGTGTCTACGTAAAACAACAACAAAAAATTCACAGAAGACTTTGTAGCAAAGTTTAGACTGAATAAGCTCCCAGCGAGCTCCCAGTAGAGCAAATTAAAGAGTCTGAGGGAGAAGAATTTCATTATTATAAATCGTTTCGGGTTTTTAGTGCTTGGTCTGGTTAAAATGATCTGTTTTAAGACATTTACTTTTTGCTTGCTCTGCAGTCGGGAATAACTTAATTTTTACGCAGTGTTAAATTAGTTCCTGATATTTTATTCCTTAATCTTCTTGTAAGATAAGACATTGAAAGATTGTTATATTATTTAAAGTAATTGTTTTGTAAATTTAATGTGTAACGGGTACACATGTTTGCGATGTGTGACGCAGAAAAGATTTCTTTGAACATCGTTCTCTTATGTGGATTATAATAACAATAATAAACTAAACAAATGGCTTCTACGCGTCTTTTATATGAGAAAAATATAGCAATTTCTACAATGTTTCATAATATGAAGAGAAACCTTATGCCTATATGTGAGCCATGTATGATTATATTAGGTATGTATATAATTTTTCAGTCTTCCTTTTGCCTTCTATAAAAGTAGAGAGGTAATAGGTGTTCACACGTTCACATATAATTTATAACATATTTTTGTAACAAACAAATAACCGTCTGATATTCTCGTATCACTGCAATTCGTTGATTAGTCGAAGTGTTTTAATTGCAATATATTCACTGATTAGGAAAAACCCTCGCCGCTAAAAGAAAATAAATACCTGTATCACACCTTAAAAAAAATGGTGTGAATAGAGTGGATTACGTATCTAGGGTAGCTAGAGTTATTTTTATGGTAGGTAACATATTATCATCTATTTGCAAGCAGAGCGGCATGGAGGGTACCTAATAATGGAATTACCTCGTCGACGGAGCGGCATACCCCGAGGATATTATAAGTCAGTCTTGTTAGCTTGTTTGTGGTGCTCCGCAGAATAATATTAATCAGTAAGATACTAGGAATCGAGGTTCCTTTGAATGTTTGCATTAGAACAGTGCAGATCGCTTCTAAACAATCTGAGACTTTATAAATAGATCTTTACGCTGGGTAATTTCTAAAAAAGAATGACTATCAAACACAAATTATTTATGTTAGGTTTCTGTAAATCATTAAATATACCTAGATTTATTATGTTTTTTTTTCGTGTATTTCAATACAAAATTAAGTTATTAGTGAGAGGACGTTCTAAGCAATCCAAGATAGAGTTTTTCTTTTGGATTGTTAAAATTATTATGGCAGCGGTGAAATAAGTTCAATAATAAAAAATAAAAATCTCTTCTGCCAATATGTGGGTACATTGAATTCCAGCATTGTCACCTGTCACTCTCCGAAACACCTAAAATGAATCGAGAGAAGGATCGAAACCGTACTTACCTAATCATTTATTTATTCACAATTCTACAAATTGCTGAATAAATCCACAACGAAAATGAATAATCACAAACAGAATGTTACATTAATATATAACCAATGCGACCATTTATTTCATTGAAAACGAAGCGTTCTGAAAGATAAGTTGTAAAATAAAATAAATTGGGGTAAGGGCAGGAGCTTGATGAGGGCGCATAAATGTCAGGAATACACGCGTCGACTCATGTATAATGTATTCCAGGCTTAAAGGATAAATCTTCTTGCCGCATTTTTTTTATGACAGGTGTGCCTATTCATACCAAACAATTATTAGACCTAATTGCCTCTTCACTCCAGTAACAAGTGCGGTTACGTATATTGAATTTCTTAGTTCAAATTATTGTAGGGAGAGCAATTTCTAATGTAGGTAATTGGGTTTTTTATATGCCATGTTTTATCATTCCATGCGAGATTCTAAAGAATAAGAAAATATATCGGAAATAAGTCGGGAGCTGTCTTAAGTAAGCCTCAATATATTCCAATAAGCAATTAAGCTCAATAAATTTATTCTGAAGAACTTCTTGCAGAGTAAGAACAATATAAAAAGTTTTGACACCGGTAATAAGTAAGTAGGTAGGTGTTATAGTTACATCGATTAGTTCAACCCATAAAAAAAGAGCATAAAGGTAGGGTAGGGCTCATGGATAATTAAAAACCGCGCGGATTATAAAGTTTGCGTGGTTGAGCTGCGCTTGCCGTGGTTAGTCCGTGGATGGGTGACCGTTCGTTACACATCGAGACCCCTCCGTGCTGCGGATAACTCGTTAAACTGTCGGTCCCGGGTGTCACCAATATCTATGACAGTCAATATGGGTAGACAGAAGCCCGAAAGTATGACAACCGGTCTAACCTTAGGATATTGGAATTGCCCAGTAATTGGGTTGCGGAGGTCTGATTCCAGTCGCACCGTGTAAAGTAGAAAGAAAGAAAAAGTATTTATTTTTTCGCCCAAGCGGACGGACACGTATGCTTAAAAATTAAAAATAATTATTATAATTACCTGGTAACCCAAACACAAAATAGTTAAAATAATACGAGCTACTAATTTGTAGTCTATGGTGCATGGGTTACCTAGGCATCCTAAATCTACTAACAATACAAACATTTAAGTACTGGTATTCAACCGCACCTGGTTTGATTGGAAGCTGACCCCACATAGTTCGAATAGGCTAGGATAATGATAAAAATCTTACGTTTATACAGTGAGTACTTGGTGGTGTTAAAGCGGAAGATACATCGAGGACTACATATGTCGGCAAAACGACCTTTTCCGACATTCTGAACTCAAGTGATAAAGTACCTCTGTTATTGCACCCGCAAGCGTAACTAAATAGGCACTCGTATGTAAAACAGGATTTATTTAGACCCACAGCGTGGATTCAGAATGTAAAGGACTTCGCCGTGTTTTAGTTTTCCTACTTGTCGGTACTTCTGCGCGTGTTCACTGTACCAGCTAAGTAGTAATGTTTATTCATTTAATTTTATAAACTTGCTCGTCGACTTGATTAGAATTTTTATGGGATCCTCACTTCATTGAATTCATACTGTATACATAGGTAGTAGGTACACATCTACATCATTACCTGTATAGGTGGTAGGTAGGTACATTAGTGCTCCAGTTTTCCGACAAAACGAGACATGATATGACGTTTTATGAATGTCTCTTCAGTCATTCATACACATGACTTGTAATTTACATTTCGTTGATTAAAATCAAACTCTCGCGAGAGTTTGAAAATTACGAATGTGTTGACATTATGTAAAACTTTGCTATAAACATAAAGATATTAACTTAAGAGTCATGTTTGATGGGTCATGATCATGAAGCTAAATTATCTCAAAGTATTATAAAGACGGGCAAAAAATCGCGGTAAACCAAGATGGTCTTCAATATTGGATATGAAACGATGGGTTTTTATCACGTTCGATATCTTTAATATTAAACCTGGAATAATTCTCCTTGCAAAGTATACACGCGATAAAACCAGTTCGTTCTCAAGCCGCATCGTGAAAGCAGGCCCTATCGCCTTTAGCTTTTTATCGGTCACTTGAGGTGAGACTAGAGGATCCTTTCCATCGTCTCTCATGTCGAGAATACTAAGCGATCTCGTAGTGGTTCTTAGCGTCTCAGCTAAAAATGAACAGAATCACGCTGAATTTGTATGCTCCTTTGTTTTACGTAGTTACGTGCCAGGAATAGGTCTCGGATTAAAGGCACTTAATCAGGTCCTAGAATGCAGCAAATAAGTGAGAAGTTCAGTATCTTTAGCTCAACATAGAAATGAATAATTTCTGGGTAGCTACCTCGTTTATATACCTACGTAAACGAGAAAGAAAATACAGCTGAATCTATATAGTTTACAACAGAAGTTATCTTTCATTTTAACAATTATTGCTGCCGGGTACTCACTTAACGCTCGAGAGACTTGGAATAAATTTACATTCTATAAGTTTTAGGCAATAGAAGCGAAACGTAAGCTGTTCATCCTAAATTATTCAAAACAAAACGAAAAAGTAGTCTGCAATGTGTTTACTTATTTAAGAAATAAAATAATGAATGGCCTGTTTCTTCTCGCCGGAATTTATGGCATCTGCTACTTTGTCAGTCAGGTAGTAGGTTCGCCAGTACGCCGCATCCGTATCCGTTATCATAATACTTCATATCCGGTGTCGGAACTTTTTATATTGCCCATACTCTCGCAAGAAGCTTCCCAGAATTGATTTATTGGGTTATAAGGCTTTGTCGATGTGGCTTGCGGCTCCGAATTTATTCAGGCGTTCTGTTCCTATTTTTCTGATTTAAGTTGCTTCTAATCGATTGTTTGATAAGTACTAAATCTTTGTAATAACATTTCAGCGTTCTTTAGAATCTATTCATCTTTTTGTACGGATTTCACTAAACGTCGATTTGAAATTCACAATAGCCCACAGAATACATTGTTATGTACCTATAGTAACAATAGCCATTGGCATCGTATATCTGACATATCTACCTACGTGCTCGAAATTTTGTTGTAGCAGCATTCAAACGAAAATGTAGTAGGAAAATTATGGAAACAAGTTAATCTCGCAAAATTCTAATTTGGAATGTTTTTATTTTAACATATTAAGCTGTACGCGAGTACGCGGCCGTCGGCCTTGGTTCGTTACGGAGGCAAGGCATAAATTAAATTTTGTCGAGTGACTGTGTGGTGTGGCCTGCATTCATCATGAAACGTGTCAAGCTTTGTCGTTGCTAATAATTCACGGAGATTTCTTTTGTTTATTCAATTCTGGACTTCTTACCTCTATAGAACGTCTGCGTGTTTCTTTTTAGATATCAAGCTTATTTTATTCATCGTTGATGCTTCAAAAATGGCCCGTATTTTATTTAGAAAGAGACTTGTTCTGTGTATTGTAGTACCTAGTGGTTATTTGAGTGAGATGTGGGTGTACAGGCGCATGCTTAAAATCTCCTGGGGGGATCGTGTAAGGAATACTATCGTAGGTACTGAATTGAATGGGAATGTCGACAGAGATACTTAAGACTATACAAAGAAGGAAGTTAAAATATTTCGGGCATGTTATGAGAAACAGTAAATATGAACCCTTTCAACTAATCAAACGAGGAAAATTGAAGGGCAGAAGGAGGCCCGGCTGTAGGAGGATAACATGACTTAAGAATTTCCGTCAATGGTCCAACATGAGCACAAGATCGTTGCTCCGTGCTGCAGCTTTCAATTTAAAATAATTAATTAATTTAAAATAATATGATAGCCAACCTTCTATAGGAGAAGGCACGAGAAGAAGAAGAAGAGTTCTTTTTGAGCCATACAGCAGCTCTTGAACCTACTATTTTCCAATGTTAATTAGCCATATTGCAGCGTCAAAGAAAATAATAACGTGAAAAGAATGTTGACGTCCGTTCATATTGTAAACACACACAGCTATTACGGTTTCCTAAACGAACACAATGCCGAGGATTTCAAAGCGAAATTTCTTACATAACTTACTTTATGGATCATTTCTTTTGTAGCTGCGGTAAACCAACAATGGCATAAGAGTAACATTTTTTACAGATAACAACCCTTTTTGAAAGGAAAAAACAACAGAAAAATCGTAATACCTAAGGTACGTCCAACCATACTATGTCGATGCCAACAGTGTTTTATACGGAGTGTATTTTTTACACGAACTTACTTCTATGTCTCTGTTTTAAATTTTTATCTAGACAAGCTGAATATTAAAACGCTTACAAAAAGCGTACCTTTTTTAGACCCTGCGTATAAAGTTTCGGGTGGGTGGATGATTTTGACCGCGATACGTGCAACTTCTAAAAATGCGGCAATAATTTAATTTATTTCCAATTCCAATTAAATTTTTATGGCTCTATCGTTAATCAATGAAGCTGTCCATGTCAAGGTTGACAAAGACACTGTGGTAAGTAGGTACGTAATATTATTTATAATGAACAAAAACTACTGACCGATACATGTAGCGTTGAAATATTTAATCTCTTTGTTATGAGGCTTTTGTTATGACTGTCAAAACTTTGATATATTTGGGTAAACGTGATAACATTATACACGCGTACTAATGGATTTGTTCAAAGTTCGGTGTCACTGTACGTTCATATATAACGCACATATGGTTTACGTAGCAATAAATTCACTCTTGTGTTTCTTATGAACATTACCTGGAGATTTATTATGATTGTCGGTGATGTATTTAGTAGGCGTATTTCATTGTTTGCGTTGGTCTTTTATGGTTGTGTTAATTTAATTGATGGTTTGCTGTCTCGTAAAACGATATTTTTCAAATTATGTTTAATAAAATAGCAATTCGTGGACGGGCTCGTGGCTAATTAACAACCGCGGCGATAATACGATTTGCGAGGTTAGGCTGCGCTTGTCGCGGTCGGTCCGTGGATGGGTGACCGTTTGCTATACATCGAGTCCCCTCTGTGCCCCTGAGACCACGTCAAACCCCGGGTGTCATAAAAATACCTATGACAGTCGTTACGGGTAGTCAGAAGTCCGAAAGTCTGACAACCGGTCTAACCTTAGGATTTCGGCATTGCCTAGTTACTGGGTTGCGGTCGTCTGATGGCAGTCGCTCCGTGTAAAATACTGGTATTCAGCTGCATCTGGTTAGACTGGAGGATGACCCCAAGATAATTGGGAAAGACTCTGAAGAAGAGACTAAAAAATAGCAATCGATGAAAGTTCGCAGAACTGGAAAATTGAGGTCCTTTCATCATAATGATCGATATCTAATTCTATTTAGACACTCTGAAACGGTTTCGAAATAATTTAAACTCTCAGCTTTAATACTATGTTGACTTCAGGAGTCGGGCTTGTATTCAAATAATAATATTTTTAACGAAACCTTTACTGTTAAACTTCCTCTTTTGTTTTTATTATCTAAAGCAAAATACGTTGTAGCAAATTACAATGTTAC
Source organism: Amphipyra berbera (assembly GCA_910594945.2). Lineage (NCBI taxonomy): Eukaryota > Metazoa > Arthropoda > Insecta > Lepidoptera > Noctuidae > Amphipyra > Amphipyra berbera. Next base: position 14,100,474 of record OU343125.1, read on the forward strand.
TACTTAAATAATAGCATCATTTGTGGCGCCAGAGAACATTAACGTAGTACACCACTAATTTTTATTCTTCCACAGAAATCTTGGCATATTATTTCAAGGATTTTTTATAGCTCGGGGGCAGCTATAAATAAAACAAAAGTACTATGAATATTCGATATTTCTTTTCGGCACAGATAAGGACTTTATATGTTGCCATAACATGTATTTTAACCTTCAGATGGCAGTAAAGACATGTAACGATGCTCAAGTCTCGGTGTTATGCGTCTATAACGGTATTTACGACTTGATGTCTAGTAATATACTTTAAGGTATCGATGTTATCGATACTGGTCATCAAACTGGTAATCTGCAGATTATCGGGACAGTACACTCTCTCGGTCGGCGTCAATGTTGTCGTATTGGATAAGTTTAACGTAGCTTCGGGATTAAAGCCACTTTCGATTACTTAAGCATTAGGTATGATCATAAACTTTCAAGCTTCGGCCAGATTTGGATTGAATTTTAAAGTTAAGCTACTTTGGAGTTTGTTTTAGCCCATACTGGCGCTTCGTTGGTTTTAATAGATAAATCTCGCTTAAAATTATAAATTGTTTACAGAATTTTTAAGCAGTGTGATTTCTGCTAAGAAATAAGCCACCTCCTTACTCTCAGTGGAGAGGATAGGGTGCAGCATTCTTCTGTTCGCTAGCAGCAATACACTTGATCACCAATTCTTTCGCCAAGCATGGTGATTATGGAAATAATCTCTTATAGCCGTTTTCGGCGGCTTCACCAAGAGTCTCATGTTTAGCAGAGGAATTTTACGGGCTTATATGATAATAACAACGTACACGAGTTACCTGTTTACTAGATAAATAGTATCTCATAGTTTTTAAAGTTTCTGAGAATAAATTATTGATCATGTTAAATTACCTGAAGTTGTACTTGCCATGATTTCTATCTCTGCCACTAAAAAAATCCAGCATAACAATGTACACGAAACCGCTGTCTCATCCACTTCTTGACAACCTGTAGATTTAATTTGGCTCCTCATTCCTCTAGGAAAACAATTTACTGTAACATTCTGCTATCTTGATTGCGTTTAGTTTGTGTTACATTAAGTGTGATTTACTTTAAAGCTGGCCATTACCATCTTGTACTTAAGTATCCTTGTGCAAAGGGTGCTTGGGATTTTTCCGGACCATCTATAAATAGCCAGTTAGGGAACTTTATCCGCAGGGATACGATTCCTTCCAGATTTCGGAGCTATCTTCGCCGTTATTTACCCCGTGAGTGCCGCCTCGGATGGCCCCTGTGGGAATTCAGTACGTACCAAATGAGAGTATTTTCCTTTGTAGGTAATTTATTTGCTATAAAGTCCCACTTACAGATAAATTGCGGATTGTATGTGTGTGAATGTTCTATCTTTTACATTTTATATAAGGTGGTTTGTTAAAGTCAAACTACACGCAGAATGAAATGACTCCTTTAACACAGGAGGGTTTCCATGGATTTTGTATAAAGATTAATGTAATGTAAACACGTCTCTGTGTATTTTTTATTTTACAGATTAGGTAAAGCTCTAAGCGGTACTGAATCTATATTTGAATTGTGGTGCATTAGTTCTGGTTGAATCTAATCTGCCAATATCTTGAGCTACCCGAGTCTCTGGTTCTTGAATCATGAATAACTAGACTGTTGATACATGATTACTGTTGACAAGTTAAATCCCGATACGATATTGATGTAACTGGCAGATACAATACAGTAGAGACCTATGATTTACTGTTTCTCTACACAGAAGAATAAACATCTCTTGGGAATACGATTCTATTTGATCTTCTGATTCCAGGAAATTAAACACGTTATTATTGCCTGTGGTAGTATGTTGTTATTAGTTGATCTCTAAGCTATCATTGCATCATAATATGTTTGATCCCAAAGGCAAAGGTGTTATGTGTATTTTTCGTACCTACATTGGTAAGCGATTATATTAAACTCTGTGCTAACAAAATGTTTTAAGAAAATAAAAACCGACTTCAATCGATTAATGCACAAATTCCTACGTGTGAATGTAGAATGCAGACGATATCATTATATACTCGTGTGTATACACTTATTTCTGGATTTCATGAAGACTACTGAACGGATGTCAAAAATAAATAGGTAGGACCAACTTTAAATAATTAGTTGAAGCGGTAATCAGATTTCAAAAAGAAAAAATAAACAAACATACGCTTCCTGAGTACTAACGAAATTGAGAACCTACTAATTCCGTATTTTTAAGTTTGTTAAAAATAAAAAAATAAATGATTCAGTTATCTTGGCAAAGAAGAGTTTCTAATGGTTTCGAAGGACAATGGATAAAGAATGTTGTACAAGATAAAGTTTCTCAAACGCAACACGTAACAAAGATGATTTCGTTGGAAGTTTATTATGAGAACAAAATTGACTTGAGTGTTTTCACCGCCGCGTCCACGTTCTACAAGTGCCTTTTGTTTATCTTTGATCTGTTGTGATCTACAAGAATTTGCCTTTTATCAAAATCACACACACACAGGAACGAGTTTCTTATGTCGTATTCTTTTTTCTCATATTTTAAACCACACTGGGTTTCACAAAAAGACCAGGATACGGGCTTTGAGCCCACAACCCGTAGCACTAGAGCCACCATACGCTCAGCCTCATTTTTTCAAATTTTGATTAATCATTTTGGGTGCGACAGATATTGCTAGAAAAAATGATTCTCTAATGGGTGGCATATCATTCAACTTTTCGGTTATAATGGTGGGTTTATGCTTGTTTAGATAAAGCAAATTATACAGCAGTTCAGTATATTTAATCAACATAAAGAAGAAATACTTACTAGGTACCGAGTCTTGAATTTTCAGCAAAAAATACTAATCCGCTTATAAAAGCTAACAGGGCTTTATAGGTAGGTACTATTCTGTACGAAATACTAATTACACAATGTTAAAATGACTACTACTAAAACAATGTTAAAATGTTTAACAATGTTTTCCGAGATATTAAGGTTTATGTTGGTGATCCGAATTTATTGCGCCCGAGTGTATATTTTAAAGAAACATCATTTAGGTAAGTTCGTACCTACCTACCATCCTACTTTACTGAAAAGAATTCTGCTATTTGCCAAGATTTTTTTCAGTCTGAATGTAAAAAGCAATATAAAAATATCAAAGTCCTTATGATGAAGCAGCGACACTAACGAACCAAAAATATTAACTGATTGGACGCTCTCATGAGAAAATGTTTCCGTAAAACGACTCTTTAAAATCATCAACATGAAATGCATCAAGCAAAAAACCATACAACTTTTTACTCTAAAACTATCGGAGGAAGGTAGAAAATTACTTTTCTTTCAGTCATTGGATGGATTTCGTATTTCCAAGTTTGAATTGCTTTGAAATTGATAGGGAACCCTTAGGTGATTGAGAAAAAGGCGTTACTCTTTCAATGAGAAAAAAAAAACTTTGATAAACTTCATAATGATTTCAGCCTATCTCCATAAACTTTTTCCGTTCCTAACCAACAACAAAGGTAATTAGCAATATTTTACCGAACCAACAACCATCTTATAAAAGGAGGTGTAGAAAAATCTACCTAAAGTTCATTCGATTTTATTTTCATAGCGATAACGTGTGCGGTAACCACGTTCGTAGTACGATATTAATACACTTTTTTAATGTATCGCAAAATGTGACCCGAGGCTAATATTCTGTGTCTATTTTCACGTTTGTGTTTGTAATGATTACTACTTACTAGTCGGGTACGGTGAGGCTACACGCTTAAGCATGCATCCCAAACGGCTTGTGCAAACGTTTGCGCAAATGGTATTGATGGCACTACGCGGTATACCGTTTTGCCGTCTTAACGTATACATACTACTTGGGCATAATTAGAGTTTGTGCAAAGAAGATTGAGCGTGTAACCAGGTCAGTAATAACCACGCTTATAATAGTATGCAGGCGTATTAATCGCTTATTGACATTCAATTCTTTTTTCTAATCATTTTTAAACTTATACTAATAAAATGAAGTGTCTTGGTTGAAAATAAAAAGCCGTGATGGTAAAGACAACCTGATTACACGTCTGGTTTCTTAGGTTTATACTAAACCATTTGTAGAACACGAGTAGAAATCGTGCATTGCAATGGAAGTCAGAAAAGTTAATCTGGATTACAAATATAGATATTCATAAAATGAATGTACAGCGCTGTCTTTACAGATACACTCTATCTGAAAGCCGGGCTTTGTCCCGGAAATATAATCTGCCCGACGACGACAAGAACGCAGATAAAAAGCGACAAAAAGAAAACGATAACGAATTTACATTTGATTTCTCTATCGACAAGTTTTTTTTTTCTTAGGAGAAGGTAAGCACTTACTTTTGCATAAGAAGGCCTGACATCAGCGAAAACAGAAAATTTACCTCTCCCATTGCATTTCTTATGAATTATTACCAAAGATACATTATTCAAATACAGGACCTAGAGAAACAAATAAAAATAGCAATAAGAAGGAAAAGAAAGATAGAAAAAACATTTATTTGGCACAACCGAGGCACGTTACAAAGAGATAGAACATACATACACAAGAGATAATTTAGTCTAAGAAAATAAAAGTAAAAGGTTTTTTGTTAATAAATACCAGAATCGCGTTGCCCAATAGAACTCTGAACTATGTAACCAAATACTTGTCTGAATGGTTAGTTGTTCCGAGAACTACATTTCGTAGAAGCGTATTGTTTGTTAACTTTAAGTTTAAATGAGGTATGCAGATAGGACTGAGAACTGATAAGGAGAAAAGCTTGGTTAGTTTGTTATTGTTCCAAGAACGTTTCTGTGTGGAACACTTCTTCACAAGGCCGTAGCGGGGGGGGGGGGGGGGGGGTTTCAAACTCCACCCAAAACCTCACAGTTAAACAGTTAAATTACTTTTAAAATGTATACACTCGTAATTGGAATTAATTTTCCTTGTTCAGGGTTCTACCCCCCTGAACAAAATTCTTGGCTACAGCCATGCTACTTCCTATAGGGCACTGGTGGCCAACCAGTAGATCGCGACTCTTAATCCAGTACTGATTATGTAATTGGTAGATCGCACAGAGTCTACTCAGTAAACAGTAGATCTTGAGAAGAATCAAGTTGGCCACCCCTGCTATAGGGTAACCGAAAATTAATCTCCAATTTCACTCTATAAGATAACAGCCAATATGTACAGTACCTACACTGGTAAACATGGCTTTTGGGGAACAGTGAGTCACAGCGATGTTAACAGGATGAAGGTTTCCCATACCCGTGATATAATTGTAATATTGCCACTTGGATACTGATATAATTGTAATATTGCATTTGAAAACCATGGAAGAGCGAGGTTGCCCTGTTCTAAACCATACCTACTGCATTGTAAAGCAGAAATTTATATGTGACCTGAAATTGAATACCTTATTTCCATTGAAATAAGACCGACAAAAGCGTTGTTTGTTTGCTCATCTCCACAATACAGCATAACTCACGTGCCGGGCACAAAGTTATCTCATAGTTCCGTTGTAATGACGTCATAGGGCAACTATTTTCAGTAACGGCTCTATTTACACAATATGTAAGCACGGCGGTTGTAGGTAAGTGACGGTAATAACTTTAGAATCGCAAGTAAATCACGTCACTTCGACGTCGTGCTCAATTTATTATAACGATAATGTTGTAAGCAGAAGGTTAGAGAAAGCACGGATTCCGTTACTGGGATCCTTGGTAAGAATTTTGTGACCAACACTGTGATAAGTTGAGTTGACTTATGGGTTTGCCACAGCACAATGGCTCAAAAAGTAATTTAACATACAGAAAAATATATTAGTTTCAAGTATACAAACAAACGAATCAACAGAATGGAATGAACCTTACCGTCATTTGTATAAGTATGAAAAACAGTTCTGTCACTGACACAACGAACAAGTTCCGTCGGTCGTTACATATATTTACTCCTAAAGAAAAAACAGTCATGAAAATGCAAAACAAATAATGTTAAGAAGTCCAAATTGCAAGGATTATAACTTTTTTATCCATTATTTTACCTTAATCGTATTTGTTCTGCCGTGGTTCTGCCAAAACTTCGTAAAATGGATTTAATAGAAGTTATGAATTCTAAACCTATTACAAAAAGTTGTAGAAGCAAATTAATTAGTATAAAATACATACAAGAGCATCGTGTAGGGTTGAATCTGACATTGTAAATAAAGTAAATGAAACCAACATAGACTCTCCACCACTGAGAGGACTTTTAATTGGGTTAGTGATTAGTTACAGAAGCTAGTTCACAATATATATCACTATATAATAATTTACACAATATCAGAAAATAAGGACAAGCAAATCAGATATAAAAGGCCAGACTTCTTCGGTGCTTCGACATGGAATCCTCTGCTCCGTCGAATGACCAGTGTTTTTATAACTTCGGGTACGTTGATTCCTCTTGACGGTTACCCTCTTATGTCAACATTGTCCAGTGTTACCAGCCATAGAGTAGGTTTATATATAAAGATTACCAGCTACCGATAACATTAGTAATTTTTTCACAACGCGTTCTTTCGATAAATTATAAAAAAATAAAATCTGATCCAGACAACTATTAATGAAGTAACATTGAATGCTCAATACAAGTGATTACTTGGCAGTTTTATTCGCGACCGCCTTTTGCATGCTTCACACCTCTTGAAAACTGCTTCATAGATGTTGAACAACTAGAAACTAGGCTAGAACTTGGTTGTTCGATTAATGAAGCTGACACGTCTGCATACGTATTTTTCTTCATTTTCGTTAGCAATCAAATTATTCCCTTCATCGGAAAGAAGCAGTATTGTTTCAGACGATAAAAACTTTGATAATTATTATGTATTAAACGAGTAATAATATTAGTGGCAAAGTTTTCCCATCAAACTGTTTTATTATTCCGGAAATGGGTCCACAATGGTCGAACAAAGGGTGCCAGTAATGGTCCATTTTATTTCAACACCGGAACACGAACTAGTAAAGTTTCTTTCAAAGCCAAAAATAGTGATGTTTTTGGACCAGCGGAATAGACTCAATACGCGGCGGTTGAAGCGATGTCCCATGTGTACCTAATTCACGACGTCACGTCCGATACGCCACACATTTATAATTTTATCAGTTCAGTTTATATGCGATGCAAATTGTCTCATCTGCAGTCCCGCGACGAGAAATTTAATGTAAAACTTTTGAGTCAAAGGGTATATAGGGTCCGCATTTTGCTAGTCTGCGAAATTGAGATTCACATTTCGATGTCATATTAAAAAATACTATCTACTTTTTTGGTATTGTAATATTTTTTAACAACACAATAAAAAGATTTATGGTAGGTATGTCGTTTTTCAATAAAAATCCTCTGTTTTTCTTAACATTTGTAACATTATCTTCGAGATCAGAAGATTAATGATACACAAGTATTTAGGGTCCTCCTTTATCCTGTATTTCGGGGTGAACTGATACTTGGCCCTTTACTGTGTAACTATACCTAAGTATTGGATACAAGCTACGCCGTTACAAGTATATACAAATTAATGAATGTAGGTATGTATAGTCTTCAGTCACGTAACTTGGGCAAGGTTTTGGCGTAGTAGGAGTAAGTTTGCGCATGTACACATAGTGCAACAATAAAAAAAACGGGAATTTTTATTGCTTGTTGTAACTATTCTATGGTTATTGCCATAATTTATTTTTAAATAGGTCTGTTTAGAAGAAAAAAAGGAGAGGAATTCTCTTCTCTACTCTTGCCAAGTTAAGTGCCGGCGATTTTATCTATACACGCTTAAATTTTGATCGTTTTAATCCCTTGGACTGGTGGTTTAACTTACAAAATACTATTCATCAAAAGCTTGCACAGCATTGTAACTCTTAAAACAAAGAAAATAGCAAGTGATAACATAATACTCGCAAAATGCATGAAACCAGCAGTAGCGCCACGAGTTAGTTACCTACGTCGGCGTCGGTCGTTGCGTACCTAACTACCTAACTCCGCCCGATCAAGTTAAGGTTATTGACTCGCGCTCAGCTGATATTCACGTAAACAAATTAAATGATTCCAAATTTTCCTTTATACTTTTACGGGCTTAGGACCGTCATAATTGCTTTGTGCCTAGGTTTCGGGCCATACCTAATACTATTAAAAGAATTATGCTAAAAGCGGTAGGTACATGTAAAAATAAATCCCTACAGGCCTGCTAGTTATGGCGTATTTAATAATGTGGAATCAAAATTATTTACAATGATTTAAAAAAGAAAAAAGTTCTAATTACTTACACGATTTAAAAAAAAGTTCTGTTACATACCTAAATCACCTTTGATTTATTTAACACTAAGCGACACGTAATAATTGTTCATAAAAACGTGTACCTAATCAAATGATTAAAAAAGAATTCTGCTATAAACCTAATAATTAATCACCCCTGAATCATCACTGGCTAATACTTCACGATAGCTTAATAATTGTTCAAAGTGCAAACCATTCCTTTCGAGACATAATTTTGCACGTTTAATTAAATTGTCTTTTAATTTCAATATGTAATGTCTCTCTGTCACTTTATAAAACATCGAACGCGTTTACTATCGCACTTTTCATTTGTACACGAGTTTGATGCTCGTTTCTGTACAAAAGATGGCTTCACAAATAAAAATCCAGCGGGGTAAGGTCCGGGCTCCTTGCTGGCCAAACAACTGGACCAACCCGTCCAATCCAGTGATCTCCAAACACGGAAATCAGGTGATTACGTACATTATGCTCGCTTCGCTGTAGATACCGAGCCGCCTGCGCATCAAAACCCGCGATTGCGTAAAATTGCACCATGGCAAGGAACTCCAGGTTGGAGTACGCGTAATTACGAGACGTCATTACTTTCGCGCGACAAGGATAATCTTAACAACAACACACCGATGACGTCTTAGATAAACTGAATTATTTACATGACGTGGTCATGTACTCCTGTGCTGCCCTTGGCGCGCGGGGTGCGCGGGGCGCGCGCCTATTGCATTGCCAATCGAATAGGGTTTGGAGGCGGGGTTTGGTCTAGGATTGGCTAATTTTTGTGAGTCCACGTTGACTGTGCGTACGCGTCATTGTTGCTAGAACCGAATGGTGCCTACTAATGGTTCGCATAATTTATTCACTCATGCGAAAATTAATTCGAGTTTTTAAAAAAAAAGTACTTTATTTTTTAATTTTATCTTTACAAATCGATAGTGTTTCATGCACCGGATCGACCCTCCACGGGATTAAAACGATCAAAATTTAACCGTGTATACACTTCACGATTGTTCTAATTTCTAATAATTTGTGATATGAGATATTTTAGTCTTGGCTATAGATATGTTGAACTGGACGTATTTTTATTATAATAATAAGCATCATGGATGAATCTACACTATTTCGATCTTAAGTATTTTCCGATATTCAATTATTTCTAGTACGATCGAGCTATAAATACTGATCTGCAATAAAATATTATTTTATATTCACACTCTGCTTCGGAAGTCAAGGGAAACAGAATAAAATCTGCTGTTTACTTTCCTCGCCGTTTGGTAACGTGATGAAATTGGGAAAATATTCCACTTATTTGCACTTATACGCGATGTGCAAACAAACTGCTGACATCAGCATTGTAGTTATGTAACCTTTTTTGTTATACAGGATATATTATTTTAGCTGGGATGAAATGTTTAAATTCGGAACTGAAAACAATCGCTTTTTTCGTACATTGACATTAAAATTTTACAAAGAAGCTCACGGTGCTATATTAGTTTATGATGTGTCAGAACTAAAGTCCCTAGCAAAACTGGATAAGTGGGTCGTGGAACTGCAAGTATACTCCACCAAGAAGAACATAGCCTGCTTAGTTGTCGGCAATAAGACTGACAAGCATATCATTTTGGGACCCAGTGCATAATATCAGCAAGCACATTGGATCACCCGCGCAACGGCGCAACGAGTATTCCCAAGGAGGGTTGACGTCAGGCAGGCGGCCGGTCGTAAAACAATAAGCCAAAACCTCTAACAACATGGATTTATGAAATACATGTTGTGCCGACCCCACCTAGTATGGGATAAGGGCAGGAAGAAGAGAAGAAAACAATCGCTTTAAGCTAGTTTGGTTTAAATGCACCTCAGTACAATGGTATTTATTTGTATACATATAAGTGACGTTAACGGAACTGTATGACCGTAGGTATAATCTATTTAAATTTTCTTACAACACAAATGGTTCTCTAATCAACCTACAGAGCTTGAGTTACAACGCGTGGGCAAAAAGAAAAAATGTCTTTGTAACACACAACAACAAAAACGTTCAGAAAAAGTTCTACATACCTCACAAAACTTGCCTGCGGTTTAATTAGTGTCTTTCTGTTAATTATTCAAATAACATGGTTTTTAAGCTAGTAATTACTAAGATAAACGAAATTAAAATGTCACGACTGAATAAATTGTCTTTGTGGTCGGGTGCAGAAATTCAACAACAAAGTTGTAGTATACGCACGCTAGCGGCTAAGATTGCCAAGTGGGAGACTATTCTTATTTCCATTCAATTGTTTGTGTCGAGTTTTCGGCAAAGCTTTACTAGCTTCTGCCAAACTCAATTTGTCTTCACGAGTTTGTTTGCTCGCCTGTTTATCACGGCTGGTTTTTTCGCCGTCTCGCGCGAGGATTGAGAAGTTCGGTAATTGAATTACTTTATTCGACGCGTGTAATCAGTAACAGAAGTTACTTTGTAATAATTAATTGGAGAACGTCTAATAAGTCTATGTGTTCATATTATTATGTAGATATTATGTAATGTTCATAACTTATGTATGCGTTCGGAATTCTAAACATAAAATTAACGCTAAGCTGTTTTGCTTTGGCTGCCAGTGCGATTATTTTCTATACTACACACAGAACACGGATTGCACATAAAATATTATATTCTACTAGAGGTTGCTCGCAGCTTCGCCCGCGTGGTTATTGTTTATAGTTTTATTAAAGTCGGTTCAGTAGTTTAGTCGTGATGAGGTAACAAACAGACAGACAGACAGAGTTACTTCTGCATTTATAATAGTAAGGATTACGTAGCTTGTAGATTATGTCTACTACCCCCATGCAGAGAAGGTTAGATGACTGTTCTATTTACCTATATATTCTATTACTATAACCTATATAAGTATTGGATATTAAATATATAATTATCTATGAACATAAATATAGGTATCTATATTAACATAACATCACGCCTGTATTCCCCGAAGGGTTGGGCAGAGGTGTGTTGTAAAACCCTCGTTTCGCAGTTATGTTACAGTCCCATGTAATAGGGGGCGAGCCTATTACCATCAACCGGGCACAAATCCAACTCCAGGCTGCTACTGAGGAATTCCCACGGAAAAACCCCAATAACTCTTTACACGACCTGGGGTTCGACCCCAGGACCTCACGATCAGCAGTCGCGCTTGCCACCACTAGACCAACGAGGCAGTATCTATATTATTATGTATGAATGTGTATTACTCAATCGTGATACAAATAATATGAAACTTAGCTAACGTAACTTTACAGTAGGTATGTTACATTTCACCACAATTGGATGAATTTCCCTGGAGAGACAGAATGATTGCGCGTGGATATCCTGCATACAGTTTGTCAACATTTCTAGTATTTTCAAATCTACGAGCGCGAAATTACACATTAAACCATACTATTTATTTTTAAAGAACTATTTGCATAGATATCTGTGGAGCATAAAATCACGAGCTTTTCATCTAGTTTACACGGAGTGTTTGGAAATTATCGTTTCTGTTCTACCTTCGTTTTGTAATAAATAGTCACACAACAGTTGTGTGCGTTTAAGTCGGTCCCGGCAGGCGTCACTGTGACTTACTAGAGCTGACTCTAGTAATTAGGCCACGTCAAAGGCCTCTGATCGCCGCACAAATTCACTGTGAAACTGGAATATTCTGTGACGTGAAACGCCTATAGGTCGTCATAATTGTTGTACAGTTATGCTCTTAGTGCACAATGCTTAATTGAAAGGAATAGCTTGTATTCCCCGTGTGCACAATGTTTGTTAGTAGGTACAAACATTGTACACACAAGCGGGGAATATGCTGGTGCATAGGTACTAAATATTACCTATTAGTGCAGATTGTCAATACAGTGACAATTTGCGCCAAAGTAGGAGCTGTTATAAAATATATCTGTTTGCTTTACTTTATTTTACTTTTAAATAAATGGGTAAAATAAAGTTAATAAAGTAACATTGAATACTAGGTCCGTCAATCAATACCTTATCTTCCTCCTAGCCTTTTCCCTATGTTGGGGTCAGCTTCCAGTCTAACCAGATGCGGCTTAATACCAGTATTTAACACGAAGCGACTGCCATCAGATCTCCGCAACCTAGATACTGGGCAATGCCGATATCCTAAGGTTAGACCGGTTGTCAGACTTTCGGGCTTCTGACTGTCATAGGTATTCGTATGACACTCGGGACCGACAGTTTAACGTGCTCTCCGAGGCAAGGAGGGGTCTCGATGTGTAACGAACGGTCACACATCCACGGACTGACCGCAGCAAGTGCAGCTTAACCTCGCAAATCTTGATGATCCGCGCGGTTGTTAACTAGCCACGAGCTTCTCAATTCATATCTTATACAGTTTCATATTAACTGCAAAATAGTGTTATTCGTTCCTTTTTCCAGACCATCAAGATTGTCAATTTTTAAGTACTTTTCTGTAGCTTTTTAACCGGAGCACGTTTTACGCCAAGTAATGTGAAATGGGTGGCTTAGTGCTCGTAAGCGGAGCACTGTCACTACGTGAGCACTTTACTCAACGTATTACTGCTACTTTGTACCTACCAATCGATGCGATTGTTCTCAGAAATTGGTTGTGTTCGACATTTCCTTCATTTTGAAATGTAAATCAATTATTTTGATTCGTACGGTTCGTTTAATTAATTTGAGGACGCGCACTTTAGCGAAGTTATGATCAGTTTATTTATTTATGCGTTTCCAATTAATTTTCTTCTACTCTCGTGTCGGCACGAGTTATAATAGAAAAGATTGCTAGATGCCGTGGTAAAAGATTAGTCATTCAGCAAGGGCGGTAGCGAGGCTGACTACCTGGAGTGCGCTGGACGTAATTAAGTATCGCCACCGGTGGAGGCTCTTTAAATGCATTTCCAGTTTATATGGAGCAACGTCCGTCTTCTAGTCGTTCCAGATAATCTAGAAAATTAAGTCTTAGTACAATAATGTTATATTTGCATGCTGCTCTTAATTTGATACTTGGGAGCTTGTTGCCTACACTGCTGAGATTTGGCCTTTTACCCGGCTGCGGCGAAGCCACAAAAGGAAGGTTATGTGCGTGACCTGTATGTATGCCCATCCCTATGTTTCTTCGTAACTACTAAACGGCTGAACTGATTTTGATGAATGATATGTCGTTAGAATCGTCTTTCTTGCGCGAGTATCACTGGGTATATTTAAATTATTAAAAAAACAAAATGACGGATATTTGGCGCCAAAATATGTTTGCAAAAAATGAAAGTCGACGAACTAAGTTAAGTGGGATATTATTGAATAGTTATTTGGAAATCATCTACATCTAAAGTTTCTCTTATCATTTTTAATTTCGAATGACTATTTAGGATCTATAACGATATAAAGTTGGTTTGCAACCATTATCACTTAAATTTTCAATACCTACTGATGATAAAGCTGTGATAAAAATCTTATATAATCGCATAATAGGTCTAACCATTACCTAGTCTTAACCTGAAAAATATTACCGTTTTATAATCCTCACTAAAAAGTGAAAAATAAAAAAGTTAATAAAAAGTAACTATTTTTGGGAAGATTTGAGCCGGTCTAGATTTTTAATGAGTCCCGACTGTTAAAGTCGCTATGTTCCGCATTAGAATTTATTATTTATACTGTACTTGTTTTTTTCTTTTCAGTTTTTATTTAAAGTTCATTTTTTACGTAGTCGGGTTTTTACTTTTTTTTGCCAAATGTCTATATAAAGTACTATATAAAGGTAGTTATCATTTCCTTCGGTCCGTAAACCTCCACCATAGAACATGGGCCCACTGATCGAACGCTACAGGGAACGGGTCGTGTTCGTGAGGTAAATACGAATATGATTTTATTATAAAACAAAGTTGTTGCCAACCACATTTTCCCCTCTGTTTGCATCAGTGAGCTAATATCAAAAACTACAAACTAACATAATTTTAATAGTGTTTCTACCCAATTTAGACGGCTTTAAATATGTTAAGGAAAGTTTTCGTGAATTTTAAACATTGCTAGATAATGTTTTAGATTGATTTAGCGTGGGCACGTATTTGGTAAACTCTGCAAAACTGTTTAACTGCTCTTTATAAAATAAAGCATAGCTAATAAGTATTACCAGTTGCAGACGGATTGGTGATGGCAGTGCTCATTACCTATAAAGCAAAGTTATTACAATAATATTCCCTATGGCCATTTATTGTTGCGGATATTAGAAGACCTATTTTCCCGGTGCAGTGGACTATTACGGCCTGATATGAAAACATGGTTATAGCCATGTCATAGGCTAGTTATCAATTTTCAAAATTATAAAAAAAATTGTATCCATTAAAAAAGTTGTTCCTAGAGGTTGCTTTTGTAGCGGCGTCAGGGAGCGACTTATAAGTACCTAACTACTTTATTACTTTTTTAAAAGAACAAAATGGTACCATTTCTTCTTTTGCTTAACCTTCACATCTGTTATTGTAAGTAGATATACAGATAAGTTAATACATTTTCATTGCCTCTCCGGGCGGCGAATGATTTGTCTGTTTTATTAGGGGTCGTACCGAAACGGGAGTAGCGCCTCGTAAAAATGAAATAAACATTTCCTCACATTGCCTTGAATTATATGGGTATTGATATTTGATACAACGACGCTTCTTATAGCGGCCGGCAGTTTGGAGGCGGCTCGAGTGACTAACAAAGTGGTGGGTCACACTCACATCCTAAAAAAATATCATTGTGTCTCTGATGGAAGATAAAACCACGAAAATATCCATATTAATGTATGCGCACGTATTTCGTCCTTTTATGTTTTTAAAATTTATGGGTAGGATTCGCCGTACGTTACGGAACTAGCCATACATGTCATTTGCACCACCTGTCATCCGTAATATGAATCCACGTAAAGTGATTGCATTTATAATTCAAAGTTCTGCTTGGAAGAACCAAGCAGAACTTTGAATGGCAAAGTATAGGCCACCTTTCCCACCCGTGGGTATCGTAAAAGGTGACTAAAGATAATCCTTTTTATTTTTTTTATTTTCCCATGTTCTTGAGAGGTAATCCTCAAGAACATGGGCAGTAGCGTTCTCCTGTCTGCAACACACTGTGATCTCCAATCCATCTCTCAATCATGGTGAATATGGGAATTTCACATCTGATCGTTTATTGTAGTGGTAACAGTGGGTCATAACCGTACGGGCTATATCCAAAAATAAATAGCTCGGTCAAATCAAATATAAAATGATCTTTTAAAGTTTCATTCACCTTAGTGATAATGTTGCCAGATACGGGTCGTGGCTAATTACCAACCGCGTGGATCATACGATTTGAGAGGTTAAGCTGCGCTTGCCGCGGTCAGTCTCTGGATGGGTGACCATTCGTAACACATCGAGATCATCCGTGCCACGGAGAACACGTTAAACAGTCGGTCTCGGATGTCATACGAATACCTATGACAGTCGTTACGAGTAGTCAGAAGCTCGAACGTCTGACATCTGGTCTAACTTTAGGATATCGGCATTACCCTGTAACTGGGTTGCGGTGGTCTGATGGCCGTCGCTCCGAGTAGAATACTCGTCGTTCAGTAGTATCTAGTTAGACTGGAAGCTGATTCCAACACAATTGGGTAAAAGCTGGGCAAAACGAAAGATAGCGTTGCCGGATCACCAATTTGTGATGGAAATTGTTTTGTTACTCTACCATTATAGCTCCAACCGGTATTGGTGCCAAACCTGCACCTATCGTTTAAAGTTACCATAGAATACAGAATTAATCGTAGTGAAGTTTGAAGTGCCTTACAATCAGAACTTTGGCTTTAATAAGATTTAGATCAACTTGTAAAATATAAGTTCGCTTTTCAGTTGAGAACGCTTTGCGGATAGATTGATGTTAACATTGAACACGGCTGGAGTTGGCAGCACATTAGACTCCATTACTCATACGAGCTCTAGTAACCTTTGTGGGGACTGCTTTTGAAATTATTAATTTTGACAGTAACGATTTTATGTTCATATTTTTTAGTTTATTAATTTAGCAATAACTGGTTAGAATGGAACCTAATTACATACTGAAATAGATTTAGAATTTTATATTCTTTATTTTATTTTATATCCTAGCGCTATTATTGTCTTCTATTTTGCTTAAATTGACGGTATATTCAATTCAGGATATTGATAGTTTATAATTTTACGCGGAGGTGCTACCACCGAAAGAATATAGGTATTTGTAAATACACTTGGAAGATGCTAACCAACTAATATAATGCTTTTATAAAGCAGCATTTCAGATTCTTATAACACCTTATAAAGGGAGATCTTTATGTCTTAGAAAGATAAGCATGAACGAGAGGTCGGTGTGTCAGTCTCACACCTAAACTTAATGGACTGTATAATATTACTATAACACTGATAGTGTGACGTATTCTACAAACACATGAACATTCAACAAGATAAGACTGGAACATAATAACTTCATCCCACTAGAATTAATTTAACTACGTGAATATGCAGATAGAACTCATTTACAAGGCTTCGTTATTATTATATAGCGTAATTTGAATTCAAAATTTCCATAGGTACTTAGTGAATTCCCAGGAAAGTAGCGTTTTACTCGTACTTGTGAATGTGTATATAAGATATGTTAAGCTAGTGTTTTTCTTTTTCAATTCGTAGAGTGGTTTTATATGTAGAAAGAATTTTATACGATTTTTTTTATCGTTTCTGAACTCGAACCTATATAATACATGTTTTATATGACTTCCAACGTTACTCAACAAACACAATTTAAAATAGTGAATTTCGGCGAATTTCATAAACTTTTATTAAAAATGGTAGTGCTCTTTACCGAATAACTAGCCGCGCAGCGTTCATCAACGGTTCTCGTAACAGATATTTTCACCGATAACCGAGGGGTGCTTATACCGTGAAATGGAAAAGTACTTCACAGTAAGAGCTTATCTTCACGCCCAATGGAAAATGATTTATGATGTACCTACGCAGTACTTCGGGCCAAAAAAGTATTACTTTACTTGTAGCATCGTGCTGAGGTTGAATAAATGTACCTACTAACATTATATGAAAATGAATTTAGTTGAGTGAAAAATAATATTATATTTAACATCATAACATCACGCCTGTATTACACGAAGGGATGGGCAGAGGTGTACAGTAACATCTTCATTTCACCGTTTAGTTTAAGTCCCAATATAATAGGGGGCGAGTCTATTACCATCAACCGGGCATAAATCCAAACTACGGGCTGCTACTGAGGAATTCCACACGGAAAAACCCAATAACACTTTGCCCGACCTGGGGATCTACCCAGGACCTCACGATCAGCAGTCGCGCTTGCCACCACTAGACCAATGAGGCAGTTTAATCAGTCGAATTATGAAACTTCATTTATCAATAGCATAATAAACATTTTAAAAACACTAAATACCTCGTGAATAAATACTAACTGTACGGTTCAGCATACGTAATGACAACAGCGACGGATAACGGTATGAAATATTGTTCTGTTGAGGTATTTTGGAACACGTCAGCTGCCATATGCTTCCTACAAGTTGGTGTTAGGAAGAAGCATCCTAAACTATTCTGTTTGTACTATAAATAGCTCTGAACCGGCTTAGAGCTCGACCCAACTGACTTGGAAACTTTTACTTTAAAATTCAAATCTCAAAATCTTTCGACACGACGATGGCCATTTATTATTTAACGATACGACAGTTGAAGGATAATGTATCAAGAGTTTTGTACAAATGGCGGTAAGTTTATGAACCAGAAAGAGGTCTTGATATTATACCAAGTCTGGCCATAAATACTGTTACAATTAAAAATAAGAAAGATATTACATTTGAATTTGGAATCCGTCATTTTTATACGATTGTTCATTAAGTTTTCTAATTTTGGCGCCAATACATTGTATGTACAATATTTTGCGATATTAAAAGGGTACTAGTTATTTAAACGAGTGACTGTAAATTAAAGTTTTAAGTGACAAAAATAATTAATTTACGTTATAGTATTACTAAATGAGCGACTGACTGCGAGTGACGAGAAATCAACAGAACAGCAACTTACAAACACTAATTTGAGTTACTTAAAATACAAAATGAGAAGCTTCATAATATTTGAGCGACCTAATATTTGCTTGAGTGTTTGCCTTTGCAAAAGAGGAAATCTGGCGCACGGCGGCCGCTGCCGCGGCACGCTCGCTTCGCTCGTTCGCCTTCGCGCGTTGCGTGGTCGGAGTTCTAACCTAACCTAGACGTTACGAATTTGACAAACTGTTTCTAATATTGAAGTTGCCCTCTCTGTATTTCTAGTTGCTCACTTAGTAATTTAGTCGCACGGCTGGAATTTTAATATCTGAAATGGATTAATCGCAACCCACTTTTTGTAAGATCGTTCTGGATTTTATTATTAATCAATATTCGTCGTTAGTTTAGTTAATTTTTTGCTTACTCAAAATCATACCGCTCAAGTTATTGAAACAGTATCTCATCATCAGTCGCAAAGTTTTTTTTTATTCAATCGTTTTATAATTCCCCATATTAAAATAGAGTGGGGTGATAAAGAGAACCGAATCGCTGTGATTGTATTACACAAAGTTGGTATGGAGCCAAATGCAATTTTTAAATCTCTCCATACGCTTGGTATTAGTCAAATGTTTGTGTACCGGGCTATTAATAGGTACCTACAATGAGACCTCCTCTGTTTGTGACAGAAAAAGATCTGGCCGTCCACGTAGTGTTCGTACGAAAAAGGTGGTCAAAGCAGTAAGGGAAAGAATTCGAAGAAATCCTGTCCGAAAGCAAAAGATTTTATCTCGGGAGATGAAGATAGCACCCAGAACCATGTCGCGTATTTTAAAAGATGACTTAGGACTTGCAGCCTATAAGAGACGCACTGGTCATTTTTAAACTGATAATTTAAAAAAGAATAGGGTGGTAAAATCTAAACAACAACTGAAGCGGTACGCAAAGGGTCAAGGGTCAAGGTCACAGAAAAAAATTGTTTACGGATGAGAAAATCTTTACAATTGAGCAACATTTTAACAAACAAAGTGACCGTATTTATGCTCAAAGCTCTAAGGAAGCTTCCCAATTAGTCGACAGAGTGCAACGTGGGCATTATCCGAGTTCAGTGATGGTTGGGTGGGGTGTTAGCTATGAAGGAGTGACAGCCATATTTTTGTGAAAAAGGTATCAAAACATCGGCACAAGAGTATCAAGATACCATTCTTGAGAAGGTAGTTAAGCCCCTTAACAACACCATGTTCAATAACCAAGTATGGTCCTTCCAACAAGACTCGGCGCCGGGTCATAAAGCTCGGTCCACGCAGTCTTGGTTGGAAGTGAACGTTTCGGACTTAATCAGAGCTGAAGACTGGCCGTCGTCTAGTCCCGATCTTAATCCACTGGATTATGATTTATGGTCAGTTTTAGAGAGCACGGCTTGCTCTAAACGCGATGATAATTTGGAGTCCCTAAAACAATCCATACGATTGGCAGTGAAGAATTTTCCCATGGAAAGAGTGCGTGCTTCTATTGATAACTGGCCTCAACGTTTAAAGGACTGTATTGCAGCCAATGGAGACCACTTCGAATAAGCTTTTTATATTTTAAATTGTTTTAACACACTGTAAAAGTAATAAATATTATTTGCAATAAAATATTTGTTTTTTTCTTCGTGACAATATTTATGGCAAGTCTAGGTATTATAATCTATATTAGTTTTTAATCTTCTGTATTTTATGATAACTTTATAAAGATTTATTTATAATCTATACAAAATTAATTTGAGTGTAAGATGGCGAAACTGGGCTGAGATAATGTGAGCTGTTGTGAATTTAGCGAGAAGAGACTTCCATATTTGTTTCGCAATGTCGTAAGATGTTCATACTCCATGTTGTAAAAAAAAACTTGTGTATAAAAATAAGCAGATAGTAACTTAATTTGTATAAGTCTAAATAACTAAACTATTATGATAAGCAATGATGTACATATATGATGTATATGTCCATTTAATAAAATATATGTTTACCTACCATTTAATTTTAATTTATTTATTTAAGGTTCACCCACAGCACATATATGGACATAGATACATTGAGTCTTATGGTAATATTCTAATATATATGCCAATTACGGGAAAACACAACATTGACAAAAACACGCCAGATTATTTATACATTACTACAAAGAGACACGTTATAAAAACAATAGCACGCAGTACATCCAATACATACATACAATACAACGGAAAACATAACAACAGAAGTAAACCAGGAATACATATACACGAAGTTAGCTTTTTGGACAACTGACTTGATCAGGAGACTTGATAGCACGTAGGGAAGTCAAGATTCTCGATTTAAATTTCGCCTTGGAGTCACCAAATATATCTGTCTCAGGAATGGACTTAATAAGTGAATTCAGGTTGTCACACATCTTCGCTAGTGGGGAGTTGCGACCTATGTTGGTACGGGTAGAAGGGCGATGGAACAATCTGGTGAGGGGATACCGTGGAATGTTGTGCGGAACACTCAAATAAATGCGCGATAGTAGTTCACTACAATCAATATGGCCGTTGACTAACTTGTATAGGAACAAAAGGCTATGCATAACTCTTCGTTGATATAGTGAAGTTATATTGAAGAATGTCAGGCGTTGTTGGTATGGGCACCTATGAGATATGCCGGGGGCCAAAAAGCAAGGTGTTTGGTGAAAGCCCGCTGCACGCTCTCTAGACGCTGGGAATGTATAGAATAAAACGGATTCCAAACAACGCTGGCGTATTCCATCTTGCTGCGCACTAACGCATTATAAAGAACGATTTTAGATTTTACAGATCTAAATCCTTGAGTATTCCTTTTTAGAAAACCTAGTAGCTGGGCAGACTTTTTAACACAACTATCTATATGTTGCCTAAAAGTTAATCCCTCATCCATTATCACTCCGAGATCCCGAATTTCACTGACCCTGGTAAGTGTTACGTTATTAATTTTATAAGATGTTACGCTGGCTTTTTTTTTCTTGAAAATTTTATATGAAAGCATAAACAAACATAAGCAAATTACAATAAAGAGTCGTTAGTAGCCTCATCGTTCCGATCAAAGTTGATAATGTGGCGCAAACACCTAAATATGACTTCCTCCTATAAGCATATAATATCACAGCTTATACAATTCTTTACATATACAGGTAATACGGTAAGGTGATCCTTCAATTATGATTCATTTCCTAAAGATAATTACGCTGTCGACCCTCGTCAATATTGTGGGAATCATTAATGAAGCTCACACAGCGGAATAGGCAATACAGTTGGTGTTGATAAATCGATGCTTCGACGTCTAAAGTGAAGAGCAAATTTCTTCTCCGTCGTGGAAACCCGAGACCCCTTCGAACTCGTAATTGACTAACCGTTTTCTTGAGGAATTTTTGTAATATATTTCTTAAGATGACTTCCAAAAATAGAAAAGGTATCGGTTATTTTTATTTAAGTGTGGCATTGTAAAATTTTTCTGTAATGTAGCAATGTGAACATTGTTTTAGAGCGACAATTTTGGATTTCAAATTAGCTTGCTATCGTGTCAGACCTAACACACAACATAACAGATTTAGGACAATAGATTCAGATTAGTAATCAACAGTCTGCGTGTTTAGAGGGCTTATGTTACAACAAAAAAAAACTTTAAATATCCGATTTTTGTAACAAGAGATTTTCTAATTCTAACTAAAACGTTTCCAACCTTTGTCCAAATAAAAGAGCTGTTGCTGAATTTCGACGATGACTTGACTTTTATATCCCAGCGACATGTTACAAAAGCCTTTGCCCAACCCTTGTTGCCTGAGACAGTGACTTGACAACATAACACCTACGGAGCGGGACGATGCGACAGCTTTGTTTATTTTCCCATCGCAAGAAATAGATCGAGCCCAAGATAGTACGCCTATTGTCACACTAAAAACTTGTGCCTACTAATACGTACCGTGGGAAATTCAACTTTAGACTTTGGAATAAATATTTTATTTCATGTTCCACGGAAGTTCAGCGAACTTTCTCCCTTAGTAAAATTTTTGATTACTTTCTTACCTAATTAATATTATATCTTCATCAGTTTTTACGCAGATTTTTCTGGAAAAGATACGTATAGGGCAGATATGATAAAGTGGTAGTTTGCACAATAACAGAGTTCACAGCCTATTTCTCCCGGTTGAAACTTTTATTGAACGTTCAATATTTTAAAATTTAAGCGGCAATCGCTGCTTTTTTTATAATAAAATATCGGTTCGATTCAATACAAAATGTTCACAAAGCCGAGCCTTTTCAAACACTGCTATTATTATTACCAACACAGGAACAATCAAATGTAACAGTCATCTTCAATAACATTCTGTTATTCTACGATACGTGAAAGCAATAATCATATTGATTACGTCCGTTGTTCGGATGTTTCCAAATATCAGGATATTTAAAATAACGAGACAATAAATTGAACAATACATCCAGTAGGCCAGTAATGAAAATGTTCGTGTAATCCAATCTGTACACATAAACGCGTCGTTTATTCCATTGTCGATTTCAGCGTTTTCGTCTTAAAAGCGACTCTGATTTATGTTTTGTACGTTGTATGTTTTTATTTTTATCTTATTTCAAAAATACAGCTTTTAAATTTGGGTTATTTTTCTCGTCATTGTATGGACATTGTCGCTGATGGGAATCAGGTCCTCGAAATTGAAATTTCAATGATAATCATCGTAGGTATAAAAATAGCTTATAATTATCATTAAAATTTCAATTTTAGTGTCATACTATTAAGTTATATTCTTATTCATTGCATTAAAATCCCGTGACGTGCCGTGCCGCCAGTGGGCGTAGGCTCTAAGTCGCCCACATAAAAATACAACAATAAAATCCACCACTTACGTATTGTACAGTGCACTGGCTGCATCCGACATTGGATCAGTCAGAACATTGTTGCAACAGCCTATAATTCTATTGCGTTTCAAAAGAGGGTCCCTTAGGGATTCGTTCCGCACAGTATCCATCAAAATATGATAAACGTCATCAATTACGTGAGTTGTATAATTAAAATTATATACTGACACATTACGCTGAAGCCACTATAAGTGTTGCAAAAACTGCTAATGAAATATCTTAATCTTTATATATATAATTCGACTGTACCTACGTGTGTATGTCACTGAACTCCTCCTAAACGGCTGGACCAATTTGAATGATTTTTTTTAATGCGTTTGGGTGGCGCCCTGGATGGTTTAAGATAAGATAAGATAATTTTTATTTGCTCAAACATGAGTGTACATACATACAAAAACAATTGTCAGCATATATGCAAGATGTTAAAGTAACAATAGAGATCATCATGTTTGCCATGATCAATGGCATACAAATATTAATACAAAAAAAAAAAAAAAAAAAAAACTATTATTATTATATAAGTAATTACATTAAATTATGTAGAATGTTGAAAACCTTCTGCCAAAAACTCATTAATATTATAATAGGCTATATCTGCTAGAAAATTCTTTACTTTATTTTTGAACGCTACATCACTTAAATGCTTCCAAATTTTTGGCAGTTTATTATAAATTTTTGGAGCCATGCAAAAGACACTTTTCCGCATAAGTGCAGTCCTATATTGATGTAAGCAAATCATAGTATTGTCACGCCTATCACGTGGAAATAGATCTGCCATGCGAGTATAAAGGTGAAGGTTGTACCGTAAGAACATTGCATTTTCTAAGATGTAAACGGATGGTAATGTCAATATTTTATATTTTTGAAAATATGGTTTGCAACTCTGTGTAGTTTCAAGTTTGAACATGGACCTAATGCATCTCTTTTGAGTTTTAAATATTAGTTCCTTGTCTGTTGAGTTACCCCAAAAGATAATGCCGTATCTTAAGATACATTCCACCATGCCGTAGTATGCGGCAAGTAACGCATCTACACTAATTACTGCTGACAGTTTATACAGAGCATATGTTGAGGTACTTATTTTCTTACAGATGGTCTCTATATGTGCCTTCCAATTTAACTTATTGTCAATGATTAATCCTAAAAACTTAGTTGTATTAACTTCGTCAATGCTATTATTATTGTAGTTTATGTCAGAATTATTAATAAATGTCAAGGAGCGTTGGCTAAAGTGCATGATTTTAGTCTTATTAAAGTTTATTTTTAAATTATTATTGTTTAGCCATTCTATAATTGCGGATAATGAAGTATTAATGTCATATTTATATGTATCTGTATTTTTACATGCAATAGTCACTAGACTGTCGTCAGCAAAGAGACTCATAGGTTGTACAGTTGATTTCGGCAGATCATTAATATATAATATAATATATATAATATTTAGATTCACAATTGGACCCGGTAGGTGGCGCTGCTGTCGGAATGTCACCAAATTTTTAGGGCAAGACGACGTCTGCCAGGTCCGCTAGTACATATATATAATTCTTCTGTACGTGTGTTTGTCACCTAACTCCTCCTAAACAGCTGGACCGATTTGGATGAAATTTTGTGTGTATATTTCAACGGGTTCCTGGATGCTTTGAATATACAATTGGACCCGATAGGGGCGCTGCTTTTCCGGGCTGCCGGGTCCACTAGTAAAATTATAATTATTTACCAGCAAACAGAAACATTTCGTAAAATATTAAAGGTTTTCAATAAGCTTTTCATGATTAGGTGATCGTGACGATTTAACAAAGTTCTTAGAAACCCAACTTCCTCGCTCACTGAAAGGGTTCCTTTTAAATTCAGGCAGTAAACTATTCTGTAGAAAGGGTTACCTACCTACACGTGAATGTGTTTTCACTGTGCGCACGGTAAATGTGAGTGAAAAGGGGGGGGGGGGGGGGAAGGGATACATCTCGGCCTTGTCACGTACGCGACAAGTGTCGTAAGTCGCTGACAATAATCGGATTAATTCCAATACAAAATTTAAGAGCTCAGAAAGAGGAAAGAGTTGTTCTAGAAAGTAATACTTTAGGCGGAATGAAAAAGCATGACTCAAGGTTTTGTTATTCCATGTTGATATATATTTTTTAATACTTTTCTAACGTTCACTTTATTGCTTTGACAGTATGAACTTAGATGGTCTAGCCCTAACTTTTGGATGAATAAGATTTTCTTCTAGACTTACGTTTTATTTAAGGCTACAATAAATATGTGTACATACAATAAAATAGTTATTTGTGCAACAAGAGAGCAAAGTCGTTTTTTGCTGCGAGTGCTGATTTTGAATCCTGAGCAAGCGAAGGATTCAACAATTGAATCACGAGCGTAGCGAGTGATTTTAAAGTTGAATCCTGAGTGTGGCGAGGGATTCAAAGGCACGAGATGCAAAAATCTACTTTTCACTTCAGCAGCGAGAACACTTTAGGAGATAAAATAATAAACAGGAATATATTGAAATAACTATTTATTTTGAATCAAAATAGGTAATTAACATTGTAGGTAGAGGTACCAATTCAATAAAATGGAACATTTTAAAAGTTAAAAGTAAAATTACTGCAATTCTGCAAATTAAAAGTAACAGATTTATTTGGCAACGTTATAGTTGCATTGAGTTGAGTTGTTTATCTGGGTTTAAGGTTTCAAATAAAAATAAATATGCATAAATTAAATAAATTATCCATGCATGCATTTAATTTATGCATTATTTATTTTGCATAAGTTTATTTTTAAATTACATTAAAAGACATTATTATCTTTTTGCAAAATTTCTTTAGTTAGTACGAAATTCCGAACGTGTTTGTCTTTGAGGTCGAATTCAAAATCTGAACTTCGAAAGGGCTGGTCTTTGTCTCTCTCTTTCTAATGGCGGGAAAGCGATAGTGTGAATGTTTCGAATTGTATGATTAACCCAAGACTGAATAAGATATTCGCGGCTTTCTGAAAAAAAACTTAAAAAGTTACTTGGTCTCACTCAGTGAGCAAAATCGCATTTTGCTCACTGATTTCAGGCAGCAAAATCTACATGTTTGAGCTACTGAAGTGAAAATACTATTATATTATGAATGTTATGTATGAATGTTATAATACCAGCAAGAATCAATTACACGGGCAGCGGATCCAGACCGTTCGATGTGTCTCGTGAAACACAAGTCTGCATTACATTAGACGACACACAGCTTTACATACTACCCGCGCTACACTTTACGAAGTCTTAAAGATTTTGATCTACTAAATGGACGAAAAAAGATCTATATTACAGTAGATATTAAATCCATTGAGTATGTATGTTTCTTAACTCGGCTCAGCTACGAGTAAATAATGTTATTATTACAAAAGCATGACTTATGACATTCAGTAGTCTCTCTCATCACGTTCATTTCTTTTTTTCTCTCTTAAAATAACATTCTCCCACACCAGGATTTCTCCTGTATCGTGGGTGCGTTTACAGACACAAATCTTCACATGCACAAACATCCAAACCCGGAACAACTATCTGTAGGCCATACAAATATTTGTTCCGTGCGGGAATCGAACCCACGACCCGTAGCGCAGAAGCCGATCGCACAGCCACTGCACCAAACGTGTCGTCAAAAACCAATTGAAAACCTGTTTCTACAACTAAACATAAACAATTTCCCTAGGTTATTTTTTTCGCTGTTTTTATATCGCCGCGTCTTCCCCCACCTGGCCACTGATCCACCCGAGTTTTTCTTGCCGTATTTATTTGTATACAAGTCTTATATTATTTTCGAATGGTAGCTTCAAAATTATGCGTCAGAAAAACCTTTTCTATTCTTCCAAACCTTTTGTCCCCTCGTTTACATGAGAACGGATAATTTAAGCATTAAACCGTGGGCTTTCATGTAAATCTGCCAAATATCAGCCAGTTGGTTGTTATCGGTTATCTCTCGGGCCCTCTCGCACAAACACACTCAAGTATGAATACCTAGACGAAGTTAAACATCGCTTTATAAAACTTAAGCAACAAAAGGCACTTCCTACAGAATAGGGACGGAAGGTAGAGAGGGTTTTGTGGTTCCCGATTAATATAAGCTACCTCATCTCGGTAAAGGTGTTATAGAGCTGGTTTCATATAAGGAGAATGGGCAGGGATAGGATTCGCCGGCGCTTTGATAGCGCTATTTAACTGGAAAAAAATCCTTAACGCCAAACCATGAAATCTAACTGCTTCGGTTTCCAGAAAAAACCGCCATATACTTAACAGTTAAATGAGTATATTTACGCGAGCAGGATGAGACACAAATTGAAGACAATCGGCCGATGAACAATAGATCAATGTCTGACCTACAATTCTAAAACCGTTCAATAACAATAGGGTTCATCTATTTAGTCTGCATGGAACATAAATTAACCTGCAGTCACTTTACGTAAAGTCTGAAAGTAGGGCGGGAGAATGTTGAGACACTTAATTATAACTAAGTGCTTAGTAAGGCAAAGTTAAAAGTTCATTTTTCTTATCTTAAAGACCTAAAAAAGAACTACGTGTAGTACGACACAACTAAGTCGCATCGGCAAACTTCGTAAAGCCGATCACTTCCGAACTGAATGCGACTTCAAGACTACTAATGTTTTTAATACTGCAGTAAAAATGATCTTTACGCTGACGCTATAAGTGTGAGTGGCGCGAAAATGAGCGACTGCCATTTATTGTTCGATCATGTTTGCCGATGCGACTTCTTAGCTGTGTCGTATTGTACGACACTTAAAATTTAAAAATTAAAGAATTAAAATGGATTACAAGAAAGATATTTGAAATTAAAACCATTATTCAGGTAGTTGGAAGCGACCCAGCTTTCAAACTAATTAGTTTGTCCGACATTTACTGCAAACTGCAACTATTGCAAAACAGGGAGGGGAAAAAATGTGCTGAGAGAGCAAAGTTGGAAAACATAGATATTATTCAGGAACAAAAGGTTCTGAATTGCGACAGCAATGAGAGTTCCCAAGAGCTTTCTGTGGAATTTGTACAACCAGAGGCCGTTTTAATAAACCTTTTCATTTCTGTATGACCATACAATTGTTAGCGTTCCATGTACAAGGCACACACACAACGCTTTAGTTTATTTATTGTTTTGTTTTTGTGCTATATTTGGGCAGTTCATGTAATATGTGTTTATCCGTATCTATGATCCAGTTCACGTTTTCATAAGTCGTTAGTTTCAGCGATATAGCATAGATATTTAGAAAAATGTATATTTCCTGAGATTACCCCTCGTTTACTACTACTATTAAGTAGGTAGTTTTTGGAAAAAAATATTGTAAATACTGTAGCAGCAAATATAGATGAAAATCTTTAAAAAATAGTTTAAAATAATATATATATGTTTATAACGTGTCAAAAACAATTTAATTTATTAACAACTTGTATTCACAACTTGTTTTTAGTTCTAAAAGAGAATTAGACATTTAAATAAAATTAAAGCAAACTATCTAGGCAAATGAAAGGTTCAAACAACGTTAAAAACGAGTTAGAAACTACCTTTATTCATCAACACAACGTATAACACTGAGACATTTAAGTAATTAGCGCCCATTAGCCTATATCACATTTGATTCAATCCCCCACACGACGAAATAACTCACCGACAGCTCATTCTATGAAACAAAAACACCTCCAGGCAGAACCAATCCAAATTAATCATAGCTGTTGTGTTATACCAGGTTCACACGATTGGATTCTATTTGATCAACTGCCAAATCGCATGCGATTTGAACCGTCTGAACAGACTTTCAATCAAATTGAATCAATTTGAAGAAACAAAATGTTTCAATTTTTGTTGTTCAACTAAAATCGAACCGTGTGAACCCGCTATCACGCTAGTACTGTAAGCCTAGCACGAACGTTTGACGTATAGTATCGTAAACCTATGGCTAATGTAAGTGAATTTTTTATCGAAAATACAACTGTTTTATAACATTATAGTTTTTTATTGCGACACGCTCAATTTGTATCATACATAGATATGAATAAAGTTTTCAATTTAGTTAAATAGTATGTGCAAAACGAGTATTAATGATTCAAAATTCGTAACTCGACAGCATTCGTGCTAGGCCTACTGGAGTTTATTCAAATATCGTAGCGGCGTAGCACCGTAGCCTACATCCACAATAATACTCGTAACTCGTAGCTCAAGGACGGGCGAATTATGATGTAGAAGGCAATCGCCAGTTTGGTGCTACGACGTCTCGTGTACCCAAACCATGATCATTACGTCATCTAGAACAGCTGATAGCTGCCAAAACAATAAAACAATACTGCGGTTGTTGAATAAAATACGAGTAGTTTTACGAGACGTTCATTTTGGAAATAGTCACTTTTACTCTGTCATGTGCGTATTTGGTTGTGCTTCAAAATTTTAGTATTGGTTCCAGTAAAGATGCTAATAAGATGCACACAGTCCCTAGTTCAGTACTTTTCATATGCAGTAGTAAATATTAACGAATGAGGCGGGACTACGCCTCGTTACTACTTAGTAGGGAGGTATAACAGTGGATCGGACGATCACAGTACATGAATAATGAAAAAGCTGATTGTATCAGTTACAAGAAATGCGGCGTGTGTGTTTGTATTGAACCAAGGAAACAGTATAAGGAAAATGACGTGTGTTAGTTAACGTAAGTTGCCGTTGTTCGTGACTGTGGTGAGAGCACGAACAGATGATTGCTCACTCATGAATCTTCACCGTGATCATATTAGTGCGATTTTATATTATTAGCCAGACCCAGAACTTATTACTATGGAGATACAGAAAAGGTGTCATTTATGTCAACGTCTAGACCAGAGGTCCCCAACTTCTTTGTCTCGTAGACCACTTGCGATGGTTTTCGGTTTTGGTTCTGCTTAGCTAATATTGCATTTTTGCAAATTCATCGACTTCAAATATGTTTTTGACTGATTTGTAATTGTAGTGAGGTGTAGTGCGAAAAATCAATAAAAAACACACGTTAAGTTTTATACATTTATTAATGAAATTCATATTAAAATGAACCTAAATAATATTTAGTATCTTACCTATAACTTACATAAATTCACTAAGAGAAAAAATATGCTTTTTTTGGGTTATTTCATTAATGGAAAGTCAAAATTAAAGTCACGACCTGCTTAAATGAAATTCACTATCGTGGACTCCCGTTTACATCTCACGGACCCCCAATTTTTTTTTCACTCACATGGACCCCTTGTAGGTCGTCGTCGACCCCTGGGGGTCTATATAGATCACTGGTCTAGACAGATAGTTTTTATCATATTCTTTCTGTTTTACTGAAAGCTAGATTCAAAGCGGTGCCAAAACTTGGCGAGCTGGAATGCCTGATGCTACAGTCAGTTATAAAAGTGTCCAGTGATATTTCGCTTCACTTCACAAGGGGTGAAGCAGGTTATTCGTTCGTACCTCACTATATTCCAGTATTCCTCAATTAAAATGCGAATTTTAAATACACTTTGGCTTCGACGTAAAACCAAAGCTCTGGTTTGTATGTTTTATTTTTATTCCTAGTAGCTAGCTACCGAACGCGAAATATGTACAAATATATGTTTTGTAAACCACGAGCAGTAAATTCTGTGAATAGGGAAATAAAAACATTTAGATGAATGCATAAATCGACAAACTTAATCAAGAAGGTTCGTTCTGTCACGGGTTCCTGAAAAATCTCGTATAGCGAAGCAAATTGCGGCGGATTTTTATTCGAGCTGGCCGGCAATCTGTTTGCCTTCTTCACTTCATGAAAAATTTATCAGACGATCCGTAGAGATACTCAACGACGACCCTGACGAAGCAGATAGTTGGATTTTACTCTTTATTCCCTACTAGCTGTGTTTTCACGGTTCTGCCCGTAGCCTCTGTTACTCAGTGATAATGAAGCTTTCTAACGGCAAAAGAATTATTGAAATCGGTCCAGTAGTTTTTAAGTTTATTCGTTACATACAAAAATCGAAAAATACAAATCTTTCCTCTCTATAATATTAGTATAGAAGTATAGATTTAACTGAAGATGCTTCGAAGTAAACTTTTAAATATAAAAATTAAAAGACAACTTGATGCCTCGTCACAGTTGCGATACTCTGCTGTAATGAGCGGTTTTTACATTCGTGTAACTGAAGTTGTTTATCTCAAGGTTAACATTTTTATTATCAACGTTCGCTTTTGAAACAAAACATCAAAGTTGGAAATTCCAAAAAGTGTCTTCTATATAAAATGTTAATGCGTCCCAATAAAAAAACACCAAACTAAACGAAGGCCACACACTGTTTACGTTGAAACAACATCGACGTATTTGAACAGCTATTTCACCCACATATTATTATAGTCTGTTTATACGACCACAGCGAAGATGTATTGGGATATTCTGTCGGCGTGAGCGTTCGAAAGACACGGTCATAGTTACACAAATAGAAAATATCTGCAAGTGGAGCGTGTTTAGTGGTGGCAAGCGCGACTACTGATCGAAAGGTCCTGGATTAGATCTCTAGGTCGGGCAAAGTGTTATTGGGTTTTTTCATTAGGAATTTTTCAGTAGCAGCCCGGAGTCCGGTTTTGTGCCCGGTTAATGGCAATAGTCTCGCCCCCTATTATATGGGACTTAAACGTTACGGCGAAATGAGGGTGTTACTATACCTCTGCCCAACCATTCAGGGAAGACAGCCGTGATGTTATGTTGTGGAGCGTCATAATACATCGATAGCTTTTCTTATTTCATTAATATTTGTAACATGTCGATTTTATTTAATGAACACAAATAATACAACATGCTTCATGTTGCAATATTTACAGAAAAATGCTTTGTTTGTATGCGGGCAATATCAGCTCTATTATTCGGATTGATGTGATTTCTAACAGATTGAAAGCGTTGCTAGGTTTTATATTTTATATCAAATTAAATATGTCAATAAATGTATTGCAAATGGGTTGACTAAAAAATTTCAGTCCAGAATATGATTAATTAAATATATTTTTTTAACAACTGTTGGGTAGGTTCATCTATTTTGTACGTATTTACGGTTTAAACTATAAATCCCTCAGTAATTAAGTTGCAGGAATAAGATGGCAGTCGCTAAGTTTAAGAATAGGATTATTCAGCCTCATTTAGCTAGACTGTTACCAAAAAAGTTAGGAAAAGGCTATTTTGATGATACTTTAACATTAATGAACTCTTCTTCCACCGGGTGTTATTAACCCCGTCTTTCAGGAACCCGGCTGACAGGGTCCGTGTAAAAACTCTATTTACTATTTAAATTTCACACCAGAATTATGCGCTGCGCATAGCAAACGGTCCACTTTGAAACTAAAATTACAATAACAAATCAATATCTTATGTTTAAAGTTATTGGTATTCTTAAACGTCATAGAAGTTCTCTTTGTTCCAATCTTTTGTAGATACTGACCTAGTTTTCATATGAATTTGGTATTACATTTGAAAATAAAATGATAAACAAAATGTTAAATTCATAAACTTAACATTATTTTTTAATAATGAAAATAAAACTAACTTAAATAAATTACATAATGATCAAACATTTATATGCAAAATGAGATCTAGTTTTAGATGAATTACCTAATGTTTATTTATGGGAAAGCTAAATGAATAATACGCAATTGGGGACAAATAAATAATGATATTATTAAGATAATATTACTACATTGAACTAGCAGCAAATAACGTAAGTACCGCTTACAAACATTGTGTAAATAAAAAAATCTCTCGTTTGAACTATTCATTACAATAGAAAAATATACTTAAGTCCGCCTACTTGCTGAGCGAGGACTGCTAAGTTTGCGTCAAATTGTTTCGAAGCGTTTGGCCGACGATAACGGAATTATTTGACCGCCGGCTACCGCTCCGATTCCATTGACAATGGAACGACAACTATGTAGCGAGTTAGCTCATAGCTATGTAGCTCAGGTTATCATTCTTTACTTTAGATTACAGCATGACTGCTTTAACCCAGTTTTAAAGTTATCTAACAACAGCAAACAAGAAGTATAAGTAGTACAAACGAATAATTATTTAACTAGGGACGTCTGATCTTTTAAACTTTGAACAGGATTTCTAGAAAACAATTAAAAACTTCGGCAATCACCTAACAATTATAAGGTTGAAAATTTTTCTTAAGACACGTCGGAAAACCAAAGTAAAATGTAATTTTGGCACAAGACATATCGCCTGGCTCTCGCCCAAATCGCAGAGCTTATAGGATTCAATCGATGAAAGATTTACAGGTATTATCAGTAAGACGAGAAAATAGCTCGGTTAATATTTCTGGCTTTATAAATCACAACATTCATTAACTGCCTCGTTGGTATAGTAGTGGCAAGCGCGACTGATGATCGAGAGGTCCTGGGTTCGATCCCAGGTCGGGCAAAGTGTTATTGGATTTTTCCGAGTGAAATTCCTAAGTAGCAGCCTGAAGTTTCGATTTGTGCCCGGTTGATGGCAATAGGTTCGCCTTCTGTAACATGGGACTTAAACATGTAACAGCGAAATGAGGGTGTCATTATACATCTCTGCCCAACCCTTTGGGAAATACAGGCGTGATGTTATGTGTTGTTCATTTAAATTCCATTAACTGAATATTAAATACACTTTGCACAGCGAAGCGAAGCAAAATTTCAAATATTATATTATAGGTATATCCACATAAGATCCGCGCCTCAGCACAATATATCACAATGGACTGCGGTCGTTATATGCAAACAAACAAGCAGACCGGCCAAATTGGAACAAACAGAGAGTATAAGAGAAACTGTTAAAAATTTAGTTCACATTCGTCTTGTAATGAAAGAATA
Source organism: Amphipyra berbera (assembly GCA_910594945.2). NCBI lineage: Eukaryota > Metazoa > Arthropoda > Insecta > Lepidoptera > Noctuidae > Amphipyra > Amphipyra berbera. The sequence goes on from OU343125.1 coordinate 14,134,576, forward strand.
ACAAACGGATCTAATGTATAAGGGAAACATTTGAACTTAGAGTGTGAATGAGAAACTGTAGGCGGGGTATCATAGTGGGTTTCGATAAATATGAATTACATATAGTAGGTACACTATGGATTTAAATTATCTGGTTGGAAGGTGGGTAACTGAAAAGGTAGTAAAAGTTATTCCCCATTCATAAATAAAATATTTGATTTGTACACCCTGCAATAAATAAAGAGTTATCCATTGTCTGATAAATTTTATCTTTGTGGTTTGGCACGCTGCCAATGGTGGTTTACTTTTAAATAATAAATCTCCAACTGATTTGACTGGTGTTTGAGTTTGTATAGGTTCTGTGATTTTGTATTTTATTGGGACAAGTCCGTCATATGCTCCCAACCAGTCAGAATCTACAATGGTGATCAACGAGAAAAACATCGAAACAAGCTATCCAGGAAAATGATTTAACTGTCTTGGAACCCGCAACAATATTAATTAGAATAAAAACCGGCCAAGTGCGAGTCGGACTCGCGCACGAAGGGTTCCGTACCATTATAGAAACTGCAAGAAAGTCATGGGAGGAAGAAAAATAGTTTCTACTTTTAGCCGTATCTAACAGGAGCCATACAAGAGCAATAGGCCGTAGGCATAAAAATAGATATATAGGTGCAACTGTCATGTATGTTCACTGTGTACAGGTGTAGGTATTTAGTTCCACGTGATAAGGGCAAACCTTTAACTATCTACTAAGCATAATTCCATACTGATGAGTTACTTTGTACAGTATAAAATTAGGTACGAAGAAATTAAACCTGGAAGTGCTGCTGTGAGCGGAGAATTGATAAACAGAGATGAAAATTTTCAACTATGAGAATAATGAATTTAAATTATTTTTCAAAATCTGCAGATATGACAGCAGACTTCCTGGCATCTGGCACGAGGCCAACTAGTGCTACAAAATTATAATGAATCAACTTTTCCGGCTGATTAATGAAGACGCAAACTTTTGTGTACTACGTAGGTACAGTCAGCATCAAAAGTTGATGACCACATTTAGATTTTCAAAATCGCTGTACACCGTATTATACCTAAATCGCTCAACATGACAAGCGCCAGAAATGAATGATTTATCATAAAAGGCCATAAGTAGGTGACCATCACTTTTCAAAAGTCGCTAAATTAAATTATAGTAAAAAAAGCATAACATTCTTCGTCTCTAAAGTCTCTGAACAAATTTTTGACAAAAATAGCATACCATCGTTTATCTCTAAAGTCCCTGAACAAAATGAAATGTTTTTTGGGTTTAATGTGTGTGTATTTTTTTCGGTATATTTGTTTGGTATATAAATTAAGTAGACACATGCACATGTAAATCACGACCCTTTTATTTATTATAAACAAAATTAAATTAAATGGTTCCATAAATCAATACAGTTAATAATTATTATTTGTTTTTATTAAAAATCAACAAATTTAAACTTTCATAATCAAAACAAAAACAAGGTTTAATTTTTTATCAATTACAATTACAGTTATGATTAGGCTTAAATATTAAAAAAAAAGCTTATAAATTAAAAATAATAATAATTGGAAAGTTAAATTCGAAATTTACATCCATTAAAATTTTAACTATTTAGTAACGAGCACTTTTTTAGTTTGCAGTTCAGCTACTTTTGATAGTATAAGTTTACACGCTACGTATCCGAAATAAAGTAATGTTCAGTAACTTTTGTTATTTATGATGTTAAGTTATTTTTGGATATTGCCGTGATTACACTAGCTAACCAAAACAAGCATTTTATATTGTTCAGTGACTTCTGTAAAACTGAATGTTAAGACGTTTTCGGATATTATAACGATCAGCAATTTTTGACAAAATGGTGTTCAGTGACCTTTGACGAGTAGTGTTCAGTTAATTTTGAACTTTAATGATGTTCATTCAATACTGACGCCCTATCTTGTTGAGCGATTTATGGGTGATATAGTGACAAGTGATTTTGAAAATCTAAATGTGGTCATCGACTTTTAATGCTGACTGTACCTTTTACTAATTTAAAACCTGTCACCACTCCACGCGTCTATAGCCTATGGCGCCTGATGAGGGTGAGTCCAAAATAATGTTCTATACTTAGCATTTAGTTACCTAGGGACGTTCACAATACTCATTGTCAATTCTACATTTTTATTCTTATTACTCTTTGTCCGAATTTCAATGGCCGTTTAATTAATAGTTTTTCCATCAGTTTTCTGTTTTCACAACTACCGCGACAATGTAAATGTGTATATATCGTAAACCAAGCGTTTTAGTTCAACGTTGTTTCAAATATGGCGCACATAATTAATTTCCAGAGGTTAAATTAAATTCTGACTCTGAACGCTTTTGATTGGTTTCACCCATATTTCTGGTTATGAGAGTAGAAACGAAGGAAATAGAAAAGTTATATTAAATATCCATAATTTATTTTAATTTTTTTGTACCTCTCTTTTCGATGCTGTTCTCTTTGACCCAAAGGTTGACTGGTAGAGAATGCCTTGTGGCATTAAGTCCGCCTTATGTACCACCATTGTGCATTGAAGTATTAAATAAATAAATAAAAGTTCAGATAAACCCAGCTATTGCTTAAGTTGACTCTTAACTGCTATGGCAATCACAGAAGGCATATTTTTCTATTTGTTACTCTTATGTGAGTTTATTTGTTACATTAACCTGCATTATTCTCATTCTATTTCTCACACTACTGTAATGGAATTGTAATGAACTACTATTTTAAAAAGAGAATTCATGGAGTTTCTTGCCGGCTCTTCTCCATAGAACCTACCTTTTGGAACCGTGCACCTAGTCGTGACGTTTTAAAAGTGCCTGAAATCTGGTCTATTTGAAATAAAAAACTTTGACTTTGACTTTGACTCATCTTGAGACAAATACACCGCACCGTGCAGATAAACAGGCCAGTTCCCAAGAACCATTAATCTATCTAACTAGCTCGGTCTTTCTAGATTAATTCTGTTTCAGATACAAAGCAATTAACACACTATTCTATGTACAACGTTGTAAACTTTAAAGCTATTTGAATATCCGTCTTAATTAACTTAATATAAAGGATTAAAGGTGGGTGTTAGTTCGATAGATATTCGCTTTGACTAGTTATATAGAAACTCAACAAAGGTAGGTAAATTGATGTTTCAACGTAAACCTGAGTTCAATTTTGTCGATTTCGCGCACCATTTGGCGGATTATCGAAGCTTCTGTAATGTTAATAGTATGCAATGATTTCAGGTAAGTGCTGTCGGCAGTGTGCTCAGTGAAGCATGCGTAAATTGTAGTTATTACTGGGAATATGGTGATCTAGCAATTTTAGTAGGTATCTACCGGTTAGGCCCTGCCACGTCTGCCGGGGTTGCGGTGCATGCTTTTGCGAATCCCGCGACCCCGGCCGAACGGTGAGGAAAAGGAACAACGTTGGTTTTTAGCCGGTAAAAGTCCGGCAGACCCCCTCGCCTTCCCGGGCTAGGGACATCCATGAGGATTTACCAAAGAGATAAAAAAGGGGCCGTGCCACGTCAACTGATTGGTGCTAATCAAACTTTATATGACTTTGTTCAATAACGTTTGAAGGTTTCAACCAGTATAAGATATTTTATACAAGGTTAGTCGGAAAGGGGGTACTAAGCCGCGGGCCACTTAAAGTATCACTGATGACTATTTTAAAGTAAGTGTTAAAGTTTTAAAATTCGATAATTTTTATTTGCATGCAAAAAGATTTTTATTATAGTTTTTTCAAAAAAAAAAAACATACCTGCTTTAGTTATGAATTCAAAAAAATAATTTTCTAATCCGTTACCCCAAATATGACCTAAATAGTAAACACAGCTGATCATAGCTATGGACAAATAGATTTTAGCATATTTTTTACGAAATCTTTGAAAAGCTATTTCTCTTAAACTATCGAGTTTTGGGGAAGTTGTAGAACAAAAGTTATCCCTTATTATGGGTACTTTAACACCCTTTCGGCTTAGTACCGCCTTTCCAACCAACCTTGTATAATAAACTAGTAGTCACCTCTACCACAGACTAATAATCTATATAGTCGTTCGACGAAGACGTCTAGACAGGTCAATCGTGCGGGGGGCAAGGGGCGAGACGCGGGAAGAGCGAGCCCGAGTTACATACGCCATCTTGTTAGTAGCTCGGGACATGTTTTTAGGGGTTGTCGCGCGCATGTTTTAATGTTTGTAGTTATTTTATATTATATGTAGGTATATGATTGAAAGTGATAGGTAATTATGTTGTAAAAATGGTACATACGACTTGTTCTGTGAAAGATTGCAAATCATCGTCTCGTGTTAACAAGGATCTGCGTTTTCATCAATTCCCGCACACCAAAGAAAGGTAAATACCTATTATTAATATTATTTTAAAGTGTACTGTGAACATTTTGTATTATGAAAGAAGAAACTGATATTATTCGAGTAGGCAAAAATAACCAAGGTAAACAAAAACAAAATGGCGGGTGTAAGATATAGGCCTAGTAAGAATTTAAAAGAGGTATTACTCTATGGAAGTGTAATTTTAATCCATGCAATAATTTAATTAGTAATTTATGAATTGTTAATAATATCTTTGAAACGGTGAGCCATACATCAAAAATAACCAAAATTTTGGGTCCCCTTTAAGAAACTCCCGACATGGGCTCCATAAGCTGATCCCTCGGTCACCCATCCATAAAATGACCTCGATGTCAATTGCTTTACTTTTAGTTTACGAAAATAGTCCTGGTGAATCTGCAACGCGTGATTATGGACAAGTGGACTGTTGGAGTGTTGGTATTGAAACCCAAGATGGTGGGCATTATTTTTGAAGTGAAACTTCTTAGACGGCGTCCGATTTTTATGGGAGAGTAGACAAGAATGAGAGTTCAAAATTGATCTAACATACTTAAATAAATGATTATTACTATATTATTGACTATTATTGAGTTGTGACAACCCTAGCCTTTATACCCTTCCGCGACATTGTCTAGACGTTTTCGGCTTTTACTACGAGATCAAAGGCGTCGCACTACTGTACTTCTTTATACTGTGCCTCTACAGTGCAACGAGTAGTGTTCCAAATTTCGAATTCCAGGCCGTCTTCTCCGAACTGAATTTGAGGCCCCAAATGTACCACGTACAAAGTCATGCGACATTAATGTATTTATCTTTTGACATAGAAAAAATGGTTACGTTACTTCGTAACGTTTAACGTGTAACGTTTTATTTACGTGTTACTTATATTATAAAACTAGCTTTCGCTTGCGTGATTTTTTTTCACCCCCTTAGGGGTTGAATTTCGAGAAATCCCTTCTTAGTGGATGTTTACGTCATAAAATGGACCTACTGTCAAAATTTCAGGTTTCTAACCCCAGCCGTTTAGGCTGTGCGTTGATAGATCAGTCAGTCAGTCAGTCAGCTTCTCCTTTTATAAGTATATAGATATAATATGAAAGCAGATTAAATTAACTTGTTCACCTGGAAACAGATTGCCCATGGGGCCTCGTTGAATAATTTCTAACACATCTAGTCTACCGTTACATTTTAGAATAAACAACTTCTACAAAGTACACTTAAGTACCTGTCTGGCTACTGAATAAAATACTTTTTGAAACCCCCAAACCTCCAAAAATTTTCAATGCTGTCTAGATTAGTTTATTCTTATTTTTCACTACGAATTTCCAAACGAAAATGTAAATTTTACTAACCAACGTACGAATTCAAATTAATTGTAAATGGAATAACAAGAGATATGTAGTTTTAATGAGTACAGTTATGAGAATCGTAAAATAATATTCACATTTTAATTTTCGTTTATTTTCATGTTCTCCTCGTTTTGTTAAATTGTGCAGTCATCAAAAGTTTCGTTTTATATTAAAATTGGTTTTACCTCCAGAGTAAGTTATTACTATTATCGTTAGATATTACTATTATCGTTAGTTATATGCAGAGTAAGTAGGTATTCCGTGGCTCTCGTTAACATTTTGCAATGTTTCTTGATATTACTGGTAGAGGGCTGCTTTTTTGTTATCCATTATTAAGTGTAATGTATTTCTATGAGACGCATTTCTGACTTTTCGAATTCATGTGCGGATTAGAATTTGATTATCACTTGCGCTAACGGTGAAGTAAAACATCGTGAGAATACCTGCATACCTGAGAGGGCTCCATAAAGTTCTCGATGGTGGCCGGCGTGTGCCAATCCGCACCAGGCCAGCATTTTGGACTAGGACTTAGGACTTAGACATTTCCCATTCTGGGAAGAGGCCTGTGCCTAGCAGTGGGAGAGTAATGGGCTGATTAAGCCTTATTATGATTATTATCACACCACAAGGACGGATAAGTCATGATTACATCGTCCTGCTTAATATAGTCACGGTCTTTCCGCATTGTTTGAATTCATAATATGTGTTATAAATAACCTCTTCGTACGATCGGTGACAATCGATCAGAAAAGGGTTCGCACTTTCAATTACACAATTTGTATTTATCCGTGTTTTCGTAGCATTTTTCTTTTTTTCGTTAACAAGGCAATAGCCTTGTTAACAGAGGATTTGCGGATTGTCGTAGGTCAACTGGTAAGATACAAAAGGTATTACCGCTCAGTAATATTTTATAAGATAACGGCCAGTGTTCTGAGTGAGATATGAATGTGCCTGTAATATTCAAAATTTCGATTATCAAAATTATTAGAATTCGTAATTCATTTTATCTCTGTTCAGTGACATTGTTCTCTCTCTCACGATTGTACAGTTCACTGAATATTTAATTTTATTTCTGTGTAGAATTTTCCTTATTCTCAACAACTGACTCGATAGTCAGTTGCTGAGAATAAGGTACAGCGTTAAGAGCATTCAATTTTATTTTATTGCGAAGTTTGCCGTTTATTGTTATGGAGTATTGTTGTGTAATCTGTTCAACAACTCGGGATTATGGTCTCTGTTCGTTAATGTTCCGTAATCATACGCTTTTGTTGTACTGAACTCGAGTCACAATGCAGCTGTTACAACTGAAAAATACATTTTGTTTAAACCCTTCCCTATTCTGCATAAAACAATACTGAATATTAATTTAATAGTTGGATTGTGAATACGATTCTCAATAGTATACTTTCATAGGTTTCTTAACCCCGAATGTTTTACTTTCGGCGAGGAAAGCTGCGCAAAATAATGGTAAGTCAACATTTTCTAAACATCAATTGAATCCCATTTACGAAGTTAACAAAGTTATGTACTTTGATGGGCCTGCACAACTCAGTTAAACCTTGCTGTAGGTATATCAAATGAGAAGGAATGAAACTTCGCACGCGCGAATTTGCACAGTTTCTCAGAAATTTTGAAAGGAACTTTAACATCATTATTTTTGTTTTCAGCTAGCTCCTTCTGTAACTTCTCGTGTTTCATTTGACAGTTTTCTGAGTGCCAACTAAGTTTTAAATAAATATTTTCAATATCAATTTCAATTGTTGTGAAACATTAAAATTACTGTAGAAGTTAGTAACGACGTTACCGTACACCGCTGTGCGGTGGTATTTATCTGTAAGTAAATACAATATATAAAGGTAATTAAAAACATAACCCATCCTTTGAAAATACATCGAATGCATGTAGAGAAATGAACATAACACGTACGTAACAGAAAACTGCATTACATTATCTTTTCTATTACAGATTCCCGTTAAACCAACACGAGTCTGTATCTTATGCATGTTTAATCATGATGCATGACAACGCGCCACAGTCGCATTTGTGGCGGGCGGCGGAAGCTACGCCTGCTACAAGTATCCGCTACGCCGTAGCAACGAGCTACGTATATTTGAGTAGGCGAATAGGTAGTCTCCCCGCTTGTGAAGCTGGTTTGGGGTTTAACTTATTGCAAGGTAGTTAGTAGGTCATTTGGATGAAAGCAGACTTAAAAACTATGCTGCAAGAAAGGAACTTTTTATTGTGATCACGTAATTTTCAAAATGTGCAAAACATTAATCTCGTTTACCGCCTACGGGGAACTTTCGAGGCTGTGAGTTGGAACTTCGACGAAGTGTCAGCGACATGGGTACAATTTAACGATACAAAGTTATATTAGATCGATATGCGCTAGGACAACATTGGCAAGTGCGGTGCATATTTAGCAATTACAGTATGCCTATCTATAGTTACACTGTGTGGTTAAGTTTTATGCTGTGTGTATTTCTTGGATAAGAATAGGACACCGCCTATATTTTGTTGAGTATCGTAAAAGGTAACTTAGAATTATGACAGGAATTCTCTTGGCATTATTTTTGCCCATCATCTGACGTATTACCGTATTGTAAATGACAGAACTAGGTATCCCACCAGAAACATACATGTAACAAACAGGCCCACTTCTAAGTTAGGAATGTGCTTGGTAATCTAAAAAAAACTGCGTTAAAACAATTATTATATTCCAAATTTCAAAGCTCTAGCTCGATTGGAAGTATCTTAGACTTATGATGATTTAAGAGTCAGTCAGATACGAGAAGAAGAGAAGATACGAGTGTCTAAAAATCTCAATTTTGGGTATTCACTGACTGACTCTTATGCCCAAAATTGAGATTTTTAGACACTCGTATCTTGGAAATAATTCCACCTAGAAATATGGAATTTGGAATACTACTTTTTTGGTAGACTTAACCCCGCTGAAAAATAGCCTGTAACGTTTCTCTCAGTTTTGTAACGTAACTAGCCTCGGAGATAGAGGGGGATCAAAAGGGGCTCGAAATGGTTAGTGTAAATATACCTAGACAGTGCGCGTGCGGTCGGTCTTGCGAGAACTTGGCCTTACGCACACTTTGCGCTTAGATATCAATGTCGACAGGTGACAAATCTAACATTATGACAAAGCTTTTTCACTCTGTGTGAAATTAAATCTAAGGACGCGGTTCATGAATAATGGATGAAACCCTCACCGTATGTGAGTTTATCGCTGTCATTCATACATGTCGAACGATCATAAAGGCACGATATCCCAAAATTTGTTCTCAAATATATAGACGAAACGAAATGTGTCGTAAAGAAAATGATACCTGAGAGCACATCATATGTTCATAAAATTAACTATAACTCGTGCACGATGTAAATCTTCAGTAAATGGAGCGGGGAATTCCAGTGAGTGCGTCAAATCATCCCAGCTTTAATTTCAGCATATTAACACGGGTGAAAGAAGAGCACTTTATAACAGGAAAGATTTTGAGAAAATTCGAAGATTGGAATCGTATCGGCACCCTCGTTTTATTATTCGGCTTTCCAGTCAGATTGAAGCACGCACCAGCATTATTTTATTTATTGAGAAATACGAGTCTTGAAGACACTTTTATCTAATGGCCAGACATTTATCAAAGCATATTATTTACGCACAAACGAGCATAAAAACCTTTATTAATATAATTATATTTAAAAGGAGAGTAGAAATGTTAGTGGCATTAACTTAAGTTTTATTTATTATCGTCAGACTTATGGTTCTTGTGCTATAGCTCGTGTGGGGTATTAGGTATAATAAGTATAAACATCCATTGGAACAACTTTGATGAGCCATTTATATATCAGGGGAACAATGGATATTGCAGTGTTAAACATGAGATATTGTGTATAAGAGTCGTTAAATTCCGCTATAAATTAAGTCTTGACATTTTTATTACGAACTATAAAAGAGTCTGCGCTATTAAATTAATATAAAAGGTCTGAAACACGTTATTCTGTAAAGGTTCGTCCACACGTAAAGTATTTTCGTTGCTCTCGAGTTTATGAGTCAGTAAGTGAATGTCGTATCTGAAGCAAAAGCCTTTGTGAAAATGACGCTTGTACCCTAATAGCTACTGATTGTCACTCGTGACTTTGAAGTCTTTTCTTTTCATCATATGTTATGAGGCGTAGTAAAAGAAAGAATTTTCGAAAGGCCTTCGCTGTGTGTCCGTTTCATTTGTTCCATCGTCAGATGAAGCCGCAATTTATCAATGTCAAAAAAAAAAACTTAATTTTCTTGAAATTCCAACTGCGTATGGTGCACGTAACTTAATAAGCTAGTGTAAAATTAATAGTTTCGGGGAAAATTATTACCAGGTTAGGGTACTAGGTAAATTGTTTGTTGCGGGAGGTAGTCGCGCCCCGCAACTGCGGCCGCATCCGCTTGCTGGCGAGCTGCCAATAACTGTCACGCGACTCCACAGGTGATCGCGTTATTGCATATAAAACTTAGATTTTTAAATAGAATTCCGATCGTGATTATACGTTAATCCAAATCCAGTTTTATCAATTGATCTACTCAATCCGCTGTTGGAAAATGAGTTTTGTATTTATATTGAATAAAAACAAGTACTTGAAACGGTACTTGAAAGCCTATCAATACAAAACATCTGCGTCTACTTTGAAGTCGCGGTACACTTAATATAATTTACAGTACTTTCAGCCGATCGACGCAAGTTGAGTTTTATTTAAAGTACTCTATGTGTGACTGTTTGAGTCCGAAGTTGGCTTTAAGCCAGTAAACGGGAACTGAATTTTGCAAATTGCAAGCCTGCGATATGCGATATTGATTTACATACTGTAGTTACACACGTTAAACCAGTATGTATAATAAACCTTATTGTAATCAAAGCGCGAATGCATATTTTTGTAACATTGGAAAATTAATAACAACAAAATATACAATTTCGATGTCAAAACTTTTTTAATTACAATTGGACGAATACCAGAAAGTATTTCAAAAAGGGCCAGGCTATTGCCAAGTTCTAGTTCAACCGCAGGGGTACCAATCAAAAGTAATATGAACCTCAAGACGGTAAATAATAACATCATAACATAGTATAATATCACGCTCGTATTGCCCGAAGGGTTGGGCAGAGTTGTATAGTAACACCCTCATTTCGTCATTATGTATAAGTCGCATGTAATAGGGGGCGAGCCTATTGTTATCAACCGGGCACGAATCCAAACTTCGGGCTGCTCCTGAGGAATTACACACTGAAAAACCCAATAACACTTTGCCTGACCTGGGGAGCGAACACAGGACCTCACGATCAGCAGTCGCGCTTGCCACCACTAGTCCAATGAGGCAGTTAATACGAGAAATAATATTCTCCTAAATATCACAAATTCAGTCGTTGGTGAGTCGAGATAAGCAATATTTGTACTCAGTGGCTTTAATGCTGAAATGTAGAGCTCTAACTCTCTCCCGCCCATTAAGCGCGGTAAAATGTTTAAATCTTCGTGAGAGTGTAGCGCGGGTAGTAGGTAGAGCTGCGTGTCGTCTAATGTAATAGCGGTTTAGACGTGGAATGGAACGGTCTGGAACAGCTGCCCTGTAATTGATTCTTGGTGGTATAATATGTGGAGCGCTCATCGCATATATACAAGGTTAGTCGGAAAGGGGGTACTAGGCTGAAAGGGTGTTAAAGTACCCACAATAAAGGATAACTTTTGTTCTACAACTTTCCCCAAAACTCGATAGTTTAAGAGAAATAGCTTTTCAAAGATTTCGTAAAAAATATTCTAAAATCTATCTGTCCAATAGCTATGATCAGCTGGGTTTACTATTTAGGTCATATTTGGGGTCACGGATTAAAACCCAATTTTCTGAATTCATAACTATAGCAGGTATGTTTTTTTTTTGAAAAAACCAAAATAAAAATCTCTATGCATGCAAATAAAAATTATCAAATTTTGAAATTTTAACACTTGCTTTAAAATAGTAATCAGTGATACTTTAAGTGGCCCGCGGCTTAGTACCCCCTTTCCGACTAACCTTGTAATAAAGGAATGTTGTTTTCAAATTTGAAACACGTAGTCTCGAACTACTTGTAGGTTAGGGCGACTTTTTGCGCAACATCGTTTAGCCAAAGGCTGGAGCGATCACCCAGGACTATACAAGTAAATCCCCGTCCCCCATACTAGCCCAAACTTACTAAAAAAATAGTGGGCTGAAGAAGTTTTGGGAATTACTTGTGCCTCAATAAGCCTTCAAGCCTTCAAACAGAAAGCTTCCTTCTTCATGGAATACGTATTTAGTGAGAAATATATCGTCACCGGAAAGCCAATACTACTTAAGCGCCATTTTTGGCCAAAATGAGTTATATATATCGTTGGATTGGGTTTTTTAAATCCAATCCAACGATATATATAACTCATTTTGGCCATTCATGGCTCATTTTAAACTTTACTAGATATGCGAGGCTCGTGGCTTATTAACGACCACGCGGATCATACGATTTGCAAGGTTAAGCAACGCTTGCCGCGGTCAGTCCGTGGATGGGTGACCATTCGTTACACATCGAGACCCCTCCGATTCTCGGAGAGCACGTTAAATCGTCGGTCCCGGGTGTCATACGAATACCTATGATAGTCGTTACGGGTAGTCAGAAGCCCGAAAGTCTGACAACTAGTTTAACTTTAGGATATCGGCATTGCCCAGTAACTGGGTTGCTGAGGTCTGATTGCAGTCGCGTAAAATACTGGCATTCAGCCGCATCTGGTTAGACCGGAAGCTGATCCCAACACAATTGGGAAAAACCTAGGCAGAACGTACTAGGTATGTAGCGCAGTAACTACATATCAAGGGCCTTGAAAAGCAAATATTGGAAAATAATACTTACTTAATAAGAACACGGAGGGACCTAATACGATTTGTGATATAGAAAAATCTTGACTCACAAACTTTTATTCCACCTGTTAGAAAAATATTACTTACTTGAACCAATCTTTCTTAGAACTTTAATATTTTATTTCTCCTTAATCCGGTTAGTGTCGATGGGCTACGACACGTGTCTCATATGTGACAAGGGCCGAGGTGTACCCCTCCCCCCCTCACACCGTACTTGCACACTAAAACTAACCACGTTGAGAGTGAAAACACATTCACGTTTAGGTACTTTCCCCTCTGCGGAATACCCTCGCAACTCGAATTTAAAAGGAACCCTTTTAGCGAGTGCTCGTTGAAGTTGGGTTTGTAAGAATTCCGATAAATACCTAGTTGCGATTCATAAGAACAAGAATAGCTTGATATTGTTATTAATACGGCGGCATGTTTTGTTGTATAGATGCTAAATAATAGTTTTACTATAAACAACAAGTTTCAGTTTAATTACGTGTGTTATTTTGTTTATATTATGTAGAACCTACAAGTCTCCAAGTAAGTTATATCTTTAAGTAGACGTTTACTTAAACTTATTTTTTTCGGATTAAAGGAACGTTACTTTTTCCATATGTTTAATGTGGTTGGTAAAGGTGTAAAGTGTTATTTAGTTAAAAGTAACAAGGAGCGTAAATTAAGTTATTGGCCCCTGTTATGTCAATTTGACATTCGTCTCATTTTATTGCATACTAGCTGTGTCCTCACGGCTCCGCCTGCGTAAGAAATTTTATTCCAGTAATAAATATAGCCTGTTACTCAGTGATAATGTAGCTTTCTAACGGCAAAATAATGTTTGAAATCGGTCCTTTAGTTTTTATGTTTATTCATTACATACAAAAATACAAATCTTTCCGCTTTATAATATTAGTATAGACTAGCTGTGTCCTCACGACTCCGCCCGTAGCCTATGTTACTCAGTGATAATGTAGCTTTCTAACGGTAAAATAATTTTTGAAATCGGTCCAGTAGTCTTTAAGTTTATTCGTTACATATAAAGATCCAAAAATACAAATCTTTCCTCTTTATAATATTAGTATAGATAAATAAATATTTTTATTAGTTTTCTAAACATTATTTGCAAAATAATATTTCGAAAGCCCGTTTTAAAGCATCGTATAACACTAATGAAGAATCGCATCATTCAAACTTATAATTACATAGGTACATACATACTGCATAATATGTAGTCGCGCAGTCGGGTAATAAAAAAACTAAACGAAGCTTAACCACAAAGCTGTACAGATATGTGACATTCTTAGACAGAAATATTTAAGTCTGATTTCCCTGTAAGCTTTACTTTACCTTTACTTTTAGTACACTTCTAGATTACATTTAAAAAAAAACAAAACCATAAAAATCGGATTTGCTCTCGAGACATAAACGCTGAAATGGACAATTAAATAAACGACGCTTTTATGTATAGAGATTGGATTCCAGCGATCACTAGTTAAACAAAAAACGAACATTTTCATTATTGGCCTACTGAACGTATTGTACAATTTATTGTCTCGTTAGTAAACCTGTTATTTGGAAACATCCGAACAACGAACGTAATCAAAGTAAAGGCAATTTCACAATTCAAAGCGCGGCGGCGGTGGAATCACGGAATGTTATTTGAGATGACTGTTACGGTTGATTGTGCTATGTACTGCGTTCGTTAATAGTTATCAGTGATTACAAAGGCTTTTCAATAATTAACAATTTGTAGAATTGAACTGATACTTTATTTTATAAAAGTGTCTGCTGGTTCTGTAATGTTAAATCTTTACTGTTAGACAAACGTTTTTGTCCAGAGCTGTGGAACTTTCATAACATCCTACCGTACTTTATGTGACGTTTTTATAGTTCTGCATTTATCTTACATAAAACATAACTTCACGCCTGTATTCCCTGAAGGATTGGGCAGAGGTGTATAGTAACACCCTCATTTCGCAGTTATGTTTAAGTCCCATGTAATAGGGAGCAAGTCTATTGCCATCTACCGGGCACAAATCCAAACTCTGGGCTGCTACTCAGGAATTCCACACTGAAAAACCCAATAACACTTTGCCTGACCTGGGAATCGAACCCAGATCCTCACGATCAACAGTCGCGCTTGCCACAACTAGACCAACGAGACAGTTCATCTTACCTATAACGAAAAAGAATTCATTACTCAAGGAAGCAATCAAAACTTTTCTGTGGAATAAAGTTTGTTAAAAATACGTGAAGCGTGAACTAACTTTTAACTCTAGTGTTGAATTTTCCATGGTAGATACTAGTAGTTTCCAGTTGGAAAATAAGTGTACTATCCTGGGTTTGATCTATTTCTTGCGATCGCAAAATAAATAAAGCTATCGCACCGTTCCGCTCCGTAGGTGTTATGTTGTCAAGTCACTGCCTCAGGCGATGGCTTTTGTAACACAGCGGCACGTCGGGATATAAAACTCAGGTCATTAACGAAATTCAGCTACAAGTTTTTATCTTTTTACTTAAGGTTGAAAACGTTTTAGTCGATCGTGGCAGAAGAGGCATGAAAGTAGAATAAATGCCGTGGAAATGCGATCGTTGCGAAGTATGTGCGGTGTAACTTTGAATGATAGATTGAGAAATTATGAGATTAGACAAAGTTGCAGTTTAAAAGATGATGTAGTGACAAAAATTGAAAGGAGTATGCTTAGGTGGTTTGGTTATGTTAAGAGAATGAGTGAACGGCGATTAACAAAAGGAATTTATAAGGCGGATGTCAATGAAAACGCCGGTAGAGGACGTCTTGGAAGGACATACATCGATGTTATTGGTGATGTTCTTCACAAAGGTCAGGTGCGTAGTACTCTCAACCAGCGTGCGTGTATGACAAGATGTATGAATGTGGATGAAGCGAAAGGGGTATGTAAGGGTCGTAGCATGTGGCGTTCTATAGTTTCTGCCTACCCCCATGGGAAAAAGGCGTGAGTTTATGTATGTATGTTAAATACCTTTTGTATCAACAACAATTAAGATTTTTATTTAATTCCCTGAATCCTGATAAAAAGCAGGCTGTTGATATTAATTTGCTGTCTATTCTGCAAAATCTGCTACATTGTGTGGTGAATTTGGCACAATAATCATTTAATTAGAAATCCTAAACTTTCCTTTGTACTAAAACACAAACACTAACGCTTTTAAGCAGACTTTAATATTTAAGTAATACATCTACATAAAAAACATAAGCAGCCCATTACTGTCCTACTGCTGGGCAAGGGTCTCTTCTCAGAATGAGAAATGCCTTAGTCCACCTCGCTGGCCGGGTGCGGGTTGGCGAACTACACACACCATCGAAAACTTTATGGAGCCCTCTCAGGTGTGCAAGTTTACTTACGATGTTTTTCCTTCACCGTTAACGCAAGTGATAATCAAATTATGATCCGCATATAAATTCGAAATGTCAGAGGTGCGGGCCGAGATCGAACTCGGACCTTCCTGCATGGAAGGCAAGCGTTCAACCGTTCAACTGCTATTTAAGTTTTAACTAGGTTTAATTGAAAACCGAATTATATATATATATATTATTTTCTATTTTAAGAAGTCATTACAGTCACCTGAACAAATATATTACGAAAATTCCTCAAGAAAACGGTGAGTCAATTACGAGTACGAAGGAGTCTCGGGTTTCTACGTCGGCTTCGGTCGAAGTACCAATTTATTGCTCACTTTATGTGTCAAATCAATGAATTACCAACCCCGACTGTGTTGCGTATCTATGGTGTGCGAGGTTCATTAATGAATCCCGCAATATTGACGAGGGTAGACAGCTTAATTATTTTTAGGAAACGAATCATAATTGAAGTATCACCTTACCAGATTGCCTGTATACATCTAAACAGATACTTATGGCAACGATACGAGTATGTAACGAGTTATCCTTGCCCATAAGTAAATATAATGACTACATCAAAAAAAGGCAATAAGTGTTGGTTTTTTTTTTAATCGTTGCCCCACCCTAGGATTTCTCCTGTATCGTGGGTGCGTTTACAGACACAAATCTTCACATGCACAAACATCCAGACCCGGAACAACTATCTGTAGGCCATACAAATATTTGTTCCGTGCGGGAATCGAACTCACGACCCGCAGCGCAGAAGTCAATCGCTTAGCCATTGCACCAAACGTGTCGTCAAACCAACAATCGTAATTGGACCAATGTAGATCAAATATCGCCAGTAGAAATGAATTCAGTTATGTATTTTATCCAAGAGAAATAGAGTAACTCTCTGCTTATATAATGTATCATGTTAACAACTTGGTATGCGTATAACTCGGTATAACGACCTTGCGAAACAAATATGGAAGTCTTATCTCGCTTTATTCACAACAGCCCCACATTATTTGAGCTCAAATTTGTCGTTTACACAAACAAAACTTGGAAACATAAAAATAGTATAATGTTTTATGCTGACTTGTTGCTTGTGACAAATCATGTCTAAACTGCTAAAAACGCTAGCAAGTTTTACTGCGCAAGTAATTACACTCCATTGCTCGCTTAGTTCGTAAAACTTGCAGAAGTCGACTTGTTGCGGGTGTGGCCACAGTTTTGAAAGTGGTTTGCACAAGTCAACTTGCACTATTTACATACATTACATACAGAGTGTCTGTCTTGCATGCAGCTGAGATGAGAATGCTAAGAGGGATGTGTGGTATTACGCGAATGGATAGAATTAGAAATGAGTATGTAAGAGGAAGCCTGAAAGTGACGCCGGTGACTGAGAAGTTGTGTGGAAACCGGTTGTCATGGTATGGGCATGTGATGCGGAGGAACGAGGAACATGTCGTGAGGAAAGTATTGAGTATGAATGTGGATGGTTATAAGAGTAGAGGAAAACCAAAGAAGCGATGGATGGATAGTGTGAAAGATGATATGGCTAGAAAGGGGGTGACTACTGAAATGACGGCTAATAGAGATGTATGGAAGAAGAAGACATACTGCGCCGACCCCATATAAGTTGGGATAAGGGCAGGAGGATGGTGATGATGACATACAGAGTGTCTAGCCAAATCATAACCAATCTAAAATCAGTAAGTAGGTAATATTTGAATGCCATCAGTCCTCCGCAACCCAGTTACAGGGCAATGCCGATATCCTAAGGTTAGACCGGTTGTCAGACGTTCGGGCTACCGACAACCCGTAACGACTGTCATAGGTATTCTTATGACACCCGGGACCGACTGTTTAATGTGCTCTCCGAGGCACGGAGGGGTCACGATGTGTACCGAACGGTCGACCATACACGGACTGACTGCGTCAAGCGCAGCTTAACCTCACAAATTGTATGATTGGCGCGGTTGTTAATTAGCCACGTGCCCCTCCATAACTTTATACATACAATGTCTAGCAAAATTATAATAAGTCTAAAATCAGTAAATAATATTGCGAGTAGTATGATCGAATGACACTATTTCGTTTTATTATAATGTTGCTAGCGTTTTTGTAATGTAGCAGTTTTTACAATATCTCTGCAACGTATTCATTGGGTACAAAACATGAGAACCGAAGTATTTTGTACGTGGCTTTTTTTTAATAGTATCAGCCTCATTAGTCGAACACCTAATTATAAAGTGTTTAGCCTAGTTTCAGAATGTTCGACATTTGTGAAGCAGTTCTCGAGTGGTGAAGCGAGGAAAAGCCGCTCGCGAATGCAACGTTAAAGTGTTCACTCGACCTTCTAACGTTATTTTTGATGATAGGCGTGTCTGGTTCCTTTTCTTCATAAGACAAAAACAGTTATCTTCAAAATTCACTCCAAAGGCCCAAAATAACAAGAGATCTAAGAGAAAAATCAAAGTATACTGTCTTTTATTCTTATTCAATGAGGCTTCGCTCGCATTATATAAGTATTTTATTTATCTCTGGGGAACTATTTGATATTACGGGAACACAATAGGCTCATCTCAATATCACTGTAAGCTAAGAAAGTAATATGTATGCAAAAGATGGAAATCGTTGAACCCGGAAAAATATTGATTCAGTTTATTATTTTAAATATTGTTCAGGAATTGAATTCTTTCATAAAGTTTATTCTGCTTTTATTTGTTGAAACTTTAATGCAGATTTTTTTAACATCAATTATTTATCTACTTACCTTTATTCTGAAATGAGTTCATGAAAATCAGTCTGTAATACATCACGGTGCCTTCGTGACAAGCCGGTACAAAATGCACATCTTGAATTCTTGACTCCAGTAGACTAGAATTCTTATTCATAGCGTGTCAACAGATAGCTTGGTGACGTATGCATATTACATACGTTATTAAAATCTCGTTGCGTAGGAAGTACATTATAAATATAGGACTGCATTATCATCTTAGCCTTTGCCCTATTTGTATATATTACGGCTAAAAGCTGTAGTGCGGTTACACCTAGGTGCGCCTGGTTGCAGGTGGTAAGTCTAATTAAAGATCTTGAAAATTGGGCAAATCTTATCTTATACCTTTAAACGAGCAATTCTTGTATATATATAATCTGAATGTCGGAAACGGCTCCAACAATTTTCATGAAATTTAGTATGCAGGGGGTTTCGGGGGCGATAAATCGATCTAGCTAGGTTTAATTTTTAGAAAACGTCGTTTTATCCGTGTTTTCAGGCAATGAAAAACTGCTACAATATCATTAGAAGGTTGTAAGTTGTTTCAAGGTTGTAATAGCTCAGGTGGGAAATAAGGCGGTCCCGAAACCAGAAAATCTCGGTTCGAATCCAGACGATTATTTTTTCCCTTTTTGTTTTCAAGTTCCTTTTTTTTCTATTTCCCCTTTTTTTCTTTCCAAAAATACGATTTACCAAAAAAAAAACCGAACTAAGCTTGGTCATCCAGGTACTTAATATTAATGCAGCATTAAGTCAAAATTACTAATTACGTCTACTTGACATGCTAAAGTTATTACCGTCATTTAATATCGCTATATATCACATTACGAAGCTTAATTAATGTTCTAATACTATGTTAGTTGTGTTCACGTATTGTGTAAGCGGAGCCGTTACAGAGAATAGTTGCCCTGTGACGTCAACGGCTTTGGGATAACTTTGTGTGCGGCATGTTAGTTATGCTGTAGTGCAAAGATGAGCAAACAAACAACGCTTTTGTCGGCTTAGTGCCAAAGGAGAGCAGATTTTTATTAAAAGTTTTAAGTACACAATAGCCCGCATGTGACGTCAGCGATCAGGCGATCGAGAGGTTTTGAGTTTGAACATCATCCAAATTAGAAGTAAGTGTGAAAATCTAGTACACCGTGTGGTCTCTAGCTAAGACGCCTCCCGTTGATGTTATAGAAGGTTATAATGAAATTATATCGTGTAGATTATGGTGAATAGGGATCATCCGACTTTAGCCCTATGACATCATACCTTGGCTACCAATCCGCTTAGCCGGTTCAAAGTCAATCGATTTCTTATTACGCGTCTTGACTGACTAATGAAGCTGGTTTCTAGTATAACGATCTGCATTTCTCATTTAAACTAAGTCAACAAACAACGCTGCTACTTAAATACCATGAAGCTACATCTCGGACGAACTAAACATTCCGAATGCTTAGTTGTCGAGGATTTAGTTTGTTAAAATTGAGACTGTCGGTATATATAGCTCATAGCTTTGCATAGTAGACCCTCCCAAATGGAAGTAGCTGTCATAGGTAAAATTAGCTTACGAGTCCATTTATATACCTAATTTAGCAATACAAATTGCTACCATTGGTAAGCCAAACGATTCGTATTTGTTTATAGGAACCGGGCATAAGTCGTCTATTTGGCAGCGCGCTTCTTGTATTTATTAAAACTTATCTTTGTTTCTTTCTCACAGTTAATATCTAAGTGCTTATCTTTACGTAACAATTCCTGAATGATGAGAATTTCAAAGAGCATTGCTTGAGATCTAACAAAAATCTGTTGGCAGGTCTGCTCTTCTAGTAAACAAATGTACAAATAGTGCTCATATTTTATTGCTATAGTTACTCTCCCGTGCTGCTATATTTCTTGTTACAAAGTAAAGAATTGTACTGGTTTATTAGAAGTTTCATGTTCTGAAGTGAACGATTACGTTACATAATTTGTGCAACGTACAAGTTTGTTTCAAGCGTTCATAGGGCATTTCAGTTGAAAAGTTGCTTCTTAAATAGATATTGAATGTTATAAACGACACAGACTCCGAGGGAGAAGCGTCACTTAACTCACTTGTTATAAAACGTAAAAGTTGTCACAAGTAGCAAGTCATTAGCGCGATAGGGTCGGGATATTAAATTAACTATGAACCGGCGCCGGCGGCGCTAGCGGCATGCAATTTGTTGAATACAGTGCAAGTTTGCTGGCCTAAAGCCAACTCCACAAACAAACACTTGGTCACACTACCCTAAATAAAACAAGGCTTTCGTTGATAGGCTGTAGGTACTCAAAATTATATTTGGTTTACCGAAATTTGAGAGGTACACGTCGATGTTTCGCTTTGATAGGCTTTCAAGTATCTGCATTTATCCAATTCAAATGTAAAACTGGATTTGTCGTACCGTATAACTGGAACCAGATCTGTTTAAAAATACACATTTTTAATGCAATACCGTGATCACCTGTGGAATCTTGTGACAGTTATTGGCAGCTCGCCAGCAAGCACGTGAGAGTGCGGGCGCGGGCGCGGGCGCGGGGTGCGGCTGCCTCCCGCAACAAACAATTACCCTGTAATCTGACCTGGAAATAATTTTCCCCGAAGCAATTAATTTTACACTAACGTATTAAAACCGATAATTGTTAATTTATATGAGCATACGGAAATTATGTCAACGTTTAAACTGATTTGTGGTTATTAGAACTGCATTTACAAAGTCGTTTTAATAAACTATTTGTAGTTAAAGTGCACTATCTGGGTTGATTTCATTGAGATGAGTTATTGTCTTTCGCCAGTAGGGTTGTAAAAACGTTTTATTGCATATAAGAAGAGCAGAGAGTAAGTATTTTATCAATAATATGAAAGTAATACTTAAGACTTGTTTAGAATACAATATCTCTAGGAATGAAGTCGGGGGAAAAGCAAATATACAATAAATAAAAAGAAATTAAGAGAAACAAGGTTAATATCAAGATAACTTTTTATCCTGAGACTGCTATACCTAATCTTAAATGTTTGAGGCAAATATGTCAGTAATTCAGAACAAAATTTCAAATGTTAGTACTTAGTCATGATGACGTCAAACGGTATTTTAGTCATTATAAAAATACTAAATCGGGTCTAACGCGTAGATAATTTTATAAGGCAGAAAAATACCTTATTTATCCCGACGTTTCGACCGAATTTCACCGGCCGTGGTCACGGGTAGACTGATATTGGTATTGGTATTTTAGTCATTGCAATAACCAAATATTATTCACATTAAATACAACGAAAATAACTTAAAGTTTATTCCCATTTCAAGTAATAACTGCAATATTTTTACACTGCATGCACAATATTAACGTTTCAAAATAAAAATCTATATCTAGCTGAAATCGTAGTTACTTAGAATAACTTATGATAAACCAAGACAGTAACACTCTGTTAGTTTTAATAAAAATATGTATTACAAAAGTTTAGACACTTATTAAAAACGTGTTAACGTCAAACTCCATACATAAAAAAGATGTTTAAGCCCTGTTTAGTCTAAACAACTGTTAAACACGATTTTGTGGTAAGACAGTCTATGTATACTCTTACTCTGCAACGAGTAAAGTTACGAGTGAGTTACATATAGTAACACACGAAACTGAAATTTCAGAAACGTGAAGTATTCATTTAATAACGATGACCGCAAAAAGGATTCACGGTATCCACCAAAGGATGGAATTTAATACACAAACACCGCAGGCAGTCAGCTCATATATTAAATAGCAAACACAAAAACTTTTTTTTGCAAGTAACGACGTAAGGTACGCTCATTAGGAAATAAAAATACATCAAAGTCAGTAAAGAGTGACAATCAGTAGCAATTGGAGTACAAGCATTTTGTTTAAAAGCCTTTGCTTCAGATACGACATTCACTCAGTACTTAAAAAAAGATTTACGTGTGAGCGAACCTTTTCAGAGTAGAAGCTTAGTGTTCATTTTACAGCGTAGTCTGAAAACTCTTTTCTGGTTCGAAATAAAAATAACAAGACGTCATTTATGGCAATTGTATTTTGATCTAATGTTAGACATTGCAACGTTCCTCGCTCGCATTCGCTTCCTTAGTATACAAGTGGTTCATCAAAGTAATACTTAAATGGACGTTAAAATATGTTCTACAGGTTATTATGCGGTAGTCATAAAACGTTCTATCGCTCAAGAAACACAGTTAAATCTACTTGAGATTAACAGTTCTCTGTTCGTAAATAAAAAACTTGCAGTCTGTCTTTTTTAATTTGTTTAAATAACACTTTATTTAAACCACTAATGGTGCTCTTGCATTGAGGTTATAAAATGTTATCTTCTCTAACTTTTCAATATTATATAATATTATTATTTGTTTTTTTTATTATTTGACTGCCTTGATGGACTAGTGGTCGCAAGCGCGACTGCTGAGCATGGGGTCCTGGGTTCGATCCACAGGTCGGGTAAAGTGTTATTGAGTTTTTCCATTAAGAATTTCTCAGTAGCAGCCCGGAGTATGTATTTGTGCCCGGTTATTGGCAATAGGCTCGCCCCCTAATACATGGGACTTAAACATAACAGCGAAATGAGGGTGTTACTATACACCTCTGCCCAAACCTTCGGGGAATACAGTCGTAATGTTATCTGATATTTTATAATCATAACATTTCTTCCTATTTTTTGTTATGTAATAAATGTCATAAGATGTTATAATTATAACATTTTATGACCTCAGTGTAGGGGAGGATCATAACACACACTTCCTTATACTTCACTTTCGCATTATATAAAAAAGGTTTTTTAACGACATTTTTATTTATTGTAAAGCACTTAAATAATTTGCTTTGATAAAAATGTCTAGTCTTAAATAAATTCGTCTCTAATAATTCATATTCCACGATAGCAAAAATTGTGATTGACCGTGAAGATAATAATAATTAGAAGAAAGTTACCGATAAAATTCCACTCTTCAAATAATTCTTTAAAACGTTTTTGTAATAAAGTGCCCATCTTTTAACCGCGTTAATATGCAGAAATTAAAGGCTGCGATTATTTGACGCACTCACCGGAATTTCCCGCTACATTTACTGAAGACTTACAACGTGCCCGAGGTATTGTTAATTTTGTGAACATATGTGATGTGCTCTCAGACACAATTTTCTTTTCGACACATTACGTTTGATCTATATTTCCCTACGGAGACTGTTGAAGTATAGTTTATTTATAGGAGGATTGATGATTCACATGTATGAATGACAGCGATTAGTCTCACATATAGTGAGGGTATTCATTAATTATTCAGGAATCGCGTTGTTAGATTTAACAAGCATTTTACATCAACCAACTTAACTTTGTCATATAATTAATATCTTTAATGACGACAACAATTTTACGGTGTTATGTTAGGCAATGGAGACTGTCCAGCAGGTTCACTTTGTCTCTTAAAGATTAAGAAAAAATTATCAACCAATTTTGTAGTTAAATGATAAACATAAGTACCTATTTAAGTAATTAATTCAAAAGTACTTTACTATTAATAGCCCACAAAGTACTTTGAGCGTAAGTATTTCAAAATATGACATCCTTCTATAACATAATTTATTAATTTTGTTCTTCAAAAAAACTATGCGAAAAGGCAAAACTCAATCTCGACACTTGCCAATGTTGTCCAAGAACATGTTAATCTAATATAAGTTTGCGTCGTTAAATAGTAACCCGACGTCAAAGTTTAAACTCCGAGCATAGAAAGTCCTGTAGTAACCGTGTGACAACAAATGTTTAGCAGATTTTGTAAGTTCCGCAAACATTATTACGTAGCTTAAATAAATTATGTTAGTAAAGTTCCCTTCTTATATTATATCTAAGTTTGCTTTCAGCTAACTTAACCTGTTTACTAGACTGTAGTAAGTTAAGCCCAAACCAGCTTCACAAGCGGAAGATTAGTTCTCCACCTACTCAAAACTACGTAGCTCGTTGCTACGGCGTAGCGGTTACTCGTAGCGGGCGTAGCTTCCGCCGCTCGCCGCAAATCTATGCGACCGTGGCACGTTGACATGTTGTATCACAGATTCAGCCTCGTGGTGCGTGAATATAGAAAAGGAAATATTCTGTCTTGCAATTTTATATTGCGAATTGTTTACAAATAAATATAGAAACTTTCTATGATATTTATTTACATAATGATTTTAATCTTCTACATCAATTGAAATTGATATTATACTTCGTAATACTAAGAAATCAGTTAAGTGAAACACGAGAAGTTATGAAAGAGATAATACGAAAACCAAAAATTGTTCATGAATTCTGAGGTCTTTCCCAAAAGTTTTCGGAAATTGTGGAAGTTCACACGTTCAAAGTTTCATTCCATCTCGTTTGACATAAATTACAGCCAGTTTTAATTGAGTTGTGCAGGACTATCAAAGTACATAACTTTGTTAACTACGTGAATGCGATTCATTGATGTTTAAAAAAGGTTAATTTCCATTCCATCGCCGATAATAAAACTTTTAGGTAATGAAGACATTAAGTAAAATCTCATTCGCAATCAAACTTTTAAATTAGTATTCTATTTATTATTATTTTATGCGGAGTAGAGGAGGCTTTCAGCAAGATATATTTGTTTAGTTGTACCAGCTGGGTTGTGAAACGAGCTCAGTACTGCAAAGGAGTCTGATTGTGTAGCATTAGCGAGCAAAAACCATATTCTAGAGCTGTCAAGCCGAGTACACAACAATAAACGTTAATGGTCATAATAAATTAAAATTGTGTGCTCCTTACAGCTGTTTCTTATTCTTAGAAACTGATTCGACAAAATTTTGCACAAAAATTAAATTAAATATTCAGTGAGCTGCACCATCATGAAAGAGTAATGTGATCTTTGAGCCATTGTAAGTACAAACCATTGAAGAGAGAAATGAATTTCAAATTCTAATAACTATGATAAATCAAAATATATAATCAGGCATCTCTCACTGAACATTGAACATAAGGTATCTTATAAAATATTCCTCAGGTATCATTTTCCTTTTATATGTATCTTACTATTTACCTCCGAAAATCCACAAATCCTCTGAATACGCATGTTATCGAAAACAAGGATAAATGTCATGAAAACACGAACACATATATACAGATTGTGTAATTGAAAAGGCGAACCCTTTTGTGATCCATTGTTACCGATCGTGAGGACAGGAGGTTACTTATAATATGTATTATGTATTCATTCGAAGTGGGAACACTGATTAAAGATGCAATAACTGCAATAACTGATTAAAGATGTAATAATGAGGTATACTTCCGTGTGCACACCGCCGTTGTGACTGGGAGTAGAGAGCTTAACAAGAGAAAATATGGTCACGGCATTATAATAATGTTGATAGCTTCAGAGTTTCGTACCTCCAGTTAATTTAAATTTTAAGCTATTGTATATACAAGCTGAGGTAAAGTCTAAAGAGTAAACAATTACACCTGACTGTGTCTTCTCGGTTTTTATCAAAACAGAACCGTCTTGTAAAGCGATTTAACTCGCCGGTCCCCCGGCGACACTCGTTGGGATATCAAAGTCACTTTCAACAGTTCTGCGTAGGGACGGTTGGGATTTCCAAAAGGCAATTTGAAAATGTTGACAATAGCCAAATGGTTATAAATATTGTGATTGACAATTCATAAGTTTGAGGGCCTACAAGGACTGTCAGTTATAAAATGGAATAACTGGCTTATCACATCAATCAGCACTAATTTGCAAAAAGTTAGTTAGTTTTGGACACACCCCAACTAAATTATGCTTGCCCCATACTCGCGTGCGAGGCGGCACTCGTGTCAGTTTTGCAGAAACGTCTAAGATAGAGGTTACCGGAATTGCTGCTTTGTGCGTGTATTGCACTAAAATATACAAACAATGCAAATGTTTTCTTTTTCCTCAGATGTCTCCTTTCTTTTTAAGAATAGGTATCGTTCATTTGTGTGCGATGACAAACACAAGATAAGAGACGAGAAGCACACATGCACTGTCCGCCGCAAAGTTTAAGTGCATTCCAAGAATAAAGGGTACGAGATTGTTATTGGCGCATTCGCGCTCGTTGCTCGCGGTTTTGATCATTGTACAAAATACCAACCATTGTGGAATGTGGCGAGGCGAAACAAGCTTACCATCTTCAACCGCGCTCGACAGCACTTGCATTCACTCGGCGAAAGTGTGGACCTGGCAATTTCCATTAAAACAATGAATTGGTCACATTCCATTGTATGCACCGTTACGTAATTACAAGTCGGATAGAAATTGCTGCATACTGATAAATTGAATCTTCTGTGGTTTAATACTGCTCCAGATATTTCACTATTCTCGTTGTAAGCCTACATTATAAAGGAGGATATTCCGGTTGCGTCTCTGAGGTTGAAGCTGAACGTGATTATGTCAAGTATGTGTTCCTTTGTTAGGTGGAGTGACCCCGGAACGGAGTATTACTTCTGCCGCGGTTCGTCCTATATACCTATTACTGACGGTTTTTAGTAAAAGCTAGAACCTGTATCTTTACCAATAATTAAGAGTAGTTATCATAGATTAACATAAAATATCCTTTCATCTGCAATACGTCATTAGACGTAGTTGATTAGTCATCAGAGGGCTTTTCTTTTGATAAAAACTCAACAAACGTTCATATTTACTTATATCATTGAAAACCCCCGCACAAAACAACGTCTACCTTGAACGCAGTTGGGCCTGACTCGAAAAACCCTATGATGACGAAGACCACACTGCCGTCAGCACTTCCTTAAAACAATTACATAAGTACCTAGTATTATAAGCCTCAATATTCCATTAAACGGTTCACGAAAGAGGCAAAATGAAAATCAGGCTTACGCCGAAACATTAATTTACCTATTCAGCGTTTCACGCTAAAAGTCATAGCAAATATCTATCGTAATAACACCCATCTTTAATCCGTTATATTAAGTTAATTAAGATGGATATTCAAAACGCTTTAAAGTTTACAACGGTATACCTAGAACAGTGCGTTAATTGCTTTGTTTCTGAATCAGAATTAATTTACAATCAGAACTTCAGTTAGATAGATTAATGGTTCTTGGAGACTGGCCTGTTTATCTGCACGGCGAATAGGTCTCAAGGTGAGCAAAACTTTAAACTATCTATATTAAGGTTTGTCGGCAATTTCCAGTTTACTTTTCCACTTTTATAACCAGAAAATATTTACTAAATCAAACCAAAGCATTTAAAGTTTTAAAATTCAAATGAAATTCCTTTTAACGGGGAAATATTTAATAACTTGTAACTCGAATACTTGGAAATTTATGAATGTTAAAATAATAATAATTAAGAATTTTATTTATTCACTTTCTTGCATGTGTGCCTTAGAAAAAACATAATTATAATAAACAGACATTGAAAGAGAGAGCATTAATAATCTACAAGAAGAACATGACAAGTAAGAGTAGGTATCTACATAAATAAACATCTTTATCTACATCTATAGAACTAAGTTTTGAGTACGTTGCTAGGTAACTGAATGCTTGTACAGAATATAGTGTTAGATTGACCCTCGTCAAGAAACACACTATAGACGCTTTGGATGGTGACAGGTTGTGAATTAATACAAGGTACGTAGTCCCAAGCTTGTGTCTTCATTAATCAGTCGAAGAGGTTGATTCATTATAATTTTATAATTAATCTCGACTAGCACTAGCTGGCCTTCCGCCAGACGCCAGGAAGTCTGCTTTCATATTTACAAAAGTTTGAAAAATAAATTGCGTTTACATAACACAATTAGCCCATTACTGTCCCCTGCTGAGCCGAGGGCGTTTTCTCTGAACGAGAAGAGTTTAGGCCTTAGTCCACCACGCTAGCCTGGTGCGGATTGGCAGACTACACATACCACTGAGAACTTTATGGAGCCCTCTCCGTTGTGTAGGTTTCCTCACGATATTTTTTCTTCACCGTTAACGCAAGTGTTAATCAAATTCTGATTCGCACATGAATTCGAAACGCAGTGGTACGGGCCGGGATCGAACTTAGACCCTCCTGCATGGAAGGCAAGCGTTCATCCGCTAGGCTATCACTGCTTGCTTAAATTGCGTTTACTTATTATTTATTTATTATCTCTCTCTAATAAGGCTTAGGCAAGCGCAGTTAATTAAGTAGGTTCATAAACTCAACCACCTGTAAAATCATTTAAACATTTTAATTATTTAAGTTTTACAGTCACAGTTGGCGGCGTGCCAAACCACAAAGATAAAACAATTATGTCAAGCTTTGTTTCGTTCTTTATTTATTGCGGGATTCACAAATCAAAACTTTTGCGTATCTATGAGCAATAACAATAAATTTAGCAACCCTGCCAGGTGTAAGTTTTTTTTTGTTTTTTCAAAACATCCTGTCAATCTGTATCTAAATTGAGACTTATGTCAAGGCAATTAGACTGAATTTTAAGTGTAGCTATAACGGGGTCCTAAAAAAATATGGTAAAGTTCATTAAAGTATAATAATTTTAACTATTGTACTGCTAAAATTCCCTAGCGGTTGAACGCCTGCCTTCCATGCAGGAGGGTCTGAGTTCGATCCCGGCCCGCACCTCTGACTTTTCGAATTCACGTGCTGATCAGAATTTGATTATCACTTGCGTTAACGGTGAAGGAAATACATCGTGAGAAAACCTGCACACTTGAGAGGGCTCCATAAAGTTCCGGATGGCGTGTGTAGATTGCCAACCCGCAGCGGGCCAGCGTGGTGGACTAACGCCTAAACCGTTCTCGTTCTGGGACGAGTTAGTGTGAGTGTTAAAATTAATATTCTAATTGGGGTGTCTGAGGTTTGTGGCTGTTTCTACAACGCGTTGCATAAATATATCAAACATAAATAGACACAACGGCACCTCTTATATAATTTTTCCTTAAAGTTTTAAGTATTCATTATCTTTTATAGCAGAACCGTTTGTTGCTTTTTCTTTAAGTCTTTGGCCAGACTGCAAACGCGGGCGCGGGGCGGGCGCGGTGCGGCGAGTTCAAATAGGAGAACTTCATTTGAGTGTCCATAGTGGGCACGCGGGCGCGGGAAGCGGCGCGGGCTACTTGGCGCGGGGAGCGCGCGGGTAGCTCACGCCATAGCTCGTTCAAACAAGTGGCCGCAGTGAGAGTGCGGGCGGCAAGCGACAACCCGCGCGGGAGCGGGGGATCTCAAACTAGTTTGAGCTGACCACGCGCGTTGTTGTGATAGCGTCTTCAAAATTAAATGTTGAAGAATTAATAAGTGCTATTCAAGCACGATCTGCACTGTGGATGTCGAAACATCGTTTTTTAGTAACAATTTTCCAGTAAAAATAAGTCTTCTTCATCCATTTTATATTTTGACAAACACTGGACACGACAACACTCAGAACGAAGCCGCGCTCGACTGCGGACAGGTAAACCGCGCGCGTTCCCGCTCCCGCGCCGCTCCCCACACCGCGCTGCCAGTCTGGCCAAACACTAAAAGTCTGTAATTAAATTCTTAAAAAAACTTATTGATACACTCTTCGTGTGTTCCAAATTGGCTGGTTTGCTTGTTTAAGTTTGCATTTAACAACCGCGGTTCACTGTGATATATTGTGCTGAGTTGCGGGTCTAAAGTAGACACAGTATAATAATTATTTACACTTTTGCTTTGCTTCGCTGTGTAAGGTGTATTTAAAATTCAATTAATGGAATATTAATGAATATTCTGATTTACAAAGCCAGTAGTTTAAACATAGCAATTATATTGTCTCTTTGATAATACCCTAAGTCCTTTAACGGTTGAATCCTATAAGCTCTCTGACTTGGATCAGAGCCAACTAAAATTCTTAAGCTGAAATTAAATTTTGGTTTCTGATGTACCTTATAATATTTTATTCAATCTTATGTATAATGGTTTGGTAGGCTGATGCCACAAATATTTGAATCTTAGAAAACCTGCTGGAGGATTTATATGATTTGATTTTCTTAATTTCATAATGTTTCCTTCCTGATTATTGTATTTAGATCTTGTCATATAACATTTCCCCCGGGTGATATGCAGTTATTTAAAGCAAAGTCAGTGGTAACTCTGATGAGCTAACTTACTACATAGTTGTCGATCCAAACCCAGAATCGGAGCGGTAGACCGCCGTCAAATAGAATTCCGTTGTCGTCGGCCAACGCTCCCAGACAACCTGAGATAAATTTAGCATTACCGTACCCTCGCACAGCAAGTAGGAGGGTTGTATTTATTATTAAAGTTTGAAATATTATATGCACAACGTTTGAAATCCGGGTGATGTAAGCTGGCAAAGCTTTCAATCAGTAAGATCAAATACATACATACATAAACTCACGCCTTTTTCCCATGGGGGTAGACAGAAACTATAGAACGCCACATGCTACGACCCTTACATACCCCTTTCGCTTCATCCACATTCATACATCTTGTCATACACGCACGCCGGTTGAGAGTACTACGCACCTGACCTTTGTGAAGAACATCACCAATAACATCGATGTATGTCCTTCTAGGACGTCCTCTACCGGCGTTTCCATTGACATCCGCCTTATAATAAGATCAAATAATAGCTGTTATCTCACGAAGACAAACAAAACAATTCTCTATATACTTAAATATTTTTCTCTGAGTTTAATAATAATATCATATGTTGCATATATGGATAGAACATTACAGACAGCATGACCCGGTGTGTCTGAAGAGCTATCGATGCTATGACGCTCTGCTCACCGACATTTTCGATTTGCGTAACTATGACCTGACCTTTCAAATGTTCACGTCGACAAAATATTCCAATATATCTTTGCTGTGGTCCTAGCTCTTAGTATTGAAGTATATGTGGGCAAAAAGTTGTATAAATACGTCCATGTTGTTTCATCTTAAACAACGTCTGGCCTTCGTTTACTTCGGTACTTTTTTATTGGAACGCATTAACATACTGTATAATAGATACTTGCCCAAATATTTTACTTTTTATGTTTCGTTTTTAATTTATAGCTAAAGTTCACCATACAATTTCCCTAGATAAACAGCTTTTGTTACACGATCGTAAGAAGCCGTTGTTTGCGGCAGAATACTGCAAGCGAATGAGAAATATAGTTGTCTTCTGGTTGTAATGTTCAAGAGCTAAAAGTTTAATTCCGTTCCGAGCAGCGTTAGTTAAATAGGTAATAAAGAGTTACTAATCCAACTATCTGCTTCATCGGGGTCAGTCGTTCAGTATTTCTATGGATCGTCTGATAAAATTTTCATGAAGTGAAGAGGGCAAACAGACTCCCCGCGAGCTCGACTAGAACTCCACCGCAATTTGCTTCGCAATACTATTATCTAACAGATATAAGATTTTTAGGAACCCGTAACAGAGAGAACCCAGTTAATTTGTGGCAGTCGATCTGTGCGTTCATCTCAATATCATATATTGCCGTTTTCAGAGAATTTGTTGCGGACGTTTTAATTAAAAACATTTTTTTTGTGTTTAGTACTAGGAATAAACGATAAAACGGGAGCTCGGTTTATATCGATCTACGTGTGTGAACTTAATATTAACACTTTTAATTAAGAATTACTGGTAACAACGAGTGTGTTAGTGAGGTACGAGAAACTAATCTACTTTACTCCTAGCGCAGCGGAGCGAATATGAAATGGACATTGGACACTTTATTGCTAACTGTAACCTCAGGCACTCTAACTCGCGAAGTGACGACACCGCTTTTATTACTGATTTCTGTAAAAGCAGGAATAATATAATAAAAAAACTATATATAGACGTTGAAGTAACTATAACATCTTTTATATACAGAAATGGAGATGGCTTGACAATAATTTGCATATTTCTCAAGGCCATATTACATTATTCACAGACCAACGCGGTCAGGCTGGTCATGGTCAAGTTTGATATGAGAATATATCAATGCTAGTCTACCTCCTTCGTGACCGTCATGACCGCACCGTGATTGGAGTACTTTAGACTTAGAACGATATTGAACCCTTAATACAAGCGCAACACTCGCACTTGACACATTTTACGTAATTGGTACAATCAGCTGTTTCATTATTCATGTTGCGTGATTATCCGGTCCCACTATAATACCTCCCTACTTAACAGTTACATCGTCTGCGGTTAATGTAAATATAGGGAACGACGACGTTCAACGTAGTCCCACTTTATTCATTAATATTTATTAGTAGTTGAAATGTATTGCACTAATTACTATTTGGTTTCATCTTTAATAAAACTGATAATAAAAACATTTTGGTGCACATACAAATACAAGTATATAACATAGTTAAAGCGACCATTTGTAGAATGAGCATCTCATCGCAATTACTTGTATTTTATTCAAGACGTATTGTCAACAACCGCAGTATTGTTGTTTAGGCAGCGTTTAGCTGTTCTAGATAAATAATGTACGTTATGGTGCATAGGTGCACTAGCGGTCGTTGCACCATAATTGACCTGCTGCTACATTCCCCATCATAGTTCGCCCGTCCTTGAGCTACGAGCTACGAGTACGACTGTGAATGTAGGCTACGCTGCTACGCCGCTACGTTGCCTGAATAAAACTCCACTACATGCTTAAAAGAATAATGGTTTCAGGTATACATGATTCGTTTTATATTTTCTGCCTCGTGGTATTTTTGTTTCACAGAATGAGCGGTCGATGGGCTATTTCGTCGGTTGAGGGATTGAATAAAATGTGGTTTGAGCTTAATGGATATTAATTAATGTGCGTATACGTTGAGCTGATTTATTATCTTTGTTTCATACTCTTTTTTAATTCTGTTACAAAGTTTTTGCATGCACACAAGTTGTGTATTATTAAATACTTTTTAATTTAAAAACCTTGTCTTGTCTTAGGATTGAATAAGAGGCATTATTCATCAATGAGTGAATGTTGACTAAATACATGATCTCAAGAAAAAATCTAACACTAGTACTGCGCCCTACACGGAACACTAATATTTGTAATGGTAAAATACACAAATAAAAAGATTTATTAAATCGGGCTGCCGGTTGTACAAATTCCACGGAAGCTCTTGCCTACTCTCATTGCCGTCGCATTCAAAAACTTTTGTTCCTGAATTCTGCATAATATCTATGATTCCCAACTTTGCTTTCCGAGCACATTTTTGTGTCCCTCATTGTTTCGCAATCACAGTAAATGTGGAGCAAACTAATAAAGTTGAACGCTGGGTCGCTGTCAGCTACCTAACTACTGATTAATGTTTTTAATTTCAAATGTCTTTCTTGAAATCCATCTCAATTCTTTTTATTCAGTCGTTATCTTGTTCCTTGAGTTTTATAAAATAAACTTCTAACTTCGTCAAAGTAATTATGTCTAAGTGTCTCCGTTCCAAGATTTCCACAGCCTAGTTCTAAGGTTTAATCTAATTAAAGGAATTGGTCTTCATCCGTGATTATAGTCATGTTTGTTTTTATGTCGGCCATTGCAGTCTGACTTAAGACGGTAAGACTTAAGGGATGTGCCTTTAAGAGAATCAGACTTTAGCAGCGAGAACAAGAATACTGTTACTTGATATTATTTCATATAACATAATTCTATACATACAGGGAGCTGTTAAATTAATTTTAAATCTATGTATTCATTAATTATGTTTCTAATACAACTGTGACTATCTAATACAACTCGCTATTTCAGCTATTAGGGTAAAAACTTCGGAAAACATATTTCCGTTTTCCAGTGTTTGCAAGATAGAGTTACTTTTCTTCTAATTGATGTACTCATATATCTATATAATGATGAATCTATGATAGAGCCTGTCTAATAGAGGCAGATTACCTATGAAAGCACATTGGAAATTAAAAAACCAAAGAACCAGAAAGATATAAAAGAGACTTATCTAAGTTCTCAAGGTTAAGGTCAAGGTCGGACTGAACTGTTCCAAACACAGGTTCCAAATAAGGGATGTATAATAACGTATTGACAAGTGAAGCGGGTATATCGTTCAAAACTAAATAAGCAACTTATCCAATTTCCACCCAAACAAAATCGTGGGAAAATCTAGAAGTATAGAGTTTCAGTCAGAACTCGACCCTGCCCGATTCATAAATTTCCCGAAGAAACATCAAAATTATTTCTAAAGCTCAACGCATCTACTCGGAAACCACTCAATAGTTCATATAGCATTCCTTTTAAAAACGTGTCAGTGTGCCGCTAAATGTTAAAGTTACAAGGGTGAAAACACGAGAGTATCTGAAACCGTGCGTTGTGAGGCCGGGCGCGGCTGGGCGCACCCGGGTCGGGTCGACCAGTACTCTCCCGGACGGCGCCCTGAGTACACCACTGCCGCCTTTACCTGCCGCCGCGTGCACCGCGATCTAACTTCGTCAGTCGTCAACAATCGGAGGCACAATGGAAACAAACGGGATCGTTGCGTTTGATGGCGCCGGATCGAATATGTGAAGTGATCGGATTGTGTTGTAGCTGCGCCGAGTGCTTTGAGTACGCGATTATTTTTCGCAAGTGTTTTTAACATGTAGATGGCTGGATTAGCAATTGATTTTAATGGTATGCCATTTTCTTTAATTGGTATTTTAATTATAATTTCAGTTGTAATGTGATTTAGTTTATAGCTACATCTTTCATTGAATTCAACACAATTCTTTGCGTTGTAAACTACTGAAATCAGGCACAAGATGATGGGTGTATTTCACTTTATACAACTGCGCGGTTTCCTGGAAAAATTGAGAATATACCCTACAACGAAATACATTAGATATCAATACATGATTTCTATGGCACCGCTGTCTTGGTTCATAATAAAAATATTATGAAATAATTTTTTAGTCATTCGTCGCTACGAAGTCTTGGGCAAATGATCATTACTCTAAAACTTAATGCCTGGAAACTTTTCGAGCATAAATCGGTAATTATAACTAAGTTTATTTTCTTTACGACCAAGTCTTGAGAATTTAAAACTCTAATAGTAATTAAACATAACACTTACCAAGGGATAGATAACTTGGCCGCTTATTAACTTAATTGCAAAATTACATATTGCAAATTCTTTTTATTTGTATAAATGTGGTTACATAGGTTTTACGGAAAGAATTTTGTCCAGCACATTTGTCATATAATTTTTATGACATACAAATTTTAAATACAAGAAATTTTAAATGTAAAAAGACAGGGCGACAGCTGTTAAACAATACATAATTCCACAGCCTAATACTTATTTTTAAATATTCGTCTGTGGAGTAGAAAAGACGTTCACACAACCACCTGAAAAGTTGTTTTTTAAATTTATTTATAGGCAGATTTCTAACGCCCTGGAGTAGATGATGACATAATTCTTTGTATTTTATATAAATGATATTCATAGAATTGTTAACTGTTTTGGGGCTGGCTCTAGTCTTTGCAAAGTTCTTTGGGTTCAACTTTTAGTCTCGGATGCTGTTGAAAATCATTATTATTATACGAAAACACTGCAGTCTATTTCCAAATACCTTTATCGTAAGATTACACCAGTTATCAGACATTTTTCAGGCTTCTGATCTGTAACAACTGGCATAGACCAGATATTGAAGATACTTAAATCAAAGAAACCACAAATTGTGTTTCTACTTTAAGAAAATGTTAATATAAATGTTCATGTACGTACACGATAAGTAAAAGAAAACATTTTAATTAACACGCCAGCTGTTTGGTCTGATGTTCAAATAATTGGAGCCGCTTCATCTTCTTTTTTAATTTTGTTGTTTTATGAAAAGAATTTCTAAAGATCGATTCACACATAGCCAGCAATGTCTTTTCCGTACAAAGTTACGTCACGTGACCGATGCAATTTTGAATGCACAGGAGCACGTCCACGTTCCTGAGACTACACGGATATACCACACATCAATAGGCACGCAAAACAGTAATGATGAATACAAGGTCTTTATAATAACGTTCACACAAGTAAGTGTCAGTGCCGGCGGCCGGAAACTACAAGTATGTGTGTGGATGGAACGTTAATCACATTTAAGGAACGAGAAAATATGGTTCTACTAAAGACGGTTTGAGAGAAAGGTATCTTTTAATTTACTGAACAAATGAAACATTTGTTACTTTTCTTACGTTGCCTCTACTTCGTTTTGAAGCCTTTTTCCAATTAAGACAGAACATAAAGTTTTCTAATTGAACAATTTCTTACATTCTTTCTTGGTATTACTCACATATATAAATCTTTCAACGAATCAACACTGTCATCGCCCTGTATAGTCACCACTCTGTCTGTACTATACTTTTTGCTTCTTTCTACCCTTTGTTACGTTAACAGGACACTGTCTTCCAGAAGCGGTTCGTTATCAAGTACAATAAGGATTTGAAATACAATCGGTGTTGGGAAAAATAAAAATCTCAAAAGTGACAGAGTTGTCATCCGTAAGCCATACTCTTGTTTCAAGTCCCTGGGGGTACTCCAAACGGTAATGTCCTGGTACTTAATGTATCCTCGTCCACACCGGTAACAAGTTGCGATACATGTGCTGCAACTTGTATTCAGGGACATTCCCACTATGTCGTGACGATAAATTTATCGTTGGACGACTGTCGTGCTAGCCGTTCCCATTGACTCGACAATCTATCGTCACTGCAAAAACAAGTCGTGAACGACAGTTTATCGTGTCGTCTTATATGTGAACACCTCCATTTAAATATATAAGCCACGACACTTAAAACTACACGACTATCTGTCGTCACGACAAAGTGGGAACGCGGGCATACATCTCGCGCAATATTTTCCGCGGGCACATGTCGCGGCACTTATGTTGGGCACACGGCAATATCTGTAACATGTACCTGCGTACACTGTCACAATAGATGTGTCGCAACAAAGATGTGGACGAGGCATAACGGCTTATCAACCACATCAGAGACCGTTATTATTTGTAGAGTATTCATTTGAGAATTCAATAACCATAATTATTATACCAAATAACAAGCAATGAGAGTATGCCAATTACTTTAATTGTATATCTGTCTTGTTTATTCACTGGGTAATTACATAGTATGGGTATTACAAGGGAGCAATATAAAATCTTGAAAAAGAAATCAAATACATAATATCACTTCAGTAAAAAAAAAGGCACGCGAGTCGCTGTAAGTATTAAAATATGTAAAGAAGATGGAAAATATTTATATACCAAGGCAACCAATACATAGGTATTGCTTCATCGTTACGTTACGGTAAATAAAATATATGGAGCGTGAACACATCAAGCCTGATGCGAGGGACTGACGTATTTTTAAACGCAATGGGGCGGGGGTTAATTTATGTCAAATGACATAACAAAGGTTATCCTTCCGTTAAAGGTCCAGGCTGTCCTTGTCAAGATAAAACGAGAAGCAGAAATTCGACAAAACAACTGCCTCTTTGATTGATAACACTTAGATAAATTCCTCGTAATTTTGAGCCCTCTTAGGAAAATTATTAATTTCATTATGTTATCTTGACTTGAACAAGACTCGTGATTTTAAGGTAATGAATCAGATTAATAGATTAGACTTTCCTGTGAAGATCTTTCTAATGAACACGATTTTTTTTAACTTTACTGAATATTTATTCGTAATTAAGGTATTTTACAATTTATTATATTCCGAACCAATTCCAGTATGCATATCATAGAAATCTAAATAATTATTTAGATTTCTGCGATTTACATTTACGTTTTCCCTCGTCACTGTCATAATTACTTCTTTTTTCAATTATAAGATACTTCCTTTTAAGCTGAAATATAATTAGTTATCCTTTGAACCAATTTCTTCATTTACAAAGAAAAAAAATGGTTCCTGTCCAATTTCCAAAATAAATTTGGACAGCCCAAATTATTCCGTCTTAGTATAAAGTTAAAAGAAAATGTTTATGTATCTTTGAACAATAGAAATTAAGTATAATCTATACTAATATATAAAGCTGAAGAGTTTGTTTAAACGCGCTAATCTCAGGAACTACTGGTTGGAATTGAAAAACTATTTTTGTGTTGGATAGTCCATTTATCGAGGAAGGCTATAGGCTTATATAACATCACGCTTCGACCAATAGGAGCGAAGCATAAATGAAAAATATTGCAAAAACGGGAAAAATGTCCACCCGTGCGAAGCCGGGACGGGCCGCTAGTATTGTTTAAATGTAGTTTGTTACGAGAAAAGTTCATAGAAACTCCATACAAGATGTCTTAAATCACTACAAAAATAACTTTGTATTTTACAATGTGTACTTTTAATTTAGCCTGAATTGTTTACCATACCTTACGCTTGACTAAAACATCTTATAGCTATACTGACTATGGAATCCTATACTGTGCGTGGTCCCACAAGTACTTGGCCGATTTTTTCATGTCATAAACGTTGTAACTGCGATAACACAGCGATCCACACGGCGGCGTGGAATTCTATACTGATCGTGGTATGTTAATTACAACTCCGCGTTGCTGAAAGCGCTGTTGAGCGCTGAAATCGCTCGTGTGTAAAGGCGCTATATATGTCGTATATATATATA
This sequence comes from Amphipyra berbera, assembly GCA_910594945.2. Classification (NCBI taxonomy): domain Eukaryota; kingdom Metazoa; phylum Arthropoda; class Insecta; order Lepidoptera; family Noctuidae; genus Amphipyra; species Amphipyra berbera. The sequence continues at coordinate 14,173,841 of OU343125.1, forward strand.
TATATTTTTTTTTTTATATGTCGTATATATTATTATATTATATCGCTGCTATATATAGCATCTGGTTCACCTCTTACGTGATAAAAGCGCCTCTAAACTGTATAGTTACACGCCATTAAATGTACCGATATTCCAATAATTTTGCACGTACGAGCCTACATGAAATCCCAAACTATTCCAATCAAACTAAAAGCTGGTGTTCACGCATTAAAAGTTATCTATACTAAGTCTATTTATTATCACTCCTCTTCCCCCTAAAGGTGTACTGTTGAGCACCCATTCCACCGAACCTATGCAATAGTTGAGCCCTTTGCCATTAAATAGGACGAATTCCAAACTCAAGGCTGCTATAAATAATTCCCAATAAGAAAACCCTAAGGAACTGACCTGGTAATTGAACCTTGCATCGAGAATATGCCTCTGTTTAATCCTTTAGAGATACAGGAGTGATGCGATATTTTCATGATTGGCTACGCTCTACATCATGGGTGGCCATTTGGCCAACTTGATTTGACCCAAGATCTACTGTTTGCTGAGCAGACTCTGTGCGATCTACCAATTACATAATCGGTACCTCTTCATTCAACTTATATTAAACTTATATATTTCTTTGCCTTGCCATGATCGACTGGATTAAAAGCTGCGATCGATCGGTCGATCGTGATCGACTGGTTGGCCACCCCTGCTCTACATAGTTCGCTTTTATCTAAGTCTCGACTATAAATAACTCCCTGTCAAATGGTTTCAATTATACCTATATTGATTTTAGTATTCACCAACAGTATTCTATAACTAATTACTTGGCCTGCAGATCAAAAGCAGGATATTACGTATGTATCAAATCAATCAATTTATAGGTACCTATATCAGCCAATTGATGTACAATTGTGTACATATGCCTCTCTCATGCTGCTTCACAACATCAGTTAACAGTCAGTTGCTGCTTGTTAGTTCGCAGGTTGGTTGTTAGTTCGTAGAACACCCCCCTGCTTTTTATTGGCTAGGATAACTTTAATATATTGTCACAGCAGAAATTTTATCATACGACTGTTGGAAATAAGATAAATAGAACATAAAGATACGATGCATAGTGTTACTAATCAGCTTGTTGTATTACAAAGTTGTTTTTAATGAGTATAATTCACCTCTGGAATTTTTCCTCACCACTAAGAAAGTACAATGTATATCAATTATAGTATGAAAGCATGATGAGTTGAGTTCTAGACAGCATAAAAATACGTGATTCAAAGTTTTGAACAAATTTTTACAACCCATTACACTAACTAAAGTCCACCGTATAGACGGTGGATGGCAACCTAATGGATTGTAAAACGAAACCCGAAACTTTGTGTAGGTATTCTATCTTGACAGAACTGAAAAGAGCCCATTACGAATAATTCTACGTCTGTATCCTAATATTGTATTGTTGACTTTACGTGTTTGAGTTGGAAGTGTTAGCTGACTGTTTCATTTATACAAGAAGGCATTTATTTGAAACGAAACTATTTATTATTAAATAAGGTAGATAAATAAATAATGGTGATAGAAAATTCTATGATTTATTTCAGTGTAAGGGTTGGTCAATGATTTAGAATCTAAAATGAATCGTATAAAGGAAATCAGGTGGGCAGAACCTTTTGTGGTAGTAAATGGGTGCCATTATTAACACTATCTTGATAGTAGTGAGACATTTCGGCCCAGCCATTAATTCAACGTCACGTAGTTACGTACTTGCGGGCTGAAACGACCTTCAAGAGAGCTCGGGTTACCGATACAAACGTATTAGGCACGCATGCGTCATCCAACTACAAAGATTTGTCGAAGTGTGTTATCATCGTCATGTCAGTCATTGTCAGTCAGCACCGCAATCTTTTCACCACAGCAGCCGTATGTATGGGCGATTCTCATATCATACCGTCACGAGAAAACACGAAGAAGAACGGCCAGAAGGGAATATTGTGATAATCACGGCTCTTGGCAAGAGGATTGATGTTCGCTTTATGTTGTTATTTTGGTAGATACAAAAAGGTACTGCTGCACATCCTCTTGATATGACAGTCGTTACGGGTAGTCAGAAACCCTAGTCTCTCAATCGGTCTAACCTTAAGATATCGGCATTTCCCAGTAACTGGGTTGCGGAGGTCTGATGGCAGTCGCTCCAGGTAAAATACTGGTATTCAGCCAAATCGGTTTAGACTGGAAGCCGATCTCAAAATAATTAGGAAAAGGCTAGGAGGAAGTCACGTTTTACGGGATAGAGTGGATAGACTTTTATTATTCCACATTGGAACCACATTGCCATGTCGTTTTTACCTCTTTAAGTACCTATTGTCTAAATATAAAACTATTTCACTAATAACAGACACGATTGTATTGAATCGATTTTATCTTTAACAATTTATTGGACCTCACTGTTATTCGAAGATAATAATAGAGTTTGATAGTTTTGGCAAATGCAATTTGATGCAGGATCTCCAGAGTTGTAAAGCTGCCAAGCCCATAAGTTTTAAAAGAAGATACGCCAAAGTGAATCCGAGGTCATTGTTCAGACAAAGAGAGCGTCGATCCCTAGTATTAAAAGGTTAAAAGACAATATAAATGGATTTCACGTTTAAAGTTTAATATAAGAGGTAAATTACCCAATTACAAACGTGCAGCTTAAAAGACACTTAATGGGCTTTTAATATTTCGATTAAATCAATTCGAGTATCTTAAACTAAAAAGATTAGTCGCAGCTGTGCCGATTAATCTGTCGGCAAATCGTATAATCGATTCAATGGAGAATTGTGTAACGCTGAGTAGGTATATTATCGAAATTGCTTGCTGAATCGAAAACGAATAATCACATAATGTAATAATTTAATCTCTTCTGTTAATCGCTGCTGGCTCTGATAAGGATTAGCAACTGTTTATTAATTCGTCAGCCATGAAACTCTTGTATAATTATCTATTTATACCAGTAAAATATGTTCACAAAGACAGTATCAGCCACATCGTTGGATCTAAAATACCCTTATGTATGCTTCTTTGCAACTTTACATAGCCTTAATGTCTCCTTGGAACGTTCCCTAGCGCCCGTATCTCTGATTTTGGTTTACACGGCCACTATTTTCCTTCTGCAACTTTTACTTAATTTTGTTCCACAGATTGTGCAATTTTGCGATCCCACAAGGTTAGAAGAATAACATTTTTGTTAAAAAGAAAATTTCGAAAAGCCAGTATTGTTACTGTGTTTGTATTTATAATTATGTTAACAAAAAGTACCTAAGTTGGAAGTTTAAAGTGATGTTAGTGCACAGTGCACAAGGAATAAAAGTTTCAACCTTTCCAACAGTAAGTACATTTATCAGACACAGCTTTTAACTACAAAATATAAAAAATACTAAGGCATTGTTGCTAAATGCACTTGGCAACAATTCAGACAGCAATTCTACTATATTTTTTATGGTTTAGGATCGGAACATGCAGTAAATATAAGAACATTTAACTTGGCAACGTTTTAGGTCTTTTTACCCGACTGCTCCAGAAGGAGTGTAATGTTTTTTGCTGTATTTATCACCGACTCTCACACACAAAAAAGTGTATAGGCGGACTTGATTTAGATGGACGGAATCACGTCACGCTAATCCGAATTACCCAATTAATTTTTACTCGGCGACAGCGGGGTTTGACACGTCCCGCCTACGTACCTTGTATAAAATATATTTTGTTGGCAGGTGTTTTACTCAGAAAAATGTACGATCTAAGAGAGTTTATTATTTGTATTAGGGGTTTTCGATGTGTACCGGTATTTCAAAAACACCCATGTCTTTCGATATGATCTATTAATCGTAACGGTCGATATTTTTCAATGTATCGATTTATTCATTCGATATTATCGCAATTAGATATACCTACCTACTTTAATTGATGGCTTGAAGATGACACAATTATTTAATTTCAATACCTATCGTTTATTTACATTCATACGTACAATGTAATGTGTGGTGGATAATCGCAAATAATAGATTAGAACAAAACTTTGGAGCTAGCATTGTCATCTCTAACCAACCACAGTCATCATAAACAGCATGGTGTTTCATTTGGCCATTCGAAAACCCGCTCTTGGTGTGAATCCTCTATATATATATTCATGACTTCAGCAGACTTCAATAGTTCAATTAATATGTAGGTAGTTCACTAATTCACCGTTACAATATGGCCGTTAAATTTTGTTTCAAAAATTCGACAAAAAATTGATGTGATATGTCGAAAATATCGATGTTGTTATTCAAAAATATTTGATGAATATAAAATAATTGATATTGTTATTTCAAAAATATCAATAGATCGTTACGATATTCATATCGAAATAATATTATATTTTTCGGTGAACATCCCCAGTACATCGAAAACTAGATTTCCTTTAGATTTTAAAAATCAGGTTATTGCAAGGACATAGATGGTAGGTACTCGTGAATCCAAGCACTATGATTTTATTCTGGACAAACTATACCGGGTGTCCCGTTTCATTCGGTTATGGAGGCAGTGGCGTAGCGTGCCTTGGCGGGGCCCCGTATAAAAAATTGTTTGGGGGCCCTTAGGAAGAGAAGATTTCTCACAAAAGAAAAAAAAATGTTTGCATAAAATTAAAAGAAATATTTATTCATCATAATTATCTATCTGTCACTTTTTCCAAAATTTTTACAAACAATTCAAATTAAATATACACCCTCCTTGCCTTATTTTTCGGCAAACTGATTTATTAAATCATCTATAGCTGATGATGACTTTAGTTTTTCTAAAGTTTTTGCCTCTATGGACAATAGTGACAGGTCTGACAGTTTTTATAAATTTTTGCTTACGGACGTTGGGGGCCCCCGTAGCCCGGGGGCCCCGTATAATTGATACGGCAGATACGGCGGTAGCTACGCCTCTGTATGGAGGGTAAGTGTTGTAAATATGAAAAGGGGGCTTCACTTTATTTTTGAAAGCAAGAAATCCTTAATTTTTTTTAAAATTGTTTCCTACATAATTAAGATTAAAAACCAAAAATGATGGGCCAAGAAAATATATAAAAGAAGATGTCAAATGGAGCAGTGAACAGAGATAGTAAAATTCGCCACCCTATGCAAACTTGCTTATTCACCACTTGCCCCCGGTAAAGGAAAACACTTTGAAGCAACACACTATAATCATTGATAATAATGTTTGTGAATCTTCTGAGATCAATCCATAACTGCCATCACGCACCCTGACCAAATATGGATATTATCCAATAAATAGGTAGGCATACAAACACGGCCGGGGTCGCGGTGCATGCAACAGCGAATTCCGTGACCCCGGCCTTAGGTCAGAAGGAAGGACACCGTGGGGTTTTAGCCGGTAAAAGTCCGGCACCCCCCCCCCCCCGTCTTCCCCAGACGGGGACAGTCCATGAGGATTTCCCCAGGTAAAAAAAAATAAAAAAAAACGGGCATACACACACAACGAAACGTAACACGCTACGATCCTTATACAAGGTTAGTCGGAAAGGGGGTACCAAGCCGCGGGCCACTTAAAGTATCACTGATGACTATTTTATTTAAGCAAGTGTTAAAATTTCAAAATTCGATAATTTTTATTTGCATGCAAAAAGATTTTTATTTTAGTTATTTAAAAAAAAACATGCCTGCTTTAGTTATGAATTCAAAAAATTAAGTTTCTAATCCGTGACCCCAAATATGACCTAAATAATAAACACAGCTGATCATAGCTATGGACAGATATATTTTAGCATATTTTTTACGAAATCTTTGAAAAGCTATTTGTCTTAAACTGTTGAGTTTTGGGGAAAGTTGTAAAACAAAAGTTATCCCTTATTATAGGTACTTTTACACCCTTTCGGCTTAGTACCCCTTTCCGACTAACCTTGTATACTTCACCCTCGTCTACATTTCATGCATCTTTTCATTCATGCGCCTCTGTTACCAGATGTACCTACCTAACCCTTTTGAAGAACCCTTTTTACAACACCACTTATAATTCGTTGAGTGATTAAGAATGACGTGATAATGTATTTTTCATGTTGAAATCATAACGATTTTAGTTCAACCCTAATGATGCCGTACTCTCGTATCAATTTTATGTTGTCGATGAATTTTTTAAATAAAAGGATGACGTAACTCCATCCCTGATGTTCGAGCCGCTGAATGCGATTGTACAACAAAAATGTATAATTTTATAGAACATAACATATCAAGCCAAAGGGTTTATGCTCCAAAAGTCTGTACCTATGTTTTTTCACTTGTCTACGATAGCCAGTTGATTTCCAAATGTCGATGTCATGCATACAAACACATTGGATATGAACACACACTGCTTTTGACGCAAACAATTTAACTTTATATTGGTACTGAAATCCCCGCAGTTTCGATATTGAACGCATATTATATAGTGTCATAGTTTATTTACGGAAAAAATATTTTAGAAATACATAGAATTGTAGTTGTTGTATTACCGATGTTTATTTTATTAACATCATCGATATCTATTGTGACTGATGAAACATGCCAAGCACCACGCACAAATATGAAATGCAGATATGACCAACCAAAATCAATATTTATTTAATGTCTCGTCCAAATTATGAACAACGCCGCGCTGCTCTCATTGCAGTACCTATTGCTATTTGTGTAGCACTTTTTGCTATTGGGAAACAATTTCAATTGGGGCTAAACGCCGAACTAATGACGAAAACTGCAGATGAAACTAAAATATTTGCATTTTATTTTGCTGGATACTCGTTTGTTTTACGTGACTTGAATAGTGTAATTTACATTAACATAACATCACGCCTTGTACTCCCTGAAGGGTTCGGCAGAGGTGTTACAGTACACCCTCGTTTCGCCATAGGGAGCAAGTCTATCGCCATTATCCAGGCACAAATCCAGTCTTCAGGCTGCTACTGAGAAATTCCTAATAGAAAAACTCAATAACACTTTGCCCGATTTGAGGATCCAACCCAGGACCCCATGCTCAGCATTCAGGCTTGCGACCTCTAGACCAATAAAGCAGTAGTGTAATTTATTGGTTTACTAAAACAGAGTCTTTTACGAGCAATCTCTCACGGAGAGTAAAATTAAAAAGAGTGCGCGAGACTGTAAAAAGCCTTTTATGTTTTTATTAGCCACAGACGTGCTTGATGCGCTGGAACGACATCCACGTGAGAAACAAAAGTTTTAACCGAACCTTTTGGGTTCGGTAGTTGTAACAAACAAATGAAAACGATTTTCACAAGCTGCACACCAGCTTTTCACATAATGAATGCCTATAATCTAATGGTAATTGCACAAATGTAATTAAAAAGCCTTTGTGTTGATATTAAATATATATAAGGTTAGTCGGAAAGGGGGTACTAAGCCGCGGGCCACCTAAAGTATGACTGATGACTATTTTAAACCAAGTGTTAAAATTTCAAAATTAGATAATTTTTATTTGCATGCAAAATGATTTTTATTGTGGTTTTTAAAAAAAAATATACCTGCTTTAGTTATGAATTCAGAAAATTAATTTTGTAATCCGTAACCCCAAATATGATCTAAATTGTAAACACAGCTGATCATAGCTATGAACATATAAATTTTAGCATATTTTTTACGAAATCTTTGAAAAGCTATTTCTCTAAAACTATCGAGTTTTGGGGAAAGTTGTAAAACAAAAGTTATCCCTTATTATGGGTACTTTAAGACCCTTTCGGCTAAGTACCCCCTTTCCAACTAACCTTGTATAACCCGAATTCTGTTGTCCAAATCGTGCTTTTTTTAACGTGAAATAGAACCAAGTATCTCTGTTTTCTATAATACAATACGTCCTTTGAATTACAACAAAACCCCTACAAATAATATTATTATGTATTCACGCTTGGCCGGTCTCGCACAATACGCTTACGTGACATCATGCGCGTGACTTGACGTATTAACTGACATGCTTACTCTGTTTTATATGAAGCACCAAGACTTAAGAGCTCTGAAAATAATGGAGAGAGATACAGAAATAAAATATGAGGTAGAAGCTTATTGCTATCTATCAAATGCGAACGAAACGGATACTGCAATTTCCGGATACGACTTCAAGGGGAAAACTGACGTAGCACGTGTTCAGGTATTGACAACAGATATATTCAATTCAATATGTAGTAGAACACGGAATCAGTAATATGCTGATATTTTCCAAGTGTCTTTTGTGGTTGACAGTGGTTAAAGTAATCGCGATACTAGTAAAATCCGTATCTTAAATATACGAGACACATATTTTCACTTTTCTCAAAGCTTGTAACAATGTTTGAACGAAACTACATAACGTTTCTTTGTCCAACCAATTCTTGAACAAAATAAAGCTTATAACGAGTTGTAAGTACTTTATTACAGTGGAAATGTTTTATGATAAAATGTTCAAGTGAATATTGATTTTAAGGAAGCTGTAATGGATTTATAGTACCTATGTCTGAGTTAGATTCTTTTATAATACCTATAGGGAGAAATAATATAAGGAAAAATCATTCTCGGCTTATGCCTTTTAATCGTGACCGACTTTTTTGTCAAGTATGTTGCACGAGCAGGGGAAGCAATTATGCGAAAGCGTCGCATCGTCATAGATGAGGCACATACATGGAAAACACGAGTAGAACTCTTAGAAAAACTAGATACACGATTACTTTGACCGATCACGACTAAAATTTTTGATTGAGGGCTCTCTCACCTTACCTCTGAAGGAATAAAAGACGATTTTATATTTTCTATTCGCCTACTAGTAGGCGAATAGAAAATATAAAATCGTCTTAGTAAAATCGTCAGGTAGTACCTAGGTACTACCTGGACGTATTACATCTATAAATAGACATTGTGGTTCATAGATCATTCTAAAATAAAAATTCCCCATTCGCCACTTTTATTATCGGTTTTGGCTCAGCTCCTCTAACTTGGCAGCAAAACAACTGAGTATCGACTATCAATCATTCGGTTGTTAGTGTCACGCATAGTGGCTTTTGTTATAAAATATAAGATATTTTTTTGTGAGCGAAAGTAAAAATGTTTGTCTTTCATATTTGGTATTGAGATTACGTTATATAACTTCATAATCATAAAAACACAACAACACCGAGGCTCATCTCAACACGATTTGATGCCTCCTCCCAATACACCAAAGGTTATTAAAATACACATTGTTTTATATACACCAGGCAACTTGAGAAGCTCGGAGTGGCTACCGCGCAGAGCGATCGATCTAAGAGGTTATGCCGCGGTCACGTCTGAGATGGGTGCGCGAACGGTACACATCAAAGACACGTGTCTTGCCTCAGACAGCACGTTGTCGTCCCGGTTGTTATTCTATAATACCTGTGACATTCATTACGAAAACTACGGAAAGACGGCCTGAAAAGTCTGACAATCGATCTAAACTTAGGGTATCGGTTAATTAGTTTGTAAGTAGTTGTTAGATTTGGTGCGGTCACTTCTTGTGAGATTCTTATATTCAGCCGTATCTGATCCAAAGCAGATTCCAGCAAAGTTTGGAAAGGGTTAGGCTGATGATAAAATGATGATTACAGAAAATACTTACAACACCGTGGGGAACTCTTTTAAAGAGTTTCGTTGCAGTTTTACCTTTGGGACAAAAAAGTTATCAACTGTAACTTTACTTGCAAAACAATTTTGTTTCGCGGAAAAGGCTCCGCAAAAGTCATTTATAGAACACGCTGAAAGTTTTATGAACCAAGGGAAATGATAACGTGTTATCGTAGCATAATTCACGGAATAAAACATACATTTTGTTATAGTTGTGTTTGTAACATTTTGTATAGCTCAGTTAGCGCAAAGCGAAATGCTTACGCCCTCAATTTCCTTGATTGACGCCATCAATCTTGGCAGCGGGTAATGCTTAGATAAACATTATGTGGACACAAGGAAGCTCTTTGACGATAATTATGATGTACTGGAAGTTTATTTAGAGTGGATATTATTATTATCTTCCTTGTTTAATCTGCTTAAAAGATAATTAGTTAATAGAAGGAAAGATTATTTTCATGTCTAAAATTAAAATAACTTTAATTTTTGAATTATTTGTAATTAAGAGGAATCGCGGGCTGCAAAATATAAATAATTTGAATATGTTTTAAGCGATCTATTTCCCACCCCTCCCGCAAACCTTCCCAATCGAGCGCGAAAGAGACTGCACTGCCTGAACTGCATCTCGGACTGATTTCTCCTGTGCAATATTAGCGAAATCGTACTTTCGTATTTCCCTGTTTCCTTCTTCAAATCTGGACCGATTTTAATATTTTTTTCTGTAATAATTTAAGAAAGACTTTGGTTATGTCTGTATATTTTTCTTTTATTTTTTATATTCGTCAAATTTGTAAAACCGGTCGATTTTTGTAAAGTTTAAACGTTTCTAGTTCTTTTAATAATTAATTTATTGACAAAAACAAAACATAGAGGCATAGTGGTGGTAGATATATATCATATGGTAAAAAAATATTTGCTCTAGTGACATTATCCAAGGAAGAAACTGAGCAATACGTTTATATGGACTAAATGCCGACCGCATTTCCTCTTAAGCTATGTAATAATAATTATATAAATGTCCAATGATGAAGACTAACCAGTGCAACACGCGAAGTAATGCAACATAATCAAGAATCCGGTACCACGGCAGCCACGCTTGCGATCTCTAAACTAATGGGATAGCTTAACGAAAGTACGGAGTTCATCATACCGATTGTAATTACCGCATTCTAAAGTTGCAAGCAGTACCTAATCTCGCAACAGGGTTACCAGAGTTGCGTCGGCACGCCAAGAGAGGAAGGAGAAGAGGAGGAGCCAGTTATATAAAAGAAACAAAATATAATAATTTAAATAAATGTAATACTTTGCATATTTAGTCATTCATATTTGGTAGGCATAATTATTCAGATTAAGCCCCCCAAAATTCGAAAGGACAGAAAGGCAAAGGGTTGGACGAAGCCAAGCAAGTCCGTCCAAACCGAGCCTCTGAAAGCCGCTACCCTCAACTAAGTGACGGCGAAGCGCTGTTACGAGGTGCATTATGAAGTTTTCCGATAGTTTCTTAAGATTTTCACAGTTATGCTCTTAAAATGTTTTCTGTATTTAGTAATTTGCTTTCTCCAGGTACTGCTACGCGTTATAAAGGAGTGACAGAATCTCCATCAATGTAACTAAGGAGCTCATTTTCTTTTTTGACTTCTTGGAGCGAGAGACAAGATGGCGATTATGATACGTAAGTGTTTTTTAGTCCAGTCTTGTTATGAGTAGAATTATACAAGCTATATGATTTAATAATAGACAACTTAATTATTACTAGCAAGACATTCAATGCTTTAGGCCTTGTTTCTAAAGACGCGGAATCCGCCGCGCTAACTGCCCGTACACACAACTAAAACTTAAAAAAATAATTTATTAAAAATTTTAATTATATTGTCGGCATCTCAATAAACAAGGCCTTGTGTTTGAATCCCAGACACGAAACAAATATTGTAACCGTGTTGGTTACCGGCAAAAATAGGCCACCTCTCTCCACCGTGGCTGTTATAAAAAGGGGCAGCGGAATTATGTCAATAAGATGGATAGCAGCGTCTTCTTGTCTGCTGATAACAACAGACTGCGATGACCAATCCATCTGCCAAGTGTTTATGGGAAAATGACCGATCCTATAGAGGAATCATTTAGAGCCTCGTGTCCAACAGTGAAGTTTACCGGCTGATGTGTTGAAACTATGTCTGTATGTTCAGGTCACACGGTAGGCACCGGCGCGATTGTGCTGGTGGTGGCGGGCGGCGCCTCTGCCAGGGTCGCCGGTAAGATGGGCGGCTACTCCAACAAGAAAGGAGGCAAGTATTGTATTCTACATGATATTTTACTTCTCTTTGCTCCTCTATTACTCCTTTAAGGCACACACTTTGCAGATAGTATCAGAAATCTTATATCTGAATGCAAATCTTACGATATCGCTCTTTATAGAAATGGATGGACTAGTTAGTCCATTTATTTTATCGTATGAGTTAACATGGCGCAGACAATATACAATATTTTATCATGAAGATACCGACCAATACCAACAGATTCTGATAGAAATGCAATAGACCGCCATTGTACCCTTTAATGTTTGTTATTTTATAAGAGCTGTGTTACAATTTTGGTGTACAATAAAGTATATTCTATTCTATTCTATTCTATACATGATGATAATATCTGCAAATACTTTATTAACGAATTTATTGGTTTTCATATCTTATAGTATCTGTACCGTGTGTGACAGCCTCTAGTCTTCTATTAACGCCAGTGATCCTCTGTTTATTTGTTTGTTAACATTATATTTCCAGGAATAAGTGATATTATTATCCCTCTGAGCAAGGTTCTATTCGCCGACAGATCTCTATCGCGTTGATGGCTAGTGGCACTAACTCCCCATACATAACTTCCCATCGCACCGGCCTCCATGCTATTGTTATGACCACTCGAGTTTCTGAAAAAGAATGCTTTAATATCCGACAGTTTTAATAAGGTTGCTAAAGCTAACAAAATGATATTATCAGGGTGTGATATTATTCGAAAGCCATTCCCTTTTCGGTCTGTTTACAAAAATACCAATAAACTTGGACCAAACAGTATTAACATAACTGTACATAGTATACGAGTAGTCTTCGCGAATATTCGGTTCAGTATTTTTATTCAACTAGACGCGCATTCTCAGCGCTTCGCCAAAGGGTTAAAATTCGGGGAAAGCTGGAAATGTTTTGTGCAAATAGCACTTCAGTAAATAATGTGATTTTGCGAATAGGACAAATAAAATTCCTTTGCTTAGTTCGTGCTGTTTTATTGTTTAGGTTAATAGGATGTAGGTTTACCATTCTTTATTACGTCTCTTGTATTTTTCTAAATTGCAAATAGGTCATGTTTGAATAGAAAACGCAGGTATTACATACACTTAGTCTCATTACGTTGCAACGAGATATGAATAACCAGTTTAGTAAATCTGGCATACTTATTAAGATAAATGTGTAGAATAGAATAGAATATACTTTATTGTACACCAAAATTGTAACACAGCTCTTATACAATAACAAACATTAAGGGTACAATGGCGGTCTTATCGCTGATAGCGATATCTAACAGGCAACCTTTGGATGAACAGGAAGTCAATGAATAAGATAGGGGGGGTATTCCGTGGTGTACTGCTGCAAAATATATACTACATACCATACGTGTGTATACCACACCATATATGTGTATTTAGTAATGTTGGTAGGTAATACTACATTCATAAAAAGTTGCACTTACTTATATCGATATTGTTATTTTAGATTTTTTTAAACATGATCTAATTATTAAGTCTAAATTCAGAAAGCTTACAATATTAGTTAGTACTCCGTAAAAATGTAACCACTCGATTTTATCAAAGTCGATTGTTCTCTCTAATCCTCGCTATCTTATCTCTAATTAGTAATTAAGGGATGTAACGATAATAACATCATGTAGTAGGTAATAATACGTAATAACGTTAAGGCAAACTACTCGAGTTTCAATGTACCTACTATTCGTACGCAATTTATATGTTATAGAAGAGAAGCCAATTTTCCTTGTTATGTTTTGTGGTTGTGTACTTAGGTTGGGATGACCGCCAACAATATATAAAGCGACAACAGTACGGGCAAATAGACTCGTAAGTACAAACATTTGAACGGCGGTCTTGGTGTTAAGATCTTTTCTCCCTTGTAATTTGGACGGTTTAATCTTTACTTGGTACATGCTGTAAGCAATGCGTCATATACATGGTCGTATGAATAAAATGTGTTTTGTATCTAATTTGATATCTCTCCTGCAACAGTCATTCTGCGCTACACATTGTCTCTTGATAACTAATTAAATAATATAGGTTAAAGTGCAGAGTTTGTTATAAAAACCGAATCATTATAGTGAATAAACAATTAGTTTCAAGTGTGAGTGTTTTCATCAAGATTCCCCAGCTATATATATAGCTTGGTTATAATCTTCAACAAAATGTACGTAATGTAATGTTCCATCGTACGGAATCGTTTATAAAATGCGTTCCGCAGACTCGTTACAATCATCCGCAGATATCAAGTCCCGCCACTTTTACGCTGACTGACGGCGCAAAAAAATTCTTAGGGAAATATTTCTCGTCGCGCTTCCCTTTAGCGTTTTATCGCCGATGTCATCATAAACCTGATGCTTCAGTGTGACCTGCTTCTACTATACGTCTATACACACATTCAGTGTCTCGTTAACCTTACGTAAGCTTAACCCAGGAACTTATTTACTATCCCAGAATGTCAAATAAGATTTCATTATGTCTAACCGAAATATACCTATAAGTCATTAAGCGACATTAAGTCCGCCTCTGTACTAATTTTGTGCATAAATAATAAAATAATAAATATAGAATAATTTTCCTTTTTATTTATACCATCAAAACCTTTGAATCCTTTGCTACAGATAATATAACAAATAAACAGATAATAAATAACTGTACTTGTTTACATTTATACTCTACGCGCCCCGATCTTACTATATTATATTGTACCTAAATCAAAAGTATAAAAATGGGAATGTGAAAAAAAATACCATTTCATTAGTGGAACATGTATTATTTATTTTTAATTTAAATAATTGCGTAATTTTTTTCTATAAGTAGTACAAATAAAGATGTCGCTAAGAAACTGTTGAATACATCCGTTAAGATGTAAAGGCCATGAAAAATCGATCGAACTAACTGAAATAGAGTCACTACAGCGCGCTGTGAAATCGCGGCCAATGAAACCACAACGCTGTCATGAAGAGTATGATAATTAGTTACATTACTACTGTTAGTACATATTGACATGTTCCCTTTGTGCTTGTAATTAAAATACCGCCAGTATAGGACGCGTCATGAAGCGAAGCCATTGTATTAGCTAGTCTTATCAGATTTTATGACATAACTTATTACTAAAACCTTTTAATGGTCTTCATAAATACTAAAACTTGAAGAATTTTAAAGCAGTAAGTCGTCTACAAAGTAATTATTAACTTAAGCTTCGTATTCGTAAGCGCAACAAATAATTTGAATGAAAGAAATCTTAACAGACCGACTACTATAACAGACTGTTATTATTTTTACATCTTTTATGAAACCGAGTTAGGTATTATAACGGTATAAGGATGTGAATGAAGTAAAGAAAAAGAAAATGAAAGGTCTCACAATAGGCTCCATGTAGTCAGTTTGGCACATTGTACGCCCAATAAACGTATTTCTTTATTTGATTATGACGCCTGTCATCACATACAAGCACTTTTATTTATTTTTTCTCTCTTTGTTTATAAAGTAAGTTGAACTAAGGTCGCTACTAATAAATCGCTATTATTTGTGAACTGCCTCATAAATGTCGTTTTGGAGCAATCAACATGTATGATGATTGGATTCATAAACATAATTTCATACTGATAGGTACATAAATAATAATATAATTAGTATTTATTTACATCATCGTCTTCCTGCCCTGGTCCCAAGTTACTTGGGGTCGGCGCAATATGTTTTTCTCTTCCACTCTTCCCTGTCAGCTGTCTCATTATCATTTACTCCCTTATCTTTCATATCCTCCCTCACACAATCCATCCATCTTTTCTTAGGTCTCCCTCTCCCCCTCCATCCATCAACATTCATATTCATCACTCTCTTAGTCACGTGTGTTTCATCCCTCCTCAGCACATGCCCATACCAAGACAAACGCTTTCCTTTCAACTTTTCTGTCACTGGTGCCACTTTCAAACTTCCTCTAATATACTTATTTCTTACTTTATCCATTCGCGTCACTCCACACATCCATCTCAACATTCTCATCTCCGCTATGTGTAATCTTCTTTCATGCGTCTTCTTCACGGCCCAACACTCTGATCTGTACAGCACGACAGGTCTTATAATGGATTTGTAGATTTTGCCCTTCAGCTTGAGGGGCATCCGTTGGTCACAAGTATTAGTAGTATTTACACGTTGAGATTTAAAACAGTATCACTAAATTAGGGATGACATTTTTGGAGCATGACGGAAAGTAGTGTAACCTACTAAATTAGTACATTTAGAAGATTGTATCATAAGTACTAGCGTTTATAGAGTCCCAGTTAAAATCACACTGTATACAATTTTCTTGCTAATGATATGTCGTCGTCCCCGGAGAATATAATGGCATTCGCAAAAACAACTTTTTCAGAACAAAATAAAAACCGATTTTTGACGACTGCTTGCCAAGTACTCCTTGTAACTGGCAAGAAGTCGTCAAAAATCGGTTTTTATTTTGTTCTGAAAAAGTTGTGTTTTTGCGAATGCAATTATATTCTCCGGGGACGGCGATGTATGCTTATGACGTAATATGCTATGATATAAGTATCGCGAAATATTATAGCGTAGTCTGAAATGCGCTTTAATAAATATGCTAATTTTTATAACCAGCCTTGAATGACTTTTTACATCCTTTCTAGAGAGGGGTAGACGCATGTAATTGTAATTATTCAATTGTACCTACAAACAAGAGCCATTTATGAAAAATCTGCAGGAAAGTGTTGTCTTGTGAGGTTTGCCGGTCTTTCCTTCGCGTATCGTCGGGTTTGAATGGGATTGATAAATGTAATGAAATTAAAATGCCTTTTATATTTTGACAGCAACTCTTGGGATTCGATTCCTTTGTGAAATAGGACCTAAGGTTAATTATTAAATCTGGCAACACAGGCATACATTTAACAAACAAAATTGTAATAAAAAAATAAAGTAAAAAAATTGTAGAAATAGAAAAAAAGACAAGAACGAGTAAGATCAAAAACTTATTTATTTAAAATGGATTGATTCATCAGTACGTTTTAAACATGGTCAAAGCACACATATCAACTCGGAAAGGGATCGTCACCGTATCGCCTTTCGCCGTCAAACAGGCGTCAACCTAACGTAAGCACGTAACCAAAGCGAATCAGCAGCTCCGATACGTCGACTCAGCTACGGCTAGGCGACGCCGCGCTTTCGGCTCGCAGTAACAGTAGTGTGCTGCAGGCAGGCCGCGGGACGGGTGAGAGGGGCAAGGGTGGACGAAGAGACGTAAGCTCGGGTACGGAGAGACGTAAGCGCGAGGACGACGAGCCGTAAGCGCGGGAACCAAGTTGACCACGCACCGCACCGGCGCGGATCGTGAGCTTGTTCCGAGGCGAGGCGATTACGTTCCGATTCCGATTAGTGTGCGTTGCAGTAGGGAGTTTCATACAAAGAATACTGAACGGCTCGAGTTGATACGGTGACGATCCCTTTCAGAGTTGATATGTGTGGTTTGACCTTTATAATCGCAATGCCTTTTTTATCAATGTTGAGAACATTATGTTCTAAGCCTAACCAATAAGATGGTTAATTGGTATTATTGGTTAGATATAGAATATAATGTTCTAATGGTGCTACACTTAAAATTAGTTGTGAGTAATCCCGTTCAAGTTTTACGAGTCAACTTAGATTGATAAGTCATTTATGTGTCAATACATCCTCGTAATCATTATAGCTGTATCTGCTGTAGCTAGAGAGCCTTTACATTAGTACCTATGTATCATTATTTTTTGTTCCATTGTTTTGTATGTATCTTCTTCCATTCTTGTTCTTTTTTCTATCTTTAATTATTGTAATTGGTCTAAGACCGTTTTAATTAAAGTAAAATAAATAAATTAGTAGAGTATGTATTCTAGTTGGTAGAGTTGTATTGTTGATCGAAGGGTAGGTGGTAAAGTAACCGGTAAAGTTGTACTATTTTAGGACTATGGGGCAAATTGACATAGGCAGAGCAAATTAGGTTATAGGTAATGGTATTGTACGATAAAGAAGAATCACGGAGTTAATTTGTAATTCAGTTAACAAATATGCTTCTAAAATATGATGGACATACTATATACAGATACTTATACTTTGTTGGATTTCAGAATTTGATGTAAATACCGATTCGACATTGTGGATAGGTAAAAATAAGAAATATATTGTTAAAAACTCCCACGTCTGCAATTGGAGCTATATTTCATTGAAACTGCTTAAAATTCTTCGCACAAAAGCGCGTAAAAGTTAATTGAAATTCCATCTTAGAAATTCCTCAGCATGGACGCAGCGCTATGCAGTGCAAAGCGGGGCGATGCACCCCAAAATACCTATTAGACAATCCGTTGCGTACTGGGTGCTTTCTACTTTCTAAATAACGAAGCTGTAATTATTTATAATATGTAAGAGCACCTTCGTTAATCCCTAGTGTAAACTAGAGATTTGCGTTACTGAACAATATTCTTTGCCTACAGGAAAATCGACAAGCGGCATCAACGAGGAGATAATCTGGATTAGCATAAGTATGGCGATCGCGATAGCTGTTCTCATAGCCATCGCGCTGTGTTACATATTGAAAGAGAAATGTACGAAAAGAAAAGCGTATAGAGAGCAATCATGACGATACCAGGAGGAGTTCGCCAAGCATGCTCTTGCGGACTCCCTGACAGACCTGGACTTCGAGTTACCCGCGTACACACTCTACCCTCAGTACTCACCGGACGGTAAAGAATATTTCTACAATTTCCATCGCTTCTCCTACATTAGAAACAGCTTCAAATTACCACCCAAAGACTATCCAACAAAAATTAAAGAAGACATCTATATCAATGCGTGATAATGTGTCGAATCGAGACAAAAGTGTTTATTGTATGTAATAGTAATAAATTACTGTATGATATAGTTTTAATATGAATGTAAATGTATGTTTAGAAAGTATGTAAACATCGAATGATAGTGAAATGCGAATCTTGACACTTGTATAATATGTACCGGGCTATTAATTTACCAATGTAACATATTTTTGTGTTATCAACCGTAATGGTTTAGTAGTCTTAATTAATATAATACGCATATTTTGACTTAATTTGATTGTGACAGTTTATTTAATTAAATACTTTTACATAATATTTGTATATTAAAATGAATAAAATATTTATTAATTATGTTTTTTAAATAAGAGAAAGTGCCAATGGAGTTAATGTCCTCTTGTCAATTTTATCTGTGTTCGAACTAGACTCATTCAAAAATAATTTGGAGAGTCAGACTACTTGAAGAACAATAATCAAGAACACATGAATATTTGAAGGTTCGTCGACAAAAGGTGAGCGTATTGAAATTCCATTTTAACTGTGATAGAATACTGGCTCGCGGGACTACTTAAATAAATTATCCCAAAACAATTTTATTTGAACTATATTGAAATAGAGATTCGTTTATTGTTATCAAGTTATGGAATTGAATTGTTATTTGGATCGTAGCGCATTATACAGTAGCTATAGATGGAGGCTATGATTATTGGTAGGCTGAAGGCTTTTCGAAAACACATAAGTATATAGTCTGGTCTGAACTGATTTGAAACAATGTAAACAATATTCTGGTGATTAATTTAAAAAAATAAGTGTCTAATAATAGTGACTTATTTTAACGATAAAACGAAGAATGCAGTGGAAATAAATATGATTTGATTTCAAGAATACCATAATTTTTAATAACAGATTAAGATTTAAAAAATAATAACATTTTGTTCAAATTAGTTCGGGCCAGCCTTTACATACGATGGATTACCGCTGCTTACAAATCAAGGAATATTATTGAAAGCTTTGCTAAGTTTCGAATCTTGCTTTGCTTCCTTCGTGGTGTGATTTACATGTACGTACAACATTATTTCACTTTATACCTACCAATGTATGTTCATTGATAAGTCCATGTCAACTTGAGACTTGTTTGAAGTAACAAGTTAAAAAGGTGTCTTGGTGTTTAAATATGCGTTAATAAATAATTAATTTAAATATTAAATGTATAATAGTCGATAAAATTGGATGTTCTGATTAAATACAGGAATTTTATAAGGAAAATTATTAAATGTATTATATACTAAATTAGTTATATTAAACAAATGTTAGGTCGAACTATATTTGTGCCAATTTAGAGAAAATCGAAATATAAATGTATTAAATTATTACGTCATGATGTGATTTAAACTGTAACGGGTACTTAAGTAAAACAATGTAAAATATAGGAATAATAAGTAATATAATTTTTAAGCGCCCTACAATGAAATTATGTCTCAAGCAGCTAATTTGAGTTTAGTTTAATAACGACGCGACGGAAAACACCAATTGCGCTGTGTTCTCGGAAACCAGACATTTCCTTTGTAGGACGATTAATTTTAAAACTTTATAAAAACTTACTCTACGGACAATATTGTTGCTGCTAGCATTGAATCAACGATGTAAGACGATATATTCTGTCTATTTTAATTGTTTGGTTACGACACGAAATGTTTTAGTGACTACGTTAATCGGAAACTTATAAAATACGTTGTTCCAATATTTCATCGACCAAGCATAACTTTAATCCGATAATTCCACTATTTTTAGAAAACAATAAAATAATGAAATCTAAATATGTGTGACCATTTTATTTATTTATATTTCGAAATGTTATTTTGAGGAAGACGGACTAAGCGTTGTGGGAATCTGGAGGATGAAGGGCTTAAAACTTACAGTCCTGTCAGTCTCTATCTGCAAAAGGTTTATTGTTTATCGTCATGCAGGCTTAAGTAATATCGCCGTTCCTTCGCCAGCGACTTGACTTTTACCTGATGATGAGTAGAAGGAGCTCTACTCTCGCGACGTCTTTATACTCAACCGAGAGAGATATAGAAGCACGGTGACATTTCCTAGATTGAAATTATTTTCCTTACAACACTTAAAAATATAAATAATAGTAGCCCACCGGCATCGGGCACAGGGTCCTTACCATAGATATAGTTTTTTTTTTGCTACTTGGTTTGGCGTATGTTCCTAACGTAGATGAAGCCATACTCTGTCTACGGTGCCTAGCAACACGCGCCGTAATAATTATTACTTAGTATAAAACTTCCTTGGTTGAAAAAAAAAGGCATGCGGTTTGATATTGAATTAAGAATATCTGACAAATCAAAGAGTAATAAACTTTACAGAAGTTTGACTTTAACAGTAATTTGAGATTATCGCGATTATAACAAGAAGTGGTTTAGAGTTCTACTGCGATAGTATTACATGGTTCTATCTTATATGAGGATGGTATATAATTTATTTACAATGATTTTAAGGAAACCGTACAAGGTATTTTTAGGTTTTTGTATTATAACCTTAAGACACATCAATTTAATGGTTGGTTACGGGTTTACTTTTTCGGGATTGCCCGATTAAACCCAAACGGTACCCTTAGTCATGAGCTGAAAGCCACGTGTTCAGGAAAACTTTAAACAATCATAAATATTTAAAGATTTTTTACATTTTTTTAACAATGTTACATTACGGAGTGAGAAAACGCAACCTAGATGATAGAGTGGAGTGGTTTGTGAATTTGTACACAGTTCGTGCACTCTATCCCTGACTGAAGAGACTGCAGGCAGTAGCTACACAATTATATGAGATTAACTTTACACCTTACCAGAATTAATAGTTCGGGTCGGTGGTGGGCAGCTGCGTTATTGGTGGGGGAGGAATCGGCCTATCAATCAATGTTTTGTAGCTGACTGGTAACGCAGAAACATATCTACTACATTGCTGCCTTAAAATACCAATCTTGCACTCAAATAAAGACTCTAGACGAGAGGAAACGTGTGAAAACATTTAACAGAAATGTCTATTAAACCTGATGTTATGTTTATGATACCTTTTGTGTGTGCGTGGCGTTCTTCTGAGTAAGTATAAGTCGCTGAATTATGTGTTTTGTGCATGTAAACTGACAAGCTAAATGCTAAGTTTTTTGACCACTGCATCTTTCGCAAACTGTGGAGGCGGCGAGATATAGATTGATACATTATACATATTTAATCGTCGTTCGTTTACATTTCAGTTGCTAATATGGACGAAGAGGGTGTGCGGCTCACGTCGGCAGAGCCTTGGTATACTTATGGTGTTTACCATCTACCTAATGACCGCTACCTACTTCTACAAGATACAGAAAACAAAGAAAATACTGAACTTGAACGATACTCATAGGTAACGTCCTTTCCCCGAACAGTTATCTCATTTATCTTGTATCACTCATTTTATTACTATTTACATTTACCCGCGGTTACACTAACGTTAAAACCTTTTCGCAACAATCAACCAATCTGAGTAGACTTTAAATCCAGACTGGAAAGTGGAGCTGTGTTTCAGATGCAATAAAAATGATCGACAGACATTAATGGTTGATCTAGTAGCTATTCTAGCTAAATGATAATAAACATAAACATGCGAACGTACAAACGGTTCAGAAGTGCAATTCGACTGCAAGGAAATTCACATGACCCGTCTTTAATAGTATGCGTGTCAATGGTTACAAAGATTTGACTCAAACTATATTAAACATCCAGTCTAGTAGTTGAGTGTCCATTTCGATTGAGAGTGGGAGTAGTAGGTTGGCATCTAATCAGTAAACGCGTAGCCATCGCTTCCACCCAGCACATTTCTCCCACACGGTTTCATTGGCTATCATATAAAGACTACAATAGTACAATAGTGTCACGTGATATGATAGTTTCCTACTGGACAATGCTCGTTGCGATTACCGGCTGTATGCTTAGGTCAGGTATTTTTTTGAAGCCGAAAATGTGAATTAGCCTTTAAGTCGATTTTTTGCAGCACAATGGTAACGTTTTATACGTTACGAAACAATAGCACTGATTTTCTGCAACAAAATACTAAAGTACAGACTGAAGAAGAATAAATGTACGATAAGACTTTAATTACAGACTAATTCAAGAACGTCTAAAGGAGTATGTTCTAGAACAAAAAGGCACGGGATGTAATAGACCAGACCTCGATCCTTTTTCCGCGGAAATTATGAAGTTCGGCGAAGATCTACCGAAAGTTACATGCACGGGAATTGACTGGGTCAATTGTAACGTAAGTAATGAAGAAAGATAGGAAATAAGTTGGCATGTTATTAAACAAGCGCCGGGTGACAAAGTTTTATTGGGTTTATCTGTTAGGAAATTCACAATAAAACATTCCTGACTTTATGTACCTATTACAGAAATCGGAATGCTACGTCGTGGAAGAAATCTTGAAAAGCTTGAGGGATGTCAGTTGTATTTATAAAGATATTTTGTATGTGAGTGATGAAACATATTTCGTATCCGACAATACCAAAGTGAGGGGAAGCGGAAAGTATACGTTAAAAAGAAGCGACCATGTACAAGTATCTTGTATGGGTATGAAGCCGAATAGGTTAGTTTTTAACAGACGTTAAAAATGGAAGAGGTTCCTTATTCTATAAATCACATTCCTCGCAGTGTACGCGACGCTCAATGTCTTCTTATGATTGCTCATCGGTCAAATATACTAATAACGCTAAATCAAAATCGTCCATTTTCCACAGGGAAAAGTCAAACGTTACACCGCTATATTACCTATGAACGCCATAAAGCGACGTTCTCTCAGAAACAAAGCTCATATGGCAGTCTTTTTACATCTGTCGTACCACGTTATATTTTGGACACTAGATAACGGCACTTTCTTAAAAAACCATAGCTTGACCTGCGAGGTTCGGAGAACCCGGCAGATGGTATGGGCAGCATCATCTTAAGGCCGTGGCCGCGGCGACAGCGACGCGACGGCGATTTCGTGACCAAATAAATTTCGCTTGTCGGTTCTGCAGGTGGCCACAGACAATGTTTATATGAGTTTGTTTTCACGAAATCGCCATCGCGTCGCTGTCGCCATACCAGTGCGGCCCCGGCCTAAATCTGTGGATTAGACTGGCAATGCTTCAACGAACGCGTTAGTACCTACAACGTTGTACCTACGAGAAACGAAGTAAAGAACGAAGAAGCGGAGGAACGAAGTATGGTGTTCCTCCAACGAAAAGGGAGGATCCTCCAACTAGGCTGTCGTTATGGCCTGGTGCGATTGCGCGGTGCAGGATTCAGTGACGTCATTTTGAGAGTTTTCAGTCATTTGGCTCTAGTCAGCTACGCAGCCGTAGTCCTATGTAATTTGTAGGTATGTAGCGTTATTGATGGGGTTATAAACCCACCGCCATCAGATTTTGTAAAACTTCAAGAACACCTATCTCCCGGGTGCAATTTGCAGTGGCCTATTAATGAATATCATTAAATTGACTACGAACTCAAGTAGGCCACTGCAAGTCCAATATGGCAAAATGTGGTATCATCAATCCCAGTGTGGATGTGGTATTCTTGTACAGATAAGCCTGTTTTGCTCCAGTGCCCCTACATCTGCACCACTAAGGTCGTCAATCAGGTCATTGACAACGCATTTGGCATGGCCACCTACTGAGCTAAAGTCCGATACCTCCCACGCAAAAAGTCGTAACACGTTTTTTTGGTAAAATGAGATTTTAGTACTACAGTTCATTATTATAGAAATACTACACATCCTTGAAAACAATATTTTCATATTTACATTAAATACCAAGATTCTTACCCGCTAATAGTCTTATCATGTTTAAATTCGTCGTGCCAACAGTTGCGACGATTTACGTTGAACTATTGGACCGCGCACCGGCTAATCACGGCACAGTACCGATGTCGTAAGATGTAAACAGTACAAAATATTACTTTGGAGTTTGAAAATCTAAAAAAATAAGAAACTGTGTGTGTTTTGTACTTTACTGTTTTGTTTTTATTAGATACTAGTACTATGAATAATGTACGGTCATCAAAGATTTAAAATTAGCTTTAAATAACCTAAATGATTCGAACGTGAAAATAACGGCTAATGAACGTTGACAAAATGGTAAGTTTATTTCTTACTTTAATTTACTATCATGATTTGCATGTTTATCCTAATCGTGTTAGTAAATTGTTTTTAAGTATATAATGATTTTCATCACTATTTTCGTAAGTTAATAATTTGAAATACGTCCGACGCAAAACGTCGAAACTTGAAAGTTGCGATATTATGCGCGGTCGATAATATCGTATTTAAAAAATCTGTACGCAGCATAAATAAAGTCTTATGTCTGACATACGACCTTATTCGTGCTGTATTCGTTGTGCTTTTTAATAGTATAAGGTCGTAACAAATAGATACCGACTTTGCGACAGCAAGAATAAGGTCGTAAGTTTTTATTTTTGCCTATTTTTACGAAAATATGAGTTTTTAATTCAATCAAAAGGCCTCATTATCTCCTTTAACCTTCAATCATTGCTATATTCAAAAATTAATCCCACACTATCGTTTGCGGCTGATCAAGACGAAGATGAACGATGACGAAGTTAAGAATCTCTCTCCTGAAAAATCACAAATTTGGACATACGACCTAATGCGCGGGAGGTTTCGAAACGGTGTACCTACGCACCACTCGCCCCGCAACATTCACCTCTGATTGCCTAAGTGTACATACTCGCCCCCTTCAAGATTAAATACTCAAAATTGCCCCCGACTTTTAAAAGATTTAAAGTACAGTCTGAAACGTTAAGCTTTTCAATATTGCGATTAATATTTTGGTCTGAAAACCACAATGAATCTTTGTTCTATATCTATACTAATATTATAAAGAGGAAAGATTTGTATTTTTGGATTTTTGTATATAACGAATAAACTTAAAAACTATTGGACCGATTCCAAAAATTCTTTTACCGTTAGAAAGCTACATTATCACTGAGTAACATAGGCTACGGGCGGAGCCGTGAGGACACAGCTAGTTAAAAATAAAATAGAACAGGGAAGAGTTAAATAAAACTGCTCTTGGAATTAAAAAGTATACTTTGGAATCTAAACGTAGCTACCTACATCGATATTTTCAATGTTTGGTTGCTATTCAAATTATTTATACAATTAGCGAATTCAGTATAATGAAACTAATTTTAATACAGGGTGTAAATGATATCATGTAATTCCTTCAAACCTCATGATGTACTGCCGACATAGATAAAACTTGAAAGGGATACATTTGGATTCAATGAAAAAAAATTACAAGAACTAAACGTATTCTTAACGTGAGGTATTTTAGCGCCCTATCGCTATCGCTCGCCGCGCGTTCATTTAACTCGGGGCGCAAAATTTCCTCATTACATTAGCATTACGGTTAAGTGTCTGCTTCTCAGAAGCAAAGCCGGTATTTGGTAAAAAAACCCAACATAGACTCTCCACCACTGAAAGTACTTGTATTTGGATTAGTTGTTAGTTACATGAGTCAAGTCACAATATAATTCACAGTAGATCAGAATATAAGAAGGACAAGCTAGTCAGATAATAAGGATCAGACTTCTGCGGCGGTTCCACAAAGTACATTTGCGGTTCGACATAGTATCCTCCGCTCCGTCGAATGACAACTGTTTTTTTTATAACGTCTTGCACGTTAATTCATCTTGACGACTGTCCTTTATCTTCTAGATGACTTATTCTCCGACAAATATATACGTACCTATCATTAGATTTTTTGTGAATGTTTCGCGACAATTAATAAACCAAAATTGTCTACTATCCTATCCTATTGGAGCCATGAATTCTCTTCGTTAAATCGGGTAAGCCAGGCAGCAAGAGCATACACGTGTAATGAAATATGAAGAGTTATTAAAATAATCAAATCTTATTTATGTGGGTTTTATTCTTTTAGCTGTAACTTTTAAGAATAAATTTCTAAAGAAATACCGCACAGGGCGAATGAACACACCAAAATAATTAAAAAATATTAAAAAATTAATTCAACCCGTCGTTAGTGGTAGTACGAGTTTGACCCTGAAAACGAGACGAGTGGTGCATTTTATTAAACAGGGCGAGATCTAAGGGGCAAGTGATGCGTACACCGCCAAACTTTAGAAAGCTGTGGTACCATCGACACGATAAGAAGAAAAGCTTTGTGATCATTATCTTGTGAAACCTATTTTTTACGCCAGAGATCCCAGTAAAGGGTTTGGTTTCAGCTCACCAATAATTTGTTAAACGAAGTGAAAGTGCGGCAAACGTTATTTTAACAAACAATAATATTCTTTTCAGCGGATCGTTGTGTGCGACATCAAATTCGACCAAAAATACTTTAGCGAAACGGAGAAATGCACCCCCTCCCCCCAACCGCATTTATTTTATGTTCCTAAACATTGCCAAATAATTGACCTATTTGACGTATTTACATTCACAGCATATTAGCAACCCGATGGTACGGCTTCAAGGCAGGTTTCCGCCCGGTAGAGGTCAAGCCCGTTCCCCCAAATCGTCAGGATTCCTATAACGTGATGATCCTAGCTTTCGACTCCACATCCCTCAATGGATTTATTAGGAAAATGCCAAAGAGTTACAAATATTTGTCTGAAAGAGCCGTTATCTTGAACAAGTAAGATCCTTGACGTAGCTACGAATAAGTTATAGATACCTATATAAGTAAAGTATGACCCAAACAATTAAAAAAAAACTTATTATTTACTAATATTGTTATTAAAAATTCATCAGAAAACATAAAATTCTTTGCGTAATGCGTTCATTCCCATAAGGAAGCCGATCCACCGCTGAATAACTAAACTACGCAACTTCAATCCAACAATTGCCGTATTAGATACATGCCATAGTGATAATTATAACGTAAACTGCTTATGACCGCACCGTTACAGAACTTAAGTCAACAGAATAGTACATTATGATACAAGTTTGCTATGTTGGTAATATGCTATGCAAGTTTACATACGAGGCGTTATTATGCGCTCGAACGAACTATAGTAAAGTTCTTTGTGACTAAATAAACTATGTTAATTAAAATATAATAAATAAACATTTCATTTCATCAAATTATTTATATTAATTAATTTGTGTTGTAAACACAAAAATATTCAGTTTTTTTTTAGTATTAGGCTGTTTGCCCTGGTCTTTCACCTGCGCGAGCATAGCTAACTCGAACGCAGGCTCGGCGCGCGAAAAAAGAAACCCACGCGCTAATTTTCACAAATACCTTTGTATTAGATACCTAAAATCTATTATTTTCCTCGCAAGTGTATTGAAAAACGTCGCATGAAACGTGTGTCCATTACTAGACATCGGATTATATGCATTTGCATGTTTGCATATGCGAATGCATATAATTCTATTTTTATAGCGTTATTGCATATTTTGGTACTTTTTCATTGACAGTGCTTATTTCAGTAGTTATGTGTTAGGCGTGTTGTATTATGCCGTCGACACGTCCATATCGCAAAAACTCAGTGAGCGCACTGATGAATCCTATCTACTCAGGGTTTCCAGATGGCGATTTTTTTTTCTCGTGCCAGGTCTGCCAAATATCTCGTACTTTCAATACATAATCTCGTATGAGTTTTTTTTAATCTCTTTTTATCCTTAATTTACGCCATGTACTATTACTAGCTAGCCTGGGGTAGGTATATTTCTTAAGTTAGAGGCCGCTAAATGAAAAAAAACAGTTAAAAACAAACCTAATTTTTAAACTTTAACACTTTCTTTAAAACAATTACAGTGATAAATACATTCAGTGGCCCGCGGCTTAGTACCCCCTTTCCGACTACCCTTGTAGATATAATGTGAAAATGAACGTAAATTCTAATAATAAATGGTTTTTTGATTGTGCATATTTCGCCCTTTTTTAGTACATATTTGCATGCATATTTTGGCATTTTGATAGTGCATATAATCCGATGTCTAGTCATCACACTCTCGGCTACCATATCGCATAATACCGCCTGGCGTGTTTTAACCAACATAGCACACTTGTATCATAATGTACTGTAACAGAACTCAAATAATAAATGCGAAATTTTGAATGTTTCTTACTCGAGAACGCGGTGGCCATTAGTGGCCATCAAAATGATTTAAAATCTTCACCGAATCTTTTAGTTCGGGGCCACATTTAACAGTCTACTCCACAATGATGCATGTGGCCACAATAAAAGTGTTGAAGCAGATAATAACAGTCACGAAAAGCGAATTATCATAAAGTATCGAGGCTTGAATCGGGCGCAGAGATGCAAAGTAACAATAAAATCTCGAATAGAAAAGTGTTATTAGGTAAATATATATGTTTTAATTAAATTTTCCCTTGTTTTGTCAATTCCTAACAATTGTCGTATCCAACCTGTCAGTATTTTCAAACATTTTACAATAGACTCTAAATAGTTTTTCAATTAACATTCATAGATTGGATTGGATTGGATTGCTGATGAAATGAGGATGCTTTCCTCGTATTTTTTCCGCTCAGTGTTATAATCATTTTTTGAGATAGGTAAACATCATTCTTGTAGCCTTACCTGGATGTTTTCCTAAAACAGTTAATTCACTTTTAACTATAACTTTTAACTGGTTGTTACTTTTAAACATACGTAGAAAGGTTTATTAAAGTATCAGGTACAAGTTATTATCGAAATCAAAGCCATTCAATTTAAATAATATTTAATAACGAATTTTGGTTATTTTTCAAATAATTATAAAACTTGCAATTTCTCGAAATCTACTGACATTTGGCTAGGGTACATGGGGGTGCTAGTTTGTTGCATATAGGACACACTATCACGTCTTAAAAGGAATACGTGGAATACGAGTTGAACCTACGCACAATGGCCAAGAGGCTAAGTGCGGATACAGTCCAGGTAAACTAAACTAAACGAGTTGATCCTGTATAATTTCAGTTACAACATCATCGGTGATGGAACTCTACCAGCTTTGTTTGGACTCTTCACAGGCAAGGCGGTAGACGAACTACCTGATGCAAGAAAGCTATTTAAAAAATCGGTGTACGTTGACGAAAAAATGTTTATTTTTCATGATTTAAAGAAATACGGGTATGTTTAATTGAATTCTTAATTGATCTAATACAGCTAATATTCTTATCTAATAATAATCAATACAATATTCTCCTGCCGCTACCGACCACTGCTGAATTTGGATAAAGCATATTATTATGGCAGTGCTCCTTAACTGTCGTAATCACTAAAAACACGCTAAGCAGACCGACATATTGATGTCCACAGTAGATTAGTTGGAACAGCATCCTCCTGTTTTGTTGGAAGATGCTTTTTGCCATTATTTTCATATTCCGATAACCACTTGTTCTTGTGCGTACTATTGAGAAATGCAGTGCTCACGTTACGGGCACGCTACGTTTAGCACATAACGCTGCTAATGGATCTTAAACTATTTTCTATTAACTGATCATAAAGAAAACTAGCCGTTCAAAATAAATAATGATTATCTCATTTTGTAACTCTTGCCATATTAATTTCATTTGGCAGAACGACAACTAGTGAATAAATACAATAACGGTTGCGGTCTTTTCTGTGTTCAGTAGCCTGCCCATTAGTACCCATGCCAGGTTTAGTGCAATAGTTACATACAGTAAAATAAAATAATATGAAACTTAAATTAATATGTGTATTAATTTCTCGTCCAGGTATCGTACAGCGTACTTCGAAGACTCGCCTACTATAGGCACCTTCCAGTACACTTTAAACGGGTTCCGTCGCCAACCTGCAGACCATTACCTACGAGCCTTCTACTTGGAGATTTATAAAAAAAAACAGGAACTATTAAGTTTTATGGATTATCACGTATCCAAGTTCTGCGTTGGGGCCGTTCCGCAGTGTCAGCTGATGATGAATCTTGCTGATGAGGTTTTTAAATTGAACTTTATTAGACATTGGTGTCGATTCTGTTGCACACTTTGACAGGACTAAACTAGACTAAACGCAACTGTCACTTTCTTTTTATATTGAAACAGAAAGAGACAAACTCCGTTAGTTTAGTTTAGTTCTGTCAAAGTGCGCAACAGAATCGACACCATTGTTTCTTTGGTGTGCCTTGACCGTATCCTCAGAAACCCACTGAACTACGACCGTAGATAAATCTGACCTAAACCATTTTAGAAATGTTTTAAATTGGATTTTTGAAAAAAAATGTTTTTGTGTTAAATGTAAAGATCATATTATATAGGTATAGGTACGTTTTATGAAAAACTATTTTTAATTATTCTGTTTCGCTCTAATTATAAACTTATATAAAATTAAAAAAAAAATTGAAACCAGTACCGAAAAAAAACCAAGAGTTCCCGAACAAACACGAGCGCGTGTGACATCATAATGTTTTCTACTCATCTTAGCACACAGCTGACACAGTGTTTTGACTTTTAATCTATTAAATTTTGTTATTATCGTCAATATATTGATAAATATATAAAAAAGTTAAATCTCAGAGTTATCGTGCTTGTTTCATACGAAACGAATACGAATGTATGAATACTACAAAAACAACTCCCCAAAAAATGTTCTTAAATGTTCCACATGGTTTCAAGCAGTGTGACGACCTAATCCCAAAACTACTTAATTTTTTTTTGTTGTGTATATAATTTTGATGTAAGTATTTTATAATAATATAGTAATTAATAATTCTTTATGTAAACGTATAAATTAAATAAATAGAATACGACAAATAATTATTTTTAACTGAACTCCAAATCATAACTTTTTAAAAATCATAGCATCAAAATAATTTCTATGAATTATTTTAAACGATTCAATAATAAATTTGTATACGGTTATTGAATGGTTTCGGTTTAATTTAGTAATTATATATTTTAATTACGTGCTAGGTTATATGTACCTACTATACCAAATTGAAATTTTAAAAGTGTATGGTGGTTCTTCCGTTGTTATAATGTCATTTAAATATCATGTTTAAGAAAATCTGTTATCAAAAATATATCCACATCAGGTACCTATATTATCGGAATTAGCCTTTATATATCCTTTATCAGTTATCACACACGACTAAATAAAAGTAGCTATTATAAATAATTTTTTTGGACTAAATTTCGGATATTTTTAGTCAATTTACATGTAGAAGCCGTTGACACTGTACTATCGAGAAATTCCTTTAACATTATGACGTGACAAGCATGGCGACTAATCGTGGCGCATTTGCAGTTACGTGTTTCTTTTTGAAATTCTATCAATTTTAAAGGGATTACAATAAGTTAAAAAAAAATCTCGTCGAGTCTCTCTCTTTAACATAATATAATTTATGATAAAGTTTTAAAATACACAAAAACATGATTTTTTTTATTTTTTTCAAAAATCCAATTAGGTGTTGCTAGAAGCAATAATTACTGCCTACCGACGAATTTAAAACAGCCAGTAAACGGATATTCGTTCTATACACGGGCAGATGTTTATCCGTTTTACACAGATAGCTATTGTTGGCGATTGAAAACCTTCGGTAGACAAATATTATTGTGTGTCTTCTGACTGTACTTACTAGAGCCCGACAGCCGCATTTATTAACCTTAATAAATCGCACTACCTAACGATTACTTACAGCCGATATTAATAACCGATCCAAATCCAAAATATCTGGATTGATGTAGGTTTGTGGCCGAAATTCGATAGAAGTGATATCAAAAACCTACATCAATGCAGAGATTATGGATTGTGATCGGTTATTACCTAATAACGGCCGATATGGATGCCCAGTACTTCTAAGCACAAACTCAAAGGACATTATTCAACCTCTGTACATTTTGGTGCTAAATCTGAAAGTAATGTTTTAAAACAAACAAAAATAATATTATATTCCATTAGAGTATGTTATTCTATTCATTTGTTACTATGGGGCCAAGGCTGTAGGGTCATTCTCCACCAAGTTACACAAATCCTTTTTAGATAAAGGTGTAAAAGAAATAGAACTTCGAAGCTATGCATAAATGAATGGAAGCCCGGCGACACAGCTGGCGCTTGTTTACGCATTGCTGTAAACAAGTATCTACCGCCAAAAACATAAACTCAAAGCAATATTTTAGTACAAATGTAACTAATAGAATGGACTTTAACTTCAAAGACCTAATAAAAAAGTAAATTCAAATAATCAAAAAACTTGACTGCGTAAAAAGTGAACATTATACATAGATATATAAACTTAAAAAACCAAACTGCGTAAAAAATGAACTTTAAACTGAAAATAAAAAAAAACATGTCGCTAGTAGTCTACAATTCTGTTAAGTAATATTGAATAAATACACCATTGAATTAGTTTCATAGAATAACATATTCTAACGGTTTTTTTTACCAGCACTTTCAGTCTTAGCCCAAAATAAATGATGTCCTTTGAGCTAATGTTACAAATATGTCAAACTCAGTAAAAATTTCCTATTTCGCCGCCAGCAAAGATAATAGGTATATGTGATGCACACTTTGTGTAGGTCTCCAGTGTTCCTAGCAATGGACGTTTACTGGCTGATAAGTGATTATCTTATTCTACCTTCTGTAACAGTTCTTACAGTTAGATGGCAAGAAGTTCTGCTTCACGATGATATCAGATATCA
Organism: Amphipyra berbera; assembly: GCA_910594945.2. Lineage (NCBI taxonomy): Eukaryota > Metazoa > Arthropoda > Insecta > Lepidoptera > Noctuidae > Amphipyra > Amphipyra berbera. The sequence continues at coordinate 14,207,183 of OU343125.1, forward strand.
GTCATAACAACTTCAACATGATCACCACAGCAGATGAACCACTTATTTCGTTCTTGGACAAATTGTATTCAAGACGGGCGCTTGAAGACACCCTCGTTTTAATTATGGGAGATCATGGGTTTAGGTACTGAATTAATTATACTATAACTTATACATTTCTGTAGTAACTACATTTCTTTATCAGTTGAATAGACATTTGAAATGTAGGCCGTTTACTAACATGCTGTACAAAGCGAAAGATGCCATCCACAAACAATCGGTATATTAAAATGAAAAACATTTCAAATATTTATTTCCAATTTACGTGATTCTAATAAGTGAACCTTTTAATTCGTTTATTGTTGTGAGTGATAACAGAGTTCATTTACAGTGGCCCTTATACAGGGATGCATGTATCGCGAGGTTCCAAAAATGCTTCAATATAAACTTTTAGTCACTTCTTACAAATCAATATGACAAAATGCCATTACGACGTGTTCTCGAAGGATAGACCAATAACAGTGTAAACTCTGGGCGAGCCTATCGCCATAGTCTCAACGGTTAATATTTTTATAATCGAATTAAACCTTGAGCTCATGGCGCATCTCTTGACAATAATAGTTTTATTAGTTTATACACTTAATATTTCAGGTTCGGACCGGTGCGTGAAACATACCAAGGCAAGCTTGAAGAACGTCTGCCTCTCATGGCTATCCTATTGCCAGAGAAACTGAAGCAACGCAGGCCCAACGCTTTGAAGGCGCTAAAGCAAAATAGAGATGTGCTAACGACAGTTTTTGATGTACACAGCACAGTTCTTGACGTATTAGATTTGAAGGATAAAAGCAATAAGTATACAGTCCCTGGTTCTGATCTACCAAGAGCTATGAGTTTATTGGAACCGGTAAATTTGTTCATCTTCTACGTCTTTACCGCATAGCATTATGGTAGGCTCCGTTAAGTTGTTGGTTGTGCGCAAGGTTTTACTAAAATTACAAAGTTTACAAATATTTTGCAAACGGGTGGGGTTCGAACACATGACATTTTGATCGCCAGTCGCCTTTAGCGTTGTAAATAAAAACATGGCTGTACGCGCATAGCAATTATCAGTGCTGCAGTGTAGTCGTTCGTATTGTTTTCATTGATATTCTTCGCTCGACCGAGGTCAGCGCTCATCATCGGTCGAGCACTAAATCCACCTTTAGATTTATTTTGAGGCTCGCTTGATTTGTCGTAAGTCTCGATTTTTCAAAACGTAGTCTTCAAGTCTCTGATATGAGTAATTTAACTTTTAAAACTTTATTTCCGTCTAAAGCTATCTGAGCTCTCGATCGTCATAGATTTCTACCAAAAATGAGATATTGACCGCGGTCACCAGGTTCATTAAGTTGATTACCCCATGCTGCAGAGTCATCCTCCCCCCACAACGACGACCCCACTGCATATCTCCATCCTAGGATATTTAAGTTAGAAAGTTGGATGATTATCTCCCCCACAGTGTCTGTTAATAGAGCCTAGTTTTCGTCGTTGGTAGCACTGGATGCCGGCGGGACTGAAGTTTGGCGAAACCGGATAATGTGCCTTCTTTCCTATCAGAGGAATTATTCTGTCGTCATTCTCGATGCTTAACTGTATTGCGTTTTGTTTCAGATACCTAAAACGCGATCATGCAGTGAGGCTGGTATCATTCAACATTGGTGTACTTGCACCAAATGGTTCAACGTATCTCAATCTAACCCAATGTACAACGCAGTGGCCAATGTATTAGCCGAGTATATTAACAATATCACTGACGAACAGCGGTTAGTTAAAACTAATAAATTTACGATATCAACCTGGGACGTGGACGTGCACTGCCCAATATCGGTTAATCAAAAACCGACAAATGCATAGATTACGATACTAGACATTATCCAGAACTTATGAAACCATTCATCACTTACAGAGGGAACTTTAAAAATATCAAGAAACGTGACTGTAACGGCAATCTGTTTTTTTTATTCATATCTAACAATTGTGTTAATCGATAATTTTGTAGATCAAAATGTGAAAAAAGAAAACTTATATCCATAGAATCGGTGTTACAACAAAATGTGAACAATCATCTCTTGAAATATGGTTACGACAATGACATGGACGCATTTCTTGGAAACCCTAAAAATGCAGCACCAAGAGCACCGAAAGAATATTATCAGGCTAAGGTAATATGACCTGATTTAATAATAAAATACCCTAAATATATATAGCCTATGCAGCCTTCTGAAATGTCAATATCTACATATGGGACACGTTGCTCGCCGCTAATGATAGCTTATTACGTATTTCCATGATATGATATGTACTTACGTACTAGATGCGCTGTCTAAAAGAACAACATGGTATCAACGAGTTGTGATTCCGGAACCATAGAGCCATTGAACATGACAGCTGTCTAGCGGAAGTTTGAACCTTATTGCGTCAATGCACTTAGCACATGTTGCCTATACGAGATAGAGTGTCTATTTATTTCAATGTCGTTGCGTATTTCAGATAATATTGAGTCCTGCTCGGGCTGTATTCGAAGGGACAATGGTGTATAGTACTCATGCGGATGCTTTCACAATCTCTCATAAGGATATTTCTAGAATTAGTGCGTAAGTACTTTAATTGTTTTATGATTTTGTCTCTTTCTTTTGGCTTTTTTATGATTTTGTCATAATATTTTAGATACCGGAACGAGTCGAAGTGTATCAGCGTAACACATCCACATCTTCATAAGTACTGTTATTGTAAATGATGTATGAATAAATAAATTAATTAATTTAAAAAGATGTTTTATCACTACACCCGGGACAACGAGAGCAGTTTACATGTTCATCAAGTTCAGATTCGGTTCAGACGGCGCTGGAATAGTGACGTTACGTGACTATAATTTTATCGATTTCGATGTCCGTCATACAGTCCGTCATGTTTTGATGCTCCTAAGCATTTCGATCATAAACCGCAGATATGGCGCTAATTGTTACCTTACCTATTTTATTTTTAACATTAACGTACAAAATTTCGAAATGAACATAAAAATCAACATATTTATACAAAAACTTCAACTGCCGTAGAAACCTGCTCTCGAAGTACGTCGAGAAAAGCCCGACGAAAACACTAAGATCGCGGGATAGCCAAGTCACGTGAAACGACTGCCGACCGACCTGGAGTGCGCCGAATCAATGACACTTACTCCTTTTACAATAGCACTGTATTTGTTGCACAGCTCAAATCTTGCCGTCACATTGATAGCATACCGATCGATTCACAATCTAAATGTAAGGCGGATTTTATTACAAAGTTATAATAGGTAGAATGTACCTATTGCAAAATGTAACATCCAATCGTAAGAGTTTCCTCCCTATCTTCAATATGACACTAATATGTCTATGGCCAAACTGTTGCCGGTTTCGTTGCCTGAAGACGATTACCACAAAAAGCGAACTAGACTCAAATCCCTAAAGATAGAACAAAATAATGATTGCAGCGAACCATTTCACCTTTCTTGCTTTATACTTAAAAAATTTGATGCAATCATTATTTTGTGCTATCTTTAGGGATTTGAGTCTAGTTCGCTTTTTGTGGTAATCGTCTTCAGACAACGAAACCGGCAACAGTTTGGCAACCGACATATTAGTGTACGACAGTTGAAGTTTTTGTATAAATATGTTGATGTTCAACGACGAAACCATTTATAACAAGCAGAATTTGTAAAAATATAACCACGTTATTTCTTGAATATCCTAATTTAGGATACTTGAAATATAAACGATTCTCTCTCGTTACCTTCAACAAACAGTTACACAGGCACATTAAATAAAGTGCTTTCGCGTCTGCTTCCGACATTTCGCCTGATTGCTTTACAAAGAGATCAATTTGTATAATACACCCAAGGTTCATTGTGTATACGTGCAATGATCATCAGTCAAGTCGCCAGTTTGGCAAAGCAAATCTTCATTCATCTATATCTATACTAATATTATAAAGAGGAAAGATTTGTATTCTTACATTTTTGTATGTAATGAATAAACTTCATCCACATTCATACATCTTGTCATACACGCACGCCGGTTGAGAGTACTACGCACCTGACCTTTGTGAAGAACATCACCAATAACATCGATGTATGTCCTTCTAGGACGTCCTCTACCGGCATTCCCATTAACATCCGCCTTATAAATTCATTTAGTTAATCGCCGTTTACTCATTCGAAAGCGAATGATAAAAGAATGGATGAAGCGAAAGGGGTATATAAGAGTCGTAGCATGTGCCTTTCTATAGTTTCTGCCTACCCCCATGGGAAAAAGGCGTGAGTTTATGTATGTATGTATAAACTTAAAAACTACTGCACCGATTTCAAAAAATATTTTGCCGTTAGAAAGCTATATTATGATTGAGAAACATAGGCTACTTATATTTATTACTGGAATAAAACTTCTTACGCGGGTGGAGCCGTGAGGACACAGCTAGTCTACAATATAATATGTGGGTACATAATATATTATGTCAGCCTACTACAGCCTACTTCAGTATTGGATAACGTTCGTATCAAATTTTTTTATTGTATTTTATTACCTAAATGATAATTGATAACTGATATTACTAAACAGTATTAGTTATCAGATTTTTTGAATATTCCATTATCAACGTGTTTGTCAATTTAAGAGCTCACAAGTATTAAAAAACTCGGTCAAGTGCGAGTCATACTCGTGCACACTGGGTTCCGTGCCAATAAATTTAGTAGATATTTTTGTTGGTTATCTGTAGAGTATGAACTATAATAATCAAGTCAAATTTAAAAGTCATTGTATTACCATTTTAATATTCGGAACAAAAATCGTTGAAAAATGGCAAATATTTAGAGAACTCTTGTGTTTACACTAACGCACGCTCTTGAGATTAGGTTTTTGTGTTATTTTTTATTATTTGCCAAGATTTATGCTACAAAAATACATAATCTGTAAAAATTTAAACTGATATACCTTTTACGGCATCTGAGATATAGCTTTGTGACAGACCGATGCATGAACAGACAGACGGACATGAAATGCTGAAAAGCAGTGTTACGAATAATTTTGGGTCAATTTAGATGTTATGTAAAAATAACAGTGTTAAGCAACTTTCGTTGCTGACCGTACCGAACCCTAAAAAAATACCAAAGAGTGGTGGTTATTACCATTCTAACGATGCAATGTTGTGTTTTAACGAAAGACGTGCCTCATTACAATTGTTAAAAGGAAAACAGAGCAATATTTAGATTTATTACGCCAAGGGACAAAGTGACAAAGAGCGAGAGAAGATTGAAATGCGCTGAAATAATGAGCTATACAACGTATATTAAGTATTTCGAGTGTGAAGGGACCGGACGCGTCCTCCAAATTCCATTACACAGAATTGTAAAATGTATCCATAAGGGCCGATTTTACCAACGTCGGATAACTTATATACGAGAAATAAGTGTGACGTTTTAACAGCTGTTCCTTAGAAAATCTGTCAAAACATCAAGTTTATTCTTCAGCTATATGTAGGTACACGATTTTGATAAAATCGGACCTCAATACTGTTAATTACATTTCTAATTTCAATATTACAATATCCCAATATTCATATTAAACCTCCTGCATTTGATTAAAGAGCCATGTTATAAAAATATTAATAACGCTCACTTTAAACTTTTAAGTAATTGAGGGAGTAAATCGTTTATGACACTTCGAAGACTTAGAACCTTCAAATACATTTTCTTTCACTAGAGAGTTCAAATGAATGTAAATCAAGGTCAAGACGTATTTGACGTTGGCCCGCAGAGGGCGTTAAATGGGACGCTGTTGACAAGTGTCCAGAGTCCTTTATAATAACGCTGTCTCGGAAATTGTATGAATGTGGCGAATAGCAGCGACAATTAAGTAGTGCATATTGTTCATATACTAAAAGGGATTAATAAATATTTTTTTATAACCTAAAAGATTTAAGTTGATAACGTTTTACACCTAAAAAGGAAAATAAATTTAGGGTCTAGTAAGTAACTACTTCCGATATAAAAGAAGAACGGGCGAAATCTTTAGAAGTTGTTCTACTCTTGCTCTAACAATGAGTGATATGTCATTAGAAAGGTCTTTTTAAACGAAATATTTGGTACTAACACAGCTAAAGTCAATTGTTAGTATTTTCAGAGTTATGACACCTTTAAAGTGAAAAATCGTTTTTATCCATTACAATTTCTTATTTTTTTGTTGCTTATATTAAAGTAAGCAGTCGCGGAAGCCTCTATCCAAAATGAATACATAATTTACGTTTTGAGGACCAGAGCAATGGCTGTTCCACATTGGCAATCATTCCGGCCATATTTGTTGCCATTTATCAAGCCGGCACAAAGAAGAAGAAGAGACTTAAACATAACTGGCGAGACGTGGTGTATTGTACACCTCTGCTTACCCTTTCAGGAAATTCAGATGTCATGTTATGTGTGTCATTTAGGACTCGTATTACATGGGACTTAAACATAACTGGCGAAATCTGGGTTCACTAAAAACCTCTGCCTACCCACCCCTTCGGGCGGCGTGGCATTACGTGTGTTTCTTAGGTAGTATCTTAAATATTTATTATGACTGTCAAAGCTCCTACGGCAAAACGTGTAAAAAAGAGAATGCGTTGCAATATTTGAGAGTTATCATAGTTTTTAAATAGTTACATTTAATGGGCTTTAACTCCATAAATACTAATAATTGACAGTAGCTGTAATACAAAAAATATTCTACAGAAAATAACCTTTATATTGATACAACACTCATTGCTAAAGGAGGGGTAGACCAAAAAACCCATTCTCGTTTAAAAAAACGCTTATTAAGGCTACCTGACCCTAAAGGGGTTAATCTACCTTATTTTTATTTAAATTTGTAATTTGTATGTGTTGTAGGAGCCCACTAAGACATTTTGTTGGATAAACGGCATCTGATTGTACTTACTACTAATAATATCTGCTAGAATCATCAAGTGTGTGGTGATAATACTTGCGTAAATAATCAGAAATCGTTGGTAGTGGTACATTTTAAATGTACCTATGTACCTACCCTGATCTCCCTCTAAATATACTACCAACAATTATATTAATCCTTTTGCATTTCAAAAACACCTAAAAAAAGGTAAACAGAGAAATAATTTATTAAAATAGACTATTTGGCACCTGACCTGAAAATATGTTGCTCTATTGTGGTTCATACACCAGACGATGTCGTTTAAATGGTAAACGTAATTTTGTATTATGTAATTGTTTTTGTTATTTTGAATGTACTACAATTAATGGGAAACCCCAGGCTAATGAGGGCCACATTTTACGGCTATGTAGCCCGCAAGTATTGCGGCAATAATGCTGGTATAGTCGTGTTACCGAGTAATGGCTACTGCTGGACGATAGCCGACAGCATTAATTACCGGTAAATGGTAATCATGTAGCTACACATTCCTACAAATATGATAGCAATAGATTGAGCATGTGATACTGTAAATAGTTGCGGCATTGCCGACTGCAGATTGCCATAAAATGTTAAACGTTTAGCGGCCCGTTAACGAATCAACTGTGAATCAATAAAATAATATGATGTATCGACCCGATAAATCAAAATTTCAATAAATAATCATTCCTGTTAAGTATTTTTCACAAATATTTATTCGTGTCTGTTACAGTATTGCTTACAATCTCGCAGCAAGCATGAATACTCTCTGAGCGTTAGCCAATTCATTGTTATCTTTTACAATACAGGCTCCTGTTCGAGACGAGGACAATTCAACCTGGGAATTGTATTGTTCTAAGCTCAACAAAACAGAAGTGTGAACAAGAGTGAAATAACATTGAACAATATAGTTCGATCATTTGAACATTTGAACAATAGTTATCGTCTCTCTCATTGCTTTGATTACTAAGATACAAAAAATCGGATGAAAAGAATACCGTGCTAGGTCACCATCTTAGTAACACTACGTTAGTGAACTTTCGTCAAGGTTGAGAGGACAGTATTTAGATGAAATCTGAAACGGAACTTTAGGTAATCTCATCTTAATCTTTTATCAAATACGAATCCTACCTTTCGCGTCTGGTGAGGAATCTCTTCAATCTGCTTATATATATATTCAGCTCTTTACCGGATAAATACTTACTTACTTTAAAACCCAAAATTAGATGATCTCTGTGTATTTTCTCACATAGTAAAAAATAATAATCATATAAATAAATTAATTTATTAATTTCTCATATAAATTCATGTTTGCAGATTCCTCAGTAAAGACGTTAATGAATTGAGGGACCTAGATATAGCGCCATAAATCTGTAATGTCATATTCTACTGATTTGGGAATTTCTTAAAATATTTAAGAAAATCTTAACTAAATTCTTAAATAAAAATGATTAACCCAGAGGTAGTACTTTCTGAGATTTAGCCTATGCCACTTTATGCACGCGTCTGGATTGAGGGCCCAAGTTATCTAATGATAACAATTTTATTTCACGTTTAAGAAATTCATGGCCCTATGCTTTAAGTTTTTACTATTTTTTACTAATTCTCCTATAAGTCTTATTTCGTTGCGCAAGGATTTCAAAAATGGGCCCTCAATCTAGATGCACACAGTAGGATCTATATAAATTAACAATTACCTACAGAGGCAAAAGGATACATAAAATATTATTCTAGATAATGTTAAAGATATTTCCTCGAAGGCTTGGCAAAAGTGTGCTGCTAGCTGCTGTAGGTACAACCACAACTCACCAATGTTGCCCTCGCTCGCTTAAGATAGATCCTGTTATAGGAGAACACTCTGCTTACCCCTTCAGGGATTACAGGATTTTTTTTTCTAAGGATTCCAAATATTTGTTGTAATGTCTGTCGAATACAATGTCTAACTCGTATCTTACTCATTATGTTGGTAAAAACAAAGAGTTGTTTATGTGGCTATCCCAATGTCTGGCCTCTTTTTAAGTTTTTGTAGAAAGAGATACGCATTTGGCCTTTTTGGAATACGACTATTCAACCTTTGATGCCAACCTTCTAAGGCATTGGTTGTACGATACCGCTCGCCTGCGCAACTCAATATTGTTGATGGTATATGTGGAGACCACTTGTGACGGGTGGTGGCGGACTGGCGGGAGGCCCGGGCCTATAAAAGGTCGGGCACGCTGCAGATCTCCCTCTCTCTGACCCACCGTGCTCACCCGCCGCAGCCGCGGAGCCGGTCGTCCCTTCTGACTCCTCAGTCACCCCGTTAATTCAACCCTCATCAAGCTGTCGTATCCCTCCCAGTCCTCTCGCATTCAACGCCCTAAGCCAAGGTTCGAGTCCCCCCTATGGGACGCCCTTAGAGGTGTTGCTGCTAAGTAGTCATGATGTTACTTATAGTAGTTAGCTAGTATTTAAGTTAAGTATTGGTTGGAAACCCTTCAGGTCTCACCAATAACTGCCCGGTTACGTTCGAAAAAGGTCCGCAAGACCATCTACAAGCAGTCGAATAGGTAAAAAAGATCTCCCTCTCGCGCCGCTAGAGTCGCCAAGTTAAATACTACACCTGCAAGAAGACCCTGGACTCCTCGCATTGTACGAACCACGCCCTGTTAATCTAATTTTAATTCTTATTAAAATATATATAGTGTACGGTTACAAGTGTTATTCTTTATCCTCCCGTAAGTACACGCCTGCTAAAATTTATGTGCACATGCTTGTTGAGGGTTCACCCCTAAAGTGCGACATTTAGCAGGCGTGTCTCTCAAAGTAACTTCTAAACAGTCAAATGTGAAATAAATAAAAATGATTTTAACGAATAACTTGACTACTCGTTAAAATCCAACTCTTGATTCAATTTAACGATTGATGGGCTGACAACGTTATGATATTGGACATTTTGCGAATTGGACATTCTGCGAATTGGACATTTTGCGAATTGGACATTCTATGAATTGGACATTCTGCGAATTGGACCTTCTGCGAACTGGACATTCTGCGACCGCTGGACATTTTGCGAATTGGACATTCTGCGCCTAAACTGAGCTAAATACTACTATTTCTGTATCCTTGGAGGGAGGCTATTGTAAGTGGATATTTAACTACACATGTTTTGTTACTTTTGTCGATAAAATTTAGTAAATAGGGCGCTTGCCCTTAAAGTTTTGTTATTACACAGTCGGACACATTGCATATCTACCCCTGAAACCTACATCGATATCAGAATCTATATATGTTAAACATCCCTACAAAGTACAAATCAATAGCACGCCACGTACCGTTCGAAAGATCTAAACGTAGACGGAGAATAGAGTACTCTATTCTCCGTCTATGGATTGAAACGTCTTCTAATTATCAAGTACTTTTGCTATATAACACTAGATGGCTGTACTGTAGAATGGGACCATAGTTATTCTATGAAAATGTTTCCAATAGTCCCTCCTCTTTACCTACATAATTATATTTAATCTCTTTGAACGATATCAAAACAAATCGAACAGCGGGAAAACGAATGAAAATCCGATTAAAAAAAAATGTCATGCTATATAAAATTAATTTGGATTTGGAATTTTAAATAGAAAGATATCGATCAGTACTCTGTGATATCGATCTTCACACTAGCCAGTATCAAAAATCAGCAATTTCATAGGCAACGACCTAATAATATATAACTTCCTTGGTTGAAAAAAAAGACATGTGATTTGATATTGAATTAGGAATATCATAGGGAATATCTGACAAATCAAAGAGTAATAATTTTACGGAGGCGTGACAGTAATTCGAGATTATCGCGATTATAACAAGAAGTGGTTTAGAGTTTTAGTGCGATAGTATTACATGGTTCTATTTTATATAAGGATGGTATATAATTTACTTACAATATGTTTTAGGAAAACGTACAAGGTATTTTTAGGTTTTTATTTACCTTCTTAAGAGATTAGTTGTATGGTTGTTTATGGATTAACGCACATTTTTCGGGATTGTCAGACTAGTTTCGAACCCAAACGGAACTCTTAGTCATGAGCTGAAAGCCGCGTGTTCAGCTAAACCGTAAACAATCATAAATATTTCAAGGATTTTAATTTTCTTTTAAACAATGTTGCATTACGGAGTGAGAAAATGCAACCTTCTTCTATCTTTTCGTGTGGTTAGTGACTAACCTGGTGTCAGAGTTTATGCCGCCCATGGGCCTCTGACTTGGCTTCACATACCGTCGAGAAATATATCTCAGGCATGCCGGTTTCCTCACAATGTTTTCCTTCACCGTTTTTAAGCAAGTGATAATATACAACACGCACACGAATCTGAAAAGTCAGAGGTGCGTGCCTTGGGTTCGAACTCGAGACCTATGACTTGGCAGTCCAACGGTCACACCACTAGGCTATCACTGCTTAAATGCAACCTACTTAGATGATAGAGTGGAGTGGCTTGTGAATTTGTACTCAGTTCGTGCACCCTATCCCTGACTGACGAGGCACTGCAGGCAGTAGGTACACAAAAATAGGAGATTAATTTTACCCCTTGCCAGAATAAATAGTTCGGGTCGGTGGCGGGCAGCAGCGTTATTGGTGGGGGAGGAATTGGCCTATCAGCCAAATTGTTTGTAGCTAACTGGTAAAGCATAAACATTACTACATTGCTGCCTTAAAATACCAATCTTGCACTCAACTAAAGACTCTAGACGTGAGGAAACGTATGAAAACATTTAACAGAAATGTCTATTAAACCTAAAATGTTTATGATACCTTTTGTGTGTGCGTGGCGTTCTTCTAAGTAAGTATGAGTCGCTGAATTATGTGTTTTGTGCATGTAAACTGACAAGCTAAATGCTAAGTTTTTTAACCACTGCATGTTTCGCAAACTGTGGAGGCAGCGAGATATAGATAGATACATTATATTTCATCGTCGTTCGTTTACATTTCAGTCGCTAATATGGACGAAGAGGGTGTGCGGCTCACGTCGGCAGAGCCTTGGTATACTTATGGTGTTTACCATCTACCTAATGACCGCTACCTACTTCTACAAGATACAGAAAACAAAGAAAATACTGAACTTGAACGATACTCATAGGTAACGTCCTTTCCCCGAACAGTTAATCTCATTTACTTATCTTGTATCACTCACTATTTATTATTGATTAACATTTACCCGTGGCTACACTCGCGTGGAAGTTTAAAACCTTTTCGAAATAATCAACCAATCTGAGTAGACTTTAAATCCAGACTGGAAAGTGGAGCTGTGTTTCAGATGCAATAAAAATGATCGATAGACATCAATGGTTGATCTAGTAGCTGTTCTAGCTAAATGATAATAAACATAAACATGCGAACGTACGGACTATTCGTATAAACAGAAGTGCAATTCGATTGCAAGGAAATTCACATGACCCGTCTTTAATAGTATGCGTGTCAATGGTTACAAAGATTTGACTCAAACTATATTAAACATCCAGTCTAGTAGTTGAGTATTCATTTCGATTGAGAATGGGAGTAGTAAGTTATCATCTAATCAGTAAACGTGTAGTCATCGCTTCCACCCAGCACATTTCCCCCGCACAATTTCATTAACTATCATACAAAGACTACAATTATAGTATATTGGACACTATCATATCACGTGAAATACGCGTTGCGGTTGCCGACTGTTTGCTAACTCGGGTATTTTTTTGAAGCCGAAAATGTGAATTATCCTTCTAGTCGATTTTTTGCAGCATAATGGTAACGTTTTACACGTTACGAAACAATTGTAGTCCGGTCAAATTAGACCAAAAAATAGGAGTGAAGGTACAAAAATTCGCACCCAGCTCAAAATTGGTAAGATTATAGTGTTTTGAACAATTCTACCAACTTTGAGCTGGGTGCGAATTTTTGTACCCTCAGATGTCTAATTTGACCGCATTATTGCCACTGATTTTCTGGAATAAAAAACTAAACTACAGACTGAAGAAGAGTAAATTTACGATGAGACTTTAATTACAGACTAATCCAAGACCGTCTAAAGGAGTATGTTCTAGAACAAAAAGGCACGGGATGCAATAGACCAAACCTCGATCCTTTTTCCGCGGAAATTATGAAGTTCGGCGAAGATCTACCGAAAGTTACATGCACGGGAATTGACTGGGTCAATTGTAACGTAAGTAATGAAGAAAGATAGGAAATAAGTTGCCATGTTATTAAACAAGCGCGGCGTGACAAAGTTTTTTTGGGTTTTTCTGTTAGGAAATTCTCAATTAAACATGCCTGACTTTATGTATTACAGAAATCGGAATGCTACGTCGTGGAAGAAATCTTGAAAAACTTGAAGGATGTCAGTTGTACTTATAAAGATATTTTGTATGTGAGTGATCAAACATATTTCGTATCCGACAATACCAAAGTGAGGGGAACCGAAAAGTATACGTTAAAAAGAAGCGACCATGTACAAGTATCTTGTATGGGTACGGAACCCAATAGGTTAGTTCTTAACCGACTTCAAAAATGGAGGAGGTTCCATATTCTATAAATCACTTTCCTTGCGGTGTACGCGACACTCTTTGTCTTTTTATGATTGCTCATCTGCAACGGCACGTTTGGTGCAGTGGCTGAGCTTCTGCGGTTTCTGCGGTACGGGTCGCGGGTTCGATTCCCGCACGAAACAAATATTTGTATGGCCTACAGATAGTTGTTCCGGGTCTGGGCATGTAAGATTTGTGCCTCTACGCGCACCCACGATACAGAAGAAATCAGAGTGGGGGCAACGTTTTTAAAAAAACTAAAAATTAATACTAATAACACTAAAACAAAATCGTCCATTTTCCACAGGGAAAAGTCAAACGTTACACCGCTATATTACCTATGAACGCCATAAAGCGACGTTCTCTCAGAAACAAAGCTCATATGGCAGTCTTTTACATCTGCCGTACCACGTTATATTATGGACGCTAGATAACGGTACTTTTTTTCAAAACCATAGCTTTACCAGCGAGGTTCTGAGAACCCGGCAGATGGTATGGGTAGCATCATCATAAATCTGTGGATTAGCCTAGCTATGCTTCAACGAACGCGTTAGTACAACATTCTACCTACGAGAAACGAAGAAGTGGAGGACCGAAGTATGGTGTTCCTCCAACCAAAAGGGAGGATCCTTCAACTAGGCTATCTTTATTGCCTGGCGCGTCGGGGCCCAACGAGGCCCAACGATTGACGATGGGCAAAGGTATAAGTGCGGTCTGCATGCCATTGCGCGGTGCAGAATTCAGTGACGTCATTTTAAGAGTTTTCTGTCATTTGGCTGTAATCAGCTACGCAGCCGTAGCCCTGTAGTTTAGTTCGTAGGTATGTAGCGTGATAAATGAGGTTACAAACCCATCGCCACCAGATTTTGTAAAACCTCAAGAACACCTATCTCCCGGGTGCAAATTGCAGTGGCCTATTTATTAATATCATTAAATCGACTACAAACTCAAGTAGGCCACTGCAAGTCTAATATGGCAAAATGTGGTATCATAAACCCAGTGTGAATGTGGTATTCTTGTACAGATAAGCCTATTCTGCTCCAGTGCCCCTACATCTGCACCACTAAGGACGGCAATTAGGCCACTGACAACGCAATTGGCATGGCCACCTACGACACGATAAGAAGAACGTTGTAATCATTATCTTGTGAAACCTACTTTTTACGCTGGAGATCCCAGTAAAGGGTTTGGTTTCAACTTACCAATAATTTGTTAAACATAATGAAAGTGCGGCAAACGTTTTTTTTACAAACAATAATATTCTTTTCAGCGGATCGTTGTGAGCGACATCAAATTCGACCAAAAATACTTTAGCGAAACGGAGAAATGTACCCCCTCCCCCCAACCGCATTTATTTTATGCTCCAAAACATTGCCAAATAATAGACCTTAATGACATATTTAAATTCACAGAATATTAGCAACCCGATGGTACGGCTTCAAGGCAGGTTTCCGCCCGGTAGAGGTCAAGCCCGTTCCCCCAAATCGTCAGGATTCCTATAACGTGATGATTCTAGCTTTCGACTCCACATCCCTCAATGGATTTATTAGGAAAATGCCAAAGAGTTACAAATATTTGTCTGAAAGAGCCGTTATCTTGAACAAGTAAGCACAATAGTAGTCTATGCAAGTAAGATCCTTGACGTAGCTACGAATAATTTATAGGTACCTACATAAGTAAAGTCTGAACCAAACAATTTAATAAAAAACGTAAGTTTTTACTAATACTGTCATTAAAAATCTGGACCTTGGACCAAATCTAAATGAAATCTTTATTTCCAATTGTAGATATTTGCGTTTGTACTATTTTCGTTACACGTACCGACCATCTACTGCTGATCGTCAGATCAGCAGCAGATGGTCGGCTGTTCATCAGAAAACAAAATTCTTATGCGTTATGCATTCGTTCCCATAACGAAGCCGACGATTCACCGCTGAATAACTACACTACTGCAACTCAATTCTAACAACGTATTAGATACATATCATAGTGATAATTATAACGTACACTGCTTATGATCGCACCGTTACAGGACTTAAGTCAACAGAAAATAATTAACAAAACTAAAATAGTAAGTAAATGCGAAAGTTTGAATGTTTCTTACTCGAGAACGCCATGACGGCCATACACCGGCCAATAGAGTAGGCCGTGGCCATCAAAATGATCTGAAATACTTCAACGGATCTTTTTGTTTATCTATATAATTAAAAATGAATCGCCAAATGTGTTGCTAAGCGCAAAACTTGAGAACGGCTCGACCAATTCGGCTATTTTTTTTTATATAGGTATATTCCTTAAGGCACAAGGAAGATTCTTATGGAGAGCAAAAACATAAAAATTACGTGGAAAATAGTAAAAACAACACTTTTCTTTTCCCACTACAGGCCAATAACTTTTGACAGAACGAAGTCTGTCCGGGCAGCTAGTCGAATATAAAAGTGTTATTAGGTAAACAGGTTTTAATTCAATTTTCCCTTGTTTTGTCAATTCCTAACAATGATCGTATTCCACCTTTGTCAGTATTTTCAAACATTAAACAATAGATTCTAAATATTTTTTAAATTAACATTCATACATCGTTGGATTGCTGATGAAATGAGGATGTTTTCCTCGTATTTTTCGCTGTGTTATAGTCATTGTAGCCTTATCTGGATGATTTCCTAAAACAGTTAATCTTATACCTTAAAACGAGCAATTCTTGTATATATATATATATATATACAAGGTTAGTCGGAAAGGGGGTACTAAGCCGCGGGCCACTTAAAGTATCACTGATGATTATATTAAAGCAAGTGTTAAAATTTCAAAATTCGATTAATTTTTTTTCCATCAAAAAATTTTTTTAAATTAGTTTTTTCGAAAATTCTCCATCCCTGCTTTAGTTATGAATTCAGAAAATGGGGTTTCTAATCCGTGACCCCAAATATGACCTAAAATGTAAACACAGCTGATCATAGCTGAGGATAGATAGAATTTAACGTATTTTCTATGAAATTTTTGACCAGCTATTTCTCTTAAACTATCGAGTTTTGGGGAAAGTTGTAGAACAAAAGTTATCTCTTATTATGGGTACTTTAACACCCTTTCGGCTTAGTACCCCCTTTCCGACTAACCTTGTATATATATATATAATCTGAATCTCGGAAACGGCTCCAACGATTTTCATGAAATTTAGTATGCAGGGGGTTTCCGGGGCGATAAATCGATCTAGCTAGGTTTCATTTTTAGAAAACGTCGTTTTAACCGTGTTTTCAGGCAATGAAAAACTGCTACAATAACATTAAAATATGAAGGTAAATTTCGCCACTATTTATAAGGTTAAAAGAGCTCAGGTGGGAAATCGGGCGGTCCCGAAATCAGAAGACTCGGTTCGAGTCCAGCTGATTATTTTTTTCTTTATTTTCAAGTTCCTTCTTTTTCCTTTTTTTCTTACCAAAAAACACGACTTACCAAAAAAAAACCAAGCAACGCTCGGTCATCCAGGTACTTACGTACTGTTACTTTTAAACATACGTAGAAAGCTTTATAAAGTATCAGGTACAAGTTGATATCGAAATCAAAGCCATTCAATTTAAATAATATTTCATAATAACGAATTTTGGGTATTTTACAAATAGGTAATTATAAAACTTGCATTTTCTCGAAATCTACTGACTTTCAGCTAGGGTACACGGGGGTGCTAATTTGTTGCATATAGACACACTATCCCGTCGTAAAAGGAATACGATTTGATCCTGTATAATTTCAGTTACAACATTGTCGGTGATGGTACACCACCAGCTTTGTTTGGACTCTTAACGGGCAAGACTGAAGACGAACTACCCGATGCAAGAAAACTATTTACAAAATCGGTGTATGTTGATGAAAAAATGTTTCTTTTCCATGATTTAAAGAAATACGGGTATGTTTCATTGAATTGTTAATTAATCTAATACAGCTAATATTTGAAAGAAAGAAATGTATTTGGTTCGAAAGCAGTCAAACACACAAACAAAAAATTCATAAGAGAAAAAGCAAAAGATTAAAATATGAATATTCTTATCTAATAAATCAATAATATCATATTCTCCTGCCGCTACCGACCACTGCTGAATTTGGGTAATATGTAGGTATTATTATGGCAGTGCTCCTTTACTGTCGTAATCACTAAAAACGCGCTAAGCAGACAGATTGATGTTCACAGTAGATTAGTTGGAACACCATCCTCCTGTGTTTTGCAAGACGGTTTTTGCCATTATTTTTATATTCCGATAACCACTTGTTCTTTGCGTTCTATTGAGAAACGCAGTGCTCACGTTACGGGCACGCTACGTTTAGCACATAACGCTGCTAATGAATCTTAAACTATTTTCTATTAATTGATCATAAAGAAAACTAGCTGTTCATAATGAATAATGACTATATCATTTGTAACTCTTGCACTATTAATTTCATTTGGCAGAACGACAACTAGTGAATAAATACAATAACGGTTGCGGTTTTTCTGTGTTCAGTAGCCTGCCCATTAGTACCCATGCCAGGTTTAGTGCAATAGTTTCATACATAAACTTAAATTAATATGTGTATTAATTTCTCGTCCAGGTATCGTACAGCGTACTTCGAAGACTCGCCTACTATAGGCACCTTCCAGTACAGGTTAAACGGGTTCCTTCACCAACCTGCAGACCATTACCTACGAGCCTTCCTCTTGGAGATCGCTAGATCAAAAAACAAACTATTTCATTTTATGAATTATCACGAATCCAAGTACTGCGTAGGGGCCGTTCCGCAGTTTCAGCTGATGATGAATCTTGCCGATGAGGTTTTTAAATTGAAATTTATTAGACATTGTTTCTTCAGCGTGCCCTGGCCGCATCCTCAGAAACCCACTGAGCTACGACCGTAGATAATCTTACCTAATGCGTTTTAGAAAAGTTTTCAATTTGATGTAGCCAGAAGCAATAATTACTGCCTACCGACGAATTTAAAACAGCCACTAAACGGACATTCGTTCTATACACGGGCAGATGTTTAATTGTTGGCGATTGGTAAACCTTCGGTAGACAAATACTGTTATGTGTCTTCTGACTGTACTTACCAGAGCCCGACAGCTGCACTTATTAACGTTAATAAACCACCACCTAACGATCACTTACAGCCGATATTAATTTAAACCGCTCCCAATCCAAAATATCTTGATTGATGTAGGTTTGTGGCCGAAATTCGATAGAAGTGATGTCAAAAACCTACATCAATGCAGAGATTATGGATTGTGATCGGTTATTAATAACGGCCGATATGGGCGCCCAGTACATCTAAGCACAATCTCAAATTTGAGCTAATGTTAAAAATATCTCAAAGTCCGTATAAAGTTTCCTATTTCGCCGCCAGCAAAGGTATATGTGATGCACACTTTGTGTCGGTCTCCATTGTTCCTAGTAATGGACATTTACTGGCTGATAAGTGATTACCTGATTCTACCTTCTGTAACAGTTCTTACAGTTAGATGGCAAGAAGTTCTGCTTCACGATGATATCAGATATCAGTCATGACAACTTCAACATGATCACCACAGCAGATGAACCACTTATCTCGTTCTTGGTCCAATTGTATTCAAGACGGGCGCTTGAAGACACCCTCGTTTTAATTATGGGAGATCATGGATCTAGGTACCGAATTAATTGTACTGTAACTCATAACTTTCTGTAGTCTTTTCTTCTTTTCGTGTAGTTAGTTACTGACCTTTGTCAGAGTTTATACCACCCTTGGGGATCTGACTTGGCTTCACATGCCGTCGAGAAATACCTCTCAGTCATGCCGATTTCCTCACGATGTTTTCTTTTGTCGTTTTTAAGCATGTGATAATTATACAATACGCACATGAATCCGAAAAGTCGATATGGCGTATATAATAATAATTGTTTATTTGCCAAAACAAGTGCTTTACAATTCCTTAAAGTCTACATCAATTACTAATTTTACATGCAATTTAAAAGACACAAAGGAAACATTTTGCTTATGAACTCCACACTAGGTTGAGCCTGTCTCGTGGAGTCTATAGGTGGTACCTATTACCATTCTAGAAATGCGCATTACGGAACAATAGTGATGCAATGTTATTGTTACAGTCAAGAAGCACATGAAAGAATGATCGGTATATTAAAAAAAAATCATTACAAATATTTATATCCAATATACGTGATCCTAATAAGTGAACCTTTTAATTCGTTTATTGTTGTGAGTGATAACAGAGTTCATCTACGTGGCCTTTATACAGGGATGCATGTATCACGAGGTCCCAAAAAATGCTTCAATATAAACTTTTAGTCACTTCTCACAAATCAATATGACAAATTGCCATTACGAACGTGCTCTTCGAAGGATAGATCAATAACAGTGTAAACTCTTGGCGAGCCTATCGCATTGTCTCAACGGTTAATATTTTTATAATCGAATTAAACCCAGAGCTCATGGCTCATCACTAGACAATAATAGTTTAATTAGTTTATACACTTAATATTTCAGGTTCGGACCGTTGCGTGAAACATACCAAGGCAAGCTTGAAGAACGTCTGCCTCTCATGGCTGTCCTATTGCCAGAGAAACTGAAGCAACGCAGGCCTAACGCTTTGAAGGCACTAAAGCAAAATAGAGATGTGCTAACGACAGTTTTTGATGTACACAGCACAATTCTAGACGTATTAGATTTGAAGGATAAAAGCAATAAGTATACAGTCCCTGGTTCTGATCTACCAAGAGCTATGAGTTTATTGGAACCGGTAAATTTGTTCATCTTCTACGTCTTTATCGCATAGGCTCCAGTCAAGTTGTTAATCGTGCGCAAGGCTTTGCTAAAATTACAAAGTTTACAAATATTTTGCAGACGGTCGTCGGGGTTCGAACACATGACATGTTTGAAATGAGTTTGAGTTTGAAAATGCAAAACGGTATATTTCGGTATCGTTACCTAAACCTTTATAAATAAGGGTTTTTTGTGTTGAACCGCCGCGCCACCCTGTCTTTCGCTATGAGGCCCCAGATAGCATCAATGTTTCAATAGTATGATTCATTCATTAGGTACTCGATAGTTTTCGGTACTGAAATTGTAAAAAGTTTAAATAAAGGTATAGCCTAACGGTAAAACGGTATCTTCATATTTTAGAGTTATCGTAACCTCGTACCGTAACAGCTTTCAGCCCCTGGTCGTCATTCACGATGCTTAACTGTATTGCGTTTTGTTTCAGATACCTAAAACGCGATCATGCAGTGAGGCTGGTATCATCCAACATTGGTGTACTTGCACCAAATGGTTCAATGTATCTCAATCTGGTCCAATGTACAACGCAGTGGCCAATGTATTAGCCGAGTATATTGACAATATCACTGACGAACAACGGTTAGTTAAAACTAATAAATTTACGATACCAACCCGGGACGTGGACATGCACTGCCCAACATGGGTCTATCAAAAAACCGCCAAATTACGATACTAGACATTATCCATATTCCATAGATCTTATTAAACCAATCATCACTTACAGAAGGAACTTTAAAAACATCAAGAAACGTGACTGTAACGGCAATCTGTTTTTTTTTTATTAATATTTAACAATTGTGTTAATCGGTAATTTTGCAGATCAAAATGTGAAAGGAGAAATCTTATATCCATAGAATCGGTGTTACAACAAAATGTGAACAATCATGTCTTGAAATATGGTTATGATAATGATATGGATGCATTTCTTGGAAACCCTAAATTTGTAGCACCAAGGGCACCGATAGAATATTATCAGGCTAAGGTAATATGATCTGATTTAATAATAAAATACCCTAAATATAAACTATGTAGACTTCTAAAACGTCATACACGTCTACATATGGGACTCGTTGCTTGCCGCTAATGATAGCTTATATACGTATTTCCATGATATAATATAAAGCTATTTTTAACGCTCAAAAGCGCTGCCTGAGAGCTATATTTGGTCTTAAAGTTACAGACAGTTGCGTGCCTATATTTAAGTCTCATAAATTATTAACCTTCCCATGCCTTTATATACTTGAATTGGCTATATTTGTAATAACAAATCGATGTTTATTTGCAACTTTAATGGAAACCAGAAAACAAAGTACAGCTATGAGATCTCAATATCAAAATCTATTCAGTACGGGCGTATTTAAGACTAGCTTACTAAAAAGACTATTATATAATATAATAATCTTTAATAAAATTCCTGACCAAATTAAAAACTTGCCGTTGCAACAATTTAAAAATCATTTCACAAAGTTCCTTGTACTATGCGTGCCAAATAAGAATAGGATCGCGCTTGCTACAACTTCACACGATAGCTGTCAAATTAGTACAGACAGCAAAAAAAAACTGTGAAAAGAAAAATGTTATATTTTTTTATTCATAGATTTCGTTATTATATATATTCATTTTTATAAAATGTTATTTCTTGAATTCCATAAATAGATAATTTTGGATAACTTAACAATATTTGAAAACATAATTCATTAAAGAAATGAGCCAATATAATAGTTAACTTCACGAAATGCTACTGGTCACCCTAATATGTCGCCAAAATAATAATATAATTATTTTATAATTAATTTGGCGTAAATGGGGAGGCACAAGCAAAGCTAATTTCAGATAGCGCCACCCTCGCTGGTACCAATTACAACCAATCGGAACGGGTTAAATTAACATTGGCAATAATGTCAAACAAACTTTAACTAATGAAATTGCGTTAGTACCAGCGATGGTGGCGCCATTAGTTACCCAGTGTGCTACCCTATTGACTAGAAATACCAAAAAAGTGAACTAAAAATAATTAAACTGAGTATAATTTCTTTATTTATTTTTCTGCACCTTACGCTTTGGTAATGAAATTCACGAGTATTGCGGAACAAAATGGCGTCTTGACAGTACCGTAAAACCTGGCAACTTTGCCCAAAAAATCAGAGTATTTTTGCATTAGTTGAGTTATTTCCGAAAACGTTAATGTATTTCATATTATTTTTGTACCACACAATACTATATGTTCATATCTCGATATTTATTATTGAAAATATCCAGAAAAATGAATTTGTGTGTGTAAAATACACAATTATAATTGTTGGGCAAAGAATCACAGGTTTTTGGCAACTTTGCCAACTTGTAATATTTCAGATACTATAAACCGTATCATTATTTTAAAAATGGTTGAATATAAATACAGGGCCATAAAGTATAGTATCAAATTATGAGATGAATGAACATATTCGTTGTCCTTCAAAATTGAGTGGGCAAAGTCAAAAAGCCTCCTAGTACAATTTTCTTACCATAATGGTCAATGTCTAAGGGCTGTCATCATTGAATAAATGCTACATTTAAATACTTAATGACAAAGTTTTTGATGTGGAATATTTCTATTGAGATAATCATAAATTCAATAAGTATGTAATGGATACAAAATGAAGATATACGGTATATTGCCAGTTAAGTTATATTGCTACGATATATTACTAACTTTAAGGTAGCCAAAAGACAAAATATGTGACTAAACATCTACACAATATGTCGGAAGACAGTCACCAGTTGCAGATACTGTTCGAACTAACAAATTCGATGAATGCCTCTTTATAAATAGTTCTACACATGTATTGCTGGGAATTGTTTCATTAAATATGTAACATCAGGTTTCTTTTCTTCCAATTTGCTAAAAACTAGCGTTTTCTAGTCCAACTTGGTCATTGGACAACCTTATTCATCAGAAGCCACCAAAACATTTACAAGTTTTTCTCTTTTAGCGTTCTATTAGTTTGTGCATAGGTACCTCTTAAAATTATAATAAATTTAAAAATTACAGGTGACAACCCTACGGAAAAAAAATTGGTGGGCAATGTCGTCAACCATGCTCAAAAAACATGCATGTGACTTTGCCCATCAATATATTTTACAATTTTATGAGATGTTTTGTGTGAAATACCAGTCTATATTATTCATTTCATACATATTAACGGTGGCAAAAAAATTAATTACCTACTGTATCTGCAACTATCACTTTTTGATAAAGTTTTTTGACTGGTTTTTGCCCGCTAAAAACAATACCAACTTTTAAAGGTTCCTGACAGCCAACGGAAGTAACATAGGTGACATTACGTCACTTGGTATTGTCAGAAAAATAATCAATTTTCTACCACAGGCAAAAGAATACTCCTAACTATAGACAAATTTGCTATGTATCAAATTTTTAAAAAAATGCACAGCTGGGCAAAGTCATACCTCAAGGGCAAAGTTGCCAGGTTTTAGGGTACTATTCTTATTTGGCACGCATAGTAAACAAATGTTATTATTCTGTGCAGGATTTCTTAAATGATAACTCTTTGTAGTGGCAGTATTATCCTCTATTTTTGTATTACATTTGCATGCTATATTAAGGCAGAATGTACATGGATTCTATTTAGAACTTAACGACTTATTTTTTATGTAGGTACCTACATTCTAAGCAAATAAAGATTCTATTCTATTCTTGCATAGTAGATGCGCTGTTGAGAAGAACAACATGGTATCGTTTAGGCGCGATTGGTCCCATTCACCTTATTCGCGTATCATGAACAATATGGTTCCGGAACCACAGTGCCATTGAACTTGACAGCTGTCTAGCGGAAGTTTGAACCTTATTGCGTCAATGCATTTGGCACATGTTGCCTATACGAGATAGCGTGCCTATTTATTTCAACGTCGTTGCGTATTACAGATAATATTGAGTCCTGGTCGGGGTGTATTCGAAGGGACAATGGTGTATAGTACTCACGCGGATACTTTCACAATCTCTCATAAGGATATTTCTAGAATTGACGCGTAAGTGCTTTAATTATTTTATGATTTTGTCTCTTTCTTTTGGCTTTTTTATGATTTTGTCATAATATTTTAGATACCGAGACGAGCCGAAATGTATCAGTGCAACACATCCACATCTACTTAAGTACTGTTATTGTAAATGATGTATGAATAAATAAATAAATAAATTTAAAAAGATGTTTTGTCACTACACCCGGGACAACGAGAGCAGTTTACATGTTCATCAAGTTCAGATTTGGTTCAGTCGGCACTGGAATAGTGACGTTACGTGACTATAATTTTATCGATTTCGAAGTCCGTCATACAGTCCGTCGTGTTTTGGTGCTCCTAGGCATTTCGATCATAAACCGCAGATATGGCGCTAATTGGTACCTTACCTATTTTATTTTTAACATTAACGTACAAAATTTCGATATGAACATAAACATACAAAAACAAAAATATTTATACAAAAACTTCTACTGCTGTAGAAACCTACTCTCGAAGTACGTCGAGAAACGCCCGACAAAAACACTAAGGTCGCGGTATAGCCAAGTCACGTGAAACGACTGCCGACCGACCTGGAGTGCGCCGAATCAATGACACTTACTCCTTTTACAATAACACTGTATTTGTTGCACAGCTTAAATCTTGCAGTCACATTTATAGCATACCAATGTATTCATAAACGAGCTTATTTTAAATGTAAGGCTATAACTTCAGCGGATTTTAATACAAAGTTATAGTAGGTAGAATGTATTGCAAAATGTAACATCCAATCGTAATAGTTTCCTCCCTATCTTCAATATGACACTAATATGTCGGTTGCCAAGCTGTTTCCGGTTTCGTTGCCTGTAGCCGTCTACCACAAAAAGCGAACTAGACTCAAATCGCTAAAGATAGCACAAAAGAATGCTTGCAGCGAACCAATTCACCTTTCTTGCTTTATAATTATAAAATTTAATGCAATGACGAAGACCAAGAACAAGCAGAATTTGTAAAAATATAATCACGTTATTTCTTGAGAAACCTAATTTAGGATACTTGATATACAAGCGATTCTCTCTCGTTACCTTGAACAAACAGTTTGCACATTAAATAAAGTGCTTTCGCGTCTGCTCCCGACATTTCGCCTGATTGCTTTACAAAGAGATCAATTTGTATATATACCCAAAGTTCATTGTGTATACGTGCAATGATCATCAGTCAAGTAGCTATTTTGACGAAGCAAATTTTCATTCATCTGCACTATACATTGTGGGTACATATTATGTTAGCCTACCAGTATTGGATAACGTTCGTATCATATTTTTTTATTGTATTTTACTAAATGATTACTGATAAACAGTATTAGTTATCAGATTTTTTGAATATTCCATTATCAACGGGTTTGCCAATTTAAAAGCTTACATGTAAGGTTTATGGTATAACGGGCTGGTGTCCATAGTGTCCACTCCACGTCTGAGCACGTATTTTGCGTCATAAGCTTACATGTAATAAAGAACCCGGTCAAGTGCGAGTCATACTCGCGCACACAGGGTCCGTGTTAACAAATTTAGTATAAATGTTGTTGTTTATCTGTAGCAGCTATAATCAAACCAAATTTGAAAGTCATTGTATTACTATTTTTTATATCCGAAACAAAAATCGTTGAACCATAGCAAATATTTGTATGTTTACGTTTACACTATTCTAGACGCACGGTCTTGGGATTAAGTTTTTTGTGTTTTTTATTATTTGCACAGATTTATGCTACAACAATACATAATCTGTAAAAATTTCAACTGGATACTTTTTAGCATCGAGATATAATACCCTTGTGACAGACAGATACACGAATAGACAGATGGACAGACGGCGCAGCGCGGTTTAGGCCGAGTAATAGGGTAGGGTCCCTTTAAGTACCGAATCCTAAAAAAATACCATAACGTGCTGGTTATTACCATTCTAACGATGTTGTTTTTTGCTGAAAGCACGTGCCAAATTACAATTGAATTGAATCTTCTTACTTAAAAGGAAAACAGAGCAATATTTATTACGCCAAGAGACAAAGTGACAAAGAGCGAGAGAAGATTGAAATGCTCAAGCTATACAACGTAAATTGAGTTAATTATTCCGAATGCAAAGGGACCGGACGCGTCCCCCAAATTCCATTAGCCCTCGTACGCACGAGAGCTTTTTCAACGCGCGTTAAAAAGCGTTCTAATACAACAAATAGGAAGCTGTATATGTGTTCACATGATAGCGCTTTTTTAACGCAGCTTATCTATTGAGCGCGTTGGACGCTTTTTTAACGCGCGTTGAAAAAGCTCTCGTGCGAACGAGGGCTTACACAGAATTGTATAACGTATCTATAAGGGCCGATTTTACCAACGTCGGATAACTTATATTATATCCAATCAATAAGTGTGACATTTTGACAGAACTCCTATAGAACAGCTGTCAAAACGTCAAGTTTATTCCTTAGGGTACACGACGTCGGTAAAATCTTATTTGGTAAAATCGGATCTCAATACCATAAATTACATTTCGTATAATATTATTTCAATATTACAATATCCTAATTTCATATTAAATCTGCATTTGATCAAAGAGCCATGTTATAAAAATATTAATAAAATTCACATTAAAATTTTTAAGTAATTGAGGGAGTAGAAGATCGTTTATGACACTTCGAAGACTTCGAACCTTCAAATAGATTTTACTTTCTCTAGAGAGTTCAAATTAATGTAAATCAAGGTCAAGACTTATTTGACGTTGGCCCGCAGAGGGCGTTAAATGAGACGCTGTTGGCAAGTGTCCAGAGTCCTTTATAATAACGCTGTCTCGGAAATTGTATGAATGTGGCGAATAGCAGCGACAATTAAGTAGTGCATATTGTGCATGTACTAATAGGGATTATAATTTATTTTATGACCGAAAAGATTTACCTAGTTACCGTTTTACACATAAAAAGCAAAATAAATTTAATGTCAAGTGCTACTACCGACATAAAATTCAAAAAACTGTTTAATTAGGCTAATCCTAAAGGGATTCACCTACCAAATTTTTATTAAAATTTGTAATTCGTATGTATTGCAGGATCCAATTAAGACATTTTAGGGGGATGGACGACAGCATCTGATTGTACTTATAATATCTTGCTAGAATCATCAAGTGTGTACTTAATACTTGCATAAAGATTCGGAAATCGCTGGTAGTGATACACGTTAAATGTATGTACCCTGATCTTCCTCTAAATACCTAGGTATACTACCAATAATTATATTAATGATTTTGCATTTCAAAAACAGGAAAACTGAAAGAAATTATTTATTAAAGTAGACTTTTAGGCACCTGACCTGAAAATATGTTGCTGTATTGTGGTTCATACACCAAACGATGTGGTTTAAATGGTAAACGTAATTTTGTATTATGTAATTGTTTTTGTTGTTTCGAATGTACCTAATACAACTAATGGGGAAAACCCCAGACTATCCTAATTCTAAAGGGGGATCACTATTGATTCGCATAAAATTTAATGGCATACTTTCACTTATCCTAATGATCGTTACGCATAATATTAATTCTGCATAAATGTATAGGTATAATTTTTATAACCAGAATAACCTAACCTAATCTACAAAATTACACCGAAAAAATATAGCCAAATGATATATGTGCCTATCTGAACAGTATGCCAAAAAATATTATGTCAAAGTATTACTATGCTAATAAAAGTTATGCCTAAAGCCGGGTACAGACTTACGAAATGTAACATGAAATGTAACATGCAATGTAACACGCAATGAAAAAGTTTGCCGTCCACATTGTCCACAATGTAACAGAATTCCCATAGTGTGGACGCCTTGCGCGCACGAACCGTGCACACTACGCGTGCGTACTACGTACCTACCTTTCATGTTACATTGCATGTTGCGTTACAGCAGTCTGTACCTACCCGTCTTAACTTGTTATGTCAAAGTAGGTTAGGAATTTAAAAATTATGCGAATCAAAGGGATCCCCCCAAAGGAAAAAATTGTTAAAAGAATACCGTGCTAGGTCAACTTAGTGGCACTATGTAAGTAAACTTTTCGTCAAGTTTGAGAGGACAGTATTTAGATGGAATCTAAAATGGAACTTCAGGTAATCTCATCTTAATCTTTTATCTTAATACCTACTTTAATGAATCCCAAAGTTAGATGATCTCTATTTTTTACATAGTAGGATCTATATAAATTAACAACTACCAACCTACAGAGGCAAAAGGATAGATGAAATATTATTTTACATAATGTTAAAGGCATTTCCTTGAAGGTCCGGCAGAAGTATGGTGCTAGCTACTGCAGGTACAGCCACAACTCGCCGATGTCGCACTTTATTCCCATAAGATAGATCCTGTAATAAGAGTACACCTCCACTTACCCCTTCGGAGATTTCAGGCGTGAGTGTGTAAGTATGCTTATTCGGTCGTGCGAAAAATATTTTGTCACAAAATCTAACCAGACGCTTTGTTTTCGCTTGCGAAAATTGAGTGCCTCTTCTGTCAATCGATTCTTAGCTTGTAGGTACTCAAGTCACTCACAATTATACGATCAATCACTTGCGGGGTCATTAGATTGTTCGGACACGTCACAAGAAACCTCTCGGGATATCCTATCTATTGATAGCAATTCTGAGTGCCCTGAATGTTATTGTTTTATTATAATGTGATCTATACAAGTTACCCACTTTCATACTTTGACATAGAGCCAGTAACCTACTGTTAAAATTAAACGAGAAAGAAAATTTCTCCATAGAATAATTTTTCCTTAACATTTTTGTCCCCGTTTCCTCATTTATAACAACGACAATCTTTCTAAAGTAGCCTCTTTGTGGACTGAATATTATTTTCAATTTAAAAATACGAATGAAAATTAAAATCGCGGTACTAGAAGTTCCAAGTTCTGCCAAATGTTCTTTAAGGTGTTTTAGTTTAAAATACGGCGTGGCTCTGATTTCATTGCCACTAGGTTTACAAGGATTTTAAATATTATAAAGCTTACTACCTAGATACATTTTATTAACGGCTGCCTACCTTAATAGCAGCGACGCGACTGTCCAATCGCACCAAAAAGTTAGCCGTGGGCCAGGGGTGTCCGCCGGAAAGTTAAATTGTCTTGAAACCCCAAATTAATTCGAACAAAATGAATGCGGTAGATATAGTTTCAAACTAGCTTATCATAGCAGCAAAATGAAATGACAACTTCTTGCAAAAATGAGAATCGTTAGATCTTGTAATGTAAGCCTAATTTTATCCTTTGTGCCCTTTTTTGCTATGAAGCTTAAAATTGACTACGGAACGTTCTTACTCTTAAATTAATTAGATGCTTAAGTAACGAACCTACAACCCGTTTTCTAAAGTATGGCTAATCTTCGACTCGAGACTAATAATAATAGCCTTTAACAAACTACATTTACCCAGCCAGCTGTTACAAATAATGCCAACCGTTCTACATTAGGTACCTACATGTATCATAGTAGCCGTATAGAAGTAACTACCATACTACATCATCTTAAAAAAAAATGAATAAGTATATTACAGAAAACATTAATTAGATACACATTTTTTTACATTTATATCCCAAAACCAAACATACGCTTTTTGATAGCTTTATATTTTTGTATATACCATACCAATAATAATGTAAATTACTCCTGCCTTTTGAATTTTTAATCATACAGAATATTCTAGAGCAAAAATATAATTTTCTGCGAAAATTTCTATTAAGCTCGTCTCTTGGAAATAGCTATAATATTAAAAACAAAATGGACAAACGAATATTTTTAGTAAACGCACGTTTGTGCAACATTCAACTTCAAACGAAATCAATTTGGTATTACAATAAGAATATGCGGGCAATGCCGATGTTATTAGGAAATTCTTTTAGTGTGTATCGACACGATAAGGAGAAGACAAAAGAGAATCGTTTTATAAAAACTCCATTGACAAATTCAGTCTACTCCTTGCGGAAGCTATCATTGGAAAAGCATCTTGTATAAAATTTTATCTCTACAGATCTCAGATCAGATTTATTTCCTACCGAAGAATAAGCCTAATAAATTAAGAGTAAACAGATTTTTTCTGCTTACGTTAAAATGTTAAGTAATTGTGAATAATGATGGCTTTTTCTCTTGTGTCGGAGCGTTACAAGCGTGTTGGATATATGCCTTAAATCCTTATTTAGATAATGTTACCTATTCACCCTCTAATTAGAATTTTAACATAGGTGCCTGTACCCACTAAATAGCCACTTCAAATCGAATAAATTATAAATATAAGTCGCAACCAAAATGACCCAGTGCAGAAGAAGAATATTATTTAACTCAAATATGCATATATCATGGTTGAAATCAGGAATCTGCAAAAGCTTAAAAAAATCAAAAGCCTTTGAAGGTTAAAAAAAATTGTTCAAACAATAAACTGCAAACAAAAATTCAACCTTAAACTATTTAATCAATATCCAAACTGTAATCACGGCTTCAATACGGCCTAATGAAGCAAATAATAAAAGTAAAGTTAATTCAATCTCATAAGCCCGAAACCCGTCACATTCTGTAGGGACGTGACACAGCCTTAATGTTGGGATTTAACCCTACAGGCGCCGCGCCGTCGAAGCTTAGAACACAATAATAGCGGCTGCCGCCTTGTCAAAATGAACATTTACGGACCCAGGTGCGATCTGATTCTGATAATTAAACGTTATCCAGACTACGTTGGACCATATATTGCCGCATCAATTTCGCTAAGCGTCTAATTGGCTTCTTAGTAATGCAATGTTAAGAAAAACATGAACTTGAAGGTTTATTATGTGTTCAGTGGTTCTTATGTGAAATTAATTTACTGGTTATATGTATTTGGAAAGTTAGTATATCTATACATATGATTATTTAAAACATTAATTCTCGTTGACACCACGAAAAGACACCACCAGCGGTGTTAAGGGTAATGAATGATGCAGTTAATAAACTTACATTACAAGAAGTCATCAAGGAATAGTTATTTGTGCAACAAGAGAGCAAAGTCGTTTTTTGCTGCGAGTGCTGATTTTGAATCCTGAGTGTGGCGAGAGATTCAAAGGCACGAGATGCACAAAACTTTGCTCTCGTGTAACACACATAACTTTTCACTTCAGCAGCGAGAACACGTTAGGAGATAAAATAATAAACAGGAACATATTGAAATAACTATTTATTGTGAATCAAAATAATGTAAAAATTTAAAATCTAATTAAAAGTAATATTTTAATTTTTTTTTTAATTTTAATAGTTTTGCGTATGTTTCAATATGCACGTTATGTTTTGTTTTTAAAGTAGCTTTCAACATTGAGTAAATACTCCACATTGTAGATGATCGCCTCGTCTGTGATAAATCTAAAAAAATAAGATAGCAACACCGTCTCCGAAAAACTGCTTGCGCCCTTTGTAAGTCTCCATTCATTGAAGACATGGTATGCTTTCAGATATTTCTCGCGAGACTTCTCAGGTAGGAAACTTAATTCTGCATTAATAACTTGTTGTTTTAACTCTTCCGATATTAAAATACTGTTCTCGTCTCTAGTTTCACTCATATTTTACGATTATTTTTTAACTTATTCAACTCTTTACGCCAGGCACGAAATTTTATTCCCGCTCTTTTATTTAAATTAAGGCGTGTTCGGAAATAGCACCCATGATATTTTATTATTCAAAATATATTACGTAAAATTATTGAAACTAGAAATAAATATTTACAGGTTAAATATCAGTTTTATTTGCAGTAAATACTTATTTTCGTTTAAATACAACAATAAGTTAAAAATTCAATAAATTACATTAAAAGACATAATTATCTTCTTGCAAAATTTCTTTAGTTAGTACGAAATTTCGAACGTGTTTGTCTTTGAGGTCGAATTCAAAATCGGAACTTCGAAAGGGCTGGTCTTTGTCTCTCTCTCTTTCTAATGGCGGGAAAGAGATAGAATGTGAATGTTTCGAATTGTATGATTAACCCAAGGCTGAATAAGATATTCGAGGCTTTCTGAAAAAAAAAAGTTACTTGGTCTCACTCAGTGAGCAAAATCGCATTTTGCTCACTGATTTCTGGCAGCAAAACCTACACGTTTGAGCTACTGCAGTGAAAAAGTCTAAAATATATTAAGCGCTTTTTTTATCATAAAAACCAAAACTATAATCTACAATATAATGTTACGTGGACGCATCATATCCTCATTTATGAAAACAAATTCATACCAGAATATTTTTAACTAACTCGTTGGTCTAGAGCGACTGTTGATCGTGAGGTCCTGGGTTCGATCCCCAGGTCGGGCAAAGTGTTATTGGGTTTTTCCGTGTGGAATTCCTTAGTAGCAGCCCGGAGTTTGGGTATGTGCCCGGTTGATGGTCGCCCCCTATTACATGGGACTTAAACATGACGGCGAAATGAGGATGTTACTATACACCTCTGCCCAACCCTTCGGAGTATACAAGCGTGATGTTATGTTATATTTTTAAGTTGATTCATACAATATAAAAACAAGTAATTGAAAGCCAGACTGGCATTCGACTTCCTACTATACGCGCGATGCTAGGGGTTGAAAAGTAATCTGCATTTTCAAAATATTTCACCAGCCAGCTATCGATTTTACTTGTAAGATCCCACTGGTAATTTGACGTATAAATTATTCATTGAGTCGTCAGTTTCCTATACTTTAATTGAAATTAATTCTTTCACATTTGCATATCTAATTACAAACGGTCTTCCTCCAGCTGTGTGTCGTGCTCTATATAGAGGGTGTAAACGAAATCATGTAATTCCTTTAAACCTCGAGATGTACTGCTGACATAGATTAACCCTGAACGGGATACTTTTGAAATCAATAAAAAAATTTACAAGAAGTAAACATGTGCTTTTAAGGTGAGGCATTTTAGCGCTCCGAGTTAAATGATCGCGTGGCGAGCGATAGCCGCGCAATTCGCTCGGGGTGCTAAAATACCTCACGTTAAGAACACATGTTTACTTCTTATATTTTTTTTATTTAATGAATCAAAATGTATCCCGTTCAGGGTTAATCTATGTCAGCAGTACATCACGAGGTTTGAAGGCATTACATGATTTCGTTTACACCCTGTATGTTCATCCTTAGTAATACTAGGCCATTCCTGGTTCTCTGTGGTGGAAATGTGGATATTCATTTAGTTTCGTCTTCAAAAAATGTTAATGAATATATATACCTCATTCTCGAATGCGACAGAAATACGAATGTATTACAGTATTTCAACGAGAGCATGCAGCTTTTATTTTAATTTTCAAAGCGTAAAATAAAGGTAATACTTTGTCACATACAAAAGGCCCTAATACATTACTCTCGTACAAGTCTACTCCATTTATGCAAGAATACAATACGATGTGATATGTTGGGATTTATTTTGCGTACCTGTAGTAGAGAAGGTACTAAACAACCGGGCTGCAACAGCCTTTACTTATTTATTTTGATTAAATCTCTACATTGTGATAGAGTTGCGATTACAGTTTTATCTATACTAATATTATAAAGCTGAAGAGTGTTTGTTTGTTTGAACGCGCTAATCTCAGGAACTACTGGTTGGAATTGATTGAATTATTGTGTTGGATAGTCCATTTATCGAGGAAGGTTATAGGCTATATAACATCACGCTACGACCAATAGGAGCTGAGCATAAATGAAAAATGTTGCAAAAACGGGAAAAATGTCCACCCGCGCGAAGCCGGGACGGGCCGCTAGTGTTATTATAAGACTACGCTGGATCAAACTAGAGCTTTGAGTAAAACAACCGAATTAATTCTGCAGAAGAGTACCTAATTTGTTGTTGTGATTAAACCAACTTAACACCGTGCTTATAAAGTATAAGTAATTAAGTATATATTTTTGAAATTGCGAGTTATTTCCAAAATATTACGAAAGCGGACATTACATTATTCAATTTGCAGAGCGTTAAGTGACCCAATGTGCTAATTTCGTATTATGTGAAGGCAGTTAGGCACTTAGTGCTCCAGTCTAGTACGATTGTATGGGCTCTGCCGCGCTCGCTTATCTAGTGTACTAGTAAATAGATCTAGCATTATTCTCTGAGGACCATATCTTTCTTTTGTACATATCGCACTGCTAGATTAATAGTATATCAACTCAAAATGAAGCTTTTTCAGAATCGACACAAAACTGATTACTTACTTCCTGTTTATAGATTACAATTGAAGTGAATGAAATGATTTACGTGTGAAGATTTGTGTTTATAAACGCACCGACCGACGATACAGGAGAAATCCTAGTATGGGGCAACGTTTTTAAAAAAATAAATAAAAGAGTTATCTCAAATTGATCAAATTTTCAGTTGATACAGTGTTAATCTAGCAGTGCGATATGGTGTGACCATTTTATTATTATTTATTTATTTATTAAAGGAAGTTTACAAAAATCTTAAAACTAAGTACTATGCCACACAAAACCGTTTTGCCAGAAATTGAAATTATCAGCACTTCTTCAAACTGTGCAAAGCTTCCTGGCATCTGACGGCGCCAGTGCGTTCAAAATGTTCATGCTGGACATTTGTTTTTCCAAGCAATAAATATTTTTGATTCTGCATTTTCTGCGCCTCCTTTTATTCTTCACAATTGAACTCAACATCAATGCTAAAGCAATACCAAAATTTCTGGTGTTCTGATGGTGCCATTTAGGTATATTTTTCCGTTTAGTGCTTAAGAGCACTAAACGGAAAAATATACCTAAATATACCTAGAGATCGACGTTCGAGCATCACCTTCCCTTAGGAAGGTGATGCTCGTCGATCTCTAGGAAATGAAAGGAAGTTTCACTAAATAGCTTAAAACATTTTGTGTTCCCCCTTCCACCTCTCATTTTCCAGTAAATTGTTGTTAAAAATTGTTGTAATCGAGATCGGGCAATTTTTTTTTTACTTTTTTATTTGAGCTTTTAATAATGCAGTCAAACACTCGTTATACAGATTCATTGACTGGCCCTGGGTTCCGAGATTTTACAATTTTTATGCCTTACGGCGCTCCACTACTTTGCTAGTTACTGTAATGAGTGCGCTCTTTTTTATTTTGCACTGCAGCACTATTCTAGCGCCCTGCAAATTGAATAACGTTTAAGCAAAAGACACCGAACAATTTGATCAGTAGATCGAAGTCAAGCACCGATTATCCAATTTATCACGAGCATCCCTAATCGAATAACACGCGAATGCTCAGAACCTGGAATAAGACGTCGTCATTACCCTAATGTTCCTTATTACGCATCACATTATTACAATAATATAACGATGACTTAAATAAATAACTCGTATCTCACGGGGAAGCTCGTAAATAGTGCAAGAAACGAGAGACTTTTCCTTCCGTAAGGCTGATATTGTTCTCGAGTCGAACAGGAAGTCAATGAGAGCAAACACTAACTCACCCCGGAACTGGGTCAGCTAGAGATGGGGACGTTGTTCGTAGGTATGGAGTAGGTACCCTCAGACCTGTGAATACAAGCGTGCAGGTACGGGGTGCACTGTCTAGTAGTATAGGGAACGCTGAGCGGCGAAGGTATTCTTTATTTGCACTGACTTTTGTATCTCAATTTTTTAACGTTGGATACAAGAAAACCCACGTAATCAAAAATAATGTTTTACCACTACTGGCAGGGTTGGAATATTGAAAGGAGGTTGAAGTGAACTTGCTTTAAGCAGGTGTATAATATCAGGATTTGGACGTGTTTTGTTTAAGTATCACACATAACATTACAAATTATTATTAATATTACTTCCTTTATTCATTAAATATAATATAAATAAATAAAATAACATTTTTAAATATTTCTATATATTAAAAAAAAAAACAAAAATATAAAAAAGTAGCCCACCGCCATCGGGAACGGGTGCAAGCTACGGGTGGTCAGGGCCTCAGAGATTTGATAATTGATATTGTGTTTGTTATATTTTGTTGTTTTGTTTTTAGAATATTATTATTTACAGCATAAGACCATAATTCCTTCAAACCTTGTGGACTACTGCTTACACAGATTGACCCTGTACTTATAGGATTATTTTGGATTCAACAAAAAACTAATTTATAAAGAAATACTGCATTCTTCCTTTATTGATTTTAGCGCCCTAAGCTTTTAGATACGATCACTAAACACTATCACAAGTCAAAACGATAAATATTATTTTATTATTAATCAAACTAAATCCTGTGCAACGTTAATGTATACCAGTAATAGATCATGTGGTTTTCACTCCATGTATATCAGGTTTTTTGTTGTAGCATCTAAAACCTTAACCCCCTTAAAAATAGGTCGTTATGTAAACTTATGACAAGCTTATGGTGCGTCCAGACCTGACGAACGCGCCGCGAATGCGCCGCTCGCGCGCAGCGCGCGAGCCGTTCGCGAGCCGCTCGCGAGCTGCGCGCGTGCATTTCATGTTCGTACAAAGCTCCGCGCGTCGCTCGCGCGCAGCTCGCGAACGGCGCGCGCGCTGCGCGCGAGCGGCGCATTCGCGGCGCGTTCGTCAGATCTGGACGCACCATTAGACATCAAACAATGTATGGTTACACTGACGTTAAACAGCCTTATAACTTTTCACAGCGATTATTAGTAAGGCGGTTAATAAATAAGAAACAAACACGTGAAGCTCAAAATCGAATCAATGTTACCCCGGTTTACGGAATACTGTTATTGGTATACAGTGGATTGTCTTGCTGAAAGTGCAGTCATTATCACTGCCTGATACCGTCACTAAAGCGCCTCTAATCGCATCGCAACCCGCATCAATATTTGTTCTTCCTAGCAGCATATAAATAAAGCTATGAACGCATATTTTTCTAACACGATAGCCAGAGGCGCTATTATTATTGGACGAACTCGTAACTACCTGGTAAATACAAACATCTTTCTAGAATATTACTTTTCACAGCGCCACGCCACGACGATGCCTCCAGTCGCTTTCCCTGCGGACTTAGTTAACGGATAATAAAAAAGTTTCTCGAAATTATTTTATTGGAAACCTGCAAACTTCGCAAGATTAAATTCTCTGAGGATTCTAGTAGGAAATAAAGTGAAACCCTTTCGTCGGTTTATTATGTGCCTATATTAATTGTTATAATATCTTCAAATATCTCATCTCATCTACTATGAGGTGGCATGAAACTCATATGACTGCAAAGACATTCAATACTATACTGTCATATCTTCCTAGCCTCGTCCTAACTATGTTGGGGTCAGCGTCTATTTTACACGGAGCGACTGCCATCAGACCTCTGCAACCTAGTTACTGGGCAATGACCGGTAGTCGCACTTTCGAGCTTCTGACTACCTGTAACGACTATCATAGGTATTCGTATGATACCCGGAACCGACGGTTTAACGTGCACTCCGAGACACGGAGGGGTCTCAATGTGTAACGAACGGTCACCCATCCACGGACCCACCGCGGCAAGCGCAGCTTAACCTTGCAAATCGTATGATTCGCACGGTCGGTAATTAGCCACGAGCCATGAAACTTGTGTGACTAAGATAGTGAATGTTGATGGATGGTGGGGAAGAGAGAGACCAAAGAAAAGATGGATGAATTGTGCGAGTGAGGATATGAAGGAAAAGGGAGTAAATGATGAAGTGACGGCGGACAGGGAAGAATGGAAGAGAAAAACATATTGAGCCGACCTCAAGTAACTTGGGACCAGATCTGGGATGGGATGATGATCTCCGCCATAACGTTTTTTTAAGGATTATTTTTAAGGCGCTTTCTTTGAAGTAGGAACTCTATCGGTATGTTTAACTTCAGCGACTGTTTCCTCCTTACTACAAATTCAGGATAAGCCTTTGGTAATAACATGAAATAAAACAATGACATGACTAGGCTGCATACCACGAAGGCAGACAGACAGTTATCCCACTAGCTGCATTTTTGCGTGCCTTGCTCGACGTTCTGACATTACAACATGAAGTTTTAGCTTAGGGGCTTCAAGCCTCGCTTTTAACTAGTTGAAATCACTTTCAAATAGAATACGGCGAACAGACGTACGCCGAAATCTTTTATCAGTATGTAAACAAACAATGTCTTCATACCTCAGTAAGCTCTATGGCCTAATGTTTATACATAAATTATTATAGGTATACATATTATAAAGAGGAAAGATTTGTATTTTTGTAAGTAACGAATAAACTGAAAAACTACTGAACCGATTTCAAAAATACTTTTACCGTTAGAAAGCTACATTATCACTGAGTACCATAGGTTATATTTATTACTGGAATAAAACTTCTTACGCGGACGGAGCCGTGAGGAAACAGCTAGTAATATTATAAAGAGGAAAGATTTGTATTTTTGTATGTAACGAATAAACTTAAAAACTGCTGGTCCGTTTTCAAAAAATATTTTCCCGTTAGAAAGCTACATTATCACTAAGTAACATAGGCTACGGGCAGAGCCGTGAGAACACAGCTAGTATTATATAAAATTATATCATCAAAATGTTATAATATTTGATGACTACACTAAACAAAATTATATTTACTGAAATTATATTACTTGAATGATTTATATCTATACTAATATTATAAAGAGGAAAGATTTATATTTTTGTATGTAACGAATAAACTTAAAAACTACTGGACCGATTTCAAAAATTCTTTTGCCGTTAGAAAGCTACATTATCACTGAGTAACATAGGCTATGTTA
This sequence comes from Amphipyra berbera, assembly GCA_910594945.2. Classification (NCBI taxonomy): domain Eukaryota; kingdom Metazoa; phylum Arthropoda; class Insecta; order Lepidoptera; family Noctuidae; genus Amphipyra; species Amphipyra berbera. The sequence continues at coordinate 14,246,175 of OU343125.1, forward strand.
TTACCTACTGTGATAAAACTTCTTACGCGGGCGGAGCCGCGAGGACACAGTTAGTCATATATATATTACACACCCCAAGTATACTCCACGAAGAAGAACATTAGTCTGCTTAGTTGTCGGCAATAAGATTGACAAGCATAATAATATCATTTTGGGATCCAGTGTATAATATCAGTAATCACATTGGGTCACCCGCGCGACAGCGCAAGGAGTATTCCCAAGGAGGGTTGATGTCAGGCAGGCGGCCGGTCATAAAACAATAAGCCCTAACCTCTAACAACATGGATTTACGAAATGCATGTTGTGCCGACCCCACCTAGTGTGGGATAAGGGCAGGAAAATTATGAACATGACACACCCCAAGAAAGCCTATTCCTTTTACAAAAAGACGGCAGGGCAGTAACAGTAAAAGTAGAATGATGTCACCCGTAACTAAAGCACTACGTTATGTAATCATTACCCTATCTACCTACTACATTCCACTAACAGAAATGATGATCCAAACGGAAATTGTGTTGACTTAATTTCCGTAGGTAAAATCTGAAAACGTAAAGTATATACGCGAAATTGTATAAACACTTCAGTATTTTGTAGCTGCTTTTAAATGAAGGCCACTTCAGTATCTGACTATTTTAAGCCTAAAAGGCATAAAGTGTACTGAAAATTGTTGATAAAATGGTTTGATTGAACAGAGAATGTATTTTTAATGGATTTGTAAGTGGACAGTAAGTAAGTGGATGTCACTCTCGTACTCTATTTAATTGATATTTTAAGGAATATGTATATGAACCGCAATGTTTTCCATTACAAGGCAGGCAACCTTCTGACGTAATCAACAAAGACCACCCCTTATCGCCCCTATAGTCACATATCAAATGACTCCATTAAGTTTAACGATTTCACACTACATTAGTGATACATTTATGTTTTATGCCTAACCTGACCAATGATCGAAAAGGAATGTTAGTAACTGTTAGTGTTAGTAACAGGTTTTGTTAACAGAGGCCACCTCACACAAAACAAAATAAGCAACAGATTTTTTTTATTAATTGCTATAAAGTTACCAATAGTATGTTATATATTTTATATATATGTATGTTATATAAAATATTATAAAATAAATTAGCAGAAAAAGAGCGATGAAATTCGTTGTACATTTTTTAAGATATCAACGTCAATTATTTATTCCTAATAGAAGCAGATCAGACAGAGACGCTCGCTGCCATCATAAGGACAGTGATAAATTGCAGGCGTATCTTCGGCAAGTGAATCTCGGCACGCAATCCGTCTTCGTCTTTTTTCTACTTGATATAAACAGAAATGCGAGGCCTAGAGCAAATTTAGTTTTTGTATGTGATCGTGTCGGCGCCGCGTATATCATGATTGTCGCTGCCTAAATTTACCGCTCCATTCGTATTATTTTCATCAACAACACCACGCCTTATTAGGAAACTCCATTGAAAGAAACTTTTATGTGTCTATAACTTTTTTTAAATAATACCTGCAATTTATTTTCCTCGGCCTACAATTGATTTGGAAGTTCTACTAAAACATAGGGTAGGTAATGTTTCTGTACGAGGGGGGGGGTGCCTCAATCCTTTCACATATTTATCTTATTCTAATTCATAAATTACTTTAATTATCTTCTAAAGTAACATCTATAATTTTTTAATACACCAAAGACTAATGTCTTACCTAATGGTATGATTGGTTACATATGGATAATTTAAATTCATGTACCTATTGTTATAACTAAAAATAAATATTTAATCAAAATTTAATGGAGGTGACAAAGTAAACTTAGCTTCTTATAATTATCATAATCAGCCCATTACAGTCCCACTGCTGGGCACTGGCCAGTTTTATACGTTAGTCCACCGCTGCCTTGATGCGGCTAGGCAGACTACACACACCATGTGAACTTTATGGAGACCTCTCAGGTATGCAGGTTTCGTCATAATGTTTTTCTTCACCGTTAGTAATAAGCAAATTGTGCGTGTAAACTTAATATTGCTTAATTATTGACATCAATTTAGAAAATACCAATTCTTTTAAGTCTTTGGCAAACAAATAATCGATATGATTAAAATGATCATGAGGCACTTTATAAAAATCCACTACGGTTTTCAGTCTCTGACGCAAAACGTCTACGTCATCAAACGACACTAACCAATCATTATCACTATAGAATATGGCGATTGACACCGTTATGTTCTCCACTGGATACTCTGGAGGTGATTTAGCACCGTACATTTCAATATTTTTGGTTTCTCCATGATCAAACCTTCGAAACTTCCCTGATATCACAGTCTGCGAATAATGTTCGATTTGTTTGGTAGCTGCTCCAGACGGTGTGTGAGAGAAAATAACCGGTAAGTTCGTGACATTCAACTGAGCAGCATTGAAACCACAAAACAGGAACAGAATATTACTACAAATTATTTTTGCGAGGTCAACACTACCACATATGCTTGGGCCAAAGTTTTCTATTAATCTAATGCTGGGCAAAAATTCATAGAAACCCAATTCTTTCGCAAGTGCAAATAACATTTCTGGATGATGAAGTGTAATAATCTTTAAAAAGTTAAGAAAAGGACTTTTCATATTGGGTATTGCAGTGGGAGCAGATAGCGCTACCATCAGTGATATTTTATCGTTGTATTCCGGTATCTCCGAACACATTACAAAGAAAGCCGTAGCACCTTGGGAGTGGCCTACGTAAATTAGCTGTGTCTGATTTTTCGTATACAGCACATGATCTATCATAGCCGGAAGGTCGTAGCGCCCGATCTCGTCCCAACTAAAATCCCAAAAATCAAATGTTAAGGGCGACAGGCTCTCGTGTCTCCTTGAATGTTTGTTGCCTCGAGCGTTACCCATCCACACGTCATATCCTTCATTTGCGAGTAAATAGGCTATCCCACTCTCCGGGCCCGCTGTCACCCAGTCGTCGGAGCTACTTAGCAATCCATGCATTAACAACACAGCATGCCCTTCACTCGGGATTCTGACCAATTTGAGTATATAGCCATCTTTGGTTTTAACTTCATGTTCCTCCACGACGCGGCCATATTTTTGTATTAACTGAGAAATATTTAAATGCACGTCTTCATTTTCCAGACCAGCATTATATTGTTTCAAATCAGCTTTGACCTTTGTACCGGCGAACAAGTTAGAATCCTCGGTATTTTTCAGATAATTGTGAAATTCCTGGATTTCGAATAATTCACCATCACGAATTTCGTAGCTACGTGACCAGCGTTTAAAATAAAGGACGCTTATTAACACAAACAAAACTATTCTATTCATTTTGATCACAATTTCTTGTGTTAAATGAGGAAACGAAACTCTAAAGATGAATAAAACTGGAAGCTATTTATAACCGCTGTTTCTACCAACACAGCAATGCCAAATTAAAGCTTGGTAGGTATAAACGTTAAATCTTTCTCGATAGTATAATCAAAATGCTAATTCGAAATATAATTAACTAGAGGACATTTATGGAGACAAATTATAACTGTAGTATTATTTTAGGGAAGGAAAAAGTCAATGTTATATAGTTTTGCATTCACATTTTTTTACCATATTATGTACCTACAATATTTATTTCTAAAACCAATTTATTGATGTGTTGTATTGACAAAATATTGGAAAAATAACAAATACCTTTATCTAATACCTTTTTTGTCAAATGCAAATAATACTTCTGTTCTGATACTAAAGTCATTCTTTATATCGTCCATCGTATTTAAAATACCAAGTATTCATACATTCTAATTTTTATAAAATATATTTAATCTTAATGCGTTTTGAACTCATATGTACTACATCAGTCCAACTTATATGACTAATCATTACGGATGATACCAATTAAACTCACTAATAGATACATCTACCTACGTATAAATGTAGCAGTTTTAATATAATTCCATATTTATGTTCCAGTTAACTGTAAACTATAGACTAACTGTAAACTAATTTGTGTTTTTAGAGTTCTGTGACCGAATGAAAACGCCTTTTAAAGCTTCATCTCCTATCTCACAACCGCTACAGACATTCGACTTGTCTTACTTTTTAGGGTTCCGTACCCAAAGGGTAAAACGGAACCCTATTACTAAGACTCCGCTGTCCGTCCGTCCGTCCGTCCGTCTGTCACCAGGCCGTATCTCATGAACCGTGATAATTAGACAGTTGAAATTTTCACAGATGATGCATTTCTGTTACCTCTATAACAACAAATACTAAAAAAAGGAACAAAATAAGTATTTAAGGAGGCTCCCATACAACAAAGGTGATTTTTTGCTCGTTTTTGCTCGATATTCATAACGGCAATAGGTAGTCGTTTGAAAGATTTACAGAATATTTAATTATATATTCACTTTAAAAATAAATAATTAAAATAAAATAAAACAAATATTTAAGGGGGGCTCCCATACAACAGCTATATGATTTTTTTGCCGTTTTTATATATAATGGTACGGAACCCTTCGTGCGCGAGTCCGACTCGCACTTGGCCGGTTTTTACACCCAATGGAAATCTCTACACATAAAAACTTAATCGTAATTAAGGATAGGTAGTTACTAACATTTGAATCGGTTAAATACCTATGTCTCTTTGCTTCGCCTTTTTTAAACTAGACACTAGTGCCGATTCTGTTGCGCACAAACTAAACTTAAATTACGCTATTGCCATCTTTTTCATTCTGATAAAATAAAAAAGAGACAAATGAAAATAAGAGTGCTCAAATTTAATTGAACTAAAATATCCATACATATTTAGACGACACGTCGGAACGTGTCGACTTAAAACACGGTGAAGTTCAAGGCGTAAACTAGTTTGACATCCTCTAACTTAGTTCCTAATATCACCGTCCTTTTCGCGCGCTGTCTGTTAGTAAAAGAACAATTCTCTCAGTTTAATCACTGTTCAATATCAGAACAATAACTGATTGCTTTAAGTGTTCAATTGACTATATTTCAAATATGGGTATAAAAATACCCTTAACGAAGCCGAGAGCCAAGTATTCTTCCCATCATTTCGAAGATTTTTTGGTATTGGGCCATATCTGGCAACCTACTGGTTATGAAGATATTGAAGGTCAAAGTCACCATAGTTTTGTACGTTTTTCACGAAAACTAAGTTTAAATGTTATTAGTAAACATACTTCGATACAAGAATTATCAACATTTTTGAAATTTAGGCACAGTCTGCTGCGCGGGCCCTGCCATTGCGCTCTACAATTAAAAGTTTTTTTTTAATACCAAAAATCAGACGTCGTTTCCCAGCAATTATTTTTGCTGAATGTTACTTACTTTTGTGTACAGTATGCGTAGACTTCGGCTTCGTTAAGGCTATTTTTACGCCCAGTATAAAGTCCTGTATTAATTTAAACTGCAGAAAAAAACTGAGCCATATTATACCTACTGGAATATGTAGTATGGTGGATTTGTCGCTGCGTAAACGGCAACGTAAACTCACTGGACAATAAAAAGCAAATAGCTTGTGTCGAAGTGTTGTTACGACTTGCTGCCTGCTTCTATTTTATAGGCTATCCCCATAAATAGACGGTTTTTATCTCCTATAAAACATAAAGCTGCTTCTTGCTTTTCACAATGCTCTCGTAAATGTGACTAAAACCTGGATAAGTACATCTCGGAAATAAGTCATTTAGAAGATAAAGAGTCGTCAAGATGAATCAACGTACCCAAGGTTATAAAAACAGTTGTCATTCGACGAAGCGAAGAACATTAGTTGGAGACCCTTCAGGCCTCGCCAATAACTGCCCGGTTACGTAGAAACGTTCTGCAAGACCACCTACAAGCAGTCGAATAGAAAAAAAATACGTAGCAAAGATTCAATGTCGAACCGACGTAAAAGTCTAACCTTTATTATCTGACTGGCTTGTCCTTCTTATATTCTGATCTTGTATGAATTATAGTGTGTCTTAGCTCCTATAACTAAAACCTAACCCAAATACAAGTTCTCTAGTGGTGGAGAGTCTGTGTTGGTTTTATTTACCAAATATCCGCTATGCTTCTGATAAGCAGACACTGTTCTTGACTATAATGGTATACTCGCTTCTATCCAATTCTATAACCGGGTCGACATTGTTAAATCATAATGATATAATTTATATACCTATATGTTGTACGTATGTTACCCTACATTTATAAGTAACAAGCTTTTTACCATTTACCGGGCACACATTCGACCCTTAGCTGTTATCTGAAAGTTTCCCATCAGATAACCAATGGACACTGCCGGACAAAAACAAACCTAGAACCTCCCGCTCAGCAACTGTGATTTTCAAGTTTCGTGGTGAATATATATGTAGAGTACTTTACTACAAGGTTATGGCCAATTACAGAGGTTTAAAAAACAATACGGATAAATTATTACTTCACGATAATGTTTCTTCTACCTAACCTTTTTCCATGTTGGGGTCAACTTCCAGTCTTACCAGATGCGGCTGAATACCAGTATTTTGAATGGAGCGACTGCCATCAGACCTTCGCAACCCAGTTACTGGGCAATGGCGATATCTTAAGGTTAGACCGGTTGTCATACTTTTGGGCTTTTGACTTCCCGTAACGATTGTCATAGGTATTCGTATGACACCCGGGACCGACTGATTAAAGGGCTCTCGAGGACACGGGTCTCGATGTCTAACAGCTGCAGCTTAACCTCGTAAATCGTACGATCCGCGCGGTTGTAAATTAGCCACGAGCCCTCTTTCCCCTTTTGTTTTATATTTTATAATGTTTATCTACTATAAAACAAAATATAGTCTCTACCGATAATGCTACGCCTTAAAAACTTAAACTGAACCATTAAAATACCATAGTATAAGTAGTAAGTTTTTTACTTAATGGTTCAACACCCATATTAGCAACACCATTTGAACTGTAAATAACATTGCTTAAAGAAAATGAACAAAGGTTTTTGTCTATACAACTGGGACAATGCAGTAAATGAAAATAAATACGTACTAGATAGAAATAAAAGATGAATCTTTTACTTATATATCTTTTCCTTTTGTTGGACTTCAAGCTTGGAGCGAAGAAGTTAGAGCACTTTAGAACAATTTAGTAGCATGGATCTAGAATGCTGTCACTTAAAAACATAAAACAAAGCAGCTTGACAATGTTTTCATCATCTTGTTTTAAAGATTTCACACACAAATTTTGGGAAAGAGACGTCAAATATGTATATTTATCGAGACTGTGAGTTCTAAATGAGTCTCTACTCTACTGTGAGTTTGGCATACATCGAAGAATTATAAGGGTTATTGCATTTTTTTTAAATTCAGTAGCCATTTCTCAACAAACTACTTTCAAGGTTTGCGTTAATTATGTTACATGTTGTATTGATACATGTCTTGGATTTATCAGCTCATCCTTAATGGATCCTCCCCAAGGTGATTATTTATTACGAGGTTCGAAATATTCGATAGAGCGTTAATGGCTTCGGTGTTCTACGTGAAATAATACTTATTGTTTTCATATTTCGTGTATTCGATACAAAAAATACAGACAGAAGATAAATACGAGTTGTGAATGATTATGATATACAAGGTTAGTCGGAAAGGGGTACCAAGCCGAAAGGGTGTTAAATTACCTATAATAAGGTATAACTTTTGTTCTACAACTTTCCCCAAAACTCGATAGTTTAAGAGTAATAGCTTTTCAAAGATTTCGTAAAAAATATGCTGAAATCTATCTGTTCATAACTATAATAAGCTGTGTTTACTATTTGGGTCCTATTTGGGGTCACGGATTAGAAACTTAATTTTCTGAATACATAACTAAAGCAGGTAAGTTTTTTTTTGAAAAACCTACATTTAAAAAAAATTGCATGCAAATAAAAATTATCGAATTTTGAAATTTTTACACTTGCCTTAAAATAGTCATCAGTGATACTTTAAGTGGCCCGCGGCTTAGTTCCCCCTTTCCGACTAACCTTGTATTTAGAAATCTATTAAAAAGGAGAGTCTCCGTAGTCGATTTAAGCAATTACCTTTTCTCTTAAGTCTTTTCGCAATGAACAAACTATTGCTTTGAAAGGTAACATTATTCTTATTTAGAACAACTATTAATCTTCGTCCTACGACCTGTTGGTAGGTTAAGTGTCAAAGAGTAAGCACTCTACTTAATTGAGTGGTGCTAAATGGTGCGTTAGGTAGGTATAAAGTTTCACGGATTGCTATTCACTTACAAGCTGTTACCTAATGGTGCGTCCAGACCTGACGAACGCGCCGCGAATGCGCCGCTCGCGCGCAGCTCGCGCGCCGCTCGCGAGCTGCGCGCGTGCATTTCATGTTCGTACAAAGCTCTGCGCGCCGCTCGCGCGCAGTTCGCGAGCGGCTCGCGAGCGGCGCGCGAGCTGCGCGCGAGCGGCGCATTCGCGGCGCGTTCGTCAGGTCTGGATGCACCATAAGATCGTCTATTTGGCAATAAATAAGTTGTGCCAAAGTGTTATATTAAAGACTTGGCTACCATACGTTTGCTATTCATAAAGGAATCTATAGACAGCAAATCAATCAAAACAAACAGCAATCTGGATCAAATGGATCCAGTATTAGAGACTAGCTAGATTGTCTTATTATTTAAATTTCTATGGGCTAGAGGCTTTTGTCCACAATCGGGTGGTTAACTCAACCTCCAACATCTGACACTTGTTGTCAAAAAGGTCACCTCCGTTGGGATAACCAGCCAATCGCCTAAAGCTTACCAACATTATTTTTGTGGTTATTTAAACAACAGTTTACTCGAAAAAGGTTCTAGACTTTTACGTAAACGGTTAATTAAGCAGAGCATTAATGTTGGTGATCACGAGCCTATACAATATGTAACATAATTAACGCACATCCTAAAAGTAGTTGGTTCAGAATCGTTTACTGAATCGATTTCTATCATTTTTAATATAGGTAATTTTTTATCCCAAAAATAATTAAAACTACGGAAATTAGTCACATTAGCCCTGTACAGTCAAAACAAACTGAAATGGACCGTAAAACAAGGCAAAAAGACTTTTAAAAGTGCATTTTTATTTGTATTAATACAAATTCCGTCATTCAATACAAAATAAAGAAAAATAAACTTTATTTCAAGAACGTTCATTTAGTAAATAACAATGCATATACATGTTAAACTAAAATTTCAGTGTAAGTATTATGATTATAACATAGTATTCTAATTGGGGTGTTTGAGGGTGTGCGTTAATTACGTTACATGTTGTCTATGGTCCTTTATATTCGCTACATAAAATAACTGACAAGTAGATAAAATCCAGTTTATTACTCCAACCTTTAACTGACAAACTAGCAGAAGAAACTTTTGGTTCGCCGCTAGTAAATAAAAATCCAATTTATACTGCAACCTGCAACCTTTAACGCCTATCCTGTCTAAAAAAAACAAGTTTAACTGAAAATCAGGAGCTTGCAGTTCCCGTGTAGGTTATTGATGGCCTTTTACACATTAGCCCATGGTTGGGCGCTCCATTCGTTCACAAGAGTAGTTAGTTATCTATCACGGGACGTTGAAGTATAACATCAGTCATTTTGTAAGAGGAGTAGGTAATATATGAGAGTATGGTGATGTGGAGAATAATTTAGAGAGTTTGGTCAGTTTGGTAGTTTCACTATAACACTGAAAGATAGACTCACATTACAGCTCTACAGGGCATGTATTCACCAGTGATGGCTGTCGGTTTATGGGCTTAACGTATAGGTATAACGTAGGGTTAGGATTAGAGATGAGAAATATCTGATTTTTGGCAACAGTTGTTCATCTGATATTTAGATTTTTCATCGATGTCGACATCGATTTTCAGATGTAGATATCTATGGATATTGATATGGCGACAGCCAAACGTTCGTAGCCCAACGGATGCAATATTAGGTTCATTTCTGTCTCACGGCCGGAAGTACGTGAAGTTGAAAAGAGAAGAGGCAAATGTCTATCGTTTGTTAGTTGCTGATGGTTGGTTTAGAATCTTTAGATGTTTGGATTTTAGATTAATGAAAATCTATATCTGTTTATTACGATTTCGTTGTTCGGTTAATTTGAAATCGACATTTGTTCGTGGTTGTTTAGATGTGGTGAAAACGATTGCTGTAAACATCAAATCGATGTCATCCGATGTTTGGATGGTATTATATGTGATTTGTGATTAGACTCATGCCTAGTTAGCATAAAAAAGCATTGTAATAGAAAAAATATTGTGATCCCATGAACGTGCTTTTATTCACATGACTAGTATATTTTTTTTGACGGTCGTTGATAAATTGCTTAGATTATCTACATTTATATAGCAGATACTTATATGAGAAAAAAACACGTTTCGTGTTCTCATATCGATGGTCACATGGTTTTCTATGCGCTAAATTGAGTGAAGCTTGGTAACCTAGGTATTAATTTCAGATTTGCGACGCAACCGACACGTTCCGTTTCTGAGTGGAACGCATCGACCGATACACATCGTATCTTTGGTAAGGTATTAAGGTTAAACTCCCTCGAGCAAACCTAATGCAAATGGCTGAATCACGTATACAATATAGATCCATACCGATACATTAAAATATGTGTAAACACATGTAAATACAGCACGTAGCAACGCCATTGAACAAGGTTATATTTGTTATCTTAAAGTATGGATACTCTCTTCATTATAATTCTAAAGTTTTCTGTTATCTTATCGAGGTCATATCCACAAACATACCAAATCCGATCACAACCAAAATTTACTAGATCTCCAATTATCTTTACAGTTGTTTTTAAAGTTTGACCTATGGACAATGTTTTTACTCTTTTCAAAATATTTTTAAAGCAAAAAAGAACCTAAGGTGACTTGTCGGACTCGGATACTGCCGAGTGAGCAACGAATTTGTGAAGTTTTAATCCGTTGGCACACGAGAATTGCTTCTGCATCATGAATGCAGTTACAGACATCAAAACTTAGATGCACAAACACCCAGTCTCGAATAATACAAATATACAGATATATGTTCTATGCGAGGCTTAAACGTGTTCACTTGAAGTGCATAAAGCTAAAGGATCAATTATTATAAAATATTAACGTAAAATAATTACGAAGTCCCATGTAATAGGGAGCGAGCCTATTGCCATAACATAAACTTAACGGTGAAATGAGGGTGTTACTACATACCTCTGCTGTATCCTTCGGGGAATATAGGCGTGATGTTATGTTATGTTAATTACGAAGATGTCAATATATTTCAAACTGAGCAAGACCCACCACGAAATTTAATATAATCGACAATATCATCATGGTGACATCATTTTCTATGTGTTTATATTATTGTCCCTACTGGTCAACGTTATTTTTTAGGAATTCCATTTATAAATTACAATAACAAGATAAGAATATTTCCAGTGCTTTAATTTGTGGCGCAGCAGTCGATATATAAACAGAGTTAACGTCATAATAATTCTATGACGTATATAATAATTCAAATTTAATATAAGTAGAGTCCGGAGAAAAATCCACCTTACGACCTACTTTTCGGTGAATCTACTTTGAAGTCAAAAGCAAGTAAACTTTCCAGTTTCCACCTAGATAAGTAAATGTGTTCCACCTTCGGGCGCATCTTCGCTTACCGTCGAGAAATGAGACCAAACTAACCTCGTTTTCACATCGAAAACTTCGCATCGGGTTCGATTTGAAAATTCTTCTACTTAAACTTTTCTACTGTAGTTTTGTTTGCACTACTTCATTTTTTAATTTTATTAATTTTAAGTTCTGGATCTGCAGCTTCGCTTATGGTACATGGTTTTGGTTAAAGTTCTTTTTATTTCGGAATGATAGTACCCCTTGTGATAATCCTGGGCATCGTCTACTTTTGTACTTAACAACCAAATCTATTTAGCCCTTATGGCGTGATTGGCAAGCACATTGGGTCACCCACGCGACAGCGCAACGAGTATTCCCAAGGAGGATTGATTGTGTGATTGAAACCTATAACAACATGGATTTATGAAATACATGTTGTGCCGACCCCAACTAGTGTGAGATAAGGGCAGGAAGAAGAAGAAGAACTTTACTTAGGGCTTTGCACTGGATTTCTATAAACCACTTAATGAACTTGGGGCCTAGACAAAATCGTTTAAGGAAAAGGGATTTTGTCTAGGCCCCCTTGACTGTTAGTCAATAAAATAGTCAAAAAAAAATTACATTGAATTAGGACTATTCCATCTGCGACAAAAACGTAAATCAAAATTTATTTAACCTTAATACAATCTTGTTTATGTTTATAGCAAAAACAACATTTCGCTGAAATTCTATCCAAATACGAACAGAATTTTATTATAAATGGATATAAATATTCTTATCCAACTTGATTGAACAATATTTTGGACAAGTACAAATTGGCTTAAGTGCTATCTGGATCCTTTTCCCTGTAGCCCTTATTTGGGACGAAGAAATTGCCCCTGGTTACCTCGTGTTCATTTTATAATTATTATTAAGAGAACCCTTTCACTTTACACTTGGCTCCTATTGGATAAATTAATTGCTCTTCACCACACCGTATAATTAAAATTACATTGTTACGCGCAAAATGTAGATAAATAAATACATTAGGTTACACCATAAGCGTAACTAATAATAGATACTCGTATCATTCGTTATTCTTGTGGTTATACCTACATATATTTATTTATTTATTTATTTTAACTTCATGTACATACATTGGTGGTAATGGCAATATACTGAACACGTACCTAAGAGAAAAGTTGGTTATATTAGAAGCTATATATTTTTATCTAGAATTTTTCGTAACAGTTATAGCAACAAACTTAAACCTATTGAAGAACTAATTCCCACTGAAAATAACTAAATATTCATAATTTGTTAAAATATCGTTGAAATTTTAAGTTGTTTTCCAACTACAAACTAGTACAGTCATGTATTTAACAAACATGTTTATTGCCTTAAGAGCAGCTATTGGCTGTGTAACCTATGTATACCTTAAAATATGTATACCTTATACCGGTAATGGAAAATGTACCTCCGACAGGTCAAAATGGATGACTGTTATGCTTTTTTCGACGCGCGTCGTATAATTAATGTGATTTGTAACCAAAAAATGGCAAATTTTGAGTTTTCTTTTCAAACCCAAGTCAGTAAGTTTGTCAGTTCAATTTTAGTTAACATACAGTCTTTCTCTCATGTTATTATGGTATAAATAAAATAAAGGAGAATGCCTACCCTATATGGATATAAAATATAAAATAAATTAGCATGCAACATTTAAAAGGTAATTAATATTTAATTAGAAAGCATAACACAATTAACGATTAGATTTTATGTAAAATACTACTTAGGTACTTATATGAAATATATTCAATATTCTTATAATAATACTCATTCAGGAATATAACACCTCATAACACATTCATACATACTTAATAACAATGGTACAATGATCGATCTATCACCACTATGTCAGGCTTATTGGCAACAATAGTCCTGTCGGTGATAATAGATAGATCCCAGTAAAATGTGAAATGACCATTCTCGAGACAGTTCTCGAGACCCAGTGGTTGAGCACATACTTGTAGTACCTATGCTACTTCTGCGTCCGCAAGGTTGTATTTCGAAGCAAGTTGCTGATGGATAATCCTAGCCACTAGGTTGTGTCTGTGCAAATACGCGCCGTTAGCAAGACGAGAACAACCAGAGATAAATATGTCGAATAGATTCACCGGGACAGTGGTCTGCCCGACAGATGTCAACCGTGCCGTCATGGTATTGTTAAGTGTGATATGAATGTGTTACATTCCATTATAGATTAGACAAAAACAATAAAATGTGTTTGGTTACGATTACCTATAGATACTTAATTTTGTCTGACAGTTAAATTATTAGACCCACCAAAAAATTCCTTGTATTTTATCGAGACATCACATTTAGCGCACCAATTTGAATCACACCACTATTAGTGTGATTCGAATTGCAATCGCATCTGGTTTAAACTGGAAACTGACCCCAACATAATTGGGAAAAGGCTAGGACAAACGAGGAAACTATTGCTATGAATCGAATTGGTGCTATTCAAATTGGTGCGCTAAATGGAATGCCTCATTTTATCAACTTGTGCAACATTCATGTTCTTTATAATACGTTTTACCGTTAAAAACAATCTATTGTAACTTTGAATCCAAACTCGTTGCCTCATCAAGAGGAGCAGCTCGGCGCGGACTGCAGAAAGTTACTTTACGTTTTGTTTCTGCCAACATTTTTCTCAAATACAATTAGACGGATACATTTCGTTTCTTGTTTTGCCTTTTATCTTTGTGAATTTTTACGGTAAATTACACTTAGCTTTTTAATTATACTGTAATAATGTGACATGGCACTTAATTATCTAATGTACTATGTTTTCTGTTACGATTTGATATGCGCAATTGCAGAGTTCCTGAACCTTTTTGTAAATGCATATAATAAATGCTCTATTTGATAAATACTTAATAAATGAGTAAATAGATTGATCTACCTGGGAGACTCCCAACTCCGCTATGACTTAAAGTTTACTGAAATGTCCAAATTTAGGAATCAATAAATTAAAGTGTCCTCGTTCACTATAGAGTTATAGAAAACGACAGGATTTAAGTCTTAATTATGAAAACACTTTTGGCTATCCTACCTACGAAGCAGTTGGTTGCTTTACAGCGATTTAAAATTTAAATACGTTTTCCGCGAGTATTCTAATTAAGAAAACAAGTATTTTTAGTTATTAAGTGTAAAGTGATACTGCTTTCCACTCAGCTAATCACAGTGTCTCGTTGAAAGAAACCTCACCAAAAAGCTACCAACATAACTCTTTTACACTCGCATAATTTACACAGTACGCCAAAGGTGTGCTAAGCCTGCTACGTTGAATTTTCAAATCACCATAGCATTTTCCCACTTCATTTTTTTACTGAATTTCTCATTATGAAAATACGTTTTCGCAGTTTTGTTATTTTGATAAACTTTTTATACCTCACTTATTGCAATCCCTATGAAATAGTATTACACGATTTAAAATTGGACCCTTTAGCCACTATAAAAGAATTTTCGGCAATCATAGACATTTTAAGTGCAGAAAAACAGTCTTTCAATGAAGATGTTGATTTAAATATTACCCAGTTGATCGTTAAATATGGTTATCCCGTAGAAGAACATCACGTGTTGACTGATGATGGTTACAATCTAACGATGTTTAGAATCCAGAAGAAAGGTCCGGTAGTTTTTCTTATGCACGGGTTGCTAATGAGTGCTGATGATTGGGTGACTGCAGGACCAGAAGACAGCTTGGCATATCTGCTAGCAACAGTCGGTTACGATGTTTGGATGGGAAACGCTCGAGGAAACAAACACTCCAGGCAACACGTGAGCATTTCACCAGAAAACCAAAAATTCTGGGATTTCAGTTGGGATGAAATCGGCCGAAAGGATTTGCCAGCTATGATCGACTATGTGCTAAATACCACTAGTAAAGCAAAATTGGCGTACATTGGGCATTCACAAGGTACTACAACTTTTTTCGTGATGTGTTCAGAGAGACCAGAATACAACGAAAAAATCTCCATAATGATCGCGTTAGCACCATTAGCTTGGGCGTCTCATATTAAGAGCCCATTAGCCAGAATGGTCGCCCCATTTGATTATTACGAGATGATAATAGTTAAATTGTTTCGATTCTATGAAATCTTGCCAAACCCTATTAAGTATAAATATTTCCAAACTCCGTTGTGTGAAATAGGTAATGGTATAATTTGCAGCACAATTGTATTCTTTTTTTGTGGATTTGATTATGAACAACTCAATAAGACGAATGTACCAGTGATTTTTGGGCACATACCATCTGGAGCTTCCGTCAATCAATTTATCCATTATTTACAAAATATAGCGTCAGGAGCATTTAGACGATACGATTATCATGAAGACAAGAATCTACAACTTTATGGAACTAATAAACCCCCAATCTACGCAGTGGAAAAAATTAAGGCGCCTGTTGCTCTATTCTATAGTGACAACGATTGGCTTTCTGATGTAGAAGACGTCACAACTTTGAAAAATAAATTACCAAACGTTATAGATTTTTATCATGTTCCTTTCAAGAAGTTTAATCACATTGACTATTTATGGGCGAAGGATGCAAAACGTCTTGTATATGGAAAAATTTTAGAATTGCTCAAATACAAACGTAAAACGCTGAAAACAAACTAAGAAACATGTTTTATGACGTCTGGTGAACTAATCGGGGGGCACGGCAGTGCCCCCGCCAAGTCGAGCGCGAAGCAAACACTGCCGTACCATCCTTTACTGGAAACATTTCGCCGCATTTTCAGGCCCCTATTTGAGAATCTCTGGATAAGACCAGAACGCAGAAATTTTCGTCATCCAGTAAGCTATAATCACATACTTAAAATCCATAATTTCAAGTCTGTAGGTCATTTAGTTCCGAAGTTAAGCGAAAGCAAAGTTTCGCATTTATGACACTCACTCACTCATGATCATCAGAATAGAACTAGTACTTCCCATAAACTCAGAGAGCTGAAATTTGGTACAGAGTTAGGGTTTAATGGCCACATAAAGGGAAAACTATAAAAACTAGGATAATCGAAGATCTGGAGTACCTGGTGACCCTGATTAGAAAACACAAGAGCCCAACCAAACTATTAGAGATCGACATACCGCCTTTACAAAAAATATTCAACTTGGTAGGCCGCTTCATTTGATGTCAAAAATCGAAGGTCTGAAGTATCTGATGAAGAACCCTCAGCTGGTCTCAGCTGTATTAGAGATATGGTAATGCCCCCTTCTACTATTGGTACATAAAAAAATCGACTGTCATTGCAAAAATCCAGCGTAGTGGGACACATCTTCTAATCTAATTTAATCTAGCCTATAGCGTCCCACTGCTGGGCGAATGCCTCCCCTTCTGCTTTTAATACGCATATAAATAAAACTAAAGCAAAACTCTGGATAAGACTAGACTGGCTTTTATACTTAAGATCAAATGTATTAAAAAATTATGTATTTTTTATTGTTATTTATTTCGTGTCAAATAAGAAAATCTAATAAAATAAATCAATATGCCCACGTTTCTACAAAAAGAAGTGAAATCCCACCAAAAATATTCTGTAAAAAACTAGCCAAGTCTCGATGGAGCTGCTTGTTTATCTCTAAAAAGTAATGAAATCTAGACAAAGTCGTGCCAAGTCTAAGGTTCCTTACTGCGATTTCTTTATTATTATAGTTAACGTTGTGTGACTTTGCCGTTGAAGGGTACACAAGGGTACAAAACCAGGTGCTCCATGACACCATTGCACCAATCTGTCGCCAGAACCGCTACCCATTGACGATGGAAAATTGCCACTTGATTCAATAACCAGTCAATTGTAGGCTTGATAAAGCTGCATATTTCAATAATACTTATCTATGTATAGGCGAGCCAAAAACAAACAGTATAAATATTTTTTTCCAGTACAGACGGACTTCTAATCATTGATAGAACTCCGTCTGTACCTGTCCCGTTGACTTGTACCCACTAACGTATAAAGAATGTTCAACGGCCAAGTCACACAACATTAACTATAATAATAAAGAAATCGCAGTAAGGAACTGACTGACTGACTTGACTTGACTTGGCACGACTTTGTCTAGATTTCATTACTTTTTAGAGATAAACAAGCAGCTCCATCGAGACTTGGCTAGTTTTTTACAGAATGTTTTTGGTGGGATCCTGTTTTCCGTTACTGCATCGTAAAAAATTACATTTCGATAACATTACGTTTGTGATAAGTATTTATCGAATGTTGTATTTACGGTTATGTAAAACTTACCCTGAATCTAAATTAAGTCATGCGTAGAATGGTTTTGAGTAAATTTTTAGATGGTCCGGATATTTCATACTCGTTGCTCTTGGCACGAAATTATGTCCGGACGCTTCAGTCTTAGACCCCGTTTATGGAGTCGCGGAGCATAGCTTGGAGCGTGATGCGGGGCGTAAAGCAATCAATTCAAACATTGGTGATTTACGAGTATTAGAGCGTTTAGATGCGTTTCTCCGCACGTAGGTACTATTATTTGTGTTGTAGTTGTAAGTACCTATTGATAGTACGCGGCGGAAAATACGACGGACTGCACTTTGGATCCCGCAATCTACGATACACAAGACCTTAGTACTTAAAATATAACGTTGTTATTAGAAGTGTTGTTAGACCAAATTTAACTAGCGACTGAGTTGTCTCTACTACTTAGCGATACAGTTCGTTGTTGTTCCATTACTCACTACCTTCTATGAATATGAAAACAGGTGGACATGAAAATTAACGTTTTTGTTCTCTTCAAGTCTATTTCCAAGCTCGGTTTTATTTAATCTTAGATCTAACAACTACGGATGTATACGTAGAACATAATGATATTTTCCTGTTTTATGCATTTATGTAAAAATAGTTCTTTTTTTATTTCGTTGATATAACAAATACCCAGAATATTAGAAAAACCTTAAGTATGAACTGTTATAGGTCTACCAGAATCTCATGGCATTAAAAATTAATAACAAACAGTGGTTTTCATATGGCAATGTCAACATGTCACTTGTCAAAACGAGTATGACTGTAGTTGATACATTTTCCAGTTCTGATTAATGTTTTCTTGTTCAAACATTTTTAATAAACATATTATTTTAACAAGGTTTCCTTTTCCATTACAATAAAATTGCAAAAAACCATATATCAGCATATCATTTTGGGACCCAGTGCATAATATCAGCAAGCACATTGGGTCACATAAAACAATAAGCCAAAACCTCTAACAACATGGATTTATGAAATACATGTTGTGCCGATCCCATCTAGTGTGGGATAAGGGCAGGAAGAAGATCGAGAAGAAATTAAAGAAAAAAAATTACAAGTATCAAGACTTTTTATTCAAATTACCCTTGTGTTACCCACAAAAACATTTAATTTCCCTATTTGCCATCAGATTCTGGTAGACCTATAATTAAGTGCTATGTTAGTATTTAGGTGTGTAATACGTCGATAATGAAAACATAATGATTTAATCTAAGAACATGGTTTTGTTTTTCTTGATAACTTTTGGAGTTTGATTGTTACTAACATTGATGCCAATGATTAACTTGACGACACTCTACGTTAATGGTAAATTAAATTGATTTCTATATCAAAATAATCAATTCTGTTTCAAAACCCGTTCCAAAGTTGTAGGTACTTAAATTGATTTTAGTAAAAGCATTTTTATTATATATTTGTCGTTACCCGTCGGAGGGGCTCGTGGCTAATTACCAACCAGGCGGATCATACGATTTGAAGGTTAAGTTGCCCTTGCCACGGTCAGCCTGTGGATGGGTGACTCTTTACACATCGAGACCCCTCCGTGCCTTGGAGAGCACGTTATACAGTCGGTCCCGGGTATCATACCTACCTTGACAGTCGTTTCGGGAAGTCAGAAGCCTGAAAATCTGAAAACCGGTCTAATCTTAGGATATCGGTATTGCCCTGTAACTGGGTTGCTGAGGTCTGATGGCAGTCGCTCCGTGTAAAATACTGGTATTGAGCCGCATCTGGTTAGACTGGAAGCTGACACCAACATAGTTGGGAAAAGTACCCGTGGCTTTGTACACGTGGAAATATGTCCTAATAGTATCACTTAGTCGCAATAAAAACAAAAAGTGATGTAGATATTTATAAGAAACTAGCTTCTGCCCGCAGCTTCGCTTGCGTGATTTTTTTTCACCCCCTTAGGGGTTGAATTTCAAGAAATCCCTTCTTAGTGGATGTTTACGTCACAAAATGAACATACTGTCAAAATTTCAAGTTTCTAACCCCAGCCGTTTAGTTAGGCTGTGCGTTGATAGATCAGTCAGCCATTCAGCTTCTCCTTTTATATATAGATATCCTGCAGCCATTCTTATTATTAGAAGTGTTAGAGTCTGACATACCCCACACCGTGCCCAGACATAGAGTAGGTATATAGGTATCCATAAAGATTATTACCACACGAAAAAAGGTGTTCTTAAGACCACCAGACAGACAGCCATTAATAAAAATGTTATTTGTGTTCTATTGCTTATTTCCAGTACCTACCTTTAGCCGATTTTCGTGAAAATATTTCCAATGTATGGAATTTTTGTCCGCTAGTTTTATTATAGTATAGACCTACCTTTAGGCTCTAAAACCTGAAACCCTTAAATATTTGTAACCAATTGATTAAGTTCCTAAAGAAACAAAACACTATGTTCTTCGATGACAAGAGAATAACTTATCCCTATAAATAATACTCTACAATAGAGCATCGCAGCTTCATTGGAATTCTGCCCACACTAGAGAAGAGGCCGTTACAATACATTACCTAAATGGCACTTCCGGAACTATTGAACTTCAGACCACATACAACATAATTTGTAAATGGTCGTTTCGAGAAAATTCTGGAAACCTTTCAAAGAAAAAAATGTGGATAGCAAACAATTATATTGTTAGGTAGGTACCTAATATAACAAACGTGAGAATCAGTTTTCGGACAATAGGTTTTTCAGGTTGATGTGAGAAATCGTTACTCGTACCGATAGTGAAACCCATTTTTTGTAGGCCCTTGATGGGATCACCACATGCCATGCAAATTATAGTTAACAGACAAATCGTAATGCACAAATATAAGAAAATCCAAAAAGAAAAATATACCCCTGCAGAGAAACCAGAAAACAGAAAGCGTGCCCACCATTACGCCATTGTATGTGCTTTATGTTTACAAGGTTAGTCGGAAAGGTGGTACTAAGCCGAAAGGGTGTTAAAGTACCCATAATAATTAGATAACTTTTGTTCTACAACTTTCCCCAAAAGTCATTACTTTAAGAGAAATACCTGTTCAAAGATTTCATAAAAAATATGCTAAATTCTATCTATCCTCAGCTATAATCACCTGTGTTTACATTTTAGGTCATATTTGGGGTCACGGATTAGAAGCTCCATTTTCTGAAATCGTAACTAAAGCAGGGATAAAAAAATTGAAAAACGAATATAATAATTATTTTGTATGTTTATTTTATTACCTCATTTGAAATTTTAAAACTTTCTTTAAAACAATCATCAGCGATACATTTAGTAGCCCGCGGCTTAGTACCCCTTTCCGACTAGCCTTGTATAATGAGTATAAATATTCAAATCAGGCCACCAACCAAACATCCTTCCTGCTTGTAAAAACCGTCAAGTTATCATGGAAATTAATGATTACAAAACAACACCGTAGTTTTTTATCTGACAGCTGATAGCGACGCAAACATTTTTAAACAACTGTCCATGTTTGGTAAACGTTTCCTGAAAACTACGTGCATGCTGCAGACCTACACACAGTAGCGGGGTAATAAAACAACAATAACGTACACGGGTATGATGATAATATAGATAACCATACCTGAAGCGCAGGCCACACCGCCAGCTAGCGAGCGAGCGAGCGAGCTGGCGGGCGAAGCGAGGCGAGGGAAACTGTATAAACTAAGCGAAGGTTTGGCGAGCTAAATTATGTGGGTTCACACCGAAACCTACGGACGGACGAGCGAGCGCGCGCGAGAGCGAGGGGAGCGTTCCGTCTTTGTTACTCGCGAACAGTTGCATAGCGCACGAACGAGCGAGCATCGTTTCAGCTCTTTTCATACTTCGGTTCACGGTTCTACGACAGCGATACAAACGATGCGAACGAAATATCCGACGATGCCAGCGATGCTATTCGTTCACCTCGTTAGCGTAGCTTAGCTCTGTAGTTCGCGGTGTGAACTGAAATATGAAAAGAGATGAAACGATGCTCGCCCGGCTCGCTCGCTCGCTCGCCAGCTGGCGGTGTGGCCTGCGCTTGAATCGAAGCAAACTACAACTAGGTTGTATGTTAGTTATCTAACTGGTCTTGTAATTGAGCTTCCTATCTTTGACCCACATCGGTAGATACCTACAACTAGGTTTACAAATGAAGGTATAGGTAAGAATGGAGACCACACTACTATAGATTTCCAAATTAAATAATCTCTTTTTCTAAATAGGTAGGGTCTCTTTCTAAACACCCGATTTAGAAAGAGATAAACCACCAAAGTAAATATTCCAGACCAAGTGGTCTCCATTTTTACCTATACCTTCATGGGTTTACTGGAGTTGTATTTTTACTATTTTATAACTAGGTATAAATATTACCAGGTTTTTATGAAAATCTACAGAATGTAGATACCTAATCGTCCTAATGTAATTTACTCCATAAGGTATCTAATTTTAGTGATAAAATCTTTATACTTGGGTAATATGTTTTTTGTCAGTTACGGTGGCTCGGAAATGGAATTAGATACTGCCGAAAAAATCCTATAAAATGTCCTGATATTGAACTCCAAGACTGAATATACTACTCCATAAAATCTGATGTTATGGACCAATAGCAGCGCATTTCAACCGAAATCATAATTTCGTTTGGTAGATTTTCCTTTGTTCCAGAGATCCAAGTAGATACTACCTCTCACGTAATATCGATAGTTCACGTCGAGACATAATAAATATAGTTATCAATCGTCATCCAGGGCACTTGGTACACGTCCACAATTCCTTTTATTTGTGACGTGTCTACGTGTAGTTTCGGCAGAACATTACTTTTTGTTCACAATTCAGTTGCTATAAACATTACCATATTGTGTATTTTATAAACATAAGTACCTCTGTATGTTTTAAAAACACATAGTTGGATTAAAAACAAAAGAGAGCTAACGGTACCTGTAACCACAGATCTATCACCTTTTAGGCTTGTGGTCGTCGAAGGCTACCGGCAAAGTGTCGCGGTGAACCGCAATGACCGGCCGACACTTGATTACACATCCCGAAAAGGAGATAAACGTGGTGACAGGTATACCTACCTACCGATTGAGTAGTATTAGTGAGAGTGACCCTTTTGGGCTAATAAAAGGTAGATACAGACGGAAGCAATGATTTTCTAGTAAGTAACTGTGATGTGCCACATTGGATGTAAAAGTGCCACAACGACGCTCTCCTCTGGGGAACTCCCTTAGGACTGTGGAGTCGTCTGGGGAGAAACCAACCCCTTACTAACAAGTCCTAAAATAAAAGTCGGATGGTCTAATTTACCTATGATAAATGAACTATGACAACTTTTTTTTGTAATAGCTCCTGTAGTTACCTATATGAAACAAATAAAGCAATCACCGATAGAAAAGATAAAAGAACGAGACAACATTGGAGCAATGGTGCGAGCATGAGAAAAACCACATGGATGTCATTTACACAGCTGGCACATATGGTTACAACCTGAAAAAGATAAAAGGTTACCCACATCACGTAATTACAATATTACACCATAACAAAGAACATAAAGCTCTAACTTCAAAGATTTTTTTTAATTATTTTAAATTCGCGGGCCTCGTGGCTAAATAACAATGTGAGATCGCGATTGTGGCCCAACTTACGAGGGGCCTGTGTCCAACAGTGGACAGCGATAGGCCGAGTTACATTAGAAAATTGCTCTTAAACGCGATATTTGAAGGTCTATTTAAAAAAAAATGTCCTTATTACGGCTCGCACCACAGATTCAGCCAAGGAGTCTACAGATCCTAAATACAGGCTTGAGATCCGATATTGATTGACATTAAGCCCTACATACGGAGTCACATAATCAGCTCTCTTCTCAATACAACTTTACTTAGGTACCCTTGAATTGCAAGTATTGGAGAGAGCATCATCACTGTTCATAGTGTTCATTAACCGACTTCAAAAAGGAGGAGGTTCTCAATTCGATTGGTATTTTTCTTTGTATGTATACACACCGATTACGCTGTGATTTATGATCCAATTTACGTGATTCTTCTTTAGTTTAATGCGGAATAGTTGCCATTTGGTCCCATAAAAAATTAACATAGTTTGGGCCAGTAGTTTTCATTTTATGAACATTTTTGTTTACGTGGACGATGTAATTATTCTACCTGATGTAATCTAGAAAAATCCTACTGTAGTATAAAGAACAACCTATTACAGATACTAAAAAATAAAAATAAACTACGTTTAAAAAAACCAACTTCAGAAACTAAAAAGTATAAAATAACTTAATAAAGATTTAATTTAATACACCTCTTAAGCAAACCTTCATACCTTTACCATAATATAAAATTAACAGTTTCAGAAGTCGTTGCCTTCAATTTGGTTCAGCGTGGATTAGCACCGACTTCTGAAACTGTGGGTACACATCGACTCGATATGTAGGTACCCATTGCCATTGTATAATTGACTAGGTAACGATTTATACATAGAATCTTGGATAATGACATGTTTTGTAAACTATAATCATAAATAAACATTCATAAGCCAAACATTACTGCATTCACTTGATGTTTCAATTTCAAAGTAGGCAGTCTAGCGCACGCTCAAGCCCGAGTTCATTCTACCGATTGTAGCAAACCGTGAATGGATCTGTCAGTGTCACTAGGAGAGAAACGTCAAGTTACGTCTGCTGTAGAGTTCATAATGGGTTATCAGTATTGATAAAAGTTAACTTATGTATGCGCAAATAAAAACACATTATATAGTGTAATCGAAGGAATAGTTGGTTTTTTTATACATTATTATGTCCAAAATACTAGTAAAAACGTGTTTTAATACATTACCTCAAAGATTTAGCAGATTCTCATCATATTATTTTGTGAATCCAGTGCAAGCGGTGTACGGAAAAATCTACCCTGAGGTACATACTGTAATTGCTATCATTGTTATCGTTTAAAGGTAGGTAGGTAGCATTGGTCAATTGTTGTTAGCAATACACGTTGCATGCTTTTAAATAACTGTGAAGTATTGTTAGGTTAAGTGTACTTACATCAAAGAAACTGTTATCCAGAAATCTTTACTTCATTTATTGTTTAAAATATATATTATTCCGTAAGTACCTATATAATTGACTGTGCAATAGTTTCATATTATGTAGCAGCCTAGCGACAGATTAATTAAGAAATAGTGTTATGTGAGTAACGCGCGCGGTTGTAACGTTAGTGCAATACCTAGTTATAAAGGAAAAATACAACTAACTTTTGTTTTTGATTGCATTATCTAGTTATCAGTTTGAGGTCAGCGTCTGTCCTTTATATTACACTATAGTGTTTGATAAAGTTCAGTTTATATTCTTGTTTTGTAAGGTTAAAGTGTCTATGTAAAACTTTCATATCCCAACATTTTATTTGATCTTGTTATTCGATTTTAAAATTAATTAAACATAGGCACAACATAGGGCACTAATTCTAAGTTTTTTATGCAACAGTTTTAATTAAAGGCTGTGAAAATATTCCAGACTTCCTACTTAAATAGACAAATACATAGCAGCTCAACAATGAACAATTCAATTCTCGGTGGAAACCTATGGGACACTGACCCTGAGCTTTATGCCATCATCAAGAATGAGAAGGAACGTCAGCGAGCTGGACTTGAGATGATTGCTTCTGAGAACTTCACATCTATAGCAGTCCTGCAGTGTCTGAGCACATGTCTTCACAATAAATATTCTGAGGGCATGCCAAATCAAAGGTAACATTTTTATAATATCTAGTATAGTGCTTTAGGGTAATTATAAACATGGGAATATTCCGAAAATTACGAATTTCTACTAAACCGGGCAATATTTTTTGCTCTCGCAATATTATATTACCTTGCATTACACATTCCAGCATTATTACGTTGTCAGAGCCTATATTGCCTGGTTTAGTAAAGTTCGTAATTTTCGGAATATTCCCGGAATACTTTACTCGGCAATGAGGGATCCATCTTAGAATAGCTTCCCCTGCACAATATTGTGTTCTTTATGCAGAGTGATTGTTTCTGACCACCACATTTTTAGATAAGTAAACCTGTTATCATATATTTAATTTACAAGCTACAAGAAGCAAGATGCTGGTCTCCACTTGACACAAATCCTTGATTGGCTTTAAAACACCGTTAAAAAGAGTAGCAGTGGCCTATGATTAGCCATCCTTAATGCTTGCATTATAATTTACTCAAAAGTTTAATAAACAAAATTATATTGTTACAGGTACTATGGAGGCAATGAGTATATTGATGAAATAGAAATACTAGCACAACAGAGGTCTCTTGAGGCCTACAGGCTGAATCCAGAAGAATGGGGAGTTAATGTACAGCCATACTCAGGTATTTATTCTATATATCAGGTATTTAAGTATACCTATGGTAATGTTGGTATAAAATAATTACAAGACATTATCCTAAATGCAGAACCAAAAACAGTCTTGTATTTAAATTACATGATTAGTATATCCATAATTAAACTGACTTTCAAAAATATCAGTGACAATTTTTTCTTTAATTTTTCTGAACATTGTAGTAGTTTACCCTGTTGTTTAAGAAAATAAGAATAATATGATTCTCAAGAAAAATATGTTTACTAAAGTACTAAAATTTCCATGCAAAATACCTAGTTAAGATAAATAATATCAAGCTATCATGCATTTTAATTAATTGTATCATGGAATTTTTTGAATAAGTTTCCTTATAAGTATTTGTATACCTTGGAAATCCTTGTAAAGTTAGTATGTATACATAATTGTATATACAAGGTTACTCGGAAAGGGGGTACTAAGCCGAAAGGGTGTTAAAGTACCCACAATAAGGGATAACTTTTGTTCTACAACTTTCCCTAAAACTCGTTAGTTTAAGAGAAATAGCTTTTCAAAGATTTCGTAATAAATATGCTAAAATCTATCTGTCCATAGCTATGATCAGCTGTTTTTACAATTTAGGTCATATTTGGGGTCACGGATTAGAAAATTAATTTTCTGAATTCATAACTATAGCAGGTATGTTTTTTAAAAAAAAGCTAAAATAAAAATCTTTTTGCATGCAAATAAAAATTATCGTATTTTGAAATTTTAACACTTGCTTTAAAATAGTCATCGTGGCCCGCGGCTTAGTACCCTCTTTCCGACTAACCTTGTATATCTACCATTTATCACAATTTATTAGCTTTACAAAAATATATTTTACAATTTTACAGGGTCTCCAGCTAATTTCGCAGTATACACAGGTATTGTTGAACCCCATGGCAGAATCATGGGATTAGACCTGCCTGATGGTGGTCATCTCACTCACGGTTTCTTCACTGCAACCAAGAAAATATCTGCCACATCAATCTTCTTTGAAAGCATGCCATACAAGGTACCTAATTACTAAATAAATATTCTCCCTTCTTTCAAGAGGTATTTATAAATGCGATAAAAATGGTTACTAACTATACAACTGTAGTTTATCGTTACCGCAATAATTCAACATATCGCAATGAAATTGGCTGATAAGCCGTTTGTACGGCAGATCAAGAATCGTAGCAAACCTACTTATTTAAATGATTGCAATTCATATTTTGTTGAGGGAAAGAAACATAATTCATAGCACAGTGCTAGCCAGACATAGAGTAGCCAATCGTGGTGCTTTCCCCGGACTTGTCCTAGTTCGAAGATCGTTCGGTCGGGATAAACCTTCGATATATGCGCAACCCTCGGCACGCAAATTAAACTCACATTTGAACATGAGTAAAAAGTCCTGATTTCAACCCTAAAAGCCCGGGAATTTTAAACTTTTTGTGGTAGTTTAAAGATTTTACAGTTGGCAGTCATAGCCAGATACACATTTACCGACTTCGAGCCATATACAGGGTGTAAACGAAATCATGTAATTCCTTCAAACCTTGTGATGTACTGCTGACATAGATTTATCTGGCACGGGAACCTTTCGAATTCAATAAAAAAAACAAGAAGTACCTAGACAACATGTGTTCTTAACGAGAGGCAGTTTAGCGCCCCGAGCCAATTGCACAGCTGTCGCTCGCCGCGCGGTCATTTAACCCGGGGCGCTAAAATGCTTCACATTTAGAACACATGTTTACTTCTTGTTTTTTTATTGAAACCATAAGTATCCCTGCAGGTTTAATCTATGTCAGCAGTACATCACGAGGTTTGAAGGAATTACATGATTTCGTTTACAACCTGTATATTTACGTAACTAGGTACTTCGATAGTTTTCAATTTCTACAAAATGAAGTAACACTAAAGTAATCGATTCTTATTATTGAACTATTTGCACTGATAACTTTCAGTTTCTACAAAATGAAGTAACACTAAAGTAATCAATTCTTGTTATTACTGAACTATTTGCACTGATAAGCAAACGAAATAAGCAACAGTCATCAGCCACGCAGTCAACCGTTTGACGTAATTTTTACAAACAATTTCTCTTATTCATGACGAAGTTACTTTGACCTATGATCTCGGACTCCGGTTCAATTAATGTTTGCGTTCTATAGATAAAAATAACGTAATAACATGACCCTGCTCTACGAGATGATACTGATAAATATTTAGATCAAGGCGACATTTATAACTAAAGCCATATTTAGCTAAGTTATTTCTATAAAAAACGTAATGAGAAATTACTTCTTTGGGTCGAAATCAAATTTAGCTTTACCGAGTTTGAAGGTCGGAATTCGAGATACTTAGCATTACTTATATTTGGAAAGTGAGAGGAGATTAAATACAAAATCTATGCTTGAAATTGATTGGGTCCCGAAACATCGAGCCCGTAAATTTTCTATAAAACCCCTCAGGATGTGGCCAAGCACGTGTGGCGTGTGCCGAATTAATTAACTTGGTCGTTATCAGTAACTGAAAATTTGAATTTATTAAAGAATAGAAATCGTTTTACCAAACAAACTACACCATATTAATAAATTATCTCAGCCTCGCAGTCCTTTGTAAACGGTTATCCGTTAATCTCCATAACATTATATAACAAGTGTTGATATTATATATTTTTTTAGGTGGATCCTAAGACAGGTTTAATAGATTACGACAAGTTGGCGGAGACGGCGAAGATCTTCAAACCTCGCTTGATCATCGCTGGCATCAGTTGCTACTCCCGTTGTCTGGACTACAAACGTTTCCGCCAGATCGCTGATGAGAATGGAGCGTACTTGATGGGTGATATGGCGCATATCTCTGGCCTTGTGGCTGCAGGTATGACATTTGATCGTCAGAATACTTGTTCCTTAATCCCCGTGTCGTTTTCGTTGCCGTAAAATACAACGTGTTACAAAAATACCCCTAAAGCCGAAAGGGGGTTAAAAGGTCCCTTATAAAGAGTCTATTGGCAATATATGAAAACCGTAGAACCCAAAAAAAAAGAATTTGGATAAAACAAAATAATCATCATTAAAACGCAACCCTGAAAACATAAAACTAAAGAGCAGACTACCCAGAAAGTAATTTACATTCTTACCTAGTTTGCTCCGAGAGGTAAATGACAACAACCATAAAAGACTACTTGATTATTTACATTTTTCATGGGGAATTATGTAACACGTTGTATAGACGACAATTGTGCGATTATGAATTAACAAATCGTTATGAGCTGATACCAACACAGACGTTTGTGAAATAAATTATAATAAAATAAAAACTTTCAGGTATCATCCCTAGTCCATTTGAATACTGTGATATTGTTACGACCACCACACACAAGACCTTGCGTGGCCCTCGTGCTGGTGTTATCTTCTTCCGCAAAGGAGTTCGGTCAGTAAAGGCTAACGGCCAGAAGGTCATGTATGACCTTGAGAGCAAAATCAACCAGGCCGTTTTCCCTGGACTTCAGGGCGGCCCTCATAACCATGCTATTGCTGCTATCGCGACCGCTATGAAGCAAGCCACCACGCCAGAGTTCATTGAATATCAGAAACAGGTATGTAATAAAAAACTTTAAGTCCTACACTATGTTTGTGAAAGTTTTTATAAGTCATGATGGAGCAAAGACTTGTTTTTCAGCATTGAGTTATAGACTCGTCTAATCTCAATTAAATGGTCACAATCCCGCTTGAAATTATTTCAAACTCAAAATCAGATACCAACTTTTCATCCCATGTGGGGGACAGGCTACGGGATTAGACGCATGTAGTAAGATTCAAGCCCACTTGGTGGTAGGATCAATACGGTCCGCCTGGCTAGTTACCACTCACATTATAGCCCGGCGCCGACAAGAAAGTTACAGTGTTCGATCGTGAGTGTGTGAGAGCCAGAGGAGTATAGGGGAATCCCTCTATATCTTTGTTACTTGGATGCATGTGCTCCATCTTAGACCCTGTCTGTGCTTAGTTGCGACCAGAATAAGATGCAACAAAGTCAAAAAATAAAAACCTACACAACAACCACTTCATTCATTCTGCTTCAGTTGCACAGCTGCAACACAACCTTGCCTTTACACAAAACTTTTATTTTACCCAGGTGGTGAAAAACTCCCAGCAATTATGCAAAGGTCTGATGTCCCGTGGCTACACCGTCGCTACTGGCGGTACAGAAGTGCACTTAATACTAGTGGACATGCGCAGTGCCGGCCTCACAGGGGCGCCGGCCGAACGCATCCTGGAGCTGTGCAGCATCGCCTGCAACAAAAACACGGTACCCGGAGACAAGAGCGCACTTCATCCTAGCGGCATCAGGCTTGGTAAGATATTGCACTTTCTACGCCTTGTCTAACGTCACCATCAAGAGATGAACGAACGAACTAGTAAGCGCCTAGTAAAATCAGGCGGTGGAAGTGCAAGTGTTCTCTGAAAAAGGTGTCCCTTTAGTCAGAATCTCCCTTTGTTAGGAACTATTGAAAGACGAGGAGAGCGACCCGAACGAAAATACCTTGTCGGCATTAAAAACGTCAATTTTTTGTTTATTTTTGACTTATAACCTGATGAAATGTATTTGTTTATTATTATTCCCAGGTACACCCGCGCTTACCACAAGAGGCTTGAAAGAAGCTGACATCGACCGCGTAGTAGATTATATTGACAAAGCTCTAAAACTCGCCCAGGAGATCACGAAGGTATCAGGTCCAAAAGTTGCCGAGTTCAACAAAACTATCCAGGAAAGTGCAGACTTCCAGATTAAAATCAATAACCTTAAGGAAGAAATTGAAAACTTTAGTAGGACATTCTCACTGCCTGGTTTCGAAACATACTGATTGCGTAACCATATTTTTATTGCATTCTTGCATTTAATTATGTTTTATTTTAGCAACGAAATCTGTTGATGTCGTTGTTTTAAAATTAAGTGCCTTATAATGACTTACTTTAAATTATTATTTAAGAATCTCCTACATACTCGCTATGTTAAATAAATGTTGACAATGAAATATAAAATTTAATGTTCCTTTAAAACCTTTCCCACACTACTTATTTGACTCTGTATAGTTTACTTCGGATTTTCGGATAGATTACTTCTTTGTCTGTAAAAAGAAGAGAAAATATTTTTATTTTTGAGAATTTTTAATTCAATAATATTAATTTTCCGTAGCCTCTTCCCACGAAAATGGGGCGAGTTTCGGTACAAATTCTCTAACAACTCTTAAAAATGGTTTTAATAATGTAAAAACAATATCATTATGTAGGTGCAGAAAATAAATACTTATGAAAATGTTTGCGTAGAGGAGAAAAAAGTTTGCTTTTTTATATTTTCAAATATTTTGCGATGAACACTAAAATCTAACATAACATGTGAACACTCGGACCAAACAGTGAACAGTTAGGTCACGCCCCAATTTTATTAGAAAAAACATGTTAAGTATGTTATATTATATCTAACAAAAATATGGTCGCAGGTCGCAGCAGACCCAGCTTTACAAAAACAAGGTCGCAAGAGGCCCAGCTTAATGCACGCTCTACACTCGCGCGCGATTCTTGCTGTGAATTCAAAATTCATGCCGCGGTTCGCGCCGTGAACTTCATATGGCAACTTCGTGTCCCTCCACACTCGTAAAGATTAGCAATTTCGTTCGCGATCTCAAATAAATTGAAGGTGTGTCTGTTGCTGCTGCTGTGACGCTATGCGTAGCGTAGCATACTACAATTATCTTTGTATTAAAAATAACAAACAAATAAATAAACGATGGTGGTAGACGAAAATCCATCGCAGTAGAACCAGGACTGCGTTTCGTGCACTACTGCCAGGGCCGGATTATCCACAAGGCAGTGTAGGCAAACTAGGCAACTGCCTAGGTGCCCCGCACACCGAGGAAACATAATTTAAAATGTTTCATCGAGTTAAAATTTAATTTGAAGATTTGTATCCTCAATGACAATATTATTGCCTCATTATTTTATATAACATTGTCATATTTAAAATTATTATAGAATAATATTCGATTTTAACGCCGACTAATCAGACGACGCGCGACGGCACGGCTAGCAAAAGCAAGAGCAGCTTTTTTAACGCGCAAATAGACGTGGGGCATAAATATTAGATTAGGTATGTGGATTAGGTATTCTTCGATGCAAGTCCGTACCTAATCCATAGTGTCGATGATTAGGTATGGCACAAAATATTTGTATACAGTCTACATAGAAGATATTCCGTACCTTAAAATGTGGTACCTACAAGATGATAGTCCTAAGCATGCGAGGACGTCCACTGTTGAGAAGGGAACGCCTAAAAAAGGGGTCGTCCAACTATCGCTTGAATGAAAAAGAATGTTTGCAAATGCACCCAAGATACAGGAGAAACCGAAAAAGGGGAACGTCTAAAAACAAAAGGCTCGTCCAATTATCGCTTGGGAATGAATAGAGTCCAATCCGTTCCTTAATTCGCATTTAGCCAAATATGGTAATACACACAACATAATATGATAGTCAAAGAAAGACAATCATATTTGTCTTCAACGATTTGCGAGGAGCTTATTGAAATATTGGGAAGTAAGGTTTTAAATTTGACAACATGTTTGGTGCAGTGGCTGAGCAATCGACTTCTGCGCTACGGGTCATATCATTAATCTGTGCTACGGGTCGTGGGTAGGGTTGCCACCTTTTTTTTGTGCAGTTAAAGTACATTGGTTATTATAGGTAAGAAAAAAAAGTACATAGTTTCAAAATAAAGTACAATTTATTTTTCTTCATTATTATGTTTAAAAACATGTTTTATTGCTTTTTGCATTTTGTATCAAATTAGTAGTGATGTGGCGCTGGCGAGTGGCGACATCGATTCAGCACCAATCGATAAATTTCCCAAAGAAATCTAATAATGTGAAATAAAGTATTTTCGTGTACTTTATTGTTCTCATAAAGTATAGAGTACAATTACCTGAAATAACGTACAATACTTTATTATGAAGTACGGGTGGCAACCCTAGTCGTGGGTTCGATTCCCGCACGGAACAAATATTTGTATGGTCTACAAATAGTTGTTCCGGGTCTGGGCGTTTGTGCATGTGAAGATTTGTCCCTGAAAATAGAAGCCACAATTTTATTTTTTTTAAACCAATATGGCATACCTTCGTAGTTTAGTAAAATAATAGCGTAATTATGAATATAATTGTATTGTGGTAGAAAAAATGTATTTCAGGAAGTTAGAAAAGGGTAAAGGGGTCCCCGAGAATTGCATTGCATATGGGCCCCGACATGGTTAATTCGGCCCTGAATACTGCGAAGTGCTGCGAGTGTAAATACCACAGAACATATATACCCTAATACATTCACGTTCGCGCGCCGTGAACCAAGCGCAAACCCTTTGTCGCGGGACAAAAAATCGACACCGATCGGGAAACGTCGCGAAGGCATCTACACTGGCTTTTCATGGTTTTCGCGCCCATTTGCGCCACAAGTGTAGACCGCGCATTACAGTTCGCAAAGAACGTGTGAAGTACAGTCACGTGTACTAATATGTATACACATAGCGATATTTAAAGGCGATTTTCTTCTAAAATATCTATTAGAATTATGAAATATTACACACTTAGTTTCTACAAATACATACGAATCATGGTATCGAATATTTCTTAAATACAAACTATTCTCTAAAAGAAATTCGCTTTTTAAGTTCGCTATGTGTATACATATTATTACACGTGACTGTACATACATACGATTCACACTTGACGGTGAGGCTATTACACCGGTTACACTGTAAGCATTGTCTGTGCCTATTATATTACATTTTTTCATGAATCCTAACTATAATCGGTGAAAAGTACATCATCTTTGCCTAACTGCCTATTCCTTGAGAAATTACAGGTTTGACAAAAACAAGAAACATCCTAAAGTTCAGTGACACATTTGAGAATGTTGATAGAAGGCTCAAAACACTAGTTACCAAGGTCATAAAAACTATGGATGATATATTTTTTAAACATAGATTCCATGATTCCATTCGTTCGTTCAGTTTCACAGATTAGCAGATTTGTACTATTTGTAGTTGATTGAAGTCAATCATTCTTATTTCATGAAAAATTGAGTTGTTTTTGTGTCGATATCGCGTTAAACGTAATTGAGAACGCAATTATACTGTGAAAATAAAATTTTAAGACTATTTTAAGTAAAGATAGAACGGAAGAATTAATGAAACTCGTTTGAACACCTCGATAAGTTGCGACCTTGTCCAACGAACGTATGTTATTTTGGTTGGCAGATTGAAGAAAAAGTGGATTATTTCTTGTTTTGATAAACAGATTATTTCTTGGTATTCGAATGGCCTTTAATACTTATGAAAGTTTATCTTGATGGATCACCAAAAGGACTAAATTCAGCGATATTATGTATAAACTTGCAAGTGATATATACCACCTGGAGATCAGGCGAGTTACCCCGAGTTCACCATGACTATGTATCCATCGTCTGGAATGGTAGCGACACCACAACAAGGGACTAGTCAAGTCACACAAAATGGAAGTACTACATTACCTCGATCACATCATCAAAGAACAGGTAAATATATAAACATTAATTAGGACAGAAGTGGTAGCTGTCACTTTCCCACTATTTAGTAAAATTGTAGCTATAGATCATTGGTTCCTATAAATTTACCTAACAACCTAACTGAAAATGGTGATATAATTAATATTTTAGGACGACCACCGGCAGCACCAAAATCCTATGACTACCTATTGAAAGTATTGCTGGTTGGTGATTCAGATGTGGGTAAGCAAGAGATACTTCAGGATTTGGAGGATGGATCGGCTGACTCACCATTTTGTAGTGGCAGCGGTAAGTTTATATTATTATCTATTAGCTTATATTTATAACTATGCACTATTGTTTTGATGCTAATCTGGTTAGGTATGAAGTCATATTAGTTCCATTGATTAATGTTATTATGGCACTGGGCCATAACCAGCTCACAAACAAGCAGCAAACAAATAAAACATAACAATAAAAATTCATGCCTGGCTTGTATCAAAGTTCTACATAATATCTGCATCTAATCAATGAACTCTTAGAAGGTACCATATGATAAAACTATCACTCTTAAAAAATATACAGGTAAATTGAGAACCTACTCCTTTTTTGAAGATGGTAAATTTTATTTCCTTAGTATTTGTAATCATCATAAAGCAGAATCCTACCAGTAATTATACTTTTTTTTGAAAACACTATGGGTCTTCAAATCCTCTTTAGTCTGCAGGTAATCATATTATTTATTAACATATTTCTTACTTTTAAAAATAAAATTTAGTGTCCTTTAAGTAAAACTTGCTATTTTTAATATTTAAAGTACTTTCCCTCCATGACCGTCTTCTGAGACTCCCAGTATGAACTGTAACTATAATTTTAATAGGCTGTTATTAGCATAGTCCTATTTTTGGTTTGCTATAAGTAGCGGTTTATGGAAAGGCTATAATGGCAGTTAAAAAAAATTATGAGAAAAGCAAACAATGTTTGTATTTATAAAGCACATACTTTGTAAAATGTTTTGTCAAATATAGTTTAT
The DNA here is from genome assembly GCA_910594945.2 of Amphipyra berbera. Lineage (NCBI taxonomy): Eukaryota > Metazoa > Arthropoda > Insecta > Lepidoptera > Noctuidae > Amphipyra > Amphipyra berbera. The sequence goes on from OU343125.1 coordinate 14,281,967, forward strand.
GCATTTAGGAATGAAAACAAACCATATAATGAATCACCTGTTTATCTTTCCATGTTATTTATAACAGTTGACTGAGGTATACAGCTTAGAGATTAATTATTCCAAGTCCATTGGTACCCATATACTCAAGGCCGTAGACAGGAATTTTGTTAGGGGGGGGGTTTGAACCCTGAACAAGAAAATCTATTACAATAACAAGTGTATACGTTTTAAAAGTAATTTAATTGTCTGAGGTTTCGGGAGTTTTTTGAACCCCGAACCCCCTGGCTAAGGCCTTGCATATACTTACAATAATATTATTAATTATGTTATAATCATGCTGCACAGCTTGTTTCTTTGGAGCCTTAAGTTCACACAACACTGTTAGTCACTGCAACTGGTCACTTAATCTGTATTCTCGACGCTAGTTGTACCTATTGGAGAAACATTAGATGCATGGGCTGATACATGCAATTGGTATTTGAAAAATACCACAAAGTTGCAGTATGGTTGGTACTGTATGGAAGTATTCATAAAATGACTAGATTCTATAATTTAAGTTGTAAGATCTCCAATGCAAAACTTACGTAGCAAAACATTTGACTTGGTACAACCTAGCAACAGCTCACTTATTATAAGTAGATGCAACCTGCAACCTGTCTTCCCACTGGTTGCTGTAAATAAGTTCTAAACCATGCAATACTTTCTTGCAGCATACAAGACGACGACCATCTTGTTGGACGGCAAGAGAGTGAAACTCCAACTATGGGACACGTCAGGTCAAGGCCGCTTCTGTACCATAATACGATCGTACTCCCGCGGGGCGCAAGGCATACTGCTTGTCTATGACATCACTAACAAATGGTCCTTTGACAGCATTGATAGGTGGCTTGAAGAAGTTGAGAAGGTGTGTATAATTCTATACAATTAAGTTACAATGAAGGTTACTTTGGAAAAGATCTATCATTCAATTACTTAAGACAAAATTTCGGTTTTTTATCAATCGCTTAAATTCATTGTAAGGTAAACATCTCTTTCAAAAACTAGCCTCGATGAGTAATTTACAAAAAGAAATACTCCCAAAAGGCAAAGGGGCCATTCAAGTATTACGTAAGCAGCATTTTAGTCATTTTTGACCCACCCACCTTGTCAGCAAAAGTAAGCAAAGCTTTTACCCTCCCTCCTATGCTTACGTAAACATTGGTATTTTTTTTTTAAACTGATCAGGTTTCTTTATTGTTATTTATGAGCAGCAGTTTTTAAGTCTATAAAAATAAGTAAATAAATAAAAATTACTGACGTAATGATCATCTAGACCCCCCCCGTCCCCCATGTCAACAAAAATAAGCTAAGCAAAGACCCCCTCACCCCCCTTTCGTGCGTACGTAATACTTGAATGGCCGCAAAGTCCTGTGGTTCAGCCCTGGCAACTGATATGCTACAGAAAGTATTTAGCCTATGCAAAACATATTATGGTCTATCAAATTTATTTTAACTTCTAGCATGCCCCAGGAGTTCCAAAGGTCCTAGTGGGTAATCGTCTACACCTTGCCTTTAAACGGCAAGTACAAGAGCGCGATGCGGAACTTTATGCCGCCAAGAACCACATGGCTTTCTTTGAAGTGAGCCCCCTTTGTGACTTCAACATAAGAGAGAGTTTCTGCGAACTGTCGCGGATGGCGCTGCATCGAAACGGCATGGAGAGACTATGGAGAAGCAATAAAGGTAAGTCATTCATGTCAACCCATCAACTTCTAGTGCTGAACATAGGCCTCCTGCTACCCCATGTACCGCTACAATGTATGGTATTGCCAAAATCACCACGCCTAGCAAATGACAGGACTCGCGATCTTATACATATAGTATATTGTAACTTATGCACTTGCTTTTGTCAAATTCCTTTAGAGCGAAAATCGAAAATCATTTAATTAATTAAAACAACTACTAGTCCCTGAGAGCATCGAAGCGACTAGACGCGATAGGTAGTTTTCGATATTATTTAAACGCTAGCAAATTCGATAATGATTTGGCAGTGAAAAAATGCTATGCGCTGCGCCTCGCCAAATCTGCGTCGGCCCTTAGTGTTCACTTTTCCGACACCCACATTAAGAGCCCTTGTCCCGTGGCCTATCATTACCGAAGCGACTTTGTCAGTGCTATTTGGTTATACCGGGCGAAGATTTGACCTACGCTGTCGTCTGTACCGAAAGATAAAGTACATAAGTGTAGTGTATTACTTTATTGTTTGGCGTTCAAAATCTGATAAAAATGACATTCTTATAACCTCGATTCTAGTATTAAGTTGTATTTTGAGGATCCGGTTTGCGACTGTTATATTTTTATCTACTCAATATAACATTTTATTAAAATCTGTCACTTGTCTGCAGTACTCAGCCTCCAAGAGTTGTGTTGTCGTGCGATAGTGGCGCGCACATCGGTATATGGTCTGGAGCGGCTCCCCCTGCCGACCACTCTGAAGTCCCACCTCAAGTCGTACGCGATCTCCGCGGCCCCCAGCCGGCACCGCGCGCGTGCGCACAAGCATACCCACCACACGCGACTCAACTGCACTGGACGTAACTCCTGCACCATCGCCTGAAACCGCGCCACAAGCGCCGCCTGCGACCGCATCACTTGTATTATATGACTATTTGAATGTGGCTGACCCTTTCAACATTATTGGCATCCCCCAAAAAAAAAACTTAATTTGTTAATTCTTGAAAACTACGCGTGATTCCAACCCGGCAATAACATTTTAATATAGTTAGCATAACATAGTAATCCCTAATCGTTAATCTTTATTCATAACCAAAGTCACACTGTTAGTGATCCTGCCAATGTTTACAAACAAGTTACGTCTTAACGGAGATGCTAGGAATATATCTGCGCCACATTTATAATAATCTATTTCTGACTGCCAATGGTAATCGTTAAGGATATTATAGAGATGATAATAGAACATAGTTGTCCTAAAAATTGTCACGAAGTTTGACTACATTTAATTGAAACTTCGAACAATATATTGTCCAAATACTGAGTAATCCTAACACAAAATACAGGCTGTAACTGACAACGGATTTGTGACTAGTTTATAGAGACTAGGTTAAGATATTGTTACTTAACAGAATATAATGTGAATATTGTGTTATTTAATTGTAATATGTGAATATTTTGACGCGGCATCTAGCCCTATGTTTGTCCATCGTGTAATACCTACATTTACATTGTATCGACTAACATTATTAGTGCCTAGTGATAGGATAGGACTATTGATATACTGCAGTGATAATTATTTAAGGAATAAATACAATATAAGTGCCATCAACACACATTCGGCACTTCATAATTGAAATTTATCTTTGAATGTGTCAGCACTTACCATATTGTGAGTCTTGTACGATCACCTATTATTTAATAGTAATATTTAAACATGTTAAAGACACTGCTATAATATTCATTTTAAGTGACATCAGTACAGTTTCTTAAAAAATGTTACATAAGTACAGTTTTTCTAATACGATGTATGTAAAAAATATCAGTCTTGGATAATATACATATATATAACTTTCGAATTGTACAAGTATCTTATTGTCCATTATTTGTAAGGTATAAAATTTCTTAAGGTCTCATAATGTGTAAATATTTTGGCTATATTTGTATCAATTACGAGAGTTCACTGCATACCAAATGTTCATTCTAAATTATAATGTCGTAAAAATATTGGCTATTTTCAGATATACATATTATATTATTTACTGTAACTTATTGTTTAGGATGTTAGTCAAGGTAACTGCTACATTTCATTTATGATACCAATATTTTCTATAATATATGGTTGTGTACGTTTTAGATTGTAAAATACATAGTTTTACTTTGCATTTAATATTTCTGTTTCCGTCACGTCCCTATAAGATGTTAACAACGAAAACATTAAAAGTGTGTCAATCAATACTTCTTTAGTCCAGTCCGTCCTTAGGAAATAATTCAAACCTTATAGAAAACTCACTGTCAGTGATGTGCTGACCTTATTATATATTTTTTTATTTCGATTTATTGTTTATTTTTCGATAACACAACTGCATAATATTATGCTATCAGTAAAAGATTCGATGTCGTAAAAGACAGTGTAATTTCAAAACGAATTGTTATCGTTGAAATTTTGTTGAATTGTATTTGTTTAAGTTTTTTTTAAGATGCATGTTTTATGAATATAAATCATAAAAAATCTAAGTATTTATCTACAGTATCAATTATAACCTGAACTATCAAAACATACAAATCTTTAAAAACAAACAAAATGAAGTGACGTGATATACTTTTGTACATATTGATTTCAATTGCGAGTTTCTTTATGATATGTCTACTTGTGATAGCTATAGTGGATAATATAACAATCCAAATAAACTAATACCGACTAAAAGTTTGGTTTAGGTTGATTACAGTCATAATTTTATTATTGCTAATATTCATTACGTAAGTCTTGAAATAAAACTAATTTATAAAAACATTTTTGTATTCTTTACAATCCCGTTTTATCCTGTTTTCCAAGTTTATTTAACCTACGACAAATTCATGCGCATTACGCACCAGTTACAAAAAATAAATCAATAGAAAACAACATGCGCGCCGCAAGCAATCGCAATGTAGTTTCTGACTTGGGCTATGTCCAAACAATGTTTGTAATTCTTACTGGCAATGGTTTAGTGGTAAAATAATACAAATGTTTGATAGAACTAAGCAATGTAATTTGTCACACAAAATGATGATTCGCCTAAACAATTTTTTGTATGTTTTCAATTTACGACAAGGCACAATTCTTATTGCCGTCCATCAAATCGTGAGTATGAGAAATGTTTCAATGCTTCGTAGACAGTGTTAAATTCCATGGAAAATAGGGAAATAACTGACTGTACATTAATTTTCGCAGGCACTATCATCTTTCATATTAATTATTTTGCTAGTTGGCATATCTCATGTCGGGGAAATGCTGTCAATGTTGCACAACGACATGGAAGATGATGCCGACAGACACGGGTTATACGAAGCGGCCTACGGAGATCACCTGAGCTATCATAACGGAGAAGTCATAAGCACTAACAATCAACGTAGATTTGCTAAAGCTCAACATCTGGCATCAGGTTAATTCATGTTTAAGTATTATCCAAGTGTGTTTAGTTAATTATGCGAAACGTATGAGTAGAGTACCTACTCTCATGTATTATACATAATATTTATAAGCTACTAGCTGTTGCCGGCGGTGTCACTTGCATTCTAGGAGAACTACTTCACGTACCCGGATAAAAAGTACCTATCCTATATGCTAATCCAAGACATGGTCTATCTGTGTGCCAGTTTTCATCAAAATCCGTTCAACCGTTTTTTGCGTGATTGATTAACAAACGTCCGTCTATCTTTACAAATTTTCACATCAAATTAAAGATTATTATAGTAGGTAGATGAATGATATGTTAAGAAACGATTGAAGACTATACCTACTGCTGATTGTAGACTTTCTTTCTCCATAGGGCACAGAAAGCTAACGGTAATTAGGTACTACATAATGTTCTGGCTGGATCATACCTAGTCCTCCTGCCTGCTCTATAAGCAAATTGGAAATTAGTGATCGCCGAATTTAAGATGTTATATGTACCTACAACTCAATCAATCGACAAACTCCATCAATGTGAGATTTGTAGGTATGTACCTATCTGTAAACGTATCTACATACGGTTCAGGAGAAATTCCTAGTGAGGGGCAACGTATTTACCTATAAACGAATACTCAACACATCATAAAGGGCCTCTCCCAAAGCTCAAATCCTAGGTTATCTAATAGATACTAGTCTTAGAACCAATTACAGAATTTCCCATTCCACAAGAAACCTACGGTAACCAAAGAGCCTCTTCACTTCACGTGAGAGCTTTTTTGTCGCTGGGGGAACTGGGCACTCTGGATGCCGAAGATGGGGAACGAGTGTTCTGTCACCCTTCAGGAGAGACCTATGTCCAGCAATGGACTGTAATAAGCCGAGTTGGAATCTACTTAGTAATTAATTTTCTTGAATTTTCCAGTGACGGTAATATTTCTGTATACGAGCACGATCCTGACGTCCATATACTTGATGTGCTGCATCTCGCTGTTGCACGGTGCAGTCAAGTACAAGCGCGAGTATGTGTTACCTTGGATTATGGCTGCGTGCGTCGGAGTAGTGCTGCTCATTGTCGCCATTGTTGTTGGTGATGGCTATCCATGCGTTGTCAACCTTTTTGGAGGCCATAATCTTTATCGTAAGTATGAATGTTCTTTTGTATTAAGTAACTCAGTGTTAAAGTTTTATATAGCTGACCTCTATTTAGAGCAGGCCACACCGCGAGCTGGCGGGCGAGCGAGCGATCAACGTTTCTCCGAGCCTAGCTACGTCAGTGACTCAAACGATGTGAACCGAAGTATGAAAAAGTCAGCTCGCCCGGCCGCCCGCTCGCAGTGTGGCCTGCGCTTTATACTATACTCAAAGTTTATTGTTGCTCGAAGTACCTAATTCATTTTCGTTCATTAGCCCGTAGACCTATCGAATGTCTGTGTACGTGTATTCTAGGTAGGTACAATTTAATAAGAGCTCCTTGTGAAAGAGTTCGTCAGAGGAAATACTATCACCATAACTCTCTCTGCCGCCAAGCAGCATTGCTGTGTACCGGTTTGAAGAGTATGAGGGCTGGTAAAATTAAAGGCACAACGGCCTTTTCAACTTCGTCTCAAAGGTTGGCAACGCGTCACCAATCCTCTTCGGTGTTTTAGAGAAAAATCTCATATACCATGTTCATGACACTTAGCCCAGTGGTTTTCAAATAGCCCCATTTTAGCGGTACATGCATTTAAAAATATAATTTATGTAATAAGTTAGGTGAATAAAAAAATAATTAGTAGTTTATTACATCTCGATCACAAGCACATTTTCAGTTGCTAAGTCTTGTTAAGTGGGAAATGGTAACTTATGTTTTGTTTCTTTCAGATTTCGGCTGTGCGCTCTTCGTATTAACGTTTATTTACGCCATATGCGCTGTTAGCAGTTTTGCCTTGGAGACAGGCAGCGGACGATGTGCTCGCACTGTTCGGGCCGCTAGTGACGAGAGGGGCGAGCGCCTACTGTTGCTCGATCATGCCGCACACTCCAGCCTACTGTCCGCCGCACAACTTAACAAACTAAACAGTGGCACACGAACACAGTTCGTTTAAAAGCCTCCGCTATATTACTCCATATGGCTGCTACATACCTAATAGTTACGCACCATGCTAATTCTAAAATTAGATACCAAAACGTCACATTATTTTGTATATTTGTTAATTTGATATGGTTGTTTACATCTAGTAGGGTAGTTTATGTTTTATACATTAGGTTTTTTAAGGTTTATTGTGTTTGTATTTGTGTGTACTCTCTCTGTAGTTTTCACTAGTCGTATTAACTAGTCACTGCTATGGGTGGGATTAATGATGTCTTGTTTTAATTATAAGTCATGTTTAAAAATCCATAATATACTTAGTTGTGTTCAAGCACAAATACAATGTATGCTGGCTTAATCATTGAAAAGTATTATAAACATAAGAAACAACAGCTATTAATGGCATTTGTATGTTATTAAAATACATAGCTTGCCGGTGATGCTTATTTACAGTTAATGTGAATATTTTGTCCTTGCTGAATTTTACCAAAAGAAAACTGTATTATATTTATTAGAGTTTATAGATTTATGTGATCACTTAAAAGATCCGTTTACGTCCGAAAATTTAGTGCATTAAGTAGTAACATGCTTAGGTATTTACTTATACTCTGTATTAAAATTACTCATTGTGATATTATTTTATAAAAGTGACATAATATTATTAAATTCATAATTAAAATACTGTTGGTACAAAAAATAAATAATCAGAGATTTAACTTCAGAAATGAAAGGTATGTTAATTTTAATCAAACAACAAATATAAATCAAATTTAACATTGTTTATAAATCATATGAATTTTAATGATTAGTAGAATTCTAGCAGCTGTATCTAAAGCATTTCTCTATTAAAATGCTTCAGAAAATATGCTATATGAAGAATAAACATTAATCTTTTAATAAAACATTGTTTCTTTTAATCCAAAATAAACATAGTTTATTATAATGATCCATTTAAATCTTAAATAAAAATCTAAATGATAATTATTATCTAGGAGTTTATAAGATTAACACTTGACTCTTATGACAGTTACATTTAAATATGACAATGACTGGAAGACTTGTTTTTCACTACATCTACAACATACTTTAAGGCATTATTTACAGATTACAATAATATCAAATATTTACACTTCCACTAATACATTCCAATAAAAACTACATTTTAACTAATTCTTAAAAAAAACAACATTATGTACTTGAAATTACAATTAAAGTACAACATAATTTTTTGGATTATCTGCTTATTCTTGCTTTCAGCAGAAGAAATTAGTATGCAATTTCTTGAGTTTCTTTACAGAAGCTGTATACTAGTTATTACCCCCACCTACCATTCCGCAATGGCCTCTGGATACCTTTAAATCCTCTAGCAAGTATAAACTTTTCTGACGAATCCGACCTGCTTGCTTGCGGTTTCAAGATCTTTATAGTTTTATAGAATTTTTCTAAATCCATCTCTAATATGGGCACTTCCTTGCCATCCCACACTTTAAATAACAGTGTACCCTCAACCTTACTGACTAGGGCGGCAAATCTTATGGCCATATAACATAGGCCTATTATTCTGTCCTTGTCTAACTCTTTTACCCCGGTAGCACTAGGGGCCATGTCAGAAAGAACTAGGTCCACTTTTCTGCCATCAAGAGCTGCTACAACTTTATCATGAGCTTCTATGGTAGAGAAATCCATGTTGCTCATTATCGATGCTCCCTGTTGAAAAGAAACATTCTTACATAAAGTAGGTATTAATGGTGTTTAGTCATTCTGTAACAGAGTTATACTAAGTTTTAACAAAGACACCTTCACATGTCACATAAAAGAATAGACATACCTAATTGTCAACATGAATTATTCCCCGAAGGGTTGGGCAGAGGTGTATGTAACACCCCCATTTCATATGTTTAAGTCCCATATAATAGGGGGCGAGCCTATTGTCATCAACCGGGCACAAATCCAAACCCCGGGCTGCTACTGAGGAATTCCACACAAATAAACCCAGTAACACTTTGCCCTACCTGGAGTTCGAACCAAGGACCTTACTGTCAGCAGTCACGCTTGCCACCACTAGACAAACGAGGCAGTTCTATGCTTAACTAAATTAGTAATACAACTATAGTAATAGTAGTAGTAGGGTTTGAATAGGATTCACAATAAATACCTCTATAGGAAATATCTGTAGTTTATCAATAGCGAGAACCTTCCCCTTGGGTTTAGTTGGGTCAGCACCATCAGAGTTTGTTTTTTGGACTGCAACTTGTGTCCATGACCCTGGCGATGCACCAAGGTCAATAACCGTTAAACCTGGCGTCAGAATGTTTGTTTTGTCGTTCATTTCTAATAATTTGAAAGCACTACGACATCTGAAAATCAATAACAATAATAAGGCACCATTTTAATGTAAGTTTGCAATAATATTATTTTTTTATTACTCTAACCTGTAATTATATATCTTTGCCTTTTCAACATAAGGATCACTCTTTTGGCGACTCAACCATTGTTGCGAACTCTTCAATCTTTTGAGGCAGTTTACAAGAAAACACATCTTTGTATAGGTTAAGGGATTCTGCGCAAATGAACGCGACAGCACCATTGTCTTTAATTTATAATATAGTTTTCTAACCGCAGAGAAAGATAACCTATTTATAAACTTGTCATTTTACGTTGAAAACAAAGATGACACGCATGAAAGGAAACTGAAAGTCCGAAACGCGGAAACGTAACTATTGAAAATTGAATGTGAAACAACCAAACAACACAATTTGACGTTAGCATGGTGTAAAAAAAGGTATTCCGTTTCCTCGACGTACGGTAATACGTCACGATATGTGATTTTTACCACCAATAACAACAAAGTTTAACAACAGAAGCCGAAGCTTATTGGTTCATAATATCAATGGCATGACGTCTTAACAGACAGTCACGTGATCTAGCTGTCACGGAAAGAGACTACCTACTGTGCTACCTACTAGCGATGACCGAATTCGTAATGTTCAAGTTGATTGTTTCGATTGTCAAAACATCTCGATGGTTCTCGATGATTTTCTCTCGGTGTCGACTTGAAGTCGGTCACGAATTACGAATGCAACATCTCGAACGTGCGCCGCGAGTTCTAGGCCGATGGATGCGAGTCTTGAGGCGACTAGGAGACGGTCACGACTCACAAATGGGTATTATAGTAGGTATAAAAAAAACATTTATTAGCCTACTCATTATACAATGCATAGTATCAAGTACCTACAAGTAAAACTAATTAACTTCTTAACCAAAATCAACATTAAATATCCGTTTTAGATCTTCATCCAGATTGGTAGTATTGCCACAATATTTATAATTAGCGCTGCATAGTTTGCAATTGGTTGTCGTTATAATCCCGCCCTCTGTCACTTTATTAAAAAACTACCAATCTATACAAGGTTAGTCGGAAAGGGGGTACTAAGCCGCGGGCCACTGAAAGTATCACTGATGACTATTTTAAAGCAAGTGTTAAAATTTCAAAATTCGAGAATTTTTATTTGCATGCACAAAGATTTTTATCTTATTTTTTTCAAAAAAAAACGTATCCGCTTTAGATAAGAATTCAGAAAATTAAGTTTCTAATCCGTGACCCCAAATATGACCTAAATAGTAAACACAGCTGATCATAGCTATGAACAGATAGATTTTAGCATATTTTTTACGAAATCTTTGAAAAGCTATTTCTCTTAAACTATCCAGTTTTGGGGAAAGTTGTAGAACAAAAGTTATCCCTTATTATGGGTACTTTAACACCCCTTCGGCTTAGTACCCCCTTTCCGACTAACCTTGTATATTTTTTTTAAAACCCGAGGCATTTTATTAACAATAACACTCACAACTTAGTAGGTATCATAGATATAAATTCGTAAATTTGCGTAATAAAAGACTTACATACTGAGTATGCAAATTGCAAACGCGCGAGTGCGCGCGAGTCAGCTGCTGCGAGTAACGACTTGACGAGTCCATTACGACACGAGTCGATAAGTGCGAGCGAGAACGAGCAAACAGTCGCCTAGTCGTCACCCGGTCGCAGTGACTAGACGAGTTAGTCGACTTGGAACAATCGAAAATCATCTCGTTGGTAAAACGGAAACCGAGATAATCGTGAAATCGATAGTAATTTTACAATGATTGCGATTCTTTCGATTGTTTAAACATTTCGGACTCGCCCATCACTACTAACTACCTTTACTACCTACCTTTCTTGTTTTATTATTACCATGGACTTGACATTTGACATAGCTAAAAACCAAAGAATCCATAGATATTATCGCCAATGTAGACAGGCAAAGATCGTTAGACCATACAGCCAGGTCGTATAAATTATTTTTAATAGTGAAGTAAGATAATGACACGGCACATTACATAGCTTTTTGGAGTTTCTGGTGACAAAATTAAATGTAGGTATCCAGTTAGTAGGACCTATAAGGTGGCCTATCGTCACATCAGCCCATAAACGTGCATTGCTAAACATAGGCCTCTCAATGACCACTCCAATGAACGGTCAAAAAGGAAATTGCTATAATAACCGCGCTTGACAGAGGGATTCCTGATCGAACGGCACTTTACCACTGTGGAAGCAAGTATTTCAATTATTCCACACAACATTCACCAATGCAGTCTGATAATACAACTACACCAATTTTATGTTATGGCTCATTTTCGGGTTTACACGCTTGCCAAACAACGGCAAGCGCCCACAAGCACAGATGTGTGGATACGGTATTTGGCTTGGCTTGCGTTATTGCGTAAGCTTGCAGGAATTTACAGGTGTTTGTTGCCGATCTTAGTATCAGTTTTTTTGCACAAATCCTAAGAAGCTTACGATACATCCACACGTTTATGCATAATTGAGCGTTTACAGACGTAGTTTGCAGATGCGGTAAGTGGAAAGTTTGTAAAGCCGTCTTTAGAATAATTGCAATAAATACCGAACTTCACTCTATAATTTCCCGCCACAAAGTCCGCAGCCGAACTACTTCGAATTCGAAGTTTGGTTGAAGTTGAACTTCGATTAAGGATTCTGACAAACTGTAAGTTATTATAATACTTCGGTAAAATTACCTTACCTAGATGAAAAAAAATTAAAATAAGCTGGTTCCTAAAAGCAGTAGTTTTATTCTAAATATGGACGCGCACCTATCAGCACCGTACGCGCCGCAGTCGCCGTATTTGAATTCTTTGTAGGAAGTAATAAAAATAATAATAACGATTGGATGACGCCGCACTTGATAGGCTTCGCTTAGAGGTACAGAACAGCCGTGCCATCCCTGTCCCCTCACAGACCGCGGTACACAAACTTATCAATGTAGCACTGCCGCGGTCCGATCGTGTAGATGGGGATGAGGTATGAGGATGATGGGGCTGTTACAGTAAGTAGCCAATACAACGACCGATTGAGGAGTGCATTGGAGGATGCGATTCGGGAGTGTAGAGCTAACCCCGAATCACGGCCACGATTACCACGCTTGCCCATGCACAATAAAAACAGGGCGCTGGTGTGTGCCTTGGATTCGCTGCTTGCTAGCTATTTTGAGAGCAGCGAAGATCTCGGCGATACACACTCAATCATGTACTGTGCGGCTGTTGCGGCATGTCGTGTAGCCAACGTCAAATTTAATAATAGTGAACGAGCTACACGACCAAAACCAGCCGTACCAGCCTGGCAGTGCAGGATTGAGCGTCGTATTGATGAGACCAGGGCACTCATCGGCAAGCTAATATGCTTCAGGGAGGGCAATACTCGACCAAGAGTGATGCGCTTTGTGAGGCGGGCATTCTCGGGGACTGGTATCAGTCCTCGAGAATATACGTCCCGAGCCACAGAGCGCATCGACTTCCTGAAGCAGAAAGTTTGTGCATGGGCGAGCCGTATTCGTAGGTATAAACGCCGCGTTGAGCGATATACCCAGAATCGCATGTTCCAATGCGACCAAAGGTGGGTGTATATAGCTTGGGAGCGGCCTGACCAAAGTGTGAGTGGTGGGCGCCTGCCGGATGATGATGCCACGAGCTCATTCTGGCGCAGCATCTGGTCGGTCCCCGTCATTCACACTGAGGGTGATTGGATGCGAGATATTGAGCGAACGTGTGAGTCTATAGAAGAAATGGGGGAAATTGTCATTAGCCCCCAAGACGTAGCCGATGCAGTTCGTCCGTTACCTAACTGGAAATCTCCAGGGCCGGATGGACTGCACAATTTTTGGATAATATGGCTGCGTAGCTCACACGCTCGCCTGGCGTCCCAATTCCAGTCGTCCTTAGAGTCAGGGTCACTTCCGCAGTTCCTTACGACCGGAGTTACCCACCTGCTCCATAAATCAGGTAGTACTGCGGAACCGAAGAATTATAGACCGATCACGTGTTTGCCGACGGTCTATAAACTTCTTACATCCATTTTGAGATCCAAAATTAACACTCATATTGGAAATAATTCTGTATTGTCTTCTTCTCAAAATGGATGTAGGAATGGGTCCCGCGGTACTAAGGAGCTACTCCTCATTGATACGGCCATTAGCCAACAGGTTCGTCGCTCCCAAAAGAGTCTGTCGACATGCTGGATAGATTATAAGAAGTCCTATGACTCGGTACCACATACGTGGCTCATGAGGGTGCTAGATCGGTATAAAATAAATACAACACCACGCACCTTCCTGAGGTCATGTATGGGGCAATGGAGGACGGTCCTTCGCTATCCAGGGTGTCAACCGATTCGGGGGAGCGGCGAACCGATTAGGATTGAGCGGGGAATATTCCAGGGCGACAGTCTGAGCCCACTATGGTTTTGTTTAGCCTTGAACTCTCTTAGCACATTGCTGGAGGGGTCAGGGCTAGGCTATCCGCTGCGGAGAGGAGGGCAGGTAGTATCTCACCTTCTCTACATGGATGATCTAAAACTCTTTGCCCCCACTAAATTGCAACTGGTGGATTTACTGAAGCTAACTGAAACTTTCAGTAATTCTATCAGGATGGAATTTGGTGTGGACAAATGTGCAGTCATGCATGTAAGACGAGGGAGGGTTATGGAATCCGAGGGACTACAACTTTCGGATTCCATACACCTCAGTCCGCTCTCCGCAAACGATACCTACAAATACCTTGGTATGTCGGAGGGGCTGGGTATCAGCGTGGCCGACATGAAACAATCGTTGAGGGAGCGCTTCTTTGGCCGCCTGAAAAAAGTCCTAAAAAGTCTTTTGTCAGGCGTAAACAAGGTGCGCGTCTTTAACGGTTGGGTCATGCCGGTCTTGATGTACTCCTTCGGCATACTGAAGTGGACTCAGACTGAACTAGATGCCCTGGATAGGAGAGTCCGGACTTTGCTGACCGCAAATCGGATGCATCACCCGCGATCATCAGTAATGAGGCTGTACATCCCGCGAAAGTGTGGGGGTCGAGGCTTATTAAATGCTAAGACCCTCCACAATAGTGAGGTGTGCAGCCTAAGGGAGTTTTTCCTCCATGCTGACGCGGGGATGCACCGAGATGTGGTCGCAGTAGATAAAGGACTCACCCCACTATCCTTGGCTAGAGAGAACTGGCGCAAGCCTGTGGTACTTAATACTAATGACCGCAGGGAGATATGGCAGAGCAAGGAGCTACACGGACGCTTTTACCGGGCCCTCCATGGGCCCGACGTTGATTTCCTCGCGTCCGTGTCCTGGCTACGGTTCGGTGACCTATTTGGGGAAACCGAAGGTTTTGTCTGTGCGATTATGGACGAGTTTATCATGACGAATAACTACCGGAAGTGTATTGTGAAGGACGGGACGGTTGACATATGTCGGGCATGCCACTGTCCCGGCGAGTCCCTCAGGCATATTATTTCCGGATGTTCTCGTCTTGCTAACGGCGAGTACTTGCATAGGCATAACCAAGTGGCCAGGATTATCCACCAGCAACTTGCTTTGAAGTATAACCTTGTGGAATCGGAGGTACCGTATTACAGGTATGTGCCCGACCCAGTTCTTGAAAATGGTCGTATCACGTTGTATTGGGATCGATACATCATCACTGACAGGACTATTGTTGCCAATAAACCTGATATAGTGGTGATAGATCGAACAGAGCGTCTCACAATGATTGTTGATGTTACCATCCCGCATGATGGGAATCTCGTGAAAGCTGAGAAAGATAAACAAATCAAATATCTTGACTTAGCACACGAGGTTGTCAACATATGGGATGTGGAATCGGCAACCATTGTGCCGATAGTCGTAACGGCCAATGGCCTAATGGCCAAGAGCCTCGACAAACATCTCATGAGGCTCTCGTTGGGTGGCTGGATCAAGGGCCTGATACAGAAAGCAGTCCTCCTCGATACGGCGCGTATTGTGAGGAGGTTCCTGTCTCTGGAGCCCTAACTGCCGGTAGCCTGGACCCTGCTCCCGCTGCCGGTGGACCCCTATTTTTTATATTTTTAAATATATATTTGTTTTCTTTTTATATTTAAAAATGTAAATAATATGATCAAACATGAATAAAGGTGATAATAATAATAAATTTATTTTTCAGAAAAGTTGCACAAAAACGCTTCTTACAGATAGTATTGGACATAACACAATATAACTTGAAATAGGAGTGTTTCGATGAACTCTGGTACCCAATGTAAGATTTAACTTGTATTATGGGTACCAGGGTACTGGTACTTTAAGTTTTATGTAACCTCGCACAGCTATTAGAGTCGCGCTCCCCGCTATACCCGAGTGATGACGTAAAGCATCGGCGCGCGCTTTCTATGCACCCGCTTTGGATGCTGCGGTTGACGTCATTTGCAGTCACTGGGCTAGTTGAATGAAAGAAAGCAATTCGATGCGGTGCTTACGACGACTGCAGCGATCGCGGGACGCGCGAGCGAGGCCGTCAATAAAAGCAATATCTGCGGCGCAAGAATACCATTAGGTATTCTTGTAAACCTTGAACTAATAGACACTGAATCACAAGTAGCTATTAAGTTACCACAACTAAGTTTAAATATAAAAGGAAAAATAGCAAAAATATCGGACGTACCTCAATGCCCTCAATGGCTGACGGTTCGTACCACAGTTCGAACGTATACTACCTCAGCAGAACGCATGCGTGTGCCGCTCTTTTTAACCTGTGATTAAACGCTTTTCCCGGCTTTTCCCAATGTTGCCAATTGCCAGCAGTATTGTAATTATATATTACTAGCGACCCGCCCCGGCTTCGCACGGGTGCAATGTAGATACTAATGTGGGGCATATAAACCTTCCTCTTGAATCACTCTATCTATTTAAAAAAAACCGCATCAAAATCCGTTGCGTAGTTTTAAAGATCTAAGCATACCTAGGGACAGACAGAGAGCGGGAGTGACTTTATTTTATACTATGTAATATTATTATGCTTCAGGCTGTCTCGTCCCGTTAGGGTATATAATTATGTTCTGTGTGTCTCGTCTGCCACAAGGTTAATGCAAAGAGTACATACATAGTAATATTTTGTTATATGCTCTGTGGTCTGACAGTGAGTGACATAGCATGACATTTACGTTTACTTATTATTATTTGGGCGGGATTGTTTATTTACTTTCAGTCTCACTGATAAAGTTTGTTTGGAATTGAAATAGGTAGGTAATTCAATTGATAGTATCGCAGAGTACGTTGAATTATAAGCTAGTGGTAGAAGATTACTATTCATCTCTATTATAAAAAATTAACATGATAAGCGGGTGAAATATGGTATTTTTATTCCATAATATACATAACCTTAAACGGATTGTCAGTGGTTTTTACTTTAAAAGTTATATTAGAACATTGAGTAATTGTAACATTGAAACTATGAAGTATTTAAATGTAGCTGAGAAGAATGATGCTGCGAAAAATATTGCACAGCACTTATCTCGGGGAACATCCAGAAGAGTAAGTATATTTTGTACGTATCGACAGAGAAGAAAACTGTTAGAATTAATAAATTATAATAATTTTTTTTAGCGTGAAGGACTATCGCAATATAACAAAATCTATGAGTTTGAGGCTGAGTTAATGGGACAAAAATGCCAGATGGTAATGACATCAGTATCTGGACATCTTTTAGGACTAGAATTTGTTGGTGCCTATAAAAACTGGCAGTCCTGCAGCCCACTGGTACTGTTTGATGCGCCTGTCTTCAAATACTGCCCTGAGAATTATGAAAAAATTAAGGTAAAGGTTTTAATATACATCTTAAACCTCTTCATCTTAAAAGGATTTCATACTCCTTATAACAATCTGGGCACTGTTATATTCTATCAGCTAATTCTAGGTGGCCATCAGTGTCAGTTTAATTCCTGGTAAAGGATAGGCCACCTCCTCTAAACTTCTGGGTGTCTTAAAAGGTTACTCAGGTATAAATATCAAGAGGATCTATCTATTGTGCTAATAATAATACTCTGCAACCAACTATCCATCTGCAATATTCCCTATGGCTGTCCATTATAGCCGTACAGTACGCTGGAAATAACTCTGCCTCTCTGAACATGGGCTCCCCAAACTCTCCTGCAGGTGAATGCAGGAATTGTACAATAGTAACTGTAAAACTCTTCAAATAAACTACTTAAAAATGATTAGTCCACAGATAAGGTTAATTATTAGCCATTTAGTTCTTAAAAAATCCATTTCGCAACCTACTGTATGAATTACAGGGCATCCAATTAATTAGGACATATTGTAATTAGGAGGCATGTGTTCCGCAGTGGATGTTTACAGGTCTGAAATTATGATGAACCTAATTAGTAATTTTTGTGTCTCAACAAACAAAACTAATATAAGTTACAACAAGGTTGGCACAGATTAACCATAAAAGACCATAAAATTAGTAATTTTTTCACACATAAACTATATAATATACTAATAAAATTAAAAATTAAAAACATTATCTTGTGTCTTCAGTAAAATTGTAAAAGGTTTAGGTTACTTATTGTTTATTATTGCACAATTATGTTTTATCAGTTATTTATCTTAATAATTTTCCAGAAAACTTTAGAAAGAGAAGTGAGAGGCTGTCAGGGTTTGATCATCTGGACCGATTGTGACAGAGAGGGGGAGAACATTGGTTATGAGATCATTGAAGTGTGCACTGCAGTGAAGAGCAACCTTAGAATATTCCGTGCCAAATTCTCAGAGATAACTGGGGTGTCGGTGTGGAGGGCTCTGCAAAATTTGGAACAACCTAATAAGAATATAAGTGATGCGGTTGATGTTAGACAGGAACTAGATTTAAGGATAGGTAATAAATTTATAAATCAACCCTAAAGCATTAGGAATTGAGATGTTTTTTGATTGACATAGTAGACACAGGCAACCCAAAGAACTAAAATGCCTAGTGCTATTATAGGCCATTACTCGAACTGTTAGCCTCTAAGATCCCACTATTGAGTAAAAGCCATTGTTCTGCCTAGTCTTTTCCCTACTATGTTGGGGACAGCTTCCAGTCTAAACAGATGCGGCTGAATACCAGTATTTTACATGGAGCAAATACCATCAGACCTCCACAACCAGTTATAGAGCAATGCAAAAGCCAATAAGAAGTTTTCCCTGTAATGTTGAAGGTCAAATTACAACTTTGGCAAGACACAATGACATAATAAGTACATATTATATCAATGGCAAGACAACAAACAAATGACATACAATGAATGATAATAATATGAAAATTACAGGTGCAGCATTTACAAGGTTTCAGACATTACGCCTACAAAAAGTATTTCCTAGGATGTTAGCAGACAGTTTAGTTAGCTACGGTTCATGCCAGTTTCCAACACTAGGCTTTGTTGTAGAGAGGTACAGGGCTGTAGAGAATTTTGTTTCTGAACCTTTTTGGAAGATAAGAGGTGAGTTGTTTCTTAGCTTTCATTTTAAATGTTAAACTCTTAAAAACTATTTTTCAAATTCATCCTGGCTTTATTATCATCCAATTGAGTGCAATTGTTTACATTTTTAAATTAACCAGTGCAAAAATTCTTTTATTGAATTTCAGTAAACCATACAATGAACAATTTAAGTGTAGATTACACTTGGGAGAGAATCCGACTGTTCGACCATGAGGCATGTCAGGTGTTACACGACATTTGTCTGGAGAACCCCCAGGCTAAGGTGTGCGAAGTCAAGACCAAACCAAAGTCTAAGTGGAGACCTTTGCCTTTGGATACAGTGGTAAGTTAAAACTTAAAGAACAATTGGATGGTAGTACTAATGTCTAAGTATACCTACACTATGAAAAACGGCAGAAAATCTGAACTTCCAAAGATTAATTTTATGTACAAAATAAATGTTTAAACGAGCAATCAAATCGATGCATTAATAGTCCTTAAATGCATAATATATATATATATAATAATTAATAACGACCTTGAACATGATACGGTCCTAGTTAAACCTATTATAGTATAGTAAGTCTTTTACTTGTTCAGGAACTTGAAAAACTAGCTTCAAGAAAGCTAAAAATCAACGCAAAAGAAACAATGCGAGTGGCCGAGAAATTATACACCCAGGGATTTATCAGCTACCCTCGTACTGAGACAAATGAGTTTCCCAAAGAGATGAACTTGGCACAACTAGTGGGACATCAGGCTGGTGACCCCAATTGGGGTTCTTTTGCACAGAACATCCTCGATAGCGGGGGCCCAACGCCACGGCAAGGCAACAAGTCCGATAAAGCCCATCCGCCCATACATCCGACGAAATACTCAAACAGTAAGATTTGTTATTTCCTTCAAGAGTTTATATTAGTGAAGTTACCGCTGAAACATACTAATGCAGTTAAACAGGCAGGTTCTCTCAACTCGCAAGTCAAAGCGCGTATTTTGCGTGCGGGTGGGAATAAATTATTATTCGATCCAATCTAACTCTTCGAGAAAGGCCAGCAAACTTTTAATCTCTGACGATCTTTCGGAGAGTAGGTACTCGTGTTACCGAAGTACTTAGCCCTGTTTATGGCGACCTCAGGTCAGTTCAGTAACACGTGGGCCGCTGTATTGTCTTCCACCATGCAAAATCTGCATAGAGGAGGTCTATAACTCTCATAACAAAACGATGTTTATTAAACTCAGTAACGATTGAAACACTAAACTTTTGGTTGTTGATAGTAAGTAATCCAATTCATAATTCGAAGGTGAATTTGTGTTGATTCTACATTATATTTTCACTGATATAATTAATTATAATTTATCATTTCTATTCTATAATTTTGCATACCTAGTATTATGGTGAAATATGTATTGGTCTATCTTTTATGTAACAACTCTTGTACCATATTTCAAGCAAATAAATGAAACTGAACTGAACTGATCATAATGAATTGGAACAGTTTTCGGAACTAAAACTTTCCGGTGCGTCTTCAGGCTATAATGATTTGTGCGAAACTTGTGTTGAATTTTATTATTAGTTTTCGACAGAGAACCCAAAATTATAGAATACGTACTTTTATTCTCAAAATAAGCAATATATTTTATTTTGAAGATTCCTTCATTCAACCAGCTTTGTATTTAAACAGGTTTATCAGGCAACGAACAGCGTCTATATGAATTCATAGTCCGATCTTTCCTCGCGTGTTGTTCCAAAGACGCCCAGGGTCAGGAAACCACGGTGTCTATAGACGTAGCCAATGAAAAGTTCAATGCAAGTGGACTGATGATCACAGCGAGAAATTACTTGGACGTCTACCCTTACGACAAATGGTCGTCGAAGGAAATTCATGTTTATGAAGTTGGTATTAAAGTTTAATTTTGCATAACTACTAATACACATGTATATGAAAAAGTGATATAAAATGATTTGGTTTCAGAATGGGCAGACATTTAATCCGACAAGCATAGATATGTTAGATGGCAACACCTCACCTCCAAATCTGCTAACAGAAGCTGATCTAATTGCTCTTATGGAGAAGCACGGAATTGGTATTATTACACTTTCTTGTAAAAGGAACAAACGTAGTATTTAAAAAAAAATATACCTCTCAACACTTTTTTGAGACTGTCATCAACCTTGACTGAAATCATTGTACAGCTAAAAAGTAAAATCTTACAAAATTACATTTCTTGAGATGTTATATTGTGCATTGATGCTATGTTACAACTCACCATGTAGGTTGTATCTGTATACAATCTTTCAATACTTAATAATTTTTCTTAAATTCCATAAATATATTTGCAGGAACGGACGCAACACACGCAGACCACATAGAAACCATAAAAAACAGGTCGTATGTCGCGCTCGCGGACGCTATCCACTTCGTGCCCGGCCTGCTGGGCATGGGCCTTGTGGAGGGCTACGATGCTATGGGGCTTACTATCTCTAAGCCCCACCTGCGAGCACAGCTAGAAGCCGACCTTAAGGCCATAAGCGAGGGCAGGAGGCAACCGCAACAAGTACTAGCTGAACAGGTAATTAAAAAACACTGATAAAAAAAGCTTTGCAACAATCAGGGCCGGACTGGGATCTGAAATCGGCCCGGGCATTTGAGAGACGGTCGGCCAGTGCTGGCAAAAAAAAAACATTCCCAAGCGATTAGACGGACGACGTTTTTCTTTTTTTTTAGACGCTCCCCTCACTCTTTCTCCTGTTTCTTGGGTGCATTTACAAACACAATTTGCGGCTTCTTTTTCAAGCGATAGGCGATAGTTGGACGACCCTTTTTTTTGACTTTCCCCTCACTCTTTCGATTTCTCAGACTGTGTGACCGGCCCATCGGGCACTTGCCCGATTTGCCCGTATGGCCAGTCCAGGCCTGGCAACAATTATAAGTACGTAGCGCATACATCATTTATAAGTGCAAGTATCTATGTTTTATTGCAAGTATAGAATGCTAATGAGTACAATTGTTTGGGTCAACAATGGATACGATTTGCATACAATTTTAAATCCTGTGCTATCATTTTTATACAAAAAGCTCTCTCAATACTTATTGTGTAGTTCCGACCGAATTTAAACAAAAAACATTTGTTTTAGATAGCAAAGTACAAGGAAGTTTATCAAACAGTGGCTTCGGAAGCGAATAAAATCGACGCGGCGTTAGCTGAACGGTTTAGTGAACAACCTAATGAGTATGTTCCCTCAGCTGAGACACTTCCAGTTGACATGCCTTCTGGTAAATGTTAAATTTATTTGTCTTAGACCTTTCTATACCTAAATGCTAATTATAGGAAAAAAAATTGTAACATAACTAATTTAAACTTTGTGGGTATGTATACTAAATTAAAATCAGAATGTCAATTTTTTATTCTCATAAAATAATTTTTATTGTTTTGTAAATATAAATATGTTTAGTCTATACATATTTAAAGTACCTATTGTATACTTGTATGTCTACTGGACATTCATTGGTCACAATGGACACTTCCAGAAGGATAGGTAAGGGCTCATTGTTACAAAGATGGGTTGATAACTGCAAATCTAGTCCTTATGTAGCCGTTTTTCATCACCAGGCGCCCCAGCCTGGCCATTTTAACGTCATTAGTTAAAAATTCTGATCAACCGTTTGGGCACGCATTTTGGGAGGACGTTATATTTATCTTATGTTTATTTTACAGCTCTAAAATGTCCAAAATGTGGATGCGACATGGTTGTACGGCAGAAGAAAAACAATGCAGATGAGTTTTTTATCAGTTGTATGTCATTTCCTAATTGTAAGAACGCGGTCTGGTTACCGAGTCTAGTCAAAACGATACAAGTTTTACCTGAAACTTGTTCTATTGTAAGTAAAACCTTTTTATTTATAATATTAGTCATGAGATGCATTATCTGTCAAAGAAAACTGATATCTCTTTCAAAACTTAGGCCCTGCCCGTTTGCACAATGACTCGCTAAACACAATTACCTACCGCTGAACATAATTAAAACGTCATCCTGATTTTGTCTCTATCAACTTCAAACAATTGACAGAAATTCAATGACGCCTTAAATATATTTAGGACTAATTGTATTTAGCGAGTCGTTGTGCAAGCGAGCCTTACACCCATATTCTAAGACGTTCCTCCAAAACTTACTCGACTCAGAACGGCCTCGAAAACACCTTCAAAACTGTATTCTTAGTCGCAATTTCGAGTGAACTTTGAGGTTCCTCGACGGAGTCATTACGTTATAATTTGAATTATCTGCATTGCGCAAATAACGCCGCGATAAATAATTGTAAGGATTATCGTAAGCATATTCGATAAAGTCTTCAAAATTCATTTTTATCACATACGAACTTTGACACTTCCTTCCTTAAGGTAGGTTCCGAGGTCCCTTGAGTTTGACAGATGATTCCTTACCTCGACTGAGGAAAAATCACGAATCGAGGACGTTTATGTCAACTTGGTAGTGTATCGAGGTGGAGTCAAGTCGAGTAAGTTTTGGAGGAACGTCTTTGAATATGGGTGTTAATGGTTATTGTTGATCTTCATAACAAGTCCGAGACGGGGTGTAGGCCGCAAACTGCAACCGCAAACAGCAAGTGACACTACTGGGTTCTATGACTTTCTATGGATTTGATCCCGAGCGCGGTGACACTGTCGCCTATGGCTGCGCCATTCATTTCATACAAATCAGTGTCGCTTGCGATCTGTGGTTGCAGCCTACAGCCTGCAGTCGCCATCGGAATGGCACCTTTAGAAACAAAAACATGAGGGTAAAGATAGAGAGACTGTATGAGTACCTTTTGTCACTACTTACATGCTATGTTTTTCCTGACACGCTGTCAAAACAAACACATCTACCACCTTAGCAACCTTTCATTAAGTTTATTTTCATACTTCATTTCTTTACAGTGCGGTCCAAACTACAAAATGCTTAAATTCGAATGGAAAAACAATCTATTAAGTCATTTATACCCGCCCCCATACACCGGGTGTATTGGTGGCTGCGATATAACGTTCTTAGAGATGCTCCGAATAAACCCTGCCAGTGTGAGACCAGTCCCCGACAGCAGTAGAACGCAAAATGCTAACGTTAATATACAACAAAATGCGAATAATAATACTAATAGACCACACCATATAAACAGTAGACCAAATAGTAATAGTAACAGTCCTATAAACACAATCCCTGTCGTACCAGCGCGTCAAAACCAAAGAAACATCACTGCCAATACTAACACAGCACAGCCAAGGCAATTTGTACCTCCACTCTCTGCAAATAGAGCTCAAAATATAATGAACAATCAACCAAGGATGCCAGTCCCACGTAGTAGTGACAATGACGATAATAATGTGCTATGTGGTTGTAACAAACCTGCGATTTTGTTAACTGTACGGAAACAAACTGCGAACTGCGGTAAGTTTTATGAACATAAACATTGTACATAATTTATGAGAAATGGTCAAAATAGTACCAAATAAGATTAGACGTCTAGTTCTAATCATATTAATTTATGTTGATTGAATATTTTTTATTGTAATAAAAAAAATAGAAGTCGAAATGTAAAAACGTTTTAGTCCCGTGAATTCCTTCAATGTATTTTGATATTGCGCGGGGCTATTAGAAATAAACGATAATCCTATTAAAACCGGTAAGTGACTCCTTATGGCACTACAGAAATAGGCTTGCGATGACGACTAACTAAATACAATTAGCGTATTTAAAACATCTTTTCTCTATCCGCTTTAAACATTTGACAGAAATATAGTGATGTTTTATGTTTTTAGCGCTAATTATGCACGAGCAAATCTAAACCCTTCTCCATCCTGAGAAGAGGCCTATGCCCAGCAGTGGAATAGTAATAGGCTGATTATGCTTATGCTAAGTGGACCTAAGACTCTGTTAATGAAAAATTAATAATAATTTATCGCACTTCAGGCAAGCAATTCTACAAATGCCAAGTGGGCCGAGAAAATGGCGGTTGCGACTTCTTCCTTTGGGCGCCCGAGGCTGAAACCACAATCCAGAACCCGTATGAAACTCCGGCGACTAGCTCGTGGGAGAGTAGTGAACCTGCTACTAATACCACGAGGGGTTGGGGCATAGCCCCCAGTCATCCTCGAGACAGCGGCGGCGGAAACGACGAAAATGTTATGTGCGATTGTGGACAGCCGTGCAAAAAGTAAGACATTTAAAAAAAATAGTTTTGCTCCAGCACTGAACTGTATAGTTACACTGAATCTTTCGCGAATACTGCGCCCATAGTATCCCCGCTTGGGCAAAATTTGTAATAAATACTTAAAAAAACCTCACTCGAAACGATTCCAATTGCGAGACTGTTTTGCAATTATAATGTCAAACCTTAGGCTGAGCATCCACCAGAGCTGTGCTAAGCTGCGTAACGAGGAATATGTTTTGTAAGCACTAATAGAATCACTTCATTTACCTAGCTTCGCTCTGCGCAGCTCTGGTGGATATGGGTCTAGCAGTGTGAGGTTTTTGTTCATAAAAAACAAGCGAGAAATGTGTTGCGAGGAATGTGTTACGAGGAATGTGTACCGCTCCCGCCACACCACCCTATTCGAAAAGAGTCCGCTACCTATCCTCGCACGGCTCATTTGTACACATTAACACATTACGCATTCCTCGCACAGCTCTGGTGGAAAGGGTCACACCGTTACACATCCTCGCTACACATTTTCGCAGCGCACATTTTCCTCGCACAGCTCTGGTGGCTAACCAGCCTTAAGATACGATCGGCAGCTGAGCTTGTGATCTTTGTTACAGAATAACTGTGCATAAAGAAGGTCCGAATAAAGGTCGTCTTTTCTACGTCTGCGTAAAGGACATTGGTTCAAGATGTAACTTCTTCCAATGGGCTGACAGCGGATCTACCACAGGTATATAAAATAATCCATAATTTAATTAAATCTTTTAATAATCGAACACAATCACTTAAATGCCACGGTGGCGAAGCGACTGTTTGTGCTCCAAGAGGGTAGTTTGCAAGATTTAACAGGCTATCGGCCTTTATAAACATAGCTTCATAGTCAAAATAATGGTGTCGATTATATTGTGCACTTTGACAGGACTAAACTAAGGGTGTTTGTCTCTTTCTGTTTCAATAGAAAAAGAAAGTGACAGTTGCGGTTAGTCTAGTTTAGTACTGTCAAAAAGTGCTACAGAATCGACACCATTGTCTTTAAAAACATTTCTCTCATTGCCGTGTGACATAATGTCACGCGTCTCATCTTGGGGTTACCATTGTCAAAGAGCAATGTTTCGTCGTCAGTTAGATAATGTCAGATTGTCCTCCCTAGTCGAAGTAACTCGAACAAGTCTCTCTCTAGGGAGAAGCTTACATTCGTTTGTTTGTTATTTTATAGACTGGGGTAGTAGCAGTAGCAGCAGTAACCGGGGCAGCGGGCGTGGTGGGGCGGGGCGAGGGGGCGGGGCAGGCTCAGGGCGAGGAGGCGGGGCAGCCGCGGGGCGAGGGGGAGGGGCAAGGCTCTGTGGGTTGTGCCGACAGCCCGGACACACCAGGGGAAGATGCCCTAATGCGGAATAAACTACCTCAGGTTAGTAATGCTGACGTCACCACAAGTCTAATACCACATAATTTTGTCACTGTAGAAAAATAAAGTGCTTTTACAATTTTTTCGTCTTTGTCGGTAGAAAGACGACTGCCATGACGACGACGATATAAGCTGTGTTTATACAGACGTCGTCTGGCGTACACGGTCGCATACTTTATCACTTCATTTGTGTACCGCTCGC
Source organism: Amphipyra berbera (assembly GCA_910594945.2). Taxonomy (NCBI): domain Eukaryota; kingdom Metazoa; phylum Arthropoda; class Insecta; order Lepidoptera; family Noctuidae; genus Amphipyra; species Amphipyra berbera. The sequence goes on from OU343125.1 coordinate 14,308,782, forward strand.
GCTTAGTCGCAATGCACACAGAGAGGACGAAACGCGGACGGGACGCACATTTGTATGAAATATCATGTTTTTTTTTTCCTAATCGACTGCTTGTAGATGGTTTTGCGGACCTTTTCTACGTAACCGGGCAGTTATTGGTGAGACCTGAAGGGTCTCCAACCAATACTTAACTTAAATACTAGCTAACTACTATTAGTAACATCATGACTACTTAGCAGCAACACCTCTAAGGGCGTCCCCTACGGGGGACTCGAACCTTGGCTTAGGGCGTTGAATGCGAGAGGACTGGGAGGGATACGACAGCTTGATGAGGGCTGAGTTAACGGTGTGACTGTGGAGTCAGAAAGGACGATCGGCTCCGCGGCTGCGGCGGGTGAGCACGGTGGATCCGGGGCAATATCATGTCCAATGCTTGTCCTTTTCATACAAATATGCGTCCCGTCCACGTCCCCTCCTCACCGTGTGCGTTGCCCCTAAGGTATACACAAATGAAACAAAACCCGGACCTCAAGATCTGTAATGGTGCTCGTAACACTAATATTCTGTATTTAAGAGATAATATGTGGCTAGAACTGCTAATATTGCATAGCATGATTAAGCATTTATGTAAATTGCGATGAGATATACGTAAGATGTAAAATTTTTTTTTTTACTATTGTAAGTAAATATATCTTAAGACAAATTTTTGGATTTTCTTTTGTATAATATCCAATTCCTTTAGTTTTATTTAAATGGTTCCTCATCTGCTAAAAAAGTAGACTAGATTTTATAAAGAACTAGCTGCCCGGACAGACTTCGTTCTGTCAAAAGTTATTGGCCTGTAGTGGGAAAAGAAAAGTGTTGTTTTTACTATTTTCCACGCAATTTTTATATTTTTTCTCTCCATAAAAACCTTCGATGTGCTTTAAGGAATATATATTTAAAAAAAATAGCCCAATTGGTCGAGCTGTTCTCAAGTTTTGCGCTTAGCAACACATTTGGCGATTCATTTTTATTTATACAGATTTAAAAAACACACAATAAATCAACTTAGGGTGGATTCGACCAAACCCGAATTTATACACGAGTAACTATACCTGGAATAATTTATTCCATGATTTTATTCTCGAATAAATCAACAGTCATTTTTCCATGCAATCTAACGTATAACTATACTTGGAATAGTTATTCGCGAATAGCGGAGTGAATGTGAACATGTGGTGAACGAATGTAATACCCGGCAAAAAACGTTGTTCTACAAACGGGAGAGTGTAGAAGCAAAACGCATGACAACTCTCATTTGTCGTATTATAGTTATACTGTTTGGCCGTATCCGCCCTTAATCATAGATGCATTCATTTATTTATTTTATTTACATAACATATTCACATTCTCGGCTACATAAAGTACTCTCTCTGTCTCTCACCATTTCTTTTTATTACCCTTTTGTTTTAAATTGCCTAAACTCTGTGCTCTTTGCAATTCCGCTTGTTGTTCTGCCTCTACTGTTTTATCAGTCATCATGTCCAACAATATTTCAAACTTCAATCTTAGCATATTATTTTCTTCTTCGAGTCTTTCTAGTTCATTTTTGAGGCGGATGTTCTCCTTGTGAGCGGTTCCAGCTTTACCGGAAGCTGTAGAAATTTGCTGAATAATATTAAGAAAAAAAAACAACACGGAAATAAAGCTGCATCGTCTAATTTACAACTAAATGCTCTACTAAATGCGATTATTTCAACATGTGGGAGGAAATATGTACTTATTGCTTATAATACGGTTTTTAATTATAACACACCCTGTCAAATTGCCATCTTTAGAACGGTCAAGGTGCAACTTTCAGCTCTGATAAAAAACTTCTAAAAAAAACGAATTTACACCTTGCCAATTTATGGGTGGACACGACTGGAAAGTGCAATTTTATATTCTTCTAATAAACCTCATCATGCCGTCTTTCGCATTGTTTCCACATTCATTCATCATTATCATATACCTACTGAGCTTAAAATTTACCTGGAATCCATTGTCCTTCTTCAAAAGATACTTCGAAGTCCCCTAACTTCAACTTCAATGGGCCCACGTCTAGGGACAATTCCTTCGTTGCATAATCGCTGCCTAGCTCATTTTTCAGCACTGCGGTATCTTGTTTTCTAACCGGAATAGTTTTCGGTGAGAATTTGTTACTAAATAGTGGCATTTTCGCGTAATAAAACTACAATAACATTTATACTGCCACATGGGCTGTCTTATCCACAAATGTCTTATCGTTGTCATAACAAACGGTTGCTTAGCAACAGTCGATAATACAAACTTCGTGTTTCCATCATGGAATTAATATGTTCCATCGAGTCAAAATAAATCAAATATCTATCATTCTCGGGTTTCATATGGGTTTCAGGCACTCGAGCACTGACCTCTATTAAAATAGAGGTCAGTGGTTTCAGGTTTCGTTCATAGTATTTTTTTTTCAGTTTCGTTATTTGTTTACTTATCTTCAATTGTTAAATCCTTTGTGGTGGTAGTAGTCATTATCAGCGATTTGGAGTGAATTGCACAATGAAAATATGATAAAATTGCAAACATGTCGAATACTTTGTAATCTAACCGAACACCTACTAGGCTATGCTGAGAGTTAATGCAAAGGAAACAATTTAATGTAAAAAGTGAATGTTTTATTATCAATTATCAATATTTTGGTCAGTCACGTATAGGCACTATCTTTATGATCAGCAGTGAACTATTTTGCGATATCTTTCAAGAAGTTATAAAAACACAATAATAGATAGGTATTTCATGTATAATTTCACATTCGTTTACAGAATAATATAACTAAAACAGGTACACCTGTTACACCCAACCAGGTACACCGAAATACATTTCTGCATGGCAAAAGCCAGCTAAGGATAAAATCTGTATTAATTTATGGACATAACAACTCAATGTCTTAATATAATACTGTTTATTCGAGAAAAATAAATTAAAACATTAAGAAAATACAAATTTATAAAATTACTATAGTCCAGTCATTTAAATTTTGTTTATAAGGTATACTAACAGTAACACAGTTTTTTTGTAAACAAAGGTAATTAAATTGAATAATATAATATGTAGGTTGGATTTTTAAAGCAAATTATTGTTTCACGATCACAACCAAAAGTTTGTTTACCTTTCTATACTAATATTATAAAGAGTAACGAATAAACATAAAAACTACTGGATCGATTTCAAAAATTCTTTTGCCGTTAGAAAGCTACATTATCACTGAGTTACATAGGCTATATTTATTACTGGAATAAAACTTCTTACGCGGGCGGAGCCGTGAGGACACAGCTAGTTATACATAATTTAAATGACCAGTCTATACAAATAATACAGAACAATTGTACAGTTTATACTAATAAATAATGAAATTCTTAATAAATTATTCAAAAATGTAAAGGTTATTGCTTCTTCTTATTGCATAAATGCAGTGTAAAAGCTGCATTATTGCGTCTTCAGTCTAATTAACATCACAGCAGGAATGATTAGAATGATGGAGCCGATGGTGTATGTGATCATGGCGCCCGAACACCAGTATACTGAAATAAAACAACTATATGTTATTTTGAAAATCTTGGCTCAGCAGGCCGGTAGGATTTGCAACAAAAATATCCGGAGAAGAATTTGGAACATAGCTTGCAGAGTCAGCAACGGTTTATTGGCGTAGTGACTGAGCAATCGGCTTTATGCGCTTCGGGTTGCGTGTTTGATTCCTGCACTGGTCAAATATTTATATGGCCTACAGGTAGATCTTCCGGGATGGGTGTTTGCACATGTGAGATAATTATGTGTCTACGCACACACACGTGAGATTACGGAGTGGCAACGCTTTTATAAGAGCTAGCTGCAGTGAGCTGCCTTTCTCTGTTGAAGGACTGATGGCCGGACGAGTCCTAGAGAGATAAACTGGAATAAAAAAAAGGAGTTGGGACGCCTAAAACACACAAAAATATTTTAAAAGTACCGATACTATGGCGATGTTTTGCAGCCATTACCATAGACTTAGAATTTTCACCTTTACGCACGTGCGCTCTGTCACGGTTAGAAGTGATACAATCGCGATGCGGCAGCAACACAGGACGAATCGATTTTTGTTGAATCTCTCATCAGCCATCAGAACAATTGAGTTCGATTGACTCATACATGCGGACGTACGGATGCGCGTGAGTGGTAGCGCCTCGAGCATATACCTTTTCTTGTCTTCCCGCTATTTTGTCGTGATGTTCATGTGCGTTTGCATCGATTCAGTAACGTTGTTGAATCAATACAAACGCACGTTAGTATCGATGCAATCGCAAACAATTTGACATAGTGAGCTAGTGTCGCGATGCAGTCGCTCGTTCATGAAGTGCGCGTTTGCATCTTTGCAAAAAGTAATCGTATGCCTTAGTTGTGCAGAAAACCATATTCACATGCAAATTATCAAGATGAGCCAAATGCACAGACATACAGTCCGAAAATTACTTGTAAAACTCCGTATTGTACAATGAGTAACCATTTGATAACTTACTATGTCCGTTTGAATGTCGAAACTTGAGTCATTTCGAAAAAGATATGGGATCATATCATACGTTGTAATTTCCGTCCGTAAATGTCCACTGCTAAACATGACCGTCTCGCTCACAATGTTATTTCTACAATTAAAAGTTACAAGGGTACCTACCTATATCACGATAATCACTACACGTGGCAGTTGGATGATAATCGCAATTATTATCAGCCAGGAGGACACTGCTGCCCATCCTTCTGAAACTTGCCATATTTAACGAGAAGTTCTCGGGTCACGTTTGCGTCTCGATCACGAAATGATGTGTCTATCATGTATTCAACGTCATTCTTGCAGTCATTCTTAGTAGTTGTCACAGCACTATATTGATTATCGAAAGAAGCCTCTAAAAGATTACCAACGGTCTGCCGCGCTGCAGCGTCACCGGCACGAAAGCAAGCAAGTTCTACCTTTCCCAGCGTGGTGGCTACGAGCATACCCGTTTTGTTTTAGGAGACATTGGATGAACTAGACTGTATTTGTGTACGTAGAGCTTACCTGAGGATGCGAGTAGCGGCCCCGCGGCACGTGCGAGCGCTCCAAGAGAGCGGAGCGTGCCGAGCACAGCGCCGCGTGCCTCGCTCGGCGCCTTCCCTGCAGCCATCGACGTCATGCATGATACCGCGAACGCCGTTGCTGTGATAATACCATAGAAATCATTAAGGACACTCCAAAACCCAATGAGTCAACGACTCTTGAACACAATATTCATCATAATAATAATTCCATTTAGATGTCCCGCCACGTCACCTAAATGACAGTAGCAGGCTTCGCTTTGATCCTGTAGAGTCTGTTTGAGTGACTTGAGGCGCAATAATACATGAACCACGCTGTACGATATGATGAGGCATTAACAGTGTGGCGCATATAACGGTATAAACATGACAATATTATGATTAAAGTAATAGGTAATACTCACACAATGCAAATAAAACAAGTCCAACCCAGAGCCAATATATGGGCGCAAGTAGAGGCGGGTGGGGTAACGCCGCAAATGCTACGCTCAGGAATGAAGCCGGTGTCAGAGCCAATGCTCCGCGCGCCGCAACCTCCGCACCACGAGCGCCTAGACGACGCGCTGCGCCTCCCTGCAGTACCGCCATTATCAACCCTGGAAATGGAAACATAGAAGAATGAAGAAGACAGTTGCAAACTTATAAAAATGTTTTGGAAGAATAGTCAAATCTTTGACGTTCTATCTTTTTGACCTAATGGGAACTGAAACAACTTGAAGGATTACCTTGAAATCTGAAATGTTACTTTAAAAGATCTTTCTTATGGCGATTTCTGGTCAAGTTATTCGAGTTTTACAGTTTGATAACTCATATCTAAAAGCATTCATCGCACGAGCGCTGCGCATACCTAATATTACAAATATGAAAACAGTGTACTTACCCATAACTAGAAACATTTTACCCTGTTGCATAGCGGTATACTGGAAGGTGTGATGCGTTAAGAATGTGAGAGTGAACTCGAGGCCCGAGTATATAAATAAATATAGAAAATAGATCAGTCCCAATTTCGACAATACTTCACTCTGATGACGTGAAAGATTTTTAACAGCAGTAAACTTTAGTAGATGCCAAGGAGAGACGAAATCCACTGATTTAGACAGAGTGAACGATAAAGGTGCTCTTTTGTCCTGAAAAATACTTAGTGTTAAAGCAGAAGGAACATATAATAATAAAACAACTGAAATGTAAAGATAATGTTACTTACTTTAGTGAGCGTCTCCGGAATAAATAATAATACTAGAATTATATTGGCAAGAGATAGAGATAGGGCATAAAAGGCGGGGCGTTCACCCCAAGCACCGGACGATAGGTCACTGTTTTTAGCAAACCATGCTCCAGCCACTGGACCAACTATGAATCCGATTGAGAACGCCAGACCTACTAGAGCCTGAAAGAATAAAACTCTGTAACAGCATTGCAAAAGTTAACACTATATTTTTAATGGCGACGCCTTTCGCTCGTTATCTGTGCGAGCGGGAAGTAAATAAGTAGTAAGGTCGCCCTTTCTACACTCATTCTTTAATTAATTAAATGTACTGCACGATGAGAATTGGTGGCAGTGTGTTAGGCAACTTTAGCCGTTACGTATCGTCAACCTCAGACGTCGACTTCCCTCTGTGTATAAGCGCCCTAACTTGAGGCAATTAGGAGCCACGTAACGTTAATTTTAATAATTTAATTCAAAAACCTTGTCTGTGGCATCATTTGCACATGTTATGCAGTGTCTCATAAAAAAACATATATCTATATTTAATTAACAACGTGTAAACAGTGTGACGCTATGTGTGCGAGTAAATATAAGAACAATTCTTACCATTCCTCTGGCCCTGGTCTTCTCATTGGACGCGTCGGTGACTATGGCCATACTGAGGCTCACATTGGCTTTGCTCAATCCACCAATAAATCGGGCCAGGACGAAAACGCTGAATGTACTGGCGCAACTCCATAATGCATGGGATAATGTTATTCCTACCTAGAAGAATAAAAATTCTAATTAGTATTTTTCCTTAATAGTCCTATATTATAGCGAGTAGTAAGCAATTGGATCGCCCAATTTATGACTTGCTTGGCAAACTGAAATTATAGTATTCTAGACGTTTTTCGGCGCACCATACGCATATGAGTAACTACTAAACAAATGGAGTGATAATATTATCACTCAATTTGTTCAGTAGTTACCCCGAAATTCGAAACTTACATTTTATTCCCTAAAATGGTTATAAAATTAAACTAGTTTAGGAATTTGTGCAGTTTATTATTATTTCAAACTAGTTTTATTTAAAAGCATTGAGAGAACAAATATTTGACCTAATTGACCCAATTTTAGACTTTTATATAAAACAAAGATGAGAACATTTATATTTAGATTCACCTTATTAAAGCCATGCAATGTCAGTTATAATGTCCAATGTCTAATTATTTCTAAGAAATAAACCAGTAACATTATGAGTAACATTCAGTTACAAATTAACAACTTATTTCAGTATAGCTATCAGTGATGGGCCGAATAAGGGTTTCACCGAATACGAATAATCGGCCGAATATTCGGTTAAAAGTTTACCGAACCGAGCATTCGGCCGAATATTCGGCAGGATATTGCACGCTTTATCATGCATTGCAAAAATTCAAGTCTTTAAACATGTCGAACGCACTAAATCACGCGACCCTTCCGACATCTAGTTAGCGACAAAACATTGGGACGTGTATTTGTTTTTGTTTAGAAAATCGTTAAAACTCAGTAAATTGCCAAAAAAAAACAATGAAATCAGTGGAAGGAAGCGGTCGAACATTTGGACACTTTTCTGTGAAACTGACGATAACTGTTAAGACACACTTGATATGGATACAATTATGTAATTATACTACTTCATATAAGCATAGAGCCAACTTTTTAACGCAAGATTATTCGGTAGAATGTTAGGCATTTTTGCCGAATACGAATGTTCGGTAAACCTGCCGAACATAAAACGAATATTCGGCCCATCCCTAATAGCTATGCAATTTCTCTTCATACATAAGAAGACAATATTTGATAGACAATGTTGAATCTCCTTTTTCTGCCCACTGAAGCAGATCCTAGCAGGCTTGCACTTTTAAACTAATAGTAAAAAAAAAAACAGGGCTTCTTACAGTACCTACAGATTATGCTGATCAGACTGCACCAGAGGTTTGTATATTATGCACTTTAGACTACTCATCAGGCAAACCTATCGTCGCTGAGCATGCAAAATCCACTATGGGAAAAAACCAACTTTACAGGAGAAACAACAAAACAGCTGTTTTCCCCAAACTGCTAACAACATTTTAAAACTTAATCAGAAAATTAGACTTTATGTCAGGACATCCATAAATATTATTTTTTTGCTTTTTACTACGATATAACAGGCGCTAGGGTTATTTAAAAGTGAATTTGCGCGCAGCGATTTTTTTGGGTCGTACATACTGCTATGTGACTTCGCCACATGACAGATTTATGCTTCTACTAGATTATTATTATTATAGTTGGTCTTCCTAGAACACTAAGCGGATTTACCAAACACAGTATGAGTCATATTGAAGCGCAACCCTAAGAGGTGCGCATTGAAACAAAAATACGTTATATGTCTCCCATACACAGAGGATTTTTCAAGTCCATTTTTGGCCAAAATTACATCGCTGATTTTGCTATCTTCTTAACCAAATGAATTATTAGAAAACGGATTTTACATGTGCACGTGGCTTGAGAAACCACTAAATATATAAAATAGCATCAAAAACTGATTGTCAAAAAACGAAACAGCGGATTTTGCAGATGCAGCAACAATATGAAGCTTAATGTAAGAAGCTATACTTGAAGCATCAACAGACTTCTACAATATATAAGAATGGCTCTACCATATTGATAAGATGGTGATATAAGAATTCTCATTTATATTCACTCATAAATATGCTAAATATGCATAAACTTATGTTGCTGAGTACTTCATTACATACTTGATGCAGAAGTACCTACTTTATTATAAGAACTACTACTCGCATAAGTAATCATTGTATTGATAATATACTGAACATTTAATTGAGGATGTTACATACATCTTCATTATGAAGGAAGAACATTTTCTAGTTTTAGCCTTGACAACATAATGAATCCCACACTTGAACAAATACCAATGTTTGCACTTTTTGAGACATTTTTACTGAATATTAATTTTATAAAGGCTTATTGACTTAAAATGGTCTCAATTATAAATTATTCTAAATTCTTTAAGTACCCCATTTCCTAATTAATTAAGTAAACATTAAGAACCATTCAATTCATACTAGTTTCTCTACATATTGTTTTATATTATACCATTGTATTTTAAAGTTATCAAGTCAACCTATTTACTTTATCTCTGACAGGTTGATTTCCAATAGATATTATAATCCAATACTGACAGCATGTCTTGTTAAGAACTTGATAAACACAAATAGGTAACTGTTTAGTTAAATAATGTATTAAAACATAATGAAACATATTTTTTATTAAGAAGATAAACTACTTTTCTTGTTTTAGAAAACATTAACCTTTACTAGTATACTGTAGGGATGAGAAATTGTTTGATAATATTAAATATTTATGTGAATGTTCTTAAATAGTTGTATTTTTTAATACAATAACACAAATATAATTAACTTTAAACATTACTTCTAATAGGAAACTTTTGAACATAGAAGACTAAAAAAAATTTATCACAACAAATTTATCACAACAAATTTATCACAACAAATTTTATAGCTAAGTGCACTAATTTTATAAAAAAACATTTTTTTGTACCTTGACATCATTCTAGTAGCTACTAATAGGGTCTAATTACTAAGGCAAACTTACCAAACAAATTAAAAGCATGGGCTTCCTTCCATATGCATCTGAGAGGCTTCCCACTATTGGACTTGTTAGAAATTGTAAGAAGCTATACATCGATCCGAGTACTCCCCCGAACAAAACTGACGCGAATTGGTCAGGAGCTCCTGTGAATTTCTGGAAACTTTGCACTGCTCTTAATAAAGAAGCGTACAAACTACTTCCTTTGCCTTCTTCTCGGTTATAATAGTCCAGCAACGACGGCAAAAGGGGCAGAATCATCGTAAAAGCCAACAAATCTAAAAGTAATGACACAAATACCAGTGCGATGGTTTTCGTATTCTCTGTCGCACTTTTATTCTCTACAATTTTTCCGTCATTTTTAATCTCGCGGCCTTTATCCACTCCATTTCCAATCCTCTTTCTAACTTCTCCATTTCCACGTTGGTAGTCCTAAAATAATATATTTATGAATAATATAAAACTATAATGTAAGGTACAATAATACAAACGACGATTTTATGCGATTTATAAATGAAACTATACCTACCATTTTTCATATGATACAAAATATAACACTGTTAAAAATCTTCACCGAATAGCAACAAGCCATCGAGCTAAATAACAATTTCGGACTGCGGCAAAGATATAAATTCTCAATAAACTTTCACTTTTCTGAGCAAGTTGTTGACTTGACCAATTGACAATCTTGAATTCTTGACTTGACATTTCACATGTATAATATTATAATCCATATAAGTAAGATTCGTATTATGTTGATGCAACTTGTTCTTATGGATTTACTTTCGAACTTAGTCGACTTATATTTGGCATGAATTGACATTGACAGTTTGACACTATTGATTGACACTTAATGTACAGGATGCCCAGTATATCTTGGCAATTCATGTCATGGCAGCACTGCTTGCAAAGGTAAAAAAACTTTACCGATATCTATTGGAAAGGGGATAGACGAGGGATAGAACCTTTGTAGCATTAGCACCTTGCCACCCTTTTGTTGTTTTTTTATACTTGCGACTAAACGTAAGTGATTATATCGTCACCGGAAAGCCAATACTACTTATGCGCCATTTTTGGCCCAAATGAGTTATATAGTTTATCGTTGGATTGGAATATCCATCATCATCATCTTCCTGCCCTGGTCCCAATATCCAATCTAAGAATATATATAACTCATTTGTATTGGCTTTCCGGTGACGATATGCTCTTTAGTTGCGAAGTACATTGAAACTGGTATAAATTGGCATTGGTAGAGGAAACCGTCGTGTCGTGGGACGTCTGGCAGATGTGAAACATCGAAACTAATTTTATAAAAAAATATAACAGGCCGAATAAAACTGTTAGAATAAAAAGAGTCTATGTTTAAGATATAGAACCTTTTTGTTGTATGCAAATTGATTTTTCTACATTCCGTCAACGTGAAATAAAAACGAATAAAATATAAGTTTAATCTCAGCTGTTATTTAAATCGTTTTATTTTACCAGTGCTTCTATCTGCAAGCTAGTGGGACTTGAGTATGTAACCCCCTACTAACACAAACCGAAGAGACCCACAGAATTACGAACATCTGCCGTCGTGTGTCTACCATCGGAAGCGTCACCACGCAACAGCCGCTCCCACACCCGTACCGCCACATTAGATTTTTCACACAATCATGTTTTACATCAAAAACTTGGGCTTCGTTTCATTTAATATGTCGAAATACAGCTCACAGATTGGGCGTCACATCACATCAGCCAATTCACACCATTTAATTAAACCATTCACATCCTATCCAATCAATACCCTCAAGAGTCATCGGTGGCGTGTTATTCTATGTTCTAATGACTCGACTAAAATACTCTATGATGAGCTGAAAGACCGGTGTTCCAAGCCAATATTATATAGATTATATATTATTAAAAAGAATTGCCGACGCCATTTTGCGAAGACGTATTTTTGCTTTGGCTTGAGTAAGTAAACTCAGAAGTGTAATATTTAATTCTGAAAGTAACAAATAGACAGAATAATATGGGCGAAGACAAAGGTAAGCTATGATTGTAGATATTTCCATAATAGTCGTAAGTTTAATGGTATTACATTGTATTACCTTGCTTACAGACCGCCGACGCAGGTCTCGTTCGAGGGAGAGGCGGCGTTCTAGATCTCGATCTAGAGAACGTCGCGAAAAGCCAGCGAGAAGAAGCAGATCTAGGTCACAGAGCAAAAGGTCCCGTAGACGCAAGCCCTCTCTTTACTGGGATGTCCCGCCACCGGGCTTCGAGCATATTACGCCGCTGCAATACAAAGCCATGCAAGCCGCCGGACAAATACCAGCCAACATCGTCGCAGATACACCACAAGCCGCTGTACCAGTCGTGGGTTCCACGATAACTCGTCAAGCGCGAAGATTGTATGTTGGCAACATACCGTTCGGCGTCACCGAGGAGGAAACTATGGAGTTCTTCAATCAACAGATGCACCTCTCGGGCTTGGCACAAGCCGCAGGCAATCCTGTGTTGGCTTGCCAAATCAATTTGGACAAAAACTTTGCATTCCTTGAATTTAGATCTATAGATGAGACAACACAAGCTATGGCTTTTGATGGTATCAACTTCAAAGGGCAGAGTTTGAAGATTCGACGGCCACACGACTATCAACCCATGCCTGGCACTGAAAACCCAGCCATCAATGTGCCAGGTGAGTTACAATCAGTAGCTGTGATAATTTTCTCTACATTTAAATTTTCCACACATGTGTTGTTTTGTATGAATTTATTTCCCTATATATATTTATTTATAACCTATTTTAAATTACCAGTATACCATCATGTTCCATTTGTTTATTTTGTTCCCTATGAACATTGTTTGTGTTTACATCATTTTTAATATACATGTATTTTACTTCCAGCTGGTGTGATTAGCACAGTAGTTCCAGATTCGCCACACAAAATATTTATTGGCGGTTTGCCCAATTATCTAAATGAGGACCAAGTAAGTTGCTGCTATCTGATAATTAATGTACAATATGTCTGTGACACATTGATTGGCTGCAAATGTTGAATAAGATTATACTGCACTGCATTACTACTTATTAACTGCATTGTATCAAATCAATGTTTCACAGTATTTTCTGATACATTTTTATTTTCATGATTAGACTTTACTGCATTTTAAGAAACCAAACTAAGGCTGATATTTATAAATATTTCAAATTTTATGTAGCATGTTAAACAGATTGTTCAAACTGCCTGTACATTATATGCAGCTTGTGTTTTGTATAAATTTATGTTTATCAGACTTAAAATATTTAAAAAAAAAAGTTTTTACACTATAAGCATTGAACTTTACTTCATTACATGATTACACCATGTATTTATTAATGAATGTTATAAAATTTCAATGAAGGGATATAATATATTTGTCAATTCATACTGATTATACAAAATTATGTTTTGCAGGTCTATACTGTGACTGCCTCTTGTATTCTTACACACAGATTCTTAGGATTTCTCTTGAAGTGAACTAAATCAACACAACCCATCTTTCCTTTTAATTCTTTTGAACACAAATTTTTAGCAATTTAGGTCGATAAAACATGAAGCATTTTTATTGATATTTTCGATATCACTTTGGTGTAACGAAAAAAATAAAAACAAACATACGTAAGTCATTCATAGCAATAATATTGAGCAAGCTATCCATGTATATTGCACACATGACTGTAGATGTTCCCATTAGGAGGTAGTATTAGGTGCCGCAGCCATTTCAGGGCGAGATTCAACAGTTGACAGGGCTACGGTGGAGCCAGCAGTGAGCCGCGTTATGTTTTGGTCCGTTTCAGGTATTTTCACAGGTACCCTAGCGGGGATGAGCGTGCGCTTCACGCTCGATATATTCTGAAACAACTCACTGATATAGTTTGCTTTCTGCCCCTCCCTAGCTTAGATTTGGCACATTCGCGGCCCGCGTGTCACTGTTGTCTCTCATTCTCACCTATACGTCTTGTACTTGAATGAGACGTCGGCACTTCAAGGCAAGTCTCCTCCATTCACATCTGATTCTAACATGCGGCTAGACACAGGTCAGATAACATTCATTTATATATTTGCTGCCTTTTGCTGAGCAAATGTAATGGGAACACTAAAAAATTGTGTGTAATGAATGTACAACTGCATAATAGACCAATTATGTACCTAAATAGTTATTCAGTGTAATGCAAACCTTATAAAAACAACTCATTTTCTGATTGAACATTGTGTGAAACAGGTAAAAGAATTGCTGATGTCATTTGGACAACTTCGAGCTTTCAATTTGGTGAAGGACTCATCAACAGGCTTGAGCAAAGGCTATGCCTTTGCTGAATATGTTGATATTTCAATGACTGATCAGGTAAATAATTATGCATGTAAAGATTACATTCACTAATTTCACGTGAATTAGTAACAATCGAAATTGAACTTTTTTAACAGGCAATAGCAGGCCTAAATGGCATGCAGCTGGGTGACAAGAAACTTATCGTTCAACGAGCCAGTATTGGAGCTAAGAACTCAACTTTAGGTATAAAATGTTTATCAATTCTTAACTTGGTAAAATTTTAAAAAGATGAAAAATACTGATGTTTTATTTTTTTGTAGCAATGACCGGAGCGGCGCCGGTACAACTGCAAGTAGCAGGGCTGACGCTGGCGGGCGCCGGGCCTCCCACAGAAGTGCTGTGTCTACTCAACATGGTCACACCCGACGAACTGCGTGATGAAGAAGAGTATGAAGACATCCTTGAAGATATCAAGTTAGTATTCCGTTTTGAAAACATTAATTTAAATCCAGGTTAAGTATTGCTCCATCTTATACTTACACAAGTATTTTAAAGTGGATTCTTCCTATAAATATGATTAATTTTTCATGTCAATTCCAACTAGAAAAATTAAATAGGTACATATATATTAAATTTATAAAAGGAGACATGGTTACTAATTTAATAAGAATAGATAACAGACTCGTAGATATGTTGACATTTAACTAATGAACTTTACACTTTTTTACAGAGAGGAATGCAACAAATATGGCTGTGTACGCAGTATAGAAATCCCAAGACCAATAGAGGGTGTTGAAGTACCTGGTTGTGGAAAAGTATGCATACAAACATTCAAATTCTATATTATGTTGCTTTTGTTTGACTGATTGTTTATTCAGACCAAAATATTCTTAATGTAACCTAAATAGTAATTGATTTATCTTTGTCCCCAGGTGTTTGTGGAGTTTAACAGTATTGCTGATTGTCAAAAGGCCCAGCAAACCCTCACTGGTCGCAAATTCAGTAATCGTGTCGTCGTTACTTCTTACTTTGACCCTGACAAATATCATCGCAGAGAATTCTAATTTTTAAATTTATCTCGTCAACTAATTTCCTTGTCTAATACAATCTCATAAATGACATGTTCATTTTAGATAATGAATTTCATATAATTATCCATTCAACTCGATTGTATAATTAAAAGATAAAAATAAATTATAATATCTAAACAGATTTTTATTTAAAACAAAGATACAAACAAATGTTTAAGTACAACTTTTATTCATCACTAAAAATGCGTAAAGCAATATAAATAGGTATAAACAGTTTGGTGGTATTTTTGTATTCTAAAAAAAGGTAGTCTGAAAAAAATGTGCTCATGTTATACGTTAATTGATACAGAATTATAGCTCCTGTATAAACAGTAAATTTTGAACATGTAAAAACAGACTCGTTCGGTCGAAATTGTTACTTATCTCTACATAATGGCATTTTCCTGTAAAGCTATAAACAATCTTACAAACAAATTTTTAACATAAACAGCTCAAACGTCCTGCTGTAAAGCCGGTTGGTATGTGTTCAAAGAGCCAGTCTCTGAAGAAAGTACAAGCTTTCTCATGACCACATACAGTGCGCCGCCTATAAGCAGCATGCCGATGCCAGCCATCAAACTAATCGCCCATGCAGGAACAGCGTTACCATCTGAAAATGCAAAATACATTCAAATCACAAAAAAAGTGGTTTTGTTTTTCCAATTTTGGCACGGAACATTTAAAATGTAAGTATAAAACACATCAACCACGCATGAATGCATGTGCATGTAGACCGGTATATTACCTGTTGCAAGCTCTGACAGCAGGCAAATGGTGAGAATGGGAAGGCCGGGGACTGCCAGCAGAGGTACTAGTTTGGAGGGCCGGTTTCACTGGGATCAACCTGTCTAGCATTACCTAGCTTAGTGAATAAGCACAGTACCTACCTAACTCATAATTTTGACAAGCTTATATTCAGCTGTGGAGTGCGGCAGGTGCATCAGCAAAGAATTTTATTTTTCCTTGCACTAATTGTCATATTATGTGACCAAAAAATATCAAATCATACTTACGGTAATAAGTACGCGTCATTACACGCCTTCCTCTAAGAATTTTTCGTCTGGCTTCCGTTTCTTGGGTCAGTGTACTCAAAATAACTGAAAAATACCAATAACAAAGCTTATAAGCATGGTGTAAAAATGGCAAGGTCTAAAAACTTGCGTGCGTGTGGCACATACATTCATTAAGAAATCGGCTCAAAGGCTGGTGTTCGTCAACATTAATTCTCTGATTATTAAACAACAGTTCTATTTATCTAAAACTGAGAAAATTAATGTTGGTGAACATTAGCCTAAATCCATTATCTTCACCGGACAGCCTTTCGTGGTTTTTATAATGTAGGTATATCCACTTTCCAGTGCCGTTTAGGGTGGTGCCAGCGGTTCTGCCGTGGTTGCGGTGCATGCTTTTGCGAATCCCGCTACCCCGGCCGAACGGTCAGGAGGAGGAACACCGTTGGTTTTTAGCCGGTGAGAGTTCGGCAGACCCCCTCGCCTTCCCCGGGCGAGGGACATCCATGAGGATTTACCAAAGTTAAAAAAAAGGGTGGTGCCAGCGGTACGGCAAAGGGCGCAGAACTCTTGATCATTCCTGCGGTAGAGCATATAGAGGCATTTTTTTAATAGAACTCATTTTATGTACGGGAATAGCCTTCCCGAGTGACGTTACCTAAGTACAAACGGTGCTCTCTGGCAGTCAACCTCACTACCAACCTTGCTAATCTTTCTACTAAGCCTTAAGGAACTCTCACGTCGGAGCTCATGCCGACACGACAGAAGAAGTAAGTAATAACGGCACTGCTATCTACTTTACTGCACCATCGACTCCGAAAATCTCATATTCACACAAAGCAAATGATAAAACCGGAAATCCGCGTACGTGAGTCGGCACCGCTAGATTTTTGGGATAGCCTACCAATGGATATCAAGCACGTGGTTGATCTTTATATCATCACTAGGTACATCTTCCAGAGTTCGAATTCTTTTGTCTTTGTTAATACCAATGTAAGGCTGGATGAAGTAGTCTTTGGACATGAACTAGCCAAGGTAGGTAGGTACTTATTTTAAAATTGTAATAGGTACCTTATTCAGGGAAGCAAGACTCAATGTAAACAAATTATATTCCCACTAGCGTTCATTGTAAAGTCGGTAGTACTTGTTTACATAAGTCTTGCTTCCCTTTTTTTTATCGTTGGAAAATCCTCATGGGTGTTCCTCGTCCGGGGAAGGCGAGGGGGTCTGCCGGACTCTTAAAACAAGCTAAAAACCAACGGTGTTCCTCCTCTTGACCGTTCGGCCGGGATCGCGGGATTCGCAAAAGCATGCACCGCAACCAAGTCTTGCTTCCCTGAATACTGAATGGGTATATTTCTATACTGATACCTACCGTACAGATCAGCAGTGGGTAGTACTAGGCAGGGTCGTATTTAAGCACAGGCCACCACATAGGTTTATTTTTTATATTTACTATGGATTTTAATTAATCTGTATGCCATCAATTCGGGAATTTACAAATTTAACCACCCCCCCCCTCATCAATAGCAGTCTTATTTTTTTAACGTGGCCTCAGACTAGGAATTTTCCGGTTTCCTGGGTGCGTTTACATGTGTACACAAATCTCACATGCAAAAACGCCCAAACCAGGAACTGCTATTTGTAGGCCATACAAATATTTGCTCTGTGCGGGAATCGAACCCACGACTTGTAGCTCAGGATCCAATCTCTCAGCCACTGCACCAAACGCGCCGTCCAATCTTCACTATTTTTATAAATCTTGACTTGGCAATCTCTAATAATAATGGAACAGGGAGTTAGTAATCAACAATTAATTTCTTTTTGGTTAGTGATAACGCATGGCTCTAGTAGCAGAATATTTTTGTTAAGTAGGTAAATCATAATAGGTACCTACCTAAATTTTAAGTTCACGCCAATAGAAACAATCTTCCATGATTACCTACGTATACACAACTATTAGTTACATAGGACTCCTATATGTATGAATATGTTTTCGCCTTTGGAAGCCATTTAGATATTGATAACAAAGAACACCAAGCATTGTTTATACTTAACATTGTCCAAATACCTTATTTTTTAGAAATAAATGCACCTACCTAAAATAACAGCAAAGTAGAACCATAGCGATCTGTTTTTCGCCATTTTAAACACTTTATTTTGTAATTAGGCCACTAATAACGAATTAAAACACTTCGCAATACAGCGATACCGATGACACACTAAAACATAGGAGCATAGGTGTGTTCTTTAGCAAGGGGCTCTTATCAGGCTCAGATAAGATAGTGTAATGTGAGTAATGCGTACACACATGCAATCTTGTACTGAAAATCAGATTCAAATACTAAAGTGTGTGAGTCAATTTATAAAGAATACATCAATCGTCACTTCCCGTAAGAAGCATACGGTATATATAACCTGTCATCTAATTAGGATTAGATTATTATGCGAACTTACACAAGTATAAGTAGTAATCTGAATCTGAAAATATGCCAAATATTACTGGTTTAGGATGAGAACCGAAATTATAAATGGTACCTATATGATTATGAGCAGTAGTCTATACCTACTTGGGTACTGCTTACACCTACTATCTATGGGTACTACTGCATTCTGATTCTCTAATGAAACCGTGGCGAGACAGTCGCTGTTGCAGGTGGTGACATTATACAGCAATTCACAATTTGCCTGTCATTAAGTATCAGCAATATCACCTTGCAATAAATGGCAGTTACATTATTAACAATTTTATTGAACACTAATTAAATCTAGCACAAATAAATCTAACTTTAATTCTACATTTATATATTCATTTGTCAGTGAAAATATTCTGGATGTCTGCATCAGCAAGGATTTTAGCTGTTACTGAATCTGGGTTCTTTGCAGTAACTTTAGCTTTGGCTGCTTCCAATTGTCGTTCACTGCCAACTAATGCTGCTGATTTCTCAATTAATTCATCTTCTGGTATTCCCTCAGATTTTAATTTCTGATATTGCTGAATAAGCCTCTTAGTTTGGGTTTCTGATTGACTGATCATACTTATTGCTCCTAAACCATGGCCATTTGAGTGAAACTTCCTGTAAATATAATAATAGTTAGTAATGTCTAAAACTAAGAAAACCATTAGGTATATTAATATTTGGAAATACGAAATAGATAGATACTGAAAATTTTATAATGAAACAAAAGAGTTACTGCAAAGCTTGTAGTTTCATTAATTTATTATTCTTGATATTTCCTGCAGACTGGACTCAAAATATCTATTTGTATTGAGAATTAAACAAGGAGTTCTTTTTTTAAATCAACTTGACATTCCTGATAATGTGACTGGAAATGTCCCATCACATTGAGAAAGTGTCCAATTTTCTGTCATATTGCTATAATATTGGTCAGACACTTGTAACATGATTGTCACTTCAAAACTCTGAAAATAGAGCCATAGTATACATAAATCATTCACTTACGCTCTGATAGTATCTTCAGGATAAAGAATTTGTCTAATAGGTTTTATTTCTGGTTTTGGTTTAGCAAATTTAGGTTCCGCAACTGGTGGGAATGCTCTATACACATCAAACCACAATGGCCTGTCATCTGCCCTCATTGCTCCCTTTGTAAGCAATCCTTCTACTCTGTAAAGTATAAAATTATAGATTTTTCAAATGTCTTCTAAAATAATGATCATGTGTACATATATTTAAGAGATTACTAACAATGTTGATTACACTAGTATTCCTATTAGATTCTCTGAAGGTAAGATATGGTTGTGATAGGGAGTGGGTTCACCACAATAGGCAAAATAGAGGGGTAAGGTACTTAATTATTTTTGGGTAGATAAATAGACAGGTGTTTAAAATAAAAACAGTTGCTTGAATAGCTTTATTATTTAATAAAAAAAGGTTAATTAAATACAATTAGAAATATTATTTTAGAAATCATTTTGCATAGCATGAAAAATTGTTCTGCGCAAGTTTTCCCAACCACTTCTTTTGGTTTCTGAAATTAATTTTTGCTGAAGTTTTTTAATATCGTCTTCCAACTCCTCTGCTAATTTATCGGTTTCAGTTTTATGATCAGATTCCATTTCTTCACATCTAAAAGTAAAGTAAAACAAATTATACCTACAAATGATCATGTAATTTTTTTTAATGAAGTTATTACAAAACAAGAAATATTACTGTTTTTTAAAAGAAGCATGAATATCTTTTAATGTTTTCAGTTTTTGTTTATGAGCTGTGGTAGACTGCTGCATGCATTTTACAACTGCTCCAGTTAAATGTTCCAACTTTTTCTCATTATCTTTCATTGCATTACAATCTGCTTCCAACTGTATCATGACTTCTGATAGATTTTTGAGCAGATTATCACTTCTTTCTTTCCTGTAATATATATTTTTTGGCAATATTTATTAGATAAACTGTATTGTTTATTGTCATTTTATAATTATCAAAATCTAGTTCTCACTTAGATGTTTTGGCTAACATACCTTGTTTCTAGTTGATTACTCATAACATCCAATATTTTCTGCCGTGATTCCTTACAAGCTTCTACATTGACCTCCAACTTCTTTTTCTTAGAATTACTTTGATATTGCCCAATCAATTTGGCAATTCCTTCCTCTTCGGTAATTTCATTTCTTTGTCGTTTTTGTATCTTTTTATTGCTAGGACAATCCTTTAAAAACTGTGATTCGTTAAGCAACTCATTTAAATCCTCTGACAAAAATTTTGTTTTACCTCCTTTTTTAGAAGTCATTATTGAAAAACTGGAGTAAAGTAACCCAAATATAACTTGCAATATAAGTTGCACAATGCTAGAAACGAGAATACATAGGCACAACCGCACTAGGTCGCTTCTGAAAGTTCTGAATTCCGAAGGTTCCCGCTTAATTTTGCCGCGTAAAAATTGTATTCCAATTTCAAACAAACAAAATTCATAGACCTAAAGAAATATCTTTTTAGAAAAAGGAAATAAGGTAGAGGTCCTTACCGTGTGTAAATAGTTCCAATTCTTTCTAATCTGCTACTTGCCATTTTGCTTTATTCTGTCTTATTCTACAATTTAATGGTTTTATTATAGTCATTAATTGCAGTTAAGCTAAAATATTAGATAGGTTAGGAAAATGAAGGGCAGCGGGATTGTTTTTAAAATTGACAATTGATTATTTTGACATTGACACTTGTTGACTTTAGCGGTGGGCGGTCCGAGATCTTCAAGTCGATTATTTCGATTGTCAAAACATCTCGATGGTTCTCGATGATTTTCTCTCGGAATCGATATGAGCCGTCTTGAAGACGGTCACGAGTTACGAATGCAATATCTCGAACTTGCGCCGCTAGTCTTTGGGTCGATGGGTGCGAGTGCGACTCTTGAGGCGACTAGGCCATTACTCGTTGCAGCTGACTTGCGCACAGTCATGTGTTTGCGATTGGCGTACTCAGTATGTAGCTCTTTCATTACGTATTTATTTCTATGATACTTAAGTTGCGAGTGTTATTGCTTAAGTATAAAATGCCTCGGGTTTTAAAAAAAATCTATAGTTTGGGAGTTATTTTGGCCATAAGTACTATCAATCTGCATGACCATCTAACACAGTATATTTAAAGTAATTCATTAGTTTTACTTGTACTTGATGCTATGAGCAGCTAAAAAATGATTTTTATGAAATTGTTTTTTTTTCCTACACCTATACATAATACCCATTTGTGAATCGTGACCGTCTCCCAACGGCCTGAAAACTCGTACATCAGCCCAAAGACTAGCGGCGTAAGTTCGAGATGTTGCATTCGTAACTCGTGACCGTCTTCAAGTCAGCTTAAGTCGACTCCGAGAGAAAATCATCGAGAACCATCGAGATGTTTCGACAATCGACTTGAACATCTCGGACTCGCCCGTGGCTAAGTCTCGCCCGGTCGCTGCGACCGGGCGAGTCAGTCGACTCGAAACAATCGAAAAACATCTCAATTGTTAAAACGGAGACCGAGACAATCGTGGACTCGATTGTAATTTTACAACGATTGCGATTCTTTCGATGTTTAAACATCTCGGACCCTACCTGCCCATAGCTCGTTAACTTTGACAGCAAGCCAATGTTGCCATATTGCCAATCATGAATGAACTCAATCATATTTTGTTTTTGACCCATAATAGAGGAAATATTATTATTACTACCAGAATGATAAAAAGTACTACACGATGAAACTTCACTCACAAACTAATACGGGGAATTTCGGTTCAGTCAAAGAGAATATAATACTAGGCACGGTTTTCTGATTTTTTAATAGTAACTTTTTGGTTTTACTCCGGAGACGCAGCAGTGCGTAGGCATGTTATTAGAGTGCGCGCAAGATAAGTCTGCGCCCGACGGAGGGCGTGCTAAATGTTGCCATGATCGCAAAAATATAAAGTCCTACTTTTCAAGGAAAAGTAGTATATCGTGAGCATTAAAATTGGGCCCCTCTTGCTGTTTATTATATTTTAATTGAGCTAAGTTATGTACGTTTAAATTTACTACCTATCAATTAAATTAATTAGTATGTTTACGTAATTTGCAAAGGAAAAGAACTAAGGTTATAAATGTGCCGTGAGTGAATAAGAATGCAGTATGATTATTATCGTCTGATGAGGTTTATTATAATCTTTATTATTATATTTTCTATTATTCCTAAAATCAGGTAGATCTAGTGTCAAAGTTAATAAAACGGCAACATTACGGCGGAACATGATTAGTTCCGATTTTGGCCGCACGCAGAGTTATCTTGCGCGCACTCTATATCATAATTATCTAAACTGCGGAGTGACATAAGTCAGGCTCATTAATTTGTGAAGCCAGGCACATGTACAAAATACCAAGTTTCTGACCAAGCATTTTGCGAATAAACAACAACTTAATATTTTATAATTATAAATCATGTATTTTCAAAATTAAGTCCCAAAACAACACAACTCATTCAAGGCATTCTTTTCTCAACTTAAATATTTTTTAATTACTTAATATACACTTAGATCTATTTACAAGTTTAGAACCTCAATATTAATTATTGGAAGAATCACTTTTTAAATACTCCAGTTTAAGCCTTTATATTGCACTTGCAAACTTACTCAGCGTCACCAGCTTTTCGAGATTTATTAAAAGGTCGCCAGATGAAATATTATGCATTCTACTAATTAGTAGTTTTTTTTGTGTGCAAGGTGAAGTGATGTAAGTGAGGCTAAAGTCCATGTGAGACTTATACAGTCACGAGAAAATACTGTCTATTTTCCGTGCGTGAGATTCCAGTTTGCTATGACTGTGACCGGTGCTTCCTGAAACATCGCTTATCCGCTTGTCTGGTCAGAATGTCGGACACAAAATTTCTGTGCGTGAACACTCGAAGTATGTCCTCACGAGCTTCCTGGATACCCTCGCACACGATTTTACTTCTTTGTATGTTACCCTGTAATGAAAAAGAGTTTAGAGGTCATCAAGTAATGATCGCGTGAAAATTGTAAATAAAATAGGCTTGCTACGGGGCGGTAAACATAGCTGAGCCCACCTGATATCGTGATTCGTAGAAGGTGGAGATCTACAGGTATATTGATGATATGGTATTGCAATTATGTCAAAAGCCCATATGCAGTGGTGCTCAGAAACAGCTAATTTTAAACGTACCTTGAGTAATTCAAGCAAAGTGTGTGAATGTGGTTGCAGGGCTGTGAGCGCGCGTCCAGAAGCCGTCTCTAGTGCTCGCAAAAGAACCGCCAGCTGCTCCCCGACGTCAGACTCTAAAGACATCTAGACAAAAAAAAAACCCAAGATAAGATTGTTTATTTGAAAAAACCGGCTAAGTGCTTGTCAGACCAAGCACAGTCTAATGTCCCGATGACAGTACGGTTAGAACATAAATTAGTCGATAATGCGTAAACAATTAAGATTAAAACACAAATATATATTTTAAAATAAAAAGTTATTTTTGCAGTTGATTTAAGACATTTTTTTATGGAGTTTCTATAAACTTTTTACAGATCCAATTACATGTCATAAATTGGGCGACTACTACTCGTAAACTAGTAGAGCCTACTGAACTGTAGTAGTTTTCCTTTTAATTTCTTTATATTAACTACTAGTGTGAATACTTTTCAGATATTCAGAAGTCGTGGTTTAGCTGGTAAGAAGTGGGGTAACAGCTCTAATAAAAATTACCATTGTGTAACTTTGTAGGCGTTATAAATATGAATAATCTTGCCAAATTTCATTTTAAGCACTAACAGTCTGCGAGTATAATGACTGTGACATACAGACAGACAGACAAACAGACTTGGCCAAACTATGGGTTCCATAGTTTGACTACGGAACCCTAAAAATGATTTTCGAGTTTGTTTAGTAGCTTTGAATTATTCAGAATAATTCATGTATGTATGATTCGATTTTATAATCGCTACTGCTGACACGTTATTTATTATAAAATAAGTCCTAGAATCTAAATAAACCACGACAAAAATATCTTCTTACCAAGTCATCCATCTGTGCAGTGAGATGATGCACCTTCCAGCCCTCAGCACTAGTGAGGACATGTTTCTGGCTGGCAATAGCGACGATGTCACGCGTCCGCGGTTCCCTCCGCCGCACGTCCGACGGACGAGTGAAATGCAACGCCGTGCTACGCCAACCGCATACGTAACTTGAACTTAGGAGTGGGCCTGTTTAGTAAAAGGTATTTATTGTTACTTTCTTTAAGCGCATTTACACGTCTGTCAGAATTTAGTAAAGTGTGGTTTATTGGTTAGTGAAATTTAGTAACCACGAACACTTACACCATTCGAGTCACAAAATTTTAATAATCAAAGCCTTGCACTCTACTGAAAATCGCAGACGTGTCGAGCTTTATGCACTTGCACACACGGCCTGTCTACACGGAAATTTGCATTGATTATTCACTGACTGAATTAGAGTTCCCTATTAGATTATATGAAAGTGTGTATACTATGATGAACATTCGCACGTACGTGTTTTATAACATACCAAAAGTAATGCTATTACAAGAAACAACGCAAATTTTCGTCTCTGCGTACAAAATGCCCTTAAAGTACATATTTGTAGTATATTTAATGTTTATATGTGTATATATGATATAAAAACTTTATTGTATTTCCATATTTATAGTTAGCTCGTCTCTCTTCTGGCTACCACCGTATCTTGCTCGGAGAAACAGTAAAGCCCGTTTGCTGACACCAAATTGTATTTTCAAATCGAAAAAATATCTAACCCTTTACGTTCGCAGGATCAGCCTTCCTTATCCTTTTCTTCCACTTTGGTTTATCTTCCACATCTGCATCGGAAACGTTGTTTTTCAAAACTCAATGTTGAATAAAACGCATAGGAACAGTTTCACATGTCCATTAATATTTTGAGATTAGATTAGCAGTTACAGTAATTTTGGCGAGAGCTGAGCTTGCGTTTGTGTTTTAATATGTTTGGTATTGTACGAAGGTGCTCGGCCCTCGCCAGAACTACTGTAATGTACTAAGATATACTCACGCTTAGGCGGAGGGTTGAATGTGACAGGAGGAGGTGTGGGCGGCGGCTCTTCTCCTTGGTATTCGCACTGTCTCACTTCGTTACTTAATCTATAAGTTACACAAGAATAAGTTAGGTTTATCCGTAAGTCATATAAATGTGTATCATCAACGGAATGGAGAACTTTCTCTTCAACAGATGGACTACTTATGTAAGAAAAGCAACTTAAGTAAAAGCGAAAAGCGTGTTATCTGTTATCTCTATTTTCAATGGGAGTAACCGAGAACAATCAAACCTCGCTAGTAAGAAAGATTCCTTCGCCTGGCGTTCATCAAGGGCAATGCAGTCGTCACGCATGAACAACATAGTGCCTATATAGGTTCTTTACAACGTTATGTTTAAGTTCTTCCACAAGCCTATAGATGTCATTCGATTAAATAAATAAACGAATGTACAGTCATAGCATGGAATAACAAAATATGAGGAGGTAAACCTGAATGCAACATACATCTGTTTCCTGGGCTTCTTGCGCGGGCTAAGGTCGGGGTCGGGGCGCGGCGGCTCGGGCTCGTCGTCGGGCGCGGGCGACGACGACGCGCTCATGGTGGTGGAGCCGCCCGAGCCCGCGCCGCCCGCGCCGCACGCGCCCACCGGCACGTCCTCCCAGCCCGAGCCCGGCCGCAGGTAGCTCGACGACTTGCTCGGAGATCTACTATCAGTAACTAGTTAAAGCAGACATGTTACAGATGCGGATGACGTTTAAGAACGTAGTAGACAAATGCTTTACACTATTTATTTTCTATTGATGCAACAATTTTCAACACAAAATATTACCCCTTTTAAAAATAAAGCTTGTAATTTTTTTTTTATTATTTAATCGAACCTTACCCATCAAGGTCCCTCTTTCTAAGTATGGACGGTCTCGGCAAGACCTGCTGAGTTGGAACGGAGGCTGCGGGCACGCGAGTTTCCGGCGACGCCGAAACAGCGTTTACAACGGTTACTACGGAGAAGAATAATAGGTAAAATTACGACGAAGTCAATCGATACGTGCCGCGACGCCATATCGATTGGTTAGAATGTTATCACGGAAATGTCAGCAAGTAGCAATAGACTCTAAGCGCTGATTAGGGAACGTACCCATACTACGTGATCCGTTCAAGGGGGGGGGAGAGGGTTTTCAAAATACCACGCTTGGTCACAGGAGCGATGGGGGGCTTAGGTTTTTCGTCACGTAGTCAATATACTCTAGGGAAATCTCGCGCATTTTCGAGCTATATTCAAATATGGCGCGCAGCGTTTAGCTCTTTTTAACAGACTTCCAAAAAGGAGGAGGTTACCATGTTCGTCTGTATGTATGTTTTTTTTTTTTTGTGTATGTTCATCGATATTTTCGCCAATTGTGAACCGATTTTAATTATTCTTTTTTTAATAGATAGGGTATACTTCGAAGTTGGTTCCATTTAAATTTAGTGAAGATCTGATGAAGAACTTCGGAGATAGACAATGGAACTCCTCAATGACGAACAGTACGCATATTGTGATGATGTGATTATGTTACGAGCAGCGTCTTTAGTAGGTCCAACCAAGTTTTAATTAAGGCCACTAAAATGAAAAAAAAAACTTTTTTACAAAAAAATTGAACCGACTTCAAAAAATAATAAAATAATTACCATATAAAATTAATAGTTTCACAAGTCGGTGCCTTCGATTTGGTTCAGCGTGGATTAGCACCGACTTCTGAAACCGTTAATTTTATATGGTAATTATTTTAATCTTTTTTGAAGTCGGTTTAATTTTTTTGTAAAAAAGTTTTTTTTTAACTCGCAACATTGACAAACATTGAGCCAAATAATTTTCTTTTTGCAAACCTTTTTATTTAAAATCATATTTATGAATTACTACGTGAAAACTAGAGGGGAGGGGGGTATTGACATATACTACGGGTGGTCAACGAGGGGGGGGGGGGAAATGTTGTAAAAAATGGGTCACGTAGTATGGGTACGTTCCCTTATCTCATGTGCTGGCTGCTACGAAGTCGGGTTTTTCGTGGCGAGTTGAGTAGGTTATGCAATAAAATTCTTCGGCACTTCCTAGCGAGGACAATAATTTGGCAACCGGATCGTGTTGCTTTTGAAACTGCAAAGTTTGTCATGGCTATAAATACAGCTGACATTAACACAGCGACGGCTAACGTGCGTGGGGTGCGCGGGCGGCGGTTGTGTAGTACAGCCTGTGTCGGACAGTACAACTAACCTTGAGCCTGCGGCGGCTGGGCCTGCGGCTGGTGCAGGTAGGGCGCGAGCGCGCGGGGCAGCGCCTGGTGCTGCGTGTGAGGCACGTGCGGCGCGTGCGTGGGGTGCGCGGGCGGCGGTTGTGTAGTACAGCCTGTGTCGGACAGTACAACTAACCTTGAGCCTGCGGCGGCTGGGCCTGCGGCTGGTGCAGGTAGGGCGCGAGCGCGCGGGGCAGCGCCTGGTGCTGCGTGTGAGGCACGTGCGGCGCGTGCGTGGGGTGCGCGGGCGGCGGTTGTGTAGTACAGCCTGTGTCGGACAGTACAACTAACCTTGAGCCTGCGGCGGCTGGGCCTGCGGCTGGTGCAGGTAGGGCGCGAGCGCGCGGGGCAGCGCCTGGTGCTGCGTGTGAGGCACGTGCGGCGCGTGCGTGGGGTGCGCGGGCGGCGGTTGTGTAGTACAGCCTGTGTCGGACAGTACAACTAACCTTGAGCCTGCGGCGGCTGGGCCTGCGGCTGGTGCAGGTAGGGCGCGAGCGCGCGGGGCAGCGCCTGGTGCTGCGTGTGAGGCACGTGCGGCGCGTGCGTGGGGTGCGCGGGCGGCGGTTGTGTAGTACAGCCTGTGTCGGACAGTACAACTAACCTTGAGCCTGCGGCGGCTGGGCCTGCGGCTGGTGCAGGTAGGGCGCGAGCGCGCGGGGCAGCGCCTGGTGCTGCGTGTGAGGCACGTGCGGCGCGTGCGTGGGGTGCGCGGGCGGCGGTTGTGTAGTACAGCCTGTGTCGGACAGTACAACTAACCTTGAGCCTGCGGCGGCTGGGCCTGCGGCTGGTGCAGGTAGGGCGCGAGCGCGCGGGGCAGCGCCTGGTGCTGCGTGTGAGGCACGTGCGGCGCGTGCGTGGGGTGCGCGGGCGGCGGTTGTGTAGTACAGCCTGTGTCGGACAGTACAACTAACCTTGAGCCTGCGGCGGCTGGGCCTGCGGCTGGTGCAGGTAGGGCGCGAGCGCGCGGGGCAGCGCCTGGTGCTGCGTGTGAGGCACGTGCGGCGCGTGCGTGGGGTGCGCGGGCGGCGGTTGTGTAGTACAGCCTGTGTCGGACAGTACAACTAACCTTGAGCCTGCGGCGGCTGGGCCTGCGGCTGGTGCAGGTAGGGCGCGAGCGCGCGGGGCAGCGCCTGGTGCTGCGTGTGAGGCACGTGCGGCGCGTGCGTGGGGTGCGCGGGCGGCGGTTGTGTAGTACAGCCTGTGTCGGACAGTACAACTAACCTTGAGCCTGCGGCGGCTGGGCCTGCGGCTGGTGCAGGTAGGGCGCGAGCGCGCGGGGCAGCGCCTGGTGCTGCGTGTGAGGCACGTGCGGCGCGTGCGTGGGGTGCGCGGGCGGCGGTTGTGTAGTACAGCCTGTGTCGGACAGTACAACTAACCTTGAGCCTGCGGCGGCTGGGCCTGCGGCTGGTGCAGGTAGGGCGCGAGCGCGCGGGGCAGCGCCTGGTGCTGCGTGTGAGGCACGTGCGGCGCGTGCGTGGGGTGCGCGGGCGGCGGTTGTGTAGTACAGCCTGTGTCGGACAGTACAACTAACCTTGAGCCTGCGGCGGCTGGGCCTGCGGCTGGTGCAGGTAGGGCGCGAGCGCGCGGGGCAGCGCCTGGTGCTGCGTGTGAGGCACGTGCGGCGCGTGCGTGGGGTGCGCGGGCGGCGGTTGTGTAGTACAGCCTGTGTCGGACAGTACAACTAACCTTGAGCCTGCGGCGGCTGGGCCTGCGGCTGGTGCAGGTAGGGCGCGAGCGCGCGGGGCAGCGCCTGGTGCTGCGTGTGAGGCACGTGCGGCGCGTGCGTGGGGTGCGCGGGCGGCGGTTGTGTAGTACAGCCTGTGTCGGACAGTACAACTAACCTTGAGCCTGCGGCGGCTGGGCCTGCGGCTGGTGCAGGTAGGGCGCGAGCGCGCGGGGCAGCGCCTGGTGCTGCGTGTGAGGCACGTGCGGCGCGTGCGTGGGGTGCGCGGGCGGCGGTTGTGTAGTACAGCCTGTGTCGGACAGTACAACTAACCTTGAGCCTGCGGCGGCTGGGCCTGCGGCTGGTGCAGGTAGGGCGCGAGCGCGCGGGGCAGCGCCTGGTGCTGCGTGTGAGGCACGTGCGGCGCGTGCGTGGGGTGCGCGGGCGGCGGTTGTGTAGTACAGCCTGTGTCGGACAGTACAACTAACCTTGAGCCTGCGGCGGCTGGGCCTGCGGCTGGTGCAGGTAGGGCGCGAGCGCGCGGGGCAGCGCCTGGTGCTGCGTGTGAGGCACGTGCGGCGCGTGCGTGGGGTGCGCGGGTGGCGGGTGAGCGTGCGGCGTGTGTGTGCCACGTGGCACTTCGTAGTAAAGCTGCGTCGGCGCACTGTTGCCCACTACACCGCGAACGCCCACACTTGCTACGCCCACCACCTGAGAAGTGAATATATTGGTTCAATAGCAGCAGGCACATGAGTTGAACTGGCAAGCTGCTCAGACAAAGCTACCATTGTGCAGGAGATCATGTGAGAGATATGGAACTAGATCAAATGAAAGAAATTATAAAAAATAAGTAACTGAACATTTATTTTTGTTGCAACTGTTTAGTGCCGATATTTTTATCGTCAGATAGCTTTTATTTGAGGTATAAATATTATAGAATATCTGTCAAATTGTCAAATTTATTCCTCAAATAAAAGTTATCTGACAACCCAAAAATATTTGTTTACAATCATAATCTACATCGAAAATCACAGCATAATTTGACATGTTGTATGATTTTATTTGAATATATCGACCAACCTTAGCAGGTTGGTAGTTTCTCTGCAGGAGTGGTAATGGTCTTGGTGCGGTCGCGGCCGGCGTCGGCGTAAGGGCACGGGGGGTTGCGCCTCGCCCGGCACCCGATATCACCCCGCTCGCTGCAATCATGACAATGTTTTTGCATGCATACTCACTTAGTGCTTAGGCAATTGGGAGCGTGCATAGGGCCTGGTGACGTCACAAAATCAATCACGGCGCATGATGTGGCAGAAATGATATTCTTGAGTGGACAGCTTTTGTACAGTAAATTTTCCATACATTGTGAGTGTACCTTGAATATAGATTATTACTATTTTCGAAATGGAACACAATACTTGTTGTGAGATAGTTGTTCCAGGTGTTTGTGCATATGAAGATTTGTGTCTGTAAACATACCCACAATACAGGAGATATCTTGGTCTGGCCAAGTTAAAAACAAAAACACCATTGAGAATATGACCACTGAAATGGATGGGAAGTCAGTATTCCCACACAGTTTACGCAACTGTTGGCAATGTTACCAAAAGAAAGTGTAATTTTGCCAAAGGTCTCCTTAGTTTTAGTGGAGTGTCATAGTTCCCAAGATCTTGTAATAGCATATTGTTATATAAAAGAACCTGGTTCAAGCTGGCATGATTGTATCAATATTACCTACAATCTTCAACAGAAGCGAAACAAAAACGATTTAATGGACGTATATGTATCGTAGAAGCAAAATAGTTTAACAAATGCACATAAATAATTTGACAATAATATTTTTTTTGTTTGTTTTATCATTTTCATACTGCTAAATTTTTATAGGTCCCACCGTAGTTACGCTGGTGGCACTACTGTCCCACACACTCCCATTACCACAGTAATTTCTCAAAGAATTTTAACAGTACTCACTACTCTCGCAAAGACAGAAATATTGTATTTAGATTCAAAGACATTTGTAAAGTATTAAATCAGGGATTGATCTACTTTGGAAAATCATCAAGCACATATATGTAGCTAGGGTACTTACAGGTGAGTACAGGTGTAGAAGGCAGGGTAACAATGGTGGAGTGTGTTGGCTGTGTTGGCTGTGCGGGCAGGGCAGCGGGCGTGGGCGGGCGGGCGCCGCGCTGCCCATACACTAACGTGCTGCGGGGACCGCGCGTAGCTCCCGACCAAGCACCACCTGACAACCAAATACTTGCTATGGAAAATAAATCTTAGTAGGTCATATATACAGTGGTGGCCATATAATTAGAAACAAGCATTACTGCACATATTGCTATGGTAAAATCTTGCTATAATTTTTATCAGTCTATCATCAAGATAACTTTTAACTACGTCATTATGTAGGCCCATCAATAGTATTTAATACATGAGCACAAATTGAGGGAAGCAACAGACTTCTAATAAAACTTTGTAACCAGGGGCTCATTTGAAACTAACTGAGAGTTGGAAAAATAATTAGAATCAACAACCATATTCTTAAAAATTCAAAGTTGAAAATAATTTTGTTCTTGAATATTGGTGAATGCTTATTTCTGCATATATTATTAATCATCTCCATATTTTCAAAAGTTATTTTAATGAATTAATATACTCCAAAAATAAAATAATGGAAACTTGTGATCCATTTATACCCATAAAAACTTATGGATCTATAAAACGTAACTATTCTTTGAATAAAAACGACGACGCGACATGTTCTATCACTGCAAATTACTCTGCAGTGCCAATGACGTTGCATGACAGCCTGAATCTCAGAAAATTATAGCATGTAAGGATTGCAAGATTGTTCAATTAACAAAAGCAAACCCTTTTCAGGGCCATTCTTATAATGAAATATTCAAGCTACTGACACATGTGTCTTTAGTTTAGAGCTTTACTTCATCCAGTGTTTTCTTTTATTGAAATCCATCTAGAATGTCTCACAATTTTTTTAGAGACTTCCTTATTTTCTCGATGTCTGCCGTGCAGTACGAATCGTTTCTAATTATATAGCCACCACTGTATATATTATTTTAGCTAAATAAACACCATCCTTTCGTTGTGTACAACCAGCTTTTCTAAGCAAGCAGTTTCTTTAAGCTTTTCTAGAATACTGATAAATGAATGGGGCATTACAAGGCATTGAATCAAGAAACTGGTTTTTCAGTAAATATGTAAAGAATTTTGATTATGACAGTAATAAAATTATGTACCTGGCGCACCTGCTGCCTGAGTGTTAGAGGCAGGGGTAACGGGACGAACAGCGAGCGAGGCGCCGGCGGCTAGGCCGCGCGGCACGTGACTGGTGACACCAACACCCATGCCTTTACTCACGAGTACCCCACTCGTACTGCTCACATTCACACTCGACAGCACAGCTGTAGAATATCTCATATTATATTTTTACTCTACTCAAACTCTTAACATTTCAGAACTTATTTTTCCTACTGTGATTTTCATACTTAAGATAAAGAAAAAGAAAACAAATGTAGTTAAGTGGTATTCTGATTTTGAATTTATTAATTATAGGTATTCCAATTTTTGTGTTTATGTCTATATTATTTAGAAGTTCGAAAAATAATTAAGAATAATGTTTAAATAAAAACAAGTTTTTACCTGGCCTTGTATTATGGTGAGGTAATGGAGGTAGCACTCTCACTGTAGGTGGTAGTGTTCGCACAGATGAATTAACTACTAGGTTGCCAGCACCACTAACAAGCTGGCCTCCAACATTTAGCACTTGGGTGCCACTCACAGAAGAGGTCACATTGGCCTGCACATTTGTTGACCCTACATTATTTGCACTAGACACTTGTGCAGATAACTGGGTTCCTTGACTTATAATCTGTGTGCCAGGACTTATTATAGGCCCACTGGGTGTTATCAACTGTGACTGGGACATAATCTGTGAATTCTGACCAATAAGCTGTGACCCTTGGCTGACAATCTGAGCTCCTTGCAAGATTGGTGATCCGCTTAATATCATCTGAGGCTGAAAGTTTTAAAACGTGACTAAAGGATATTGTTATTTAAAATTACTTTATTTTAATGAAATGAAAACTGTGGAGCTGCATAGCTATCATAACATGGAATCTAAAAATATTCCAACCAAATTGTGAGATATATGTATACATAACTGCATTTCTTTTACTTTCATTTATGAAATAACGTTAAATTGTGAATGCTGTTGTAATGAAAATTTAATATTTGCAAAGACATACCTGAGCAGTGACATTTGAAGATATAATTTGTGCAAGCCCTGGACGCATCAAGCCAGATCCGGGGCTAGCGTGGGCTATTATTTGACTTGAACCTGTTGTTTTTGGTTGACCCGAAATCAAATGAGCCATTTTCATCTCTGAATTTGTTACACTTTTAACTATAGTAATCTTTTGAGGCGCTAAATCTATTGGATGCATTTTGCTAGTAAGTGATCTATCATTATCCAAATTGGTACTCATTGTTACACTTGACTATTTCAGATGTACATTATTCTATCATTGGACAATTGCTAACGAAATCTGCCAAACACTCCTAAACACCAAAGCAAAATGTGCATCAAAAACTTTAAAAACCCGAAAATATTGGCGATAATTATTGGCTCTCACGAATGACAAACAACAGTATATAAAAAGTACTCTATGGTAGATAGACGAATACGAATGACAACGAAAGACGAAACCTGTTTTTTTTTAAACTCTAATTCAGATCATAGACCAGATTTATATACTTTGGATCATAGACTAAGTATTTTTGGACGGCATGTCAGTGGTAACGGTGGTAGAGTGCGCGCAAGATAACTCTGCGCGCGGCCAAAATCGGAACTAATCATGTTCCACCATAATGTTGCCGTTTTATTAACTTTCTCACTACATCTACCTGATTTTAGGAATAAAAGAAAATATAATAATAAAGATTATAATAGACCTCATCAGCCGATAATAATCATACTGCATTCTTATTCACTCACGGCACATTTATAACCTTAGTTCTTTTCCTTTGCAAATTACGTAAAAATGCGAATTAATTTAATTGATAGGTAGTAAATTTAAACGTATATAACTTAGCTCAATTAAAATATAATATACAGCAAGAGGGCTGCCCAATTTTAATGCTCACGATATACTACTTTTCCTTGAAAAGTAGGACTTTTGCGATCATGGCAACATTTAGCACGCCCTCCGTCGCGCGCAGAGTTAACTTGCGCGCACTTCTAGTTAACAATTACGAAAGCCGACCATAAAGCTATAAAATAAGGCCGCTGTCAATGGTGTCGATTCTGTTGCGCACTTTGACAGGACTAAACTAAGGGTGTTTGTCTCTTTCTGTTTCAATAGAAAAAGAAAGTGACAGTTGCGTATAGTCCAGTTTAGTACTGTCAAAATGTGCTACAATGTGTGTGTGGGTATTAATCCTGATGCTCTAAAAACATCTATTATAAAGCCATTATTTAAGAAAGACAATAGAGACCTGATGCAATCATATCGTCCTATTGCATTAATTCCAATCATTTCTAAAATATTTGAAAAATACATATACCGGTTAATATATAATTATGTTGAAGAAAATCACATTTTATGTGAGGAGCAGAAGGGTTTTAGACAACACATGACAATAAATATGGCCGTATACGATTTTTTAACAATATCACAAAAAACGTAGACAAACGAACCCCTGTATGTGGCATATTCTGCGATATGACACAGGCTTTCGACTATGTGCATTTTCCTACTCTTTTGAATAAACTCGAAGCTTACGGCATTAGAGACAATATATTAAAATTAGTTCAATCTTATTTAACTAAAAGAAAACAGATTACAGAAATTAGGAAATTAACTTAACAAATAAACGAGAAGAAATTTATCGATGATCAGAACGAGAAGTAACATTTGGTGTGCCGCAGGGTAGCTTATTGGGCCCTCTTTTATTTATTTTATATATAAACGATCTACCTAAATGCATACAACATCCGCTAACACTATTTGCTGATGATAGCACCGTGACTATTCTCTGTAAAAACCTAGAAACATATGAGAATGATATTAATAAAACTTTAGCTTTAATCGTAAAATGGTTAGATGATAACAATTCAAAAATTAATTTAAACAAAACCAATATAATTTATTTTAATCAACGAAACCCTTTGAAAAGTCAATTTAATATACATCATGAAAACAATATTATACAAGAAGTTGAAAACACTAAATTCTTAGGACTCCAAATAGACAAGAAGTTAAACTGGAAAACGCATCTAGATAATTTAAACAGGAAAATTTGTAAATCGGCATTTGCTTTAAGTTCCCGATCAGCGGTAATATCTACCGACGCACTCCTCACTGCCTATTATGGCATAGCAGAATCCCTTTTACGATATGGTCTAATATTTTGGGGCAATTCAACTGAGAAAGAAACAGTATTCAAGTCCCAAAAAAGATGCATACGGTCAATGTTTAAACTAAAGTCTACCGATAGTTGTGTACCATATTTTAAACAGTTTAAAATATTAACTCTACCATGCCTTTATATTCTAGAAGTAGCTGTATTTGTAAAGTCTAATCCAAATCGTTTTACACGTCTCGCAGACGTATTTCCTCGAAATAGACGTGATGATAGCAAACTATGTCTGCAAACCGCAAAAACAGCACTTATGCGCAAAAGTGTCTTCTGCATGGCTCCATTCATATATAATAAGTTACCTAAATCTTGGAAGGCATTAAGTATTCCGTTATTTTAAAAAAAAGCTAAGTTCTTTTTTAGTGAATAAAGCCTATTATAATATTTCAGAATTTACTGCAGAAAAAGAAAATGCATTTGTTTGATTACTTTGATTATTTTGGAATGTAAATATGCCTATAATTAATTTAAGTCTGTTTTGTTATTGGTCTTGTACCTTTCGCATGCCTAATGGTAAAATGTGGCTGAACTCAAATAATTGTAATTTGACATCATGTACTGTACCCATATTTGCGAAATAAATTATCTTATCTTACAGAATCGGCATCAATGTCTCAGATTAATAACAAGCAAATGGCGCCGATTCTCTTGTTCACCAACTAAACTAAAATGAAAGAATTGCTATCTTTTACTAACACACGACGCGAGAAAAGGACGGTGATAGGTCAGCACTAAGTTATAGATGTCAAACTAGTTTACGACTTGAACTTCACCGTGTCTTTAGTCGACACGTTCCGACGTGTCGTATGTAAGGGTCGTAGCTTGTGGCGTTCTATAGTTTCTGCCTACCCCCATGGGAAAAAGGCGTGAGTTTATGTATGTATGTATTTTAGTTCAACTAAATTTGACAGCTCTTATTTATGTCCGTCTCTTTTTTATTTTATAAGAGTGAAAAAGATGGCAATAGCCTAAATTAAAGTTTAGATTGTGCATAACATAATCAGCACCAATATCAGTCAAACCGTTTGGTTCCACTGTTTACAGTGTTACCATTGAGCAGTCGACTGTACCGAGTGTGTACCCGACAGTAACTTCCGCTAACCACTTTAACAGTTATAGTTGTAGTACAACATATGTGTTCTGTGAGTACAACGCGGTGGAACCGGCCTAGGAATTTGTTCCTAAGTATCGACTAAACCAACTCTTGGGTCTACCTTCCGATCGTATAAATGCTCCTTAGCCCATGGATGTCCCAACTAGATGCCGCTGTCAAATAAAATAAGCAAGAAACAAAAAGTTGTTTGTTTTGTTTATGGTGCGCCATGGCGGATCGAGTTGGTGACGGTGATTTTTTGGACGAAAATATACAGAAATTTAACAATGAAAGGCGGAGCAGTAAACAGTGGGTTAAACTTAATGTTGGTGGAACATATTTCCTGACTACTAAAACAACGTTATCTAGAGATCCTAATTCATTTTTGTATCGATTAGTTCAAGAGGACAGCGATTTGATTTCAGACAGGGTTTGTAGAATTACTTATTGTCTTTTTGTATGTAAATGAGTTTTATTTGTCACACCTATAATGTACGTTTGCTTCCAGGATGAAACTGGCGCTTATTTAATAGATAGAGATCCCACGTATTTTTCACCAGTTCTCAATTATCTTCGTCACGGTAAACTGGTTATTAACAATGACATCGCCGAAGAGGGTGTGTTGGAAGAAGCTGAGTTTTATAATATAACTGAACTTATAAGATTAGTTAAGGAAAGAATATGCTTAAGAGAAAGGAGGCCCTTAAAAGATTCTAAAAAGCATGTATATAGAGTGCTACAGTTTCATGAAGAAGAGTTGACACAAATGGTATCCACTATGTCAGATGGTTGGAAATTTGAACAGCTGATAAACATTGGCTCCCAGTATAATTATGGGAATGATGAACATGCAGAGTTCCTTTGTGTTGTCAGTCGAGAATGTGGCAGTTCCCTCAATAGCAACGACATAGAACCTACAGACCGTGCAAAGGTGCTTCAACAAAAAGGCTCACGGATGTGAGCTATCCACCATATGATTTAATATTTTTTTGAGACTGTCAGCTCTGTGTGAGAAATGTGTACATATTTTTAGAGTGGAAACAGTCAGTATAACTTCTTTTTCTTTCTATATTTTTAATGTAAAAATTGTCTTATAGTCGTACAATAACATTTGTATTAGTCAATTGAGTGGTAACTGTAACTTTGGTCTTCTACTTCAATACATTATAAATATTAGACAAATACTCAATTTGATGTAAAGTGTGAAATTTAAATAGATTTAGAAAATGTTAACTTACAACTGGGTGCACCAAAATTAGTAACAAGAATTATTGTAAATAATGGTTGTTGCAATTACTCATAGATTCATCACATTTAGAATACTGCCAAGAGCAATTTTCTTCATAAATATATATTAGAGTTATAGGAATGTATAAATTTTGGTGCAGTCAAATGTATGTTATTCAAAAAAGCATTTTAGACTTGATCCTCAAGTCATAAATAGCAAATTGAATGCTGTTTTAATCATCCCTGGTTTATGATGGCAGAAGCTGATTTGTATGTGGATGGTTTAACATTGAATGAGTTTTTAAAAGGCTTATATGATCCTTTTATATTTTCAAATAGTCCAACAGGCCATCAAGACCTCATTTTGTAAATATAAATTGTTGTTATTCTTTGGATCAGTAATTAATTCCAGATATTATGCTCATTTACCAAATGTAATATTAGAAACTTACAATTCCAATGCAGTTGTTTTATTTTTCAAAAATACTCAAGTTGTTGTAGATAAATAAAGATGCATGTTGGTGATACCTTTATTTTACTGAATACAATTGACTGAAAACGTAATATGATTTGACACGCCTTCACTTATAATTATTATTAGTATCTAAGTTAATTTCATAACTACACAATATATAAATCTATAACACGTCGTTTTAAAAAAATAAACATTAGCACTATTTAAGAACATTAAATTATACAGCTTATTATAAAATATTGCATTTAACTGCATTAAATACAAGTTAACAAGAGAATCTATTATTAGATACTCTTTTGTATAGATAAGTGTTATTATCAAAATACAGAAATTTTCACACGCTTTGTAAGGCAATGGGGGTTTTCTAGTTGTCTATTAATATCATGAAAAACTTCAAATTGGTTGAAACAATTATAAACTAGCACCAATCTGCCATATACGTAAAGTCATGGAACAACTTGTGATCTGTAGCAGAGAGCGGGCGTGGTTCTTTGGGTGGCGTCAGCACCG
Source organism: Amphipyra berbera (assembly GCA_910594945.2). Taxonomy (NCBI): domain Eukaryota; kingdom Metazoa; phylum Arthropoda; class Insecta; order Lepidoptera; family Noctuidae; genus Amphipyra; species Amphipyra berbera. The sequence continues at coordinate 14,348,254 of OU343125.1, forward strand.
CTGCCTCAGATGTGAATTCACTGTCAAAGTTGCTGACATCTTCTAAATTATTTATTGTTGGCACAAATGGTGGCTTTACTTTACGTAGGAGTAATTGCTCCCAATTAACATTACGGAAGAAAGCCTGTTTCTTCACATCTTCGGCGTCCCTTTCCGAAGATCCTAAGCGTCTTTCGGGATTTTTTCTTAGCAAGCGACGCATGAGTGCGATGGCTTCTAAAGACAGGGTCCTAGGATAACGAACTTCATCGTTAACAATGGAATCAAAGACTTCACCCTCATCCTCCCCAGGAAAAGGCGATTCGCCAACTAACATTTCAAATATTAGGACGCCGAGACCCCACCAATCTACAGCCCGAGTATATGAAGTTTCAGTTAAAACTTCTGGGGCAAGAAATTCAGGAGTGCCACAAAATGTACCAGTACGGTCTCCCCATCCCATGCCTTCTTTACAAAGACCAAAATCAGCTATCTTAACATAACCCTCAGTATCTAAAAGTAAGTTGTCTAACTTTAAATCTCTATATATAATGTTATTTTCATGTAAATACTGTAAGCCTAATACTACACAAGCTGCATAAAAAACTGCCCTTGGTTCGGTGAACACATCAGCATGTATGTGCATCATCAGATCACCCCCTGCTGCATATTCCATAACAAAACAAACATGTTGTTCTGTCTGGAAACATGCAAATAGGTTTACTAAAAATGGATGTCTGATAGCATTAGCTACCTCAAAAATTCTCTTTTCGGATAACAATGAGTCTACTTCATCTCTTGCTATTATATCACCTTTCTTTAAAGCTTTTATTGCAAAATATTCATTAGTGGGTTTATATTGAGCAAGAATTACTTTGCCAAAGTGTCCTCTTCCAAGAACACTTAATAATCTGAAACTTTCCATAGACATTTCACCAGATTGTCTTCTGGTATCCTGTTCTTTACCTAAAGTATCTATGACTGATGATGAACGAGAAGATGATATTCTCATGTTACTGGTAATCTCAACTATTTGATCTTCATTACTTGGGAATTCTAGAACCAATTTAGGTGATGGTGAAGGTGGATACTCCACTAATGGTGTATCACATGATGGGGTCTGCGGTTCTTTTGTGACATAGTTATCCCTTGTGTAAGAATCTTCTAAAAATGCAAATGCTTCTTGGAGTTCTTTCTCCATTCTAAGAGTAGAAACATTAGGAGGTGGTTGGACAGGCAATATTGGCAGGGGTGGGGGTGTAATCGGCAATTGTGGCGTAATAGGTGTGGAAGGTAAACCTAAAGGTCTTATACCAGCCATTCCACCCAAAGTTATATTTGGATTTTCAATTTCTCTGTTATCAATGGAAGCAGATTCAAAGCTATGTTGCTGGGACTGATTTATATGGGCAGTTTGAATGTTTTGGATGGAGGGAGAGGAGCGTTTAAGAAGTCTGCCTAGCACAACAGCTGGAATGTGCATTTCACCATAAGAGGGCCTAGGTATATTTTTGCCTTGTTGCTTGATAATTTTTCTTTGACGCTGTAGTTTAGGTTTTCTTGAAATTATTGGATTTAAGAATTTAATTTCAGCAAATAGTAAGCCTTGGGGTTCAAGTTCCAACGCCATTCCGTGTCGTATATCATCAATGAATTCTTCCAATCTTAAAACTTTTACAGCACACAAACCTCGCCAGTCCTTCCAATGAATACCAATTTCAAGTTCTCTTGATTTATCTAGTTTGATGGTGAATCTGAAATTTAGAAAATGTTGTCATTAGAATTTTAAATGTATATTTTTAGTTATGACATCCATAATAATATAAACAGATTTACGGGACAGTAAATCTGGTGCACTCTGCATAAATATTTCTTAAATTTAGTTATTAAAAATTCTTTAAATTTCAGCATTCTTTTAAGAACTATTTGTCAAAGTATTCTATCATTAATATGATGAATAATTATAAATTACAGAACTTTATTAATTATTATTAATGAACATCTAAACAGCAATTTATATGCATGTTTTTTCAATGAAAGTTCATTAACCTATCAATTTAAGTAAGTCAACTTGTTTGTTAGCTATCAAACTAAATGTTTTATACCTACATCATTGTATGTTTACTTAGTCATTTACGTAAACTGATGGAAGACTAGGGAAACATTTGTAAAGAAGTAGAACTTTTAGTCACACCGCAAATATGTGTATGGCATGTAGATAAGATATGAGTAATAGCAAGGAATTATAAAGATTGTAATACAAGGAAGGCAAGATACAAAGACAAATTCAATTAATATTTAAATTTGTTATATAATGTAGGAGTTATCTTATGAGTTGTACAGTCATGCTTAATTATAGTAAGCTAAGATAAAAAATGACCTATTAAAACTAAGCTTATAATTTCCTGCCCAGATTTTAAGTTTGACAAATTGCAAAATACTTTTTAATTAATACAGCCAATTTTTTTATTTTATTTGAACTAGCTAAAGTTAATTAAGTAAATGAGATTCTAAAAACTCACCTTTGATCCCATGCTTGTTGTGAACATGGCCTCCAACTGGTCTGTGCAACATTATGGTTGTCTAATTTTAAAACAGCCATTATTTCATTGCTTGTGTCTTCCTTAATGCTGTATGTGTACTTCATAGAATTACGTATTGTAACTCCCTTAACAAATGACTTTAAGTCTGAAGGGCTAGCCGTAGGGTCACGACGACTTCTACCAGGAACATCTTCTAGTAGATCTTGACAGCCCATCAATCTTACTTCTAGTGTACCAGTCACTTGAACACAAGGACTGATCAAAGGTGCTGGAGATAAAAGCTGAGCCCTAGATCCGCTACCACCAGATAAACTCACATATCCAGGGCTAGAGCCTGTACTACGCAATTCATGTCCTAATTCTATAAATGCAGGGCTTTCAGAAGGAAGCTCCTGTCTACGCATATCTAAAGATCTGCGTAACAAATCCAACTTCTGTGATGATTCTAAAAGGCTTGTTTGAGCTTCTTGCAAAGCTTTTTTGTCAGTTACTTTCTTGTCACTTTGTAAAAGTCTTATGGCATTCTTAGAGCCTTCCACCACAGCTGCCTCAATTCTTAAGCGGTTCCTCAATTCAGCAATTCTTTCATCTAATAATGCAGCCACACCACTCTCAGAACTTTTTCCATCACCATTAGCGCCTGCATTATCACCTTTTTGTTGTTTAGTTAGCTTAGAAATGCGTAATTTTAAATACTCAATCTTGTCTTTAGAATCTGCCAGCATTTGATGAGCTTCAGCAAGTAGCTTCTTGTCTCTTGACTGATTACTGCTACTGATACTTTGTATCATATTTTCAGCTCCTTGCTTGACTTTAAGTTCAATGTTCAACTGTTTTTCAAGTGAAGCCAGTTTGCGGTCTGTTGTAGCTTCACCAAGTTGCCTCTGTTGCTGGGCTGCTTCAGAAGCCAGAATAATCTCTTCATCATAAGAGAGGTCTTCAGGTGAAGTAGGAGTGGACTGACCACGAGACAAAAGAAGCTGAGACTCCAATTCCTGAAGATCTGATTTCAGTTCATTGAGCTTTATGTTAGCTTTTTTCACAATATTAGCAACATCAGAAAGCGATCTTCTGTCAGTGGCCACCTCGCGTAATTTCTCGGCTCCTTCTTTTATTTTGAGTTCTTTACGTATTTCTCTACGTATGACATCCTTGAGCTCTTCTAACTTAGACGGCAATGCTATTTCTGGAATACACTCCGTTTTAATTCCATACTTGACACCGAGCTCGTGGAGAACAGGGTGTCGAACATAATCACTGTGGTAATAACCTGGCTCTGCCATAATTGAGGATGCACAGTCTAACGTCAGTTAACCATAATTATGTGGGAAAATATCACTACTATTGCTTGAGGATCACAAAACGTAGACCGAACTATAACGTTTCTCAACGGGAATAATGCTTGATATTTTAAACGAAATCATGATAAATGTTTGATTTTATCGTTATAATTAAATTAATCACAAAACAAAACAGTCTATACAAGTGAAGAATCGGTCAACGAAACCAACGAAACGATGAATACCATTATTCCATAGACACTTGATGACTTATAATGTACCATAAAGCCTGCTATAAACAAGCTTGGCTTTTGTCAGTTAGTAATTTAAGGAGCGCTTACACGATCGGAGTAGTCAGAATATAGCCTCCATCTCCCGACTGTTCGTGGACTCATGGGCTCCCTAGAGTAAATATGTTCCTTGCTCATGGGCGTAGCAAGATAAGGACACGGGGCCGAGGCTGCAGGGAGCACGACCACTCTTAGAAAGTCCCGTGCCCACCCTAGATATAATATATGATGCACTTTACTTAATGCTTGCATTAAGAAGCGGGTTTCTGGTAAAGACAGGTCGGTACCAATCGGTGCGGGTAAAATAGTCCCGTGTTTAGCTTGCACTTACACACATAGAAACAGGTTGAAATACAATTAATAATCTGCACCGACAAGTCGGAAATTATGCAATATGCAAACATCCTAAGGCTGGAACCCATCGCTACAAAAGGAGATTATTTTCATATTCTAATAAAATGATCTATGCAGGGTGAACTAATTTTCGACGTATTCCTTTTAAGGCGTGATAGTGTGTTCCATATGCAACAAAGTACCTACCACCCATATACTGTAGCCAGTAGATTCCGAGAAATTGTATAGAATTATTTGTAAAATACCCAGAATTCGTTGCCAAGCAGTTTGCTGTGTTCCGTCGTGTGTATGTAAGAGCCGAAGGGGTATAGGGGAATCCCTCAATATCTAGATTTGTGTGCTCCATATTACCTATTTAAATTTTATAATATTACCGAGTCTGTGCATGATATTGAAAGAAAAATAGAGCAAACTATTTACAGTCCGCGACAGGTTGACATGGCAATTTTTTAGTCATTTTCAATACCATTATTTTAACTACAAGCAACAACGTGAGCGAGATCGAAATTGATAAACGCGGTCGATGCGGACTCGTGCTATGCTAATATACCTCGCTCACATTCGCACGAATACGCAAACCCACAAGTGTGGGACTGACATTCGCAAAGACTATACGAACATTTTCCATACAAAACGGAAAACATTCGTACAAACTGTAAAAAGTACGAATGTTTGCGCACATGTGAGTGACCCGGGTAAGACTAGGATTAACCGCGCGAAAAGTGATATAAAAAAATAATAAATCCGAATTGATAATCCAATCGGGTCATGTGGATATGGATTACAGTTGACAATTTGTTAAATTAAAGGTCATTGGGACCTAACTCAGAATAATAAATAATTATACACGTCCAGTATAACCTAGCACGCGGCAAAGTAGGAAACTAAATTAAAAGTATTGAACTTGACGTGTTATCGCGTTTTGCCTTTGCAAGCAGTGCTACTCTGAAATGCTAAGTTATATTGGGTATAACTGTGTAGTTTCTGAGGAAGAGGGGCCCAATCTACAGTGTTGTCAAGTACTGCGTTTTTTAGCTAAATCTGGTAAATTTTAGATGCGTATACCTTAGCCACAACAAAGTTATTATGAATTTTGGCTAAATAAGGAAATTATGTGTTCTAAGGATGAGATGAGATCCGAAATCTCTTCGTTTTTTTTAAAATTGTCAATATCGTGTCATATGTTTAGCAGTGAACGATTACGGACTTTTATGAAGAAGATGATCAAATAGTATTAATAATAATTTATCAAAGTGATAAAAATATGTTTTTTATTTTAAATAAAACTGAAAGTCTCAGACAGACAATAAAATAATATTAGAGCATTAGAGCAGAGGACTGTGTCAGTGTCACGAGTTGCCAAATGAATTATGACAAATGGATATTTTTTATCTGTCTGTTTCTAAGTTTCGAAAACCAAGATACAACTTTCACTTCCTTTTTACAAAAAATCCGCTAGTAAAATAGTTTTCAATACCAAGGAATAGTTAATTTATAAAGGTTTATCATATTTGAGCATATTATTGAATATCATTTAGATTTTAATTCATAGAATTTGCTGGAATAACGACAAACTGTCAAAAGGCGCCAGTTGTTGAAGACAGACTATCTATCATCTGTCATACTTACGAAAGCTTGGTCATCCGTTTTAATGGAAAAATAATGCCCGTTAAAGTTGATATAACTCCACCACCTCCAGCAAATTCCAAACAGCCTGGAGTAACAAAGTCTCTGCTCTATAACGGTTCCAAATTCCAAGGGCACCAAAAAAGCAAAGGTAACTCCTATGAGGTCGAAGTGGTTTTACAGGTTAGTAACAAAAACAAAGTACGCAATATTGATAAACTTAGAAATTAACGCACAATTATGAGTGTACGTATTAAATTTCAGTGTGTAAATACTGTTGTCTAATAATTGAGACCTACGCTGACAAGTCACAAGTGCAATAAAACGATGTTCGACGAAGAAATTACGTGACATAGTTGTATAGTCAAACAACTATGATAAGCAATTTATTTATACATTATTTTTACAGCATGTAGATGAAGAAAACTCATACCTTTGTGGGTATTTAAAAATTAAAGGTTTAACAGAGGAGTTTCCAACATTAACAACTTTTTTCGATGGAGAAATCATATCTGCCAAATATCCTTTCCTCACAAGAAAGTGGGATGCTGATGAGGATGTGGACAGAAAACATTGGGTATGTGTATTTGTATCATGTTTTATTATACTGATCATAAGATGGTATTGCAGTATAATATTTTTTTTAATATTTTTCAGAGCAAATTTGATTTGTTTGTACCTTACTTAAAGACATTCAATTCAGATTCATTTGACTATGACACTCTTGCAAAGGCTGACTATGTGTTTATGAGGTGGAAAGAACACTTTTTAGTGCCAGATCATACTATAAAGGACATAAATGGTGCTTCTTTTGCTGGTTTTTACTATATATGCTTCCATAAGTCTGCGGCCACAATAGAAGGTTATTATTATCATCGAAGTTCTGAATGGTGAGTGCTTTTTTGTTTTATTAATTAATATAAAAATCCTATAATGTTTTCCAAAAAAAAATGTTGTACATTCTCATTTGAAATTAGTAGTAAAATCCCTAAATTATAGTTAGGACTATACATTGCAAGTCCACTCCTAAGTATACATTATTATGAATATGTTGAAGTCAAGGAACTGTGTTATTTATCAAAGTAAGGTTGTTATCATTCCCTCTGGTTAAGTTGTTATTGTTGCTATTGGGTGCCTATAATGTTTTTTATCTAATAAAATGTATAACCTGGTTAAAAGTGTATGGAGCATTGAAGTAATTAATATTTAGTATACTTATTAACTAAACTGATTTTAAAATAACAAGCTTTTTTAATAAGTTTAAATTACAGCAGTGCTGACCACGTAGACCACTTATAGATTAGGGTTAAATATCACAGTAGTTCATAGTGATTAGCGGTAAATCATAGCTCCAATAGTAAAGAACTAGATTTCTTTTGCCTTGATATAACTTTGTTCAACACCATTCAGCAAGGATGTATGCCCCTGGAGTACTTTGTCTAATAAGTCATACTTAGGTTTCTAGTAATTTCAGTTTGGCTTCTTGCCATTGCTTATCTATATGCAATTAGAATAGAATAGAAGTTAATTTGTACATAATTGTACTTTGTGCATTTTGGTGATTTTATTAAATAATAACTAGTGAATTTTGTGTTGATTTTCAGGTATCAATCTTTGACTTTAAGCCATGTACCGGAACACAGCATCCAAATTTATGAGTTTAGATGAAATCGCCATGTGAAAACTTTAAAATTTGGATTGGTATTTTTGTGTCCGCTAGTACTTACTTGTTCATTAAGTCTTAACTTCAGTCAGTATCCAAAATGTGTAAAGATTGCCAATGTTGTGTTTCTTCAGTAATTTAAGATAAAGATGTTGGGGCTAATAATAGATATTCATTCAGAACAAAGTAATTCAGAATGTAATTTTACACATGAATCATGAACAACATTGTGTCATATTCTGTTTTTGCACATACTTCAGTGTCAAGGAGCCTCAAATGTTGTTTGTATAATAGGAATGATGTTTTATTACTTCTTGATAAAATAATTATAGATTTAGAGAAAGAAAATGAGTGGCTGACGCCTTTATGTTGTCATCTCCTGTTCACACATTTTTGTAGTAGTGAAGCTTAAACTTTCAGAAACTTAAAAACCATTAAAGATTAATTATAATTATATAATGTGTTAAGTTTCTTAATAATACTATGTATTATTATTGTGATATTTTGTACAAATGACTTGCATGTAAGTTGTTTCTATTATTTGATCATCATTTTTGTTATGAATATTATGTACAATAGTCAAAGTTACCTACTTCATGTACATTGAAGTATGTGCAAGTACAGGGAATCTCGTTTTACTGAACAAGTTCATATATCATTCGGCACCTACTAGTAGGAACTATTATCAATGTTATTGATAAAATTGAATATTTTTTTTCAATAAAACATCTTCCAGTAAAATTTGGCCTTTTTATTGAAATATCAGAAATGAAAATGCGTTCGTCAATTTGATTTCAGTTTTAATGTATGTAACACATTTACTATTTACAATAAAATACTGGCATTGATAAATTTATAGTTTTATATTTCATCAAATATCATCCAGTGAACAAGCAAATTTCTTTAATTTTAAATATAGGTTTTCAAGACATTTTGATGATATATATTCTATTGACTAAAATCTTATAATATTTGTACAATAGTCCTCTTGTTATTTTATTTATTTTGAAGATGATATAAATCTTAGAATTTATGCATTTAAATAAGCTTTTCATGTAGTACAAAAACAGGCGTTTTGAACAAAACCAATATTTTAAGATATATATAATTGATTATTTAGGTACATTAAGATTTATGAATTCAGGCCGTTTTTGTACTTAATAATATATTACATAAAATATATGGTTAGTTTCACAGTGTTAAAATATACCTAGCCATCTATTTTTTTAAATACAAACACTGGTTTTTAGATCATGAAATAAGTGTTCAGTACTTGTAGTCAAAAGTTTATCAATTAAAATTAATCGAAATAAAACGATAGTTGTTTTCAAAAGTTCACTCTGGTCAGTGGTAGCTGATTCTAGCATAGTTGAGAAAAGGCTAGGAGGAAGAGGTCACACAACTCTTAGAATTGATTTCATTAACATAACATTAAGCAGAAAATATAAAATGCATTTAACATAAATAATGTGATAAACTTCTGACTTCCTATGTGTTTATATATTATGTTAGGCTCAATGTCAAAAAACCTCCTTGAGTGAAAAATAATCAACCACTACGAAGTATTTGTAAATTAACATAGGATTTTTTTTAAGTATCTATAAATCAATCTACTAAGTTGGATACAGTACATACTGCTGCTGTAGAAATGTAGGTTTATCTTAGTGTAATAGGTACATTATTCATCATTATCATTGACAGTCTTTTTCTAGCCACTTCTGAGTGCCTATTATAAAAGTATAATAAATTGGGTGAAAAAACTATAAATATTGAAGATAGCACAAAAGAATGGGAAAGAAATGTTTGATACCTCTGCCCTGCCAATCCAATACACTGTAACTTTTGAATACCACATTTGAGATTTTTGACGATATATGTTTTTCCAGCATATTTAAACCTTAATTTGAATGTAATACAGTGTTTTCTAGCTTGTCTTATCTGGCAAAATATACATTGAAATGAAAAATATGTTGGTCAGGGGTACTAAACAGACCCAAAGAAACGGATAGGGCGTTGTTAAGGTAAAATACTGTAAGTCGAGTTACAGTCTTTTGGGTTGGCACGGTATTGAAATATGGGCCCAGGTCTTGGGCCCATAGTTCAATGGTAAAAGTTCATGTACTAGTAATATTAGGTACCACTGCCAGTAGCCAGTAGTAGGAAAGGGCTTTTAAATTAGAACATTAGTTATGACTTAGGTAAAATGTTAGTATGTTTGGAGTTATTTCGTCATAAATATATTGGGTCTTTTATAATAAACAATTAAAACTCGTTTGTTTTACTTCACAACAAAAAAGATTTATTATTTTCTTCTTCATCAACTTTATCAATCACAATATTACCTATTTCAAAAAGCAGCAGGGTCAAGGAATGGTTTGCATCTCAGAACTTCTAGATACCAAACCATAGTCAGCGCAACTGCGCACAAGTTCCTACCATAATTATGTCCTCCAATCAAGCAAGAGTAATTATTTTATGAGGGTATAACTCCGAACATACTGACATTAGACTAATTGTAACAGTTATGTTCTGCTTAAAAAATACCTATTCATTCATATGTAAGTTATTTCTATTGAAGGGTATGCCCAAAACTCATACGCTTAACTCAATGTTAAGTTTCGAAATAAGTAAAACTCCTTTTAAATCTTTCGCTTCCTTGAGACAAGAGTCGAACTGGTGTAAGTAATTGCAAAAGAACACGTTTAATGGCACCGATTGGTAGAGTCGATTAAACCTCAAATCAAATAAACGTTGTCTAAAATCAAGGAACTCCATTAAAAAAGCCTCAACGACACTTTAATATACTTAATAAAATATTGTTTGAGTAAAACTAACTTCATGGTATCATATTCGATTGATATGTACCCAAGTCAGTCTTAGAGTTCATGGTCTTCCTTTAATTTATGACAATGTTTTTTAAGAGATTTGATCCTAATTAGTGACTATTGATCGTTGCCATAAAAATAAAGGTTTTCATTCTTCGCGTTTTTGGTGGTTCGAATCCCAGTTCAGGCCAGCTGCATTTACAATCTGTGAGTTCATATTAGCTTAAAAAAAAACTTGCTATCTTCAATATTAATTTGAGGTATTTTCCTTCCAGATGGCGTTTGTTTTTCTAGCCTGCCTGTATTATATATAATTCACTGTTAATTTATGTATGTGAACATCTTTGCAGTAGGTAGTACTTTCGCTAAGTAGCGCTGACATGAATAGCGTTTTGGCACTTTGTACTGCGTTGTGGTTGCCTAGACCATGACAATCAGTCCAACACATTAATTTCAAGATAATTTTCTTTCATAAACATTATTAATAAAAATACCTTTAATTCATCTACCTTCTAGATAGTTTCAAATACATAGTAAGTTATTATGTGACAAACACTAAATACTTAAACTAAGCTTTGGTGGGATCGTTAATGTGTAATAATGTAATAGTTCGGTAATGTAGGTATTTAGCCCTTACGAAAGCACAGAAATGTGAATGTATTTCGAAATGCGAGTACTCTCGAATCATGGCTTTCACTTAGCGATATGTCGCAAGTAACATCCTACAGATTCGAGGAAAACTTATATATATTTGGTTAAGTATACATATTCCTAATGTGGCAAGTATACACATGGCCAAGAATAACATAAAATAGATACATAACGTTGCATTTAGCGGAAGTACATGTTTTGGTGGGTTTCAAATGTCCGATTTTGCATTAAGATTGTTTGGAACTAATAATACGAACAAATACCTATTAGCTATATCTACACACATTATAAGCATAAAACATAAGAGTTAGGCTATAAGTATCTACTGCAACGAATACTTAGTTACTTGAAAAAATATGTGGCAAGTCCGTGCCTTTTTTTTGCGATTACTTAAACAAATAAATATATTTTGCGATACTTATTACAAAACATCAAACACCTAAAGACAAATACATTCACAACAAAAAAATTATATAAAAATATACATCGAATAAATATAAATCGAAAATTATCATCAATAGAACAATTTACATTAACATAATATAAAACAACGATAATACTATGTGAACAATTTATCAGTAGCAAAATAAAACACTTAAAGTAGAAGATATTTACAGAACTTAAAATTTCTAACAAAAAATAATAACTTAATTATGACTGTAATATTTGGCTTTGAAATAAATAGGCTAATATATTGAAAGCTATGGACAGAAATGACTTTGAACGGAATAAAACTTAATAATAAACATCATAGGTACAGTATTATTGTTAGGTAGGTACTGTCTTTAATATTGTAGGAAAAAAATAAGTTTAAAAATTAGGTAGGTGCCTACTGAAAAATGTATTCAGATGTTAAGTCTACAATTATAGTGCACGTTCATTTTTCCCATAGCTTCCATTATACGTCGTCGGGTAACATCGAATTGTCTAATATAGCATAAAGCAAGCTATCTTTTTGACGTTCCTTCACTACTGAACCAATGCCTGAGGCCGAGGAGACTGTAGAGGTCCTGGTTATTAGTGTGAGGTTGCATCGGGTCAGCATGGTGTTGAACCACACGATGAATGTATCCCTTCAGTTGTTCCGGGTAAGCTGGAGGTACGCCCGCGTATCCTGCATGAGGGTAGCTGTGTAGCCGAAAGTTGTGAGGATAAGAATGATGATGTCGCCTAGGATTCTCGTGTGTGTTATAAACGCCCCCGATTTGATTACGACCAGGCCAATAGTCCTGTAAATGCCGGAACGGGTAATCTGGAGGAGGCGTCGGTGAATGCTGACTCTGCCAAGGATATCTATAGTATACCTCGTACTTGGGATAAACATTATGTGTAGAGACTTTATCATTGAAAGCCAACCTCAGAGGTGTATGGATCGGTAATGATTCCATTTCTTGATCTTTTGGCTTATTGCGGCGGTATTGAAGTTTAGTGCGTGTACCCAAAACGCTGTCTTCTTTCATTCCATTTTTATTTTGTTCTTTGGTAAAATTGTCATCAGTTGTTACGTCGGCATATCGACTTATTAATTTAATAGCTTCTCCAATATCAGAGTAGTCGTTTTCTGGATTAAGTTTACTTTGATCTCCATCTTTTTTTAACATTTGAGTAGTTGAATTAGACGTATTTTCTGATTCAGACGTGAATATTATAGACGAATTCTCATTTCCTTTATTGGCTTCATTAACAGAGGTTGCATTATTTTCAATCTCCGTTAAGCTACTAGATTCTGAATCTGTTGCAATATCTGTTACAGTTTGATTTTCTGTATTATAAAGAATGGGATCAACATTAACGTTTCCAAAAACTAATTCTTTTTGTCCTTCGTCGGTGGCATTACTTAGTGATTCTATTTCAGTTACATTTAAAATTGGACTATCGCGTTTAGGCTTCTCGGGATAATGGTTGTTGGTCAGAATATTGTGGTTCAGCATATAGGAACCATCAACTACAGCCGTGTTGTTTGGATTTAGTGTATTTTGAAGTTTTAATAGTTCTAGTTCAGCTTCTATGCTGGCGTCGCCATCAGATTTATTTTGATCTTTCTTGTCAACTTTAACATAGTTTGGTTGCAGCTCTTGAGCCTGGAATATGAAAAAAAAAAAAGAATAACTTTGTACAATAATTTTGGATCATTGTTAAGAAATATTAATTCATTTTTAGTACATTTTTATAAAAGATAATTTGGGTATTTTCAGGTTTGTGACAATAATTATCGTTAATATTCGATTTGCTTACCTGTACTGATGGCTCTTGGCCCTGAAGCGGCGCTGCTTGAGGATCTAAGCCGATGGGTATAGAAAGCTGCAACGGTCCTGGTTCGGCATCGCCATAGTCGTACAATACGTCTCCGCTCGGAGCCGAAGTCACAAACCACGCATTCAAATGCTCCAACAGAATACGTTCATGTTCGTCTTTGTTTACAGTTACCACCTGAAAAGAAAAAGATAATTAACATAACGCACTTTAGCTATGAAGCTTCTATGAACTATGAAGTTCGTGAATATTGTGTTGGACAGATAGAATGAGTCTAGATTTATCTTTAATTATTTTTTATTAATATTCTCAATATTCAAGTAAATTCAAGTCCTTGAAGTCTTTTTCGAATAACCTACCTGGACGCAGCCATTCCGATCGAGTCTCTGTCCTTCAGGGCAATTTAGAGGCGTAATGAATAGGGACTTGGTGGTGATTCTTCGCGGTGGTGCATTTGGGTTGCCGCTCTCGGGGCTTTGGAGCCAGGACTTCCAGGCGAGCTCTGCGGCCTGCCGGTCGAGGGTGCGCGGCGGGGAGCGGGTGGTCGCCACGGGCGCCGGCGCCGGGCCCTCCGTCGCGGTCTCTGCCTTCACCAGTGCACACGACACCAGCAGTAACGTCGTCCACGTGTACCACATCGCAAACACCTGCAGAATAATAAACGTTACTTAGTTGGCTTGCGTGTCTTTATGAGATTTGTTATTTACAACCTAAACTGTCACAATAAATGATTTGCAATTTTTTTAAGGACAATCACAAGATTTGATTACCGCCCTTTATTAGTTTCTTTGAAAATCTTTAGTTGCAATTTTAGTTAGGGTAGGTACTCAAAATTTAAGCTATGGTTTCTTAGGTCGTAGGTATTTCGTTATGGCTGTAATAAGATTTTTCCCCACTAACTCATTTGCATGAATCATCTGTATACAGGAGTCCTAGCACCACGAAATTTTAAATAGGTATTTCATAGGTATTTCGTGCAGTTCATATTCCGTAGTTTAACTGAACTGTTTGCTCTTTTGAAATAGGTATTATTGTATGAATTAGCGGGGCAGTTTAATAGACTGACAATAAATATTTCTGTTAAGCCCACCTGCAGGCTTAACATACGCAGCGCGACATAATTTTTTCGTCGCATTATCTCCTGCCGGGGCGAGATAAGCCATAATCTCTTCCCGGCATGAGATGCCACAGCAAAATTATGTTGCGCTGTGCATTTAAGGCCGACTTGTCACTTAATTTTACTCTACTCAGCTTATGGCAGTCCATTGATATACGTTTCTCACAAAGGTAGGCACTACCGATAGTTACCATGCCGGCCACACGGGTTGGTGACCGCGGAGCCAGTCCTCTCGCACCGGTGGGTGACGCACTAATCACTATTGTATTCTTATAGTAAGTAGGAAATGGTGCAACGTTTCATTATTCATTACACGAAGATTAATTACAGTTTCCTTAATCAATTCAAGCGTTACAATTTAACACTATGTGCATCACGTTCAACATTACCTACTTTGATACAATACTGCAGTGATTTTAGTAGGTACTTATCAGTTGCATCGGAACAGCTCACGGTCAGAAAATGCAGGTAACGATTTCTATATCGAAGGATCTAATAGATCGATCATGGAACCAGATTCGATGTGATGTCAACTGGATCAAGGTATCTACGACCTCATCCATTAGTTCAATAGCTCGAGCACGAATCGACGGTATTCATTGGATATTTGCATAATACTTTTCTGCTTCTATCTGGATCATATTATACGTACCTATTCTGATTAGGTATGCATAATTATCTATCTACCTTATATATAATGCATCTGAAGTTATACATATCTATTTTCCTGCGTATTTTCAACATTATCTTAATAGTATATTATTCCCCGGGTAACATTTATTGCCGTTCTAGTTTCGTTACGATTACTATCATAAACTGTAACTAGGTTATAGATGCTATAGAAGGGAGTTAAAGTCCCACATTTCAATAAATTACACCTTATGCTGCTGGATATTCTAGTAGAAATTTTAAGAAATCGTATGTTATCAATAATGAACAATCCATCAACCTTAATTAGTCTTTGAACCAAATAGATTCGAGTATGTGGTCCGAATATCATCTGCAAGCGACCTTGAGGCCCTTTATCATTGGAAAGTGAAAGGGTGTTAATCATAGACTATAAGTGTAGGCACTTGCGATGCCTTCACTTTTAACTCTCATTATATTATAGTAACTACATCGGTGGGTACGTCCTTTCCTATGTTGAAGTTAAGTGCATAGGTACCTATTCCGAACCGATAAATTGAGTGTTTATAATGGATGCTAATGAGTTGTGGTCATTTTTGTTACTACCCGTATGCTAAACTGGGTTGAAGATAATAACTAAATAATAACATTGATAGCGACAATTTATAAATTTAGTGTCCGGTATTAAATAGGCCACCCCTCTTTTCCTATAAGATCAAGTCCTTAGTAGCCTAAGGAATAACAGACCTCTATGCAATAAATGTGCAGAATCATGTGGCTATATTTTGATGACATCATCTGATTACCTAACCCGTTGAAAGCGCTTTCTAATTAATTAGTCACAATTTCTGATTATCGCAATATCTGTTTACGACCGTTTTTGATGACCCGGGGGAAGGTTATGAGCGTCAGCTGCTGAATACAGCGGATGATAGTACCTACCTAAATAAGAATGAAAAATAGTGTGTAGAATATTTCGGGCAAAACTTAACACTGAACCGATGACATTGAAGTAACACCGGTCATTTGCATCTACTTCGTAATAAGTGATAGAATTGACACTTGTTTTTAAACTAGTAATGAGAAAGCGAAATAAATTACCTACCTACATGTTAGGTACATTTGGTAGAATGGCAGCAATGGCACGCAAAATAGTAGGTATGTTTCTTTTGCACAAACAAATTAAGTTAGAATTTCTAAACAAACAGTTTTGAGACGGCATCGACTAATTTTCTACAGCGAGTTTCTTAGAAGATCAGTAACTATATTTTCTTAAGGTGATCGCGTTTTTGATTTATTGGTTTAACGCAAATTAAACTAGGTACCTACTTTATTGAAATGTCTGGCACTAAAATGGTCTTGAACATGAGACAAACGTAGTACGGTCTACTCAAATTATATTTTTTGCGTTCTGTTATGGAATAAGTCCAATTTGAATCAATTGTAATGAGCCAATCGTAATGTATATTAAAACAAACATATTAATGATGTGTCTAATGTCCGTAAGAATGGAAGGTATTATAAACAAGATAATTTATTTATAAACAGACTTCATGATGTTTCACGTTGATTAACTAGTACCTACCTACCATGCTTCAGAGGCCAGAATCCAGATGCGTTAATATAAATATATTTTCACGTGTAGAACTACAAGACCTAGGTTTTTTACGCCTCTCAGGCAGGAGTTCGTGAGGTGGGGCCCCACAGTGGAGAGGTCCACCAGCAGTTGGCGGACGAAGACCTGCCGGGGTTGCGATGCATGCTTAGGCGAATCCCGCGACTCCGGCCGACGGTCAAAAGGAGGAACACCGTGGGATTTTAGCCGGTAAGAGTCCGGCAGACCCCCTCGCCTACCCCGGGCGAGGGACATCCATGAGGATTTTCCCACGATAAAAAAAAGGATAAAACATTACTATAATAAAGAAGTACATACTTATAAACTTGAACTTACGTAAAGGTTATGAGATAAATCGCCAAGGTTTTTAGCTCCTTTCACTAAAACTCTAAAAACAAAAATATTGAGGCGTGATGTGAAGGAAGTTTGTAAAACAAAAATTCGTGTTCCTTCTTTAGTTGTTAAGTACTTAATATATGTAGTGGATATTTTATAATACAACCTGTTTTAAAATAAAAGTAAGAACGTACTGTAAGGTATCCACTGTGAAAATTGATTTATTAATTAACTATTGTGTTTAAAATAGAGCTCTTGATTAGACGCATTGTGTATGTGGGAACTTGGAAAGTATCTCATTCTTAGGTTGGTTATTATAAGTAAGTACTGTTGGATAAAACACCATCAAAGAAATCATGGTACCTACTTGCAAATGCACGTTCAGCTACGTTAGATGTATCTAAGTTAACCATTGCAGCATTGTGATGTCGATCCAAAGTCAACGGACGGACGCAAACTCTGGATTCTTTGATGCTATAACTTGTTTGCATTATATTATGCGCAGTTTAATTACTCGTTCGTTTTGTAAGAATAACACGTGCGGCGATGGAAGTCGTGTTTGGAAGATACTAACTTCAAAGCTCATTATTTCAGTACACAATAATAAACGCGTAATTACTTCTCCGTTTTACTCTGTTACCTACCCAAGGTTTGGTAAACATGGAATAAAAAGGCATATCGTCCTTTGTTACCTACTAGGCTGTGGATACTTGCACTATATTAAAAAGCGTTACAAATGCTTCATGAATATGAAGAACATTATTATTGCATAATACTTGTATAAATAACACATTTTTCTTTAGTGTGTTTGATTTAGCTGTCAGGCTGTCAGCGACAATGTTGTAAACAGTGTTAGTTCCCTTGACCCCTGTTGAGTGAAACACGCTTATGGTGGATCTGTTGTACTCTCAAGTAAATAATTTAGTGCGCAAAACAAGGGCAATGGCTGTTGACCCCGTCGCGATCTATTGGCGGCATCTGGCAATGATCTCGCATCAGGCGCCGCACGCGCACGCGGAAGCTTCTCGCGGGAATTGACCGTGTTTCAATGGTGCTTGATTGAAGCATACTTTATACTGCATTCACTAGTGTGAAAAGGATTAGAAAGCGGGATTAAACTCGTTGAATGCTACTTGGGATTTTCTCCCGACAAATATTACGGCTCGTCGGTAGAATTCCTGCGTGTGCCTGGGATTATGAAGTTAATGTGCGTCTCTGACTGCGTCTGACCTAATGAGATCATTCTGTTTACATAAAACAGATACACGTCGGGTATTCCGTTTGGATGTATTATTATCTGCACGGACCAAATCCTCGAATGTTGAACCCTACCTTGACATGCATGCGAGAGCGAGACAAGACAGTTGCGGAACAGAGGTGCGTTGGCGCAGGGTTGCACACAAATAGCTTTCCAGTCAGAACTCGAGTCGAGTGCTTCTGACAATCATTTGTGCGTGTATGGATGAATTAAATTTTTATTTAGACATCTAAAATAGAACCCTTGCAAGTAACGCTTCGTGTTATCAATGCATCAGCATTCTTTGGTTTTAAATCTAACTGCACTTTCGTTTAAACGTTTTGGGAGTTTAAAGGGGAAGTTGCTCTCTGTCACGCATGGTACACCACCCTCCAAATAAACGGCAGGTGTTTCTTTAAACGTATTTGTAAGACCGGGTTACGAAAAAAGTTTAGATTTTGAACCGAGATATAAACTGTGTTATCTATACACCTGCTGTTTGACAGGTTTTTGGTTTTAAAAATAAGAATGACGGAAATATCATAAGATCTTATGATAATAACGAACATATACTTTTATTTTATTTGTATTGGTCGATATTACTTATGACAAAAGAGACCCAACAAGAAGCAATTGGTGTTCGATTACTTTGTAAGTATATTTTTAGTCCCGATTGTTAAATGAAACGATCTATGCCTATTGCCTACAAACCCAATTTTCTATAATTATTCCAGTCATATACTTCATAATTACAACAAGACATACCGATATTCGTGACGGTAGGACCACGTGTGGCTCGATATTATCCATTAATGTCCATTGTTTGGTAATTGCAATACGCCGCGCCGTCGAGAAAGTGTCCCCGCTAACTGGTCAGACACGATGTCGGCCAAATTTGCATATTAGGTAACTGATTGATATTCCACACGAACAGGATATAGGGATAATGATTTTTAACATTTACCGCGAATTTTATGCTTTGTATAAAAACAAGACTTGATCATGAGAGCCGAAAGGGCTGACATTGAAAAACTTAACACTTTAAATGATGAAAATAACGAAATTATGGTGGTAACAACGAGTACCTATATTCGTACATGATTATAATTATTGGAAATTAGTTAATTAATGTTCGGTTCGGATGAATGGCAGCAATTAGAGTAGTTGGTTATTAAATTTTCCTATGCCACAAAATCGTGTTAAACGAAATACAGGCTTTAATATTGAATTATAATACAAGCTAAGGGAGGAGATTTCTCGCTACAAGGGCTTAGGTTAAGCTTTTATAGTTAGTGTTGTGCTTAATTCTCAGCATGTACTCAGTAGGTCATTCTGTAAGTGTAAACTCAATGATTATTTCAACATTATCTGTTTAACACAAATTACAGTCATTTACTAAATTCCTACTTGTTGCTCATCGTTATTCGTCATCATTCGTTGAACCGAACATTGTTGCCACAATAGTCTATCGTTTATAAGGTAATGTCAATTATTTCCGGATGTTGAAAATATCGAAGCAGTTTTTGTCTGCGAAAAAGCACCTTCACGGAACAGCAGACAGTCTAATGATAGAGACGATGGTTACTCAAGTGCTAAAGTAGAGAACTGAATGACCCTAAACACTTGTCATAGTGCGCTGGAACAAAGGCGTAGTTCATCCTAAACTGCTCGTATATATTCTTCTTTATTGTGCAAATATTGTTGCACAAGGGGTAAGTATCCTAATGTGACGTTTTCATTACGTCATTCTACATAATATTTGATATTTTCTTCTTCGTTTGAGCAAGGAAGCTTTTGACACTACTAAATCACCGTTATAATCGTTTGAGTAAAACTGTCACCAGTCACGACTAAGTAGCTAACTAATACTAATGAGCGTGAGTTTCCTACGGGTTCTAATGCTAATGACCATGTCAACTGTGAACAATGACGGAAATATTTAGATATGGTAACGCTTGTACTGTAGGAGCTTTTGAAGGATCATGGGGTTTTAGGGTTTTTTATACTACAGTGAGTTTTGATTTGTTGATGATAGTCCGCCTCTATACTAATTTTGTGCGTACAGAATAAAATAAATACTTAATTAAAATAAGGTGTCAATATGACTACCTACTCTTTGCATTGCGAATTAAGGAAGTACCTAGCATGATTGATAAGTTAAAGGAGGGTCAAGCATACTTATCATCATAATTAAGAATATCTTAACTAATCATTCTAAATCCTAATCATATCTAAATGCACACATTATATAAGTTTTCATAAAGCAAATGTCAAATGCATAATGAAAGTAATTTAATCTTACAAAGTTGTTTCCATGCACATTAAGTAATGTCAAGTGAGTTTATATTTTTTCTACGA
The DNA here is from genome assembly GCA_910594945.2 of Amphipyra berbera. Taxonomy (NCBI): domain Eukaryota; kingdom Metazoa; phylum Arthropoda; class Insecta; order Lepidoptera; family Noctuidae; genus Amphipyra; species Amphipyra berbera. The sequence goes on from OU343125.1 coordinate 14,369,008, forward strand.
AAATACAAAATGAGAATTCAGTGTTGATTCTAAATAGTAGTTGTGTATATAAATTCAACCGATTTAACCTATAACACATTGTAAGCATAGCTATTTACAGAATTGGGACTGGTACTCTTCAGAATAAGTAATGTAAGTATGCCATTTACCACATTGTAAGCACACTGTTCCTTAAAATTATTTTAGTCTGTCCCTGGTTATTAATTTTATGAAGCACTTCATTTAATTAATACTATAATTATCGTTACCTAAAATTCTGTTGCCAAGACCCGAATTATCACTTGCTTCAATATAGTTTATCTCATCTAAGTATTCTTTTTTTAAATGCGGTAAAAATGGTAACTCGTCATCTTAGGTCGAGGGCTAAAAATAGGCTGCTATAAGCACAATTGCATTACGCTGTCAGCATTAAACCCAACATTCGTGCTTGCATTGGTTCTGTCCAGTCCTCTAGGAATATTGAGTGACACGAACGAACAGCGACTGACCACAACGATAGTAAATGCACTAAGTATACAAAATAGCGCCAATATATCTATGTAACTGAGCGAGTATTCGTTTGTTTGCACATTTCGGAACACGATAATGTAGTCCGCCAACAATATTCATTCATCTCAATCCTCTTTTGTAATTAAATGTGTACGGCCACGCTCAATCGTTTGGCCTATAAACTCAGACTTGTAATAATTGTGATTCGGTTTTGCAGCTGCAAGTTTTGTCACTCTCGTGGGCAAGTGTGTCGGTAGTTGAGAGCGACCTACTGACTGAGTGGTTAGCATGTGCCGCGACATTTCACTATCATTCCTACATCTCGGCTACATTTCGGGTATTGCTACAAGGTCAACGTATCTATTTTACGTGACCGTATATTGGTGTAGTATTTTTTATTGTGTTGACTTCAGCTGCGTTTTGATTTGTAGCTAGGCGAAGTAAGTAACGATTATTGTGTGTGTTGTGTGTGTGTTTACGACAGTGTTCTTTGGTTTATCACATTTGTAGTAAGTTGCATCATTTAGATACCTACCCAATTGACTTTTACAACTTGAAGATAAGCAATAGAAGATAATTGTTAAGGTTTTCCTGACTTCCAGGTCAGTGTGAGATTTATGTTTGTATTCACGAACATATAGCTATTTCGTTTAGAATTTATTGCCAACAAGTCACGTGGACAATACGTACAGAGCTATCAAATACTGTAAATGACACATTTTATGGCAGATAATTATTGTGAAACATCTGTTTGAAACGTTATATTACCACTAAACGTCCATTTAATTACAGAGTGCAATTGATTATTATAATCCTAGGATTAGCTCTGCAATTGACTGAATATAAAAATGTTTTATGTGCATTCTCGTTTCTAAACGTTAATATTTGTAAAATTGCAATTTAGAATCTCAAACTCAATGGCCCCACCAATTGCTTCGGCTTTTCTCCGATAAAGAAAGAAGCTCTACATTTTAATTAAATCTTGAGTCGTTCAACCGCTATGTTTATGTGTTTCTACATTCCGTATTAAGGAGCAAATGTAGCTCATCAATGTCCAAAAACAATTAAGTGCACCTATTCAAGCTGCGTAGTACGCAACGGCCTCAGCCGCGCACAGCCGGCGATGTTTATTTATAAAAACGTCTCATTCATCTCCCTTTAATTTTCAACTCTCAGTTTAGAGTGAGTGGATACGTAATGAGCGGTAGTTCTTAATTTTTATTTAATTTACTAATACTATCTATACATTCGACGCGTTTTGCTGCACTGTGTTTATTTCAACTTCAACAGTAGTTATTCAACATTGGAATCAAGTAATTTGATATCAGAAAAGCTACTTTCAGCAATGTTTGAGAAATTATTCGTACTTAATCCGATTTTTTTAAGTACCTACTTATGAATTATTTTAAAAATAACGCCCGCACGCACTTGTAAACTTAAAAACTTTTGCAACTTTCTCTGTTGGACTTAAGGATAAGGATTGTAAAGGGCGTACTACAAGTTTAATTACTAAAGTCGTTCTATTTTTTCTTCCGCCTTCCATTATGCTATATTAGTGTTCAGATCTGCTTTTTATTGGTTCGTGGCAGTGTAGGGCAGCATAGCTTTAGCGCGACATAGCGTTCTAATTAGTGGTACTGAATTTCTTAAACGGTCGGATGGACGTTGTTAACGAGCATGTACGAAACGAAATCGCATTCAGCGTACCGAGACGGATGCGTTCGGAATATAATCTTTGTATTTTTGGAAGGGAAACGGTCTGCTTTGACGGAAGCCGGCGGCGACAGATTTCGCCCGTGAATAACAAATAATATATCACGCTCGGATTCATGGCCGCCGGTGAAGCCGCGCCCTGCACAATGAATATGCAGACACAGTCGAGCCCGTAAAGGTTATTCGACTGCGTTGCCATAAGACTCGTTTTAATAAGAATAATGAAAAGTCTTAAATTTGGTTCGAATAATACCTACGTATTCTTAAATGAAATACATGAATGCAAGTGCTCTTCGGAATATCGTGTATTATGGCGATCATTATTCACTGTAGTCTGAACGATACGTATCAACGAAGGAAATGCATTCTGAGTTGCTTTGCTGTTGCTTTTGCACAAAGCCCTTGAAACAACATTTCCAAAGGATAATTTTTTAAACGTACCTAGATCTATGGAAACTTTAAATAACATGATGTAATATTACAACCTAAATGATCGTAATTATATTGTTAACCTACGATTTATGAACATTGGTCACTAAATTTGACACCAACAAAGTTATGTCCACAATATGTTATTTTCGAGGAGCCAGATCTCCTTACTTTTGACCGTGAGTCTTCAGATATAATCTGATTGTATCGTAACGGCCTGACATTTAGCTTCTGTGCTAGTAATGTTGCTAGTGAGCTTGTAAACAGTGGGGGTGTACTACAGGAGAGAGGAGGCTTACCTTGAGGAGAGACGCGCGTCGTCGTGCGCCGGTCACATTATAACGGGCGCTCGAACTCGTCAGCCGCAGCCCTGTAATGAGGAAACTGGTTAAATCATGTCCTGAACCATCGACTACAAACTATTTTCTATGTATGGGAAAACTTCATGTTGTAGGTACCAACATAGTCATTCTCAAAGCACCGCCGTTTGACCTTCAGCTAAAATAACGTGAGTCTGCATTAATACTGACAGGAGGTTAGCCCGTTGCCTATAAGAGCCACCATATTTTATTTCCCGACTCATGAGAACTGGTTAATCAAGATTTTCAGACCCAGTATACATTGCTATTTCTTAAACTTTTTTACAGCCGCAGAGCCACGAAGTATATGAAATAATCCTCAATAAGTTGGTATAACCCTTGTAGTATTATTTTGTGGTCCGGAGGTCAATATGGCGCGTGATACGCATACTCGTATGTGCAACATACAGACAAATAATTAAAATCTAGTTTATTATTAAGTACCTACTCTTAGTGCATCGGTAATAATCAGAGCCAAGCTTCTTGATGGTGGCTCAACATTGGGTATGGTTTAATAATGACAGTTGAAATAAATAACGTCATCAACTCATCACTAAACTGTTCTATAAATTCAATTAAACGTAGGTACAGCTATTTAGATTCCGGCCACCCGCACAACATGAGCCACTCGCTACTGCCACAAATGGCCGGCAAGATGCTGTTTCTATAGGTACATTTTGGGTCCCTGAGAAATGTATGGAAGAGTTAGTCCGCACTCAGCAGCTTGTGTGGCTGTGGCGAGTGGCATATTCCGGGCACCCTTAAAATTTGTAACTGAAGTAACTGTAACTTGAAAATCAAGGAATGCGTACTGAGATTGCAGTGAACTTAGTTGGACGATGATTGTGAACATAAATATCACCAGTGTACTCAAAATTGACGCAGTTTCTTAGCAATATAATTATAATTATGTACTTAGTGTATTCCATATTTCATGAGAAAGCATCAAACAATATATTATTATATTATTGCGAAAATAAATTAAAGAAAGCATTAACTTATGCAGAGACCGAACGGGAATTATAATATTTTACCGTCAGAGAACGTTCCGAATTGAACATGGGATTTTTTTTATTGTATTGGTAACAGTAATTTGACATTTAGAAGAAACCTCTACCTACCTAGCTCTACTACGTTACTATTACAACGTCGGAAGTAGGAACGTTGATCAGTATGTAGGTGTTGAAGTATTAGGTACTGACAACTTTGATGGTCCTCCTGCATTCAAATAGGGCAATGCCCGATGAGCGTAATTCACGAGCTATCGTTAGGTATGTTTGGTTATTATGGGCGAGCAGTTCCCGTTTTGTGCCAGAGACATGGTACGTCTGGGACGCTTTCTAGCAATATCTGTGATGTACGCTGCGCGCAGAATGTCGCCGCGCAACAATGTCGGTGCGCCGGCGCCGCGCCGCCGCCGCCGCCCGGCACACAAACTGCATGAAAGTGGACCGGCCGAGCCCACGTCCAGTACTTCTTAAGTAGGCATAGCCCAAACTAGTCCCTTTATGAGCTTTTATGAAATATTGTTCTATTCGACGTGATCATTGCATTGAATCAAAGAGGTTGGCTTACTTACCCCGTATCAAGTAAGTACCTACCTATCAAAGTTTCTAACAGATATTAGGCTAATGTCCCGCCAACTGAACTATTCAAACTATATTGATATTATAGTCGTTTGAGCTGTTAGCCAGTGGTATGCATAAGATATTTAGTTTTATGAATATGCGCAGTAAGTTAAACCCAGAGGAACGCGATTATATGGATTACACAAAAGAATATCCCATACAAAGAGATTAGCCGTCAGTTAGTAGACAAAGAGAATGTCAATATTGGTTTGTATGGACGGTAAACACTGGACGTCTCGGGCGACCGACTCCCGAGAATCCGACCATGTTCCGTTCTATATGTACTCATTTACTATGGTCTCTCAATTGTTTCAGGAACAAAGACTGTCTTTCTTTAAGCTTTTATGGTATAGACTTAGACGAGCTCTTACATGAATAAGATATTGCTAAATATTGCTAAATCAGAAGAAGATATTGCTAAATCAGAATTGTAGGTGCAGTTTTGACATATCCAGAACCTTATTGGATAAAAGCTAAACTTTTTCCAAATAATGAATAACAATTTATTCGCAACATTCTTTTAGTATAAAAATAAGCGAATAAATCAAGTACCTAAGTAATAACAGTACAATCATTCTCAAGCATGAGTCGTGAAAGCAAAACATCGATGCCGTTTGTTTCTAAACATTGTGTGCAAATTTCTGTCAATAAAACCAAATACGCGAACAGCGGTCGTGTCGGCTGTTTTTGCGGTTTGTAGGATTAATGTCTTCCAGCTGGAGTATTTCTTTTGTTTTTCGACTTCTAACATGGCCTAAAGTATTAATTTCATCAGTATAACCTGAGATTAGCTATTTAACTTATAATTGCCTCGTTGGTCTAGTGGTGGCAAGCGTGACTGCTGATCTTGAGGTCCTGGGTTCGTTCCCCAGGTCGGGCAAAGTGTTGTTGGGTTTTTCCGTGTGGAATTCCTCAGTAGCAGCCCGCAGTTTGGATTTGTGCCCGGTTGATGGCAAAAGGCTCGCCTCCTATTAAATGGGACTTAAACATGCGAAATGAGGGTGTTACTAAACACCTCTGCCCAACTCTTCGGGGAAGACGGGCGTGATGTTATGTTATTAGTTATTTGTGACTAACGAATATGTCAAATTAAATTATTATCAGTAGGTATGTAGCTTACGCAGAGCTACAGAATTTAAACACTTGCTTAGATATGATTCCAAATACAGAACAAGAAGGGAATGAGCTACATATAAAGTAAGATTATGTTAATAAATATCTGCACAATTACTCACGTTTGTTTACAGTGGAATACATTTTGTATCACGTTTTGTTGTAAGTAATCAAAGCACGTACCATCGGAAGAAAACATCCACAAAGTTAATATTTTGGTGAAACCGAACGCACTCACTTCTGTACAGAAGATTATTTTTATTGCATAGAAATGAACTCAGAAAATTAGTGCTGTCTTCTTGATTTTAAACAGTAACACAGTCAGGTTATTTGTAATAACAATTTGTTATGTCCACATTGAGTAAACAGTTCCTTCCGTTAGACAAACACTTGTAGAAACTAGTGTTTATCCTGTTTATCATTGAGAATATATATTGTTCTTATTTTCGTTTCTAATCCTAATATTTTACTGTGAAACCGATGAATGTGTCCGTACACGTCACGCGAAGAGGAGCAGTATGGGTGGCGAATTGATACAAAAATTTTAATAGCCAGAAAATAATTAATTGAATGATAAGATTTTATGAGAGCAAAAGGTTGCACGATAAAGCCGCGGTTATTGAATAAATCAAGAAAAATATGTAGCAGTAAAACTGAACAAGTATTGTATTGAAATGAATGCAGCTATGTATGCTAATGATGCGTACTGGGGAAGCTCAAACATTAACCTTTGAGCAATTATTGCACTCGATAAGATCGGGTTCCAGATTCTAGAGCTGCTTGCCCTCAACATAATATACGATATTTAACCGTGTTTTGCGATACAATCGCTAAGAATTATGAGGATTGTACCCACTTAATGGAGATGTGCGTTCTGACTTGTACCTTTATCACTTGACCCAAACATTTGGAGTGACCGATGTGTTGTTGTCGTTTTGTTATCAGCGTGGAAACCTTACTCAATATTTTAGATTAATAAATTATTTTCTAAACTACTTAAATAAATCATAGACCGTCTTGTTTCAACAAAGGTATCTACTTGATATTTGTAAAATTTTCTTCTTAAGTAGTCATTACTTAGTATTATGGTGAAGTAGCCAAGAACCATAAAAATATTTTATAAATTGACTGTTGGGGTAGCTAAGCGTTACGTACCTACGTACGTAACGCTTTATGGAGTGATAAAGGTGGTATTTTACTCAGAATATTATGACATTTTTTACAATGTTATATTGATGGTCATGTTAACAGAACAGAATCATCAAAATATTGTATAGTTCAATTTTATATTTTTCGTTTTTGTAGAATACGAGACGACACGCTTTGGTTAAGTTCATTCTGCATAGACGATAATAATGGTACAGACAACATGTTTTGAAATTGAGAGGTCAATGTTCTACACTATTCTACAGGCTTACAAATACATACGATATTATCTGGCAACTCTGTAACCATCTTAAAACAAGGGTTGTCTACCTTGTACGACAAGCTAATTGTGGTCTTGTAGGTAGTAATAGGTATTGTAGAATCTTAGTGAAGTATTACTTGGCTGAGATGTGTAGGTTAACTTTAAAGTTCATGAAGTTAATATAATTTACTTAGGGCCGATTTTACCAACAACGTATAATTTTTATCCTAGGAATAAATTAGTCAGTTTGACAGCTTTTGTATAGAAATTCTGACAATACGTCTAACTTATTCCTCATATAAACGCTGTCCGACGTTGGTAAAATTGGGCCATTTTTCTGTCTTCAATATTTTTAAGCCTCATAATTATGTTCTTTTAAAATTGGGTGTTCATATTTATTATCCTACAACCCACTTGCTTTAGCTATAATCTTTATTGTTTGATTAAAAAAGAACGCACGCGCAAAAGTCAAAAAGGAAATTCTAAGATCTTTTGTATCTAACTTTTTAAAACCATCAGCTTTGTTCGTGAATTAGGCCATTTCTCACGGCACTGGAGGTTGATATATTTGTAAGGAGGATCGTATATGAATCAAACATTGTTTATCTACATTCCAAACAGATACGTAAAGTGCTGCATGTTTATTTAAAACGCGACGTTGTATCGAACAGTGTTTACTTTGCAAAGCGCGATCCTAGGCTAGAACTAAAACTAGTCAGTTAACTATTCATGAAAGTTGCTCCTGGCCGAGACAAGAATGCCAGCTGGCGCCACCTCGCGCCGCTAAGGACTTGGTACAAATACTAACTATATAAAATCTCATCTAGTTTTATCTGTACTTTTCGAAGAAATGAAGCACAGGCTTTATTTTATCCTAAAAAGGTTTACGACTATGAGACTTGACTTTTGAATTTCCCTTTATTAGAAAAATATTTTTACCATTAATAAAAATGTCACTGGCGAAGCGCCAATTATAGCTTAGGGCACGCTTCCCTTCCATCCCTGTCCCTGCTGGGCACGGACCTCTTCTTAGAATGAGAAGGGTTTAGGCCTTAGTTCACCACTCTGGCCTAGTGCGGGTTGGCAGACAACACACACCATCGAGAACATTATGGAGCCCTCTCAGGTGTGCAGGTTGCCTCACGAAGTCACGGTTTTTTTTCTTTCACAGTGATAATCAAATTCAAATCCGCACAAGAATTCGAACAGTCAGAGGTACGGGCCGGGATCGAACTGAGAGCCTCCTGCATGGAAGGCAAGCGTTTAACCGCTAGGCTGTCACTGCATGTACACTTTTTATAAAAAATAAAAAAGATATATATAAAATTTTATCTTCTTAAGTTAGTTATTGTATGGCTGCATACACGAAACTGACGAAGTATAACGCACTTTATTATCCCCTGTCACCTATCACGTTGACGCAATAAAGATGGCAACTTTTTTCGTCGCTTTTTTATGATTCTTACGTGACAATGTAAAATAGTAACAGAAACGACCTATAAACCACCATTGCCAAGGTAAGGATGTTTGAGGGGTAGCACAGGTATCTAATAATAGAACATCAACATTATGACGTAGACTCTGCCGATCATAGACTCGATGAAGCGTGTTTAATTTTCTTTATTTTTCCTTAAAACGGAAACGCCTGATGATGTTATTAAAAATTACGATCAACGGAAGCAATGCTAATAACACGAACACTGCAATAATAAAGGAAAAATGAAACCTAAAGCATCCCGCTCCACGATTTTGTAGTAAAGGAATTGGCCGTAATTTTATGATAACATCAGGTGATTAAATAAAAATACCTATAATTATAATAAAAGAATCATTAGTATCTTTTCACTTCCGAGAATATTGTCGGAGTGATTTTAATGAACTTGTAGTACCTATACAAATCATGAATTGTAAAAATAACTGTTTCCTTTCACGGTTGTCTACATGATAATTATTCGGTGAGATAAAAATCTGCGTTGTTCAACATACAAAATTATTGTGTGATTCATGTATAGCTACAAATTGCTTGGAGAACCTACTTATGGAAATAATGTTCCTCATTAGGATAGTTAAGTATGCGCTTTTTATACATAGTCATTAGTCATATAGAATTATAGATATTTGTGGCCTTAGTCAAATGTTTAGCTTAACTACGTATGTTTAATGATCATGGATTTTAACCTAAATATTAATTGACATTGTCAATGTACAATCAGTTCGTTTATCCAATATGGCGCCAAGCAGCAGCCACCTGAGGATAGTGTCTAATAAATTATTGTCTCTAGAGGGTTCCTGATTTAATTATATATTAGCCACACACTATCCTCAGGTTCGTCAGATAAATAGAAATGAAGTGAGCGGCAGTGAGCCGTTCTTTACTACTTGTACGGTTTAAACTGTTATATTAAGGTCTTCTTTTCGTTTGGTTAGTGACTAACCTGGTGTCAGAGTTTATGCCGCCCATGGGCCTCTGACTTGGCTTCACATGCCATCGAGAAATGTCTCTCAGGCATGCCGGTTTCCTCACGATGATTTCCTTCACCGTTTTTAAGCAAGTGATAATTATACAATACGCACATGAATCCGAAAAGTCAGAGGTGCGTGCCTTGGGTTCGAGCTCGAGACCTCTGACTTGGCAGTCCGACGGTCACACCACTAGGCTATCACTGCTATATTAAGGTATAAAGATTTTATTAGGCGCTGCTTGTTCAAGTGTTCATTCATCAGAAATCGAGTTCTAGTACGAATCTTTAACCAGAATTTGCAATATTTTTTTACTTAATTATCTAAAATTTTATATTAATTATTAAGTTATGTTTTAAAACATACAGGTACTTATACTTATTACAACACGAAAAGTGTTATAGGTAGCTTTTAATAAATTTCCTAGAACTTTTTATTTTATGTCATGTCGTGGAGGTCCCATACAATTATTTTTACAGCGTCATTCATTCATAATAAAGTTGTAGCTAATTTACAAGTTTATTTTTGTACTCCTTTCGTGAATACAGGGACGAATTTTCCGAGTTTTATAAAGGTACAAGTTAATTTGCGAATTAGCTCGAAATATAATATTATATTACCCGTTGACACCTTTGCGGCACTATTACATAAATATTATATTACGTCATGTAAAATTAAACATTGTACACCTACTGAAATACTAAGTTTCACGTAGGACCTCACTGGGTCCAGAACATAGAGATTTATGATACTTATGGGAATATATATCTACTCATATTATACATTAAAATTATTTTGCAGACTATTTCGTGATTTATGTTCGTCTTCACTACGTGATGACCACGAATGCTCAAAGTAACGTAACTTATGGTAAAAAAATTCTTAGTGCATTCTAGGTGCTGACGACATTAGAATCTTAGTCTCGTCAAGTATACTGCTCCATCTCCATTGCTGGAGTCATTGGAGGCGGAGCTATTACCGCACATCCGATACAATGGTGCTCACTTTTACTTGTCCATGTCGCCAGTGTTGCCACACAATGCTAATGTTATGTTATGTCACAATTTAATATGACAATCGATGATTATGTCGTTTCATTGTCAACCTATTATGTTTAGAAAAAGTACCTACCCATATGCCAATCATGTATCAAACTATCTACTCCATGTTCACCAGTCTTGTTCTTATTGTATGAGGTAATGATATTATAATCGATTTTGCAATAGTTGCATACCTAAAATTAGGTATCTAATCAAATAATTGAAAGCTCTGTGCTACCGAAAAAACCGTGATTAAAAAAATCAATAGAACATTTTATAATATTGTACCGACACAATGTACAAAAGAAATAAAGACGCAGTCACAATTTTATTGTTATTTACACAGTAGCGATTTTCACTTTCGTCTGCAATGATAAATGAGGCGATTAACAATTCCGCCCGCGGGCAGGACGGCACGTCGTGTCGCCGTCGTCGCAGCTTCCGCATTAGCATCGCCGTCCCTCGAGCGGGGACAATGCTGTGTGTACGAGCCTTTACTTTCTATTCTTTCTGCAAACATAATGACTGCACTGCGACACTAATTAATGTTTGGTGCTTATTTTAATTTTAAATATTTTATGCCATTACCTACTGCGTGTAGGCGGCCACTTTCACTCAATTTTGTCATCGCATGATCTAATGATAAGCAAATTATGTATAATATGTACATGGAGGATAAATAAATAGCAAGTTAAGGAAGTGTCATGGTTGTGTTTGAAAATAATCGTTATTATACGTGCTTAGTATAGTTAGTACTGAATCTATTTCAATTATTATGTACTTATTAAGTATTCTGCAGTTGAACAGTACTTCCTTCCTCGCTCTGTTCCGGGCAAAGCGTCGTAACTTCAGAGTGGTGTAAAAGCACTTTTGTGTATGAAGCGTATTTATAATTCCAATTATTAACAATGTTTAACAACTTTATGAATACTGGCATAAATATTTAATACGGAAATTCTGTACGGACTATCCAGCTACTTATTTCTTACTTACTTGAAACGTTAAACAGTGGCCCCGATTTAGTTGATCACCATACTTATCTAAAAATTACAATACTTGCAGATAAAACAAGAAAGAGATGGAAGAATATTAGAGATGTCAAATTAGGTTGAATTAAAATGTTAATAGGCGATATCTCAGCATAATTAAGCCGCCTAAAAACACGCTGTTGTTAAACTAGTTTGAAAGCTCTAATTTTCCGTCCTTCTTGTTTATTCTGTTGATAAAAGATTACAATATTTTTACTTAGTTAAGTTATTTTTTTTTAATTTAGCAACTCTTGGCGCGGTCTGTCCGTGGATGAATGACCATTCGTTACACATCGAGATCTCAGTGCCTCGGAGAGCTCGTTAAACCGTTGGTCCCGGGTGTCATAGAAATACCTATGACAGTCGTTATGGGTAGTCAGAAACCCGAAAGTCTGACAACTGGTCTAACTTTAGGATATCGGCATTGTCCAGTAACTGGGTTATGGGGGTCTGATGGCAGTCGCTCCATGTAAAATACTGGTATTAAGCCGCATCTGGTTAAACTGGAAGCAGATCTCAACATAGTTGGGAAAAAGCTAGACAGAAAGAGTTTGTAACTATCTACTTATGCTTGTAAAAGGTAGGATCACGTTAAAGCTTTTATGATGCAAGTTATAATAACCACAATATTAAGTAAGCCGCAAATATGCACTTCCTGCGGCAGTTTTACTAAACTTTTTAAAAGCTTTTAAAAACTTTATAAGTTTTCTTTAATTATAAAATATTACACGCTGCATCATAAAATGTTAATTATTTCTATTTTTCACAGCATATACGACAATTTTATGCTCAGGGTCTTTTATAAGAGTTGTTGTAATAAGTATAAGTAGGTATAAGCTCCTTTTCATCATAAATCAATATGGAAAATTTTGCGAAATAGTTATACGTAAATCATTGTCACAATAATAATTATGATAAGATGAATTACGTCGCGTCGCCTGAAATCGCTTGGTAGTGGGAGTAAAAAAAAACATTATAAACATACATTATAACATTATAATAAAGCTTTTCTACTTCTTAGATAATAGGCGATAGTCACTAAATACTTACTACATTATATCTACTTTGCACTCATCATATTAATTTGAAACTTGTTTTTAAGTACCGCTACGGTACAAATCGTAATTCTACCTACCCCATTAGTGCTGTTAGCAGTGACTGCGTAAACGCAATTACGTGTATGTTGTACCTGTGTATATTTTGTTTATAACGTCACAGAGACAACTCTGCCGCAACTCCCGTTCAACAGCTACTAGTAACTGTAGTAAGTGAGATAGATATTATGCAAGCACACTTAATGAAAGCACTCCTAGTTAGTGATGTTTGTGTCATTAGTGATAGCACTGAGTTTGTTTAAAAGCAGTAGTCATTAGAAGAAATAGTTTCTCGGAACGACAGGTAGATATTATGATGACCGAAAGTATACTGCATTCCATTCATTTGATTATGATTATTTAATTATTTTGAAGATGTGAAAAAATTGTGTAGGTACTATTCGATGTTTCAATAATATCTGTCATGCATTTTGTTTTGTGTGTACATACATTAATTAATATATCATTAAAATCGAAGAATATTCTGTTACTTTCTTTATTGATACTTTTCACAGGACAAAAGAATTGAATAATATTAGATTCATAATACTTTGCATTTTCCTCAGAACCTTTTAAACACATTTTTTTAAGTTTTTTGATATGCAAGTTTTTTTGTAATTTGTAAACACAAGGATCTTCAGAAATAGAAACTTTTTCAACGTTTATTTGATTTATTTATAAAAACACTTGTGAGAGATCGACTCGACTGCATATTTAAGTTACAATCCAGCTGCTGTTTTGACAAAGATTTGAAGATTGTTGTATGTAGATACTCAGCTCAAGTGGGGCTTACTTAAATTATTTTGCAAGTAATCTCTACTACGTTTCATGTAATGCTATTATTTATTATTTGTTCTGTTTGTGTTTCCGTTAATAGCATAAACAGAGGTTTTTGAAACACAAATTAAAATATCGATAAACAAAAATTCTTACAATTTTAGGAAGTTTTATCTATTGCAGATGGACATTTGGCTCGCCTGGAACTAAATTGATCTATGTTGCAATATTAAAATGTCCAGAAAACAGACGACATGCATTCAATGAATTAATTCTAAAGTGAGATATTGAGTTTCGGTTATTTTGGTGCAGAAATGACACGTAGTAAGTAGGTATTATACTATTTTGGCACAGATAGTATTTTTATTTCTAAGTTTTAAAGCGCTCTAAGATGGATTTCGGTAAAAATGTTACAAAGACCACTTTAGTTCCAGACTATCCATTTGTTTATTTTTTCAGTTTAATGGAATATATTTATTTTCTTTACTTTGGTCTTCTTCCTGTGCCGGATGTATTTTTGAATTAACAGGGTGTTAGTTCATCTCCGCTACATCACAGTAACCTCTTTTCCTTAATTGACTCTGGTAACTTGCGTCCGCGCAGTTGCATAGAATGCTAATCATTCGTCATTACAATGTTGTTCAATCAAATAACTAGGTGTTGAATAAATATATAATTTTTGATACTTAGATATTAAAATTATCTGCGCATGAACAGTTTGTAGCTACCAAGTCTGTTCTACTGTACCATTTCCTAGATTGATCTCTATTATTTTGGTTTATTAAATGTAAGATTTATAAAGACAGGGTTTTTATCACATCAAACCTACGGCACAATCATCAGCCCTTTGCGTGTGCAAGACAGTACACTTTTTAAGGGGATGTCAAACGTATTTCCGAAAACGTTGCGGCGTTATAACGTGTACTGATATAATATGAAAGAAAGTTCATTTTATTTTCTGGTTGATATAAAAACCGCGAATGCGCAAGATAACGAGCATTAAGGAGCGGTCATACAGTAGCCGAACTACATTCATTACTATTGCATTAGATCGATAAGGGAGCCGGTTTCTTGACCGCACACGTAAAAATTTTACGTCGTTATGTGTTGTTTGTTCCACTAAAGAGTGTTTGTTTTCTAATTACCGTGTCGTGTTCATTTTTTAAAGTTGCTTTTCTGAGGCACCTTATAGATACCTGTTATGCACTTAATTATAAATTGATACAAGGTTTCAAATTCGGAGAATATTACGAATAATGAAGTCTTTAACACAATGATTTACTAGATGAGTATTAAGATTTCAAGAAAAAGTTCAATGTCAAGGACAGTTTACCATTAATAATTAACACAAAAAGAAGGAAAATTCGCACTAATAGGTAAACATACTAAAAAACCCGAAACGCTGCATTTACACACAACGGTACAAATTAGTCACGTAGAATATTTAGGGCGTCGGTAATTATTAAACTGGTAGGGTAACGACTATCTAACTGCAGTGGTGAGCGTTGAAACTATAGATTAAGTGTCCAATAATGATTACTTGCTGGTCATACGACATAGTAAACGAAATAGGATGAATAATTAAGATAGCGCCAGGCGTCACTTCGAGATACGGTAATGATTATAGATAAATTTAAAATTAGTTGTGGGTATAATTGTAGGTAGGTAAACTTATAAAGATGTCAAGGTTTGTTGCCGTCAGAAATTAACAAACTATACGATGATGAGTTTATAAATGTCGTTAAAAATTAAATGACGCCTCAACTACAAGTAGCTGTTTAGATAATTTTGGGACAAAAGTAACATCAAACGAATGTGTGTACAGGGAATTTAATTATTATAATGATAAACTGTTGCTTATCGTTTGACGCAGTTAAGAAAAAGTTGGTTTTTTGGACAAGAAACCACGTTAATGAGAAAATCTATACAACATGTAACGTAATTAACGCACACCCTCAAATACTCTAATTAGAATATTATGTTATAATCATAATACATACATACTTACACTGAAATTTTAGTTTAACATGTATGTATATGAATTGTTATTTACTAAATTAACGTTCTTGAAATAAGGATTTTATTTTTCTTTATTTTGTATTGAATGACGGAATTTGTATTAATAATACAAATAAAAATGTACTTTTAAAAGTCTTTTGCCTTGCTTTACGGTCCATTTTAGTTTGTTTTGACTTTAATGTGACTAATTTCAGTAGTTTTAATTATTTTTGGGATAAAAAATTACCTATATTAAAAATGATAGAAATCGATTCAGTAAACGATTCTGAACAAACTACTTTCAGGATGTGTTTTAATTATGTTACATATTGTATAACAACTGAATAAGCGCTTTGTTTCGTAATTTAAGCCTGATATAAATTGGTATTTCTTTATGATATACTTGCGTTTTTAGAGTAGGTACCGTACCCAAAGCGCACCATTACCATCATCATCCGCAGCCCTCAATATTTCATTTCTGAGTATAAGCATCCCTTGAATTATGCCATTCCCTCGGTCCTATGCCAACTGGACCCAATTACTGACCCTACGACGTTTGTGTGTTATTCCGTCTGTCACATGGCTCTATCCCATTAACGGCAAGAGGAAGTCAGTTTAAAATTGTCAGATTGTGTTGTTTATGATTCGAAGGATGTTTCCCATATATGAACATTGGATACCCTAGAAATTGACAAATTTTAAACGATTTTTGTTCGGGTGATATAATTATATAGTTATACAACAACCTCGAACAAACTTGGCACTGCTGTTTGGCGTCCTACGGAACCCACAATGCGCGATTATGACTCTCCCTTGAACGGTTTTTATAGTAAATACACAAACCCGTTGCCATTTAATGTCGAAATGTGATGTCATCAGTGTACTGGTAAATACCAATATCAACATTGATGACATCATGCTGCGATCATCAACGCGCGTACCACGCTTATTGATTAAGGCATTATCCTCATGAGATACGTTGAGGCGATCTATCAAGGAGGATCGTATGTTTAGCAGGGTTGTTTAGGATCATATTTAGTAAGGTTTACACACAAAGATATTAAACGTTAATTTAAATATTTGCTAAGTATAAAAATACTCTACGTTCTACGGGTAGGCTTACTATAAACGGTGTAAATAGACCCTTAACGAAGCCAAAAAGCACTTATTCTCCACGTTATTGCGATAATTTTTTTGTTCTGGACTATGCCTGGGAACCTTCTAGTTACGGAGATATTGGAGGCCAAAGTTCCAACTTTAAAAAAAAATACTAGTTTCGAAGGTTGCAAATGTACTTGAAATACCTCCATTACCCGTTTACTACTCATTGCATCTATCAGCACAGTATTTTGAGTGCGTTACATTGAGCTTTACACTAAAACGAAATTTTTCACCCAAAAAAGAAGTCGTTTCCCAGCGACAATTTTTGCGTAGGGTTACTTAGTTTGATGTACTGTATGCATGGTTAACGGCTTCGTGAAGGGTCTTTTTACACTTTGTATGTTCGCGTAGAGTAAAAATTTTAATGGATTTTACTATGAAAATGTCCAAGGAAACCTGTACTTACTTACAGCACACTGGCTACTTGCCAGTTTACTGTATTTTGTAAGCAAATACTTTGTATCTGCGGCACCCGTACATTAGTCTCCCGGCTAACTGCTGTAAAACACTTGCATCTATTTTAATGTTGGTAATACACAATAATAATACATAACACAAGCCAGGGTTAACCCTTAGTATCAATATCTAATTGTTATGTTATTGCAGTCTTAAATAGGTTGTATTAAGTTACTTCACTAACTTGTTGGGCATTATGCCAAGAAGGAATGTTTGGAGCCCTTAATTGCAATCTTAATTAGACAGATTTTTGATGGCCACCCCTTGGTTTTCAAGTATTAGTTAATTAAGGAATCTTGCATTCTTAATCTAATCCTGTACTACAGTGAAATTTCGACGGTCCCTACGTATACTATCGAAACAACAAAATCTCAGTTTTTATTTTATCTGCTTAAAATGTGTGAAACTATGTTATCTTTAAGGTTATAAGATAATATTTTTTTATGGGACCAAATGGCAACTATTCCGCATCAAACTAAATAAGAATCACGTAAATCGGATCATAAATCTCAGCGTAATCGGTGTACATACATAATAAAATAAAAACTGAGATTTTGTAGTTTCGATAGTATACGTAGGGACCGTCGATTTATTATACCTACTAGTTCCGATGTTTTTCGAAGCATTATAAAGAAAAGCTACACGTTGTTTATAGTTAAGGATACAAAAGGCATTTAACCGGTTTCCTATGTCATTGTCTGTTCCGCAAGGTACAAAGAGAATCAGTTGTATCTAAGTTATACACGACGGTTGCAGAATTTCAAGTGTCTGGATTGTATTAAGATTATTATAATTGTAGTACCTACCTAGTTGCGTACTTTACCGGAACAGTGGTATTATGAAAATTCGCTCAAGCACACCACTCGGCAAAAGGGAAAGCACGGAATCAAATAGGCATCGATTCCATTGTTTGCTGGCACTTTTACCTCGCGAAACACGTTTGCACTATTGTCGTGTCGCTCCTTGGCATTTGGAACAATGGTGGCGATTGTTTGAATTCGCCTCTTGGCGGACAATTAGTAAGAAGCCGATCACGAGATAATGTCATACACAACGCGGAATTCACACCAATAGCTGACCAATACCACAGCTCAGCTCAAAGGAATTCCTTGTATTCATAATCCTTATTTCACTTGCCGTTTCTATAAGATAATAGTGCCTGAAATTATGTACCTACATATAATTTCTATAATTCTGTACCTACGTTATTATTCACCTTGACCTATTCAATCTAGGTAACTAATAACAGTCACTGTTAAAATGTTAGAGTAGGTCTACAACTAATGAAGTATTTCAACAAATTATATACAACAACTATCGATTATTATGCTGTTTTTGTTCGAAAAATGCATAGTTAACTAATACAAATAAGTTGTTTATCGGATTATTGAGCTTTAGTTTGAGCGAAACGTAATTGTTTCCAAGCGCAATAAGCGCTCTACAAGTCTACATTACGGCTTATTAAAACTTTATGGGTTGGAAGCATGTGGAACGAGCTCGGATCTATCTGCTTTTCAACTACTCTTCATTTAGCCCCTCTTACCTACTCAGTTAGTGCAAAAATATTTAGGTCCATACTCTAAAATGATGGTCAGTCATGAATGTCGATTTAACACTAGATTTGATTAGAGACAAGAAACAAATCGTTTTAGAATACGGGCTTAAATGTATGGTAATCAAAGGAATGTGCACTGCCTACGTTAACCTCCTTAACAATTAAGGATCTTAGACAAATTATGCGTGGGCATATAATTGTGTGGTCACACAATATCTGTCTGTACAGGCACTACAAAATTCGTGGTGAAATAAGGATTGTTTTCAGCTATCATATTTTCTAAAAATAATTTTATAATGGTTTACTTTTTGGCCAAAGAATCAGCATTGCCATACAACGTGGCAATGCTGCCAGTCTTTTGGCCACTTTTCCTGTTGACAGCGATACGGACGAATTTTTTGATGCCCTTTGATTTTTTCCCCTCCTTGTTTATATACTTGTATATATTATTATTTTAAATTATGTAACCATTAAATTGTACATGTTTCATAACTTTAGTTTTTATATCTAATCATAAGTATCTACGTATGTAATAAATAGAATGTTGATTATAAAATTTCTGTTCGTTTATGCATAAAAAAAATGGTTTACTTAAGAGATAAATAACTTAAACAAGTGCTACATATGGTATACCAATGGTATGCAACTGCTTTAGTAAGCATTGAATTTAAAAAAATGTAAATTTTCGTCAGTTATGTAACCTTTTAAATACTAGAATTTTCTATTCGTAGAAGTCTCTAGAAATCACTATTCCATCCTTTTAGGATCCGTCTCGCTGGCTTCATGGCCGAAACTTGGGACGTGCGAAGTGGGTGTACCTACATGACTGTGAGATGACAACAGACGTCTTTATATTGACGAAGGTCCAATGTGGGCTTAGAAATTAAGTAGATATCAAATTTGTTCTTACTACAGTTTCAAATAAAACGCTTCGATGTCCTCCAATCAACTTTCTCTTGTCAACTGTTCAAGATACTAAGGTTAGTGTTTACCAATATTAATTCTTCGGTTTAACGACCGTTTGCCTAAAACTCTAGTACATTTTTCGAGTAAACTGCTGTTTAGCCAGAGAATTAATGTTAGTGGACACAAGCCTAGGTGGTTGAAATTATTTTTCTTTGGTTAAATATCGAGTGAGAATTAGCCAATAGTCTGAAGAAAAAATGATTGAAAATCATTGGTAAGTATCTCTTTATACTATTGAATAATTGTCAAATTAGAAGCGGACATTTGGAATGACCAATCAATCAAGAATACTGCGACTACAATAATAAAGGAAAAAATATTGGCTGTCATAACTTCGAAGATGTGTGTCATGGCTGTTTGTCGTTTATTTGTTAAATGTAGCATCGAACGTAGATATGATATTCTTATTCAGTTCGTGGCGAAAACTTGGCTTGCCATATTAAAGGACCCAAAACCTAAATGAACTGTGACCAAGAAATGAAAGAAATACAAACAATAACAATTAATAATATAATTATAGTAAAGTATCTAATTAAATGCCTTGTAATCCAGTAGAGATACAATTTGCAGCTTTTCTATACTCGTTACAGCCATGATTGGAAGACTAATAAGCAGTTGCGATATCATTCGCAGTCCAGGTTTCCTTGTACGGATAACTTCGCGTTTATTAAAAGGTTACGAAGATACCGGACTTTGATCTTTGTGCGTACTGCGTGCACTACATCCGTGTAACTTATTGCGAGTCTAACACAAAGGTCTTCAAGATAAATGTCTCGCTAGACATATTTATTGCTAATAATATTGACAAATCCGAGTGAGGAAACCCGAGCGCCGCGTCGTATAGAATATTAATTTGATTGACGTGACTTAACGTTGGGTCCTATTTTTTATATAAAACAATAGGTAATAGATATTTGACACTTATACAAAAAACGTATTTCTTAAGACAGGAAACCTCTATTTAAAAAAAAAAAGAGTTGTCTGTTTAGCTTTCTGTGAAAGGCACGGTTTTAGAATCACATTCGTTTAGAATGTTTATAGTGAGATCGGATTAACTACGTCCAATATAAACAACTACAGACGGTTTCTACAACTGAAAATTGATCCGGCTAATACGATACGGTTGTGTGCGTTAATCGCTGTATAATTAAGACAAATAAGATTGAATATTCAGATGCTATCGTTCAAATTAAGTAACTTGTTATATAAATTGAAATTTTCGGTACAATTTAATTGGGCATTAATGTGCTTTACGATCATTGTTAAGATGTCCGTAAGCAATCACTTAAGATAATCGGGCCAGTTGTACCCGCGTTTCGCCAGCAATTCTGGAAAAATGATTTCCAGTTTTGCTCTAATGAAAACAAGCAACGTAACATGTACACGAGAATGAAATGTGATGCCATTGTTGGCACAGCCGATATAACGGCGACCGGATATTTGCAATTCAATTGCAAATTGAACTATCGTGTAATTTCAATACGAAAGTTCCGACGTAGTCAATGGTCCATTTGAAAATTTATGATGAACTTTTCACGTTCGAATCTCCTCGATACTTGATTGAATTTGGTATGTTTGTTGAACAACAAAATCAATTTTGCCGCGTGAAAGGGAATTCGACATGTTTGAATCAGATAAGCAATAGCGGTGCAACAAAAGTTTAAAAAAATATAGCGCAATGCTGTTACGTCATGTTTGTATTTTCATAAGCGTTTGGCGGAGCAATTACAGTGTATTCACCTCACCTTAGATACTTTCCTGTCTCGTTGGTCGCCCATTAACCAAAGGGAAGGAGCTTGGATGGGGGAGAACTGAGAAATGTCCCCCAGGGGAGGGTGGAAACGTACGTGTGTCGGTTGTTATCTGTTGCATGTAAACATCGAAGCTGTAACCAGTTCTGTTAAAATGTGAATGA
Organism: Amphipyra berbera; assembly: GCA_910594945.2. NCBI lineage: Eukaryota > Metazoa > Arthropoda > Insecta > Lepidoptera > Noctuidae > Amphipyra > Amphipyra berbera. Next base: position 14,390,597 of record OU343125.1, read on the forward strand.
AAATAACTGATCCATGTTATGTTGTCTTTTTTTAGTTAGAATTTTTTTCTATTTCTGCCGCTATACTAACAATGTCATGTAATATAATATATGCAGAAGTATACTATTTCATATAAATATAAGAATACATAACATACATATTTGTGTCTCATATACCTAACTCTCCTATTTACTTCCCACGTTAGGGATGTTCTTATTCTTCTTCTCATTTCTATAAAGAAACTAATAAATCTAAAGGTCTAATCTCCCAAATGTGAGCATTATTTGCACTATTCAAGAAATTAATTCCATACAATTTAAGCGTAATGGCTTTTACCGACTAGCTCATCAAGTTAATACTACTCTTAATGTATTGATTCTATCCATTAATAGGAATAAGCTATTGATATAAAAATAATAATATCAGTCAGATAGCCTATGAGGTTACATTCCGTGGGTACACTACTGGTGCTGTAGGTGTCGTATGAGATCAAAAGATTTAAGGAAGCTCAATATGATGAGTAGCGACGATGTCTTGACAGGACGATCGGAGTGCTTCAAGTGCTTCAAGTTTAGTAATCGGTTTGGTTATATGGATTCGTTGCTCGTTGTTCTAGTGGTGGCAAGCGCGACTGCTGATCGTGAGGTCCTGGTTTCGATCCCCAGGTCGGGCCGTGTTATTGGGTTTTTCTGTGTGATATTCCTCAGTAGCAGCCCGGAGTTTGCATTTGTGCCCGGTTGATGGCAATAGGCTCGCCCCCTATTACATGGGACTTAAAAAATAACGATCAAATGATGGTGTTACTATACACCTCTGCCGCACTCTTCGGGAAACACTGGCGATAACTACATGGAAGAATAAATAAAAGTCCATTTATGATAATCGAACGTTAACGTAAACAAGCCGTGGTTCCTTTACTTATTTCCTTCCTGTATCCCCAATAATTCTATATTAGTGTCTATTCCGAAGACTTTTATGTTCGAGATTGTATTTGTATGGGGATGTGCACCTGCGGCCCGACCCTTCTTTAAACAGGTAGAAACCTACATGGCTGTATGTATGACTGTCTAGGAGGGTAGAACTGCAGTCACAGAGTAAGAAGTAATTCAGGCAAACCTTTTTGTAATAGATTGTTTGAACAGTGTTAAAATGAAGGCCTGATTGTGGTTGGGTTCGTATGATAATTTAGTATACCTAGCTGCTGCGATACCGAGAACTTCTTAATATCCTTATCTATATAAATAAAAATGAATCGCTAAATGTGTTGCTAAGCGCAAAACTTGAGAACGGCTCGACCAATTCGGCAATTTTTTTTATATATTCCTTAAGGCACAAGGAAGGTTCTTATGGAGAGAAAAAACATAAAAATTGCGTGGAAAATAGTAAAAACAACACTTTTCTTTTCCCACTACAGGTCAATAACTTTTGACAGAAGGAAGTCTGTCCGGGCAGCTAGTAAGTAATAAGTAAATGATTTAAATTATGCAATCAGGTGGTTTGGGTATTCAGATTATCTTGATACGTCTTAAACTTAAGCCAAGTCATCTCTAATCTTCTAGATTTAAGTGTCCATGTACAATATTTATATCTCGGTTATGGTTAACTGATACGTATTTAAAAAGAAGTTTCTGAAGTTGCTCATTCGCTAGATCTCTCTTTTATCTAAATGTTAAAAAAAACAGAAATATTGGATAAGCTTTAACTAATGTAAACGAGTTTTTTATGCATCTGTCTACGCTTTCGATGAACCTATTCGTTTATTAGTGATATACCTACGTATTTCGAAGGATTCAGTTCGACGTCACCAACTAACATATTTATTGAGGTTAAAAAAAAAATTAAAATTCATGCAATAATCGTTAATGAATCGGTTCCGTGTGCTATGCCGCCATGAAATTGAATTGGTTACGTTGAAAATTACGTTTTGATATATGGAGGAGTGAATACCGACGGAGTGCGTATAAGGATTTCATAAACGACGGGTCAAATAAATAGATTGATGTGTTTGAAAGAACTGTCAGTCAATAGTCAATTGTCAATTCTTCAAATTCATCCTCTTCTCTCTTGTCGGCACGAGTTATACGAGAATACCTCATGCCGGTGCCAATGATGCCCCGGACGTACTTGAGTATCGTCACTCGTGGATAGGGCTGTCATCATCTAAACTGCCGACACCGGACAAAGATTTCAAAAACCCCGGACATTTGGTCGAAATTGGAACTTTTCCCCGGACGTCCTTGAAAATATAAAAAAATATGAAATTTTCATTTTTTTTGGATTAAAATAGACAAAATATTATAGTACCCAAGTCATATTACGTATCTGTGTGATGCTTGAAAATAATTAAGTACCGGGATAGGAAACGAACGAAAGTGCCAACGCGGCTGGCGTCCGGGTTTCACACGGACACTTTTTGAGAACCCCCCCGGTCCTTTCCGGACGCCTTCCCATACTACGACAAATCCTACTCGTGGGGGCTCTTTTAATGCATCCCAACTAGCCGTTGATGATAATACAATCATAATATTATATGAAAACATAGTCCACATGCTGGCAAGAAATAATATTAAGATTGATCTGAATCAATATCATAAAGAGTTGGTCGTAACATACTCTTAGTAGTAGCCGCTGCGCGCCGCCCAGTTCATGGAGCAACACATATTAATAACAGCTTCAATTGCTTGTCATAAGTTTCGCCGTACTCGCTTTATGTTTTTCCTTTATTCCGAGATCAGTTAAAGCACTTTAAAGCGAAGGCAGCCATGTTCTTGTATTCTTTGTAACTATACTATAAAGATATTACATTGCAGTTATCTTGGGAACAATTTAATTGCTCCTGGAATGTCATCTTCCGCATTTATTTGTTGGATCAAGTTTAATGCTATAATTTGCAGGACAATTAAGGCTAGGTTACACCGTTGTCAAGGGGCCAAGATGTCTTTATTCTTATTAATCATGTGTTTAAAACACATCTATCTTACTCATGTTTATCTAGTTATTATTCTATATATAAGTAGGTTCGTATGTGTATTTATTCTTATCGGAAACCAACAAACTCTTGAACCCACGTGCGGCTAAATCGATTAACTGGGTTGCTACTTCAAACAAAAGCATTTAAAGCAAGCAAGTAAAACATACCTATCCGATACGCCTTGTTTTACCTTAACCTTTAAATCGTCATGGAACTGCATTGAAGTTGTTACATTTCTTTTGTTTAAAATTCTGCAGGATATATCAGACAGTTTGAGGCTTGAGATTGAATGAATATTTTTGTATCAGCTTAAACGTAGGGTCATCTAGAAAGTCTCGTGACAAATACGGTAGTAGCGACGCATGTTCTGTAGTAATGTAGGCCTCTGCAATAAGTCAGTGTCTACTAATCGCAGTCTCGCCGATGTTGCGAACAGGTTCCCGGGTGAAGCAGCATCAGCGATTTGTTAACATCACCGCGATACCCACCTATCGAAACATTCTTACTTTCTATAAAAGGAAATCGAAATTATCTTACTACTTGGGACATTCCATTTCTCTCTCGGTAGTTTTGATAATTGAACCACGCTTATTCGTTTTTACTTTTATCGAGCACCAGTTAACAAATACTATAATCAAAATTCTTCACATATTTGGACAAGTTCCTCTTACAAATCGTACACGTAATAGAACTTAACCGTCAATCATATTTGTGTTGCATTTCGATATCGATAATATTTTTCCGTCGGTTCGCCCCTTCCATCATATTGAGTGCCATATCCGATTGTATTAGATACACACTCAATTGGGCGCTCTCCTCGCTGGCGCGACTCAATCACTGAATCATTACCAGCTGCTCCATTTACAGGGTTATTGTTTTGGGTTTGAACTGATGTAAGTACTCGAACATCCCACTTTATCGGGTTGTGTATGGCAGGTCGCAGACGTGAAATTCGATTTCCTGTTTCTATTAGTGGCGTATGGGCGGCGGTTCGGATCCGAGACTTTTATCGTATTCGTACACATAAAAATAAAGTAGCGTCCTTTCTGTTTATGTGGACAGGAATTGTTTTTGTAAATGTGTAAACTTTGACCACAAATACACTCAAATCCTTAAATCCCGTGGCATTGTTTACAAACCGACGGAGCACTAAAAGGTTCGACGACCTCACGTAAAAAGAATTGTACGACGTGTAAGCACATGAGAAAAAAGCAAGAAACGGTGACCAGCAATTAATTTGATGCAAAGAAATGGAATAAAAATGTCTCAATGGACAGAACACGCGGTTAATTGGCGTGTTGCGCTGAGCACATTCTAGTTTGCCATAGAAGGAGGCAGATCTCCGCCTGGAGCGATATAAATAGCGAGGCGGACCGGGCCACAGACGTAAAGTGGACACCAGTTTTAGAAGTGATCGCGTCTATTTCGAACAAGTGTAAATAAATCTAGCGAGTCACTTTCGTACACAGTTGTCACTTTCATTGCCCGCGCCCGCCTCACCTCGTCCTGCCGCGAGTTGCGACGACGCGCGACGTGACCGCCTGCGACTGTTCCTTTATGAATATGTTGAGCTAAATTTTACCTAGCGTGGAACAGTGTTAAACACACCATTAGATGCCGACTGACATCGACACTCCTTCATTATGACCAAATCGCAAAACGTTTGGATCCCAATTTGCGCAAAATATACGTGATTTACACAGGTTTTGACTTCCTTCTTAACATCATGTGTTAGTAACTACCTATGTTATTTAGGCAATTAAAATAATAAATAAGCTCGACTGGTGGGTGGTAAATTCGTGATCACGATGTTATGATTCATTTTGTGATCCGATAGCTGCGATTTGTATTTCGATTACAGAAGAAGCGCCGATTCTTATGAACTATTATATTATTATATTGAAGTCGTTCTTCCTGAGGAGTACGTAATATAAATCTTATCAAAATAAATCGATAACCTTAGCTAATGTTAATTAAAAGTTGGACTTTACATGTGATATTTATTTTATTCGTTGTACACTGGAAAATTAATCATGATTGTATCGTGGCCTCTTTGATGAATTACGTTGTTTTGATTTATTTACAAGATGTTATGACAGCTAAAGTTGGTTAATAACATGTACTTGCTAAGAAATGTATAGGTAAGTACTACCTATGCCATCTGTAATTGTATCAATACTTATCTTTTTGGTTTAGGTCAGACAATCAGCCTTAAAGTTACTGTCGCGTGGTAAGTATACTATATTTTCAAAAGGTCTGTATTTTTTATTAATTAATGGTTTAACGTTTACGCTGGGCCAAAACATGAACTGTCAACGCGGCAATGTCAAGAGATTGCGATGGAGATAAAAAAAATTAAACGATATGGTCAAAAATAGGCAGGGGCCACTTTCGTTGCCCCAGATTTGATGCTTAACTTTTGCAGAGTCTACGCTAACAATATTATGTACTTATTACAGGATCGAGCACAGCTTTAAACTAGGTAAGCATTCTGTATCTACAATAAGTAGAATACCTGTTCGGCAAAATAAGTGAATTTTAATGTCTTATCATATGATACAATTATATTAATTTAAATAAACCTAACATAACGTCACATCACGCCTATATTCCTCAGCATATAGTAAGCAGAGTAGTAGGCAGAGGCATATAGTAACGCACTCATTTCGCCGTTATGTTTAAGTCCCATGTAATAGGAAGCGAGTCTATAGCCATCAACCGGGCACAAATCCAAACTCCGGGCTGCTACTGAGTACCTAATTCCACACGGAAAAACTCAATAACATTTTGCTTGACCTGGGGTTCAAACCCAGGACCTCACGATCAGCAGTCGCGCTTGCCACCACTAGACCAACGAGGCAGTTAATCATTATTAATTTAAATGTATTAGGTATAATATAACGTGTTTCATAATTAGACTTTTTTTACTGGGAATTATACTTTAAAACATACCTACATACATATTAGTCTTAATGATACAATTAGGGATCAGGGAGTACCTACTTAGTTGTACATTTTATGTGTAAGTATTAGACAAGCACGTGTTGTGGACAGGTCAAATTTCAATTGCGTTGGCACATTTTTCGCGTGTTAGCCTTATCTGTTCCCACGGAGTTGCATTCTTTGTACAACAATTAACAAATAAACTGCTCTAATTTAAACACAATGTTACCAAGTGACCATTAAGTGCAAAATGTAAAGGCAAGAAAGCTTAAGAGTTTGAATTTGTGATGAGGATAGATACTATTTAGAATAAATTTCGTGACCTTGAGAGATAAGTAGATATAATTATGTTATTTTTGCGTTGCGTCTTGAGTAATATTTCGTATTGTATGTATTTGATTTCACAATCAAAATTAATAACAGTGAGTACATGCTTGCATCAGAAGGACAAAGTGAAGAGCGATGATATAATACATGGTTTATGCAAGGCAATGTCGCTTTGGGAGTCGGGCGCACGTCGCGCGATGCCGAACCAAAACAAATGGACGCGACACCGTTACACCACTTCGCGGAATTAAATAAAGTAAAAAATGACAGTAACCAACGGTAATCTTTGTTCGTGTAAGGTCGAAACCCCACGGTAAAGCACAGCCGACTCGCAATCTAACGCAGCGATTATTTGTCTGCAATTAAAACAAACTGAGGCGATCTGATGTCGTTGTCCGATGATAAATACGCTCTGCTACATCCGCAACTATCTGCCAAGTAAACTGAGGGAACATATGTGCGCAAAAACCCCGTCGAGTAGTAGATACCGCGTGTTTTAAAAGGGCAATAAATAATTCCAAGTCAGCCGGTTGTCACCTTTAATGCACCCAGATGGCACAGTTCCCAGTGAAAACAGTTTTGGCTTCTCTATACGAAATTAAAAACGAAAGAGACATGTGGCGCCTCCTGAGCTCACGACAACTCGACTTCTAAGACGATAGTTATAACCGTTTTGTGAAGTACCTATGTGGCGAATTAAGTTATTACAAAAAATAGATACTTGTACATAACGCAAATACCATTATTTATACGTTTATTCGCTGCAGTCGTGAATAAACTCGTATCATGGTGTTCCACATCGGGATTGGAACAGGTCGGCGTCTGTTACAAAGGACTGGTATCGGTAACGCATCGACGTTGACGGCAAAAAAAAAGATACGCGGAAGCCATCTCGCTTCTACAAAACATCAGAAAAAGACAAGTTTCACTTCCAGGAATGCTTAGTGCACCTTAACGATTAATGTAAACAACAAAGCTGGAGAAAAAATAAGCAGTAATGTAGCTATTGTGTGTCCATGAGGTGAAGACGGAAGCCTGGTGGCGTGGGAGTGAGCGCGGGAGTCGACCTGCACCGCCGCGGGAAAATGTCGCTCTATGCTCTATGTTCACATGAACGACAATATGTAGAAAAACACTAAAGTTGTCAGCAGTCTTATCGATGCAAGTAATTAAACATACGCGCAGGTAATGCTCACATGATTGCAACCTACAGCTGTCGATAAAGCACTCGACGAACATCTAAATAACACGCTCAAAGTTTTGATACAAGCGACGTGTTTATTGCTATTCGATACTATTTGCAAGCGAATTAATTAAAGGAAGTATGTTTTCATGTGAATCGGGGCAATCGCAGCGTGCGATGGCTTTCACGTGGGCTTGATGCTATATCGGTTTACGACGCGTTTCCAAACGTTATTGGGTGGAGGGTGGATAATTAAAACTGAGCTGATACACATGCTCGTTCGGAAGTGGAAGTTATTCAGGAGAATGGTGCATATCAGACTTAATAAGGAAACAAGCTGCAAATGTGTTAGGATCGCTGTCAGTGCAAGCAGTTTGTTCTAAACGTAAAACAACAATTAAATAGAGGGCTAAACTAGGGCTGCCATCCATTTGGGTTCAACCAGCCAGTTGAAGCCAGCTACCCTCATCGCTAGAGTTATATTCGCACTTCAGAGTGAGAAAAAAGTCAAGTTTAAACCTTAAAATTTTAGGGTGTTCGAACTTGTGCTGGTTTAATTAAGACTTAGCAGATGGCGGCCCTAAGCTGAAAGAAATATTGATTGACAAATTAAAATACTTAAGGTATCGAAGCTCTATGATAGACAGCTATCACAGAATAAAATTGCACTTGTAATTGGCTCCTATAAGTAGTAATTGCTTTGAGAATTGCCTGGTGCATGTTATTACAAACAAAGGTGTTATGACAAATATTATGTGTCTATGTATATTGTATAATTAGATTAATATAACTTGCCGTCACTTACAATATAATTATGTTTCGAAAACGGTCCTAGAAAGGGTGATGAATGATTTTCAATAAAATATGTGTGTAGCATAGGAACTAATGATGTCAAAAACGTCTTCGATGATTCACTGGAGGCCTTATTCGGATATTTCAATTTCACCCGAGATAATTGGAATAAAGCCGAAGTTCATTGATCAGTCGGTTTGTCGGTCGCCCAGGTGTGCCGGCGATTTCGTTACGGGTACTCGCACTTCAAGCTCGTATTGATTTTTATCAATACTTAGATATTACTTCGGTATGTATATTTGACTGCCTTTTTGGTCTAGAGGTCCTGGGTTCGATCCCCAGGTTGGGCAAAGTGTTTTTGGGTTTTTCCATTAGGAATTTCTCAATAGCAGACCGGAGTTGGATAGTGCCCGGTTAATGACAATAGGCTCGCTCCCTAGTACATGGGACTTTAACTGGCGAAACGAGGTTGTACTAAAAACACCTCTGCCGAAACCTACGAGCAATACAAGGCGTGATGTTATGTTATGTATATTTCTAGGACATCACAAAAAATACGATGCTAGAATTTGCTAATACAGTCGCAAAAAAAAGATGTCTCAAAGAAACATGACTGTGTGAGATTCTGTTCAGAAAAAAACCTTGGCTTTTGGGAAACTCCCGCCAGGATGCGGTCAGTATGGCACATTGAGGTCCTAGCTAAATGGAACATTAACTGAATGCATTACATCTGTTATGGTAATGATTTGTTGGTAAATGGTATTACATGTATTATCTTCCATATCGATTTTGTTTAATTACACCGAAGTTCTCTTTATTTAGTCTTCATTCTACGGAATGATCGCGGACGGTTAGGTCAAACACTACTAACTATTACTACATACATAATAAGGAGGTCTTAAGCAAACGTTCTCAAGAACATTCGTTAAACGTTTTATCAAACGTTTTTGAGATTCTTTCAGTAGTTAAGTAACTAGGTAAGTAGTCATAAGTACAACTACTATGTACTAGTAGTAAAATACCATAAACAGCGCAGTAAAAAGCTGTTAGTTAATATTTTATCTAGTTTTGTAAGATGACAATATTGTTGTATTACTCTAAAACGTTTTGTTGTAGGTATTAAGCAAGATTTTCTTCCACAATAAAAGTGTACCGTGATTTTCAAGACCATATAGCTTACTTCAACTTTCGCATCTTTCAGTTTCTATTTGAGCATGATTTCAACGTGTCAATAGCGCATCATAACAACAGCCAACGGATCTTATGCGGATTTACAATATTTCTGTACATTTATCATTATTTTCAAAACGTAAACGCTAAGTGGAAAAGTAGCCAGCGAACAATGTTCGTATTCTCATTTATCTGGTAAGTTTCTGTAACCTTATCCGCGATTATGCGCCGGCGCAGCACGCACGTGAAGTTTACATTACGGGCCACTGTAGACGCTATTGTGTCCACTGAGAATCGTACTAAATACAAACAGGCGTATAAACACGAGCACAGATAGCCAAACAAGTTTCCAGCACATTGGAATACTTTTTTAACCTTCCAAAAGACGTAACAAAAAGAAAAAGTCTTTTCTCCCTTGATTCAGAAGAAACGATACCCTAAATTGCAATCTTTTAGGCTTGAGATTGACGATCGAAATTAATGCGTCATTAATGTGAATAGGTATTTCTTTGGAAAGTTAGACAATAATGATTTAAATTGGAGCATTTATTAAGAAAAAAGTTTAGCGAAATAGAAATGGTTATTATAATATGCAATATAAACAAGTACAAGTGCAATAGTTTGATACATAAAGATGATACACTAATCGGAGAAAACGGGAAAACGCAGACTGTTCCGATATGTTTGTTATCAATTAAAAAAGAACACAATGTTCATGCGAGGTAGTATGAGGCTAGGATTTCCTAATAATATATAATGTAGTTTTTAACTTAAGTTAAATTGAACATTTTTATTCGACGAGCTTAAAAGGAAGGAAATTAATTCGTAAGCGTCGTGTATTAACTTCTGCTCCTTAGATTACGGATTACTTATACTAATACTAAACTGTCTCTTGAATCACATCACTCTATCTATTGCTGAAAACTGCATTAAAATCCGTTGCATAGTTTAAAAGATCTAAGCGTACAGACAGCGGGAGTGACTTTGTTACACGCTTTATTTTATACTATGTAAAGATAAAGAAATATGTAATTTAGATTTTTGCCTCTTCAGGAATTAGATTCAGATGTTGGTAGAAGTTCATGATATTATTTATTGTGTCTTCATTTTGTTAATGTTAAGGAATGTTTGTATCAAGGTATGTAGCTCAGTTCAGTTCCTCTTATCTCAAACCTTTTGTATCGTGTATTAGCATACGATGTTACACAATTTAGTCGGCCATACAAACTGTCCGGCGGTTGCGCTAACACCAGCGCGAGCGGTGACAAATGAGCTGTGCATGTCAGAACAGCTTGATTAGCTGCTGTTTACATGATACGGCAAAAACAGGTCAACATTATGATGGAATTCACGTTACGTTTTAATTAGAATTTATGTTTAAATGTTGAAGATAAGATTCATACCTGTGGACTAGGCAGTTTCTGAATAAGATTATATCACGCCTGTATTGCCTGTAGGGTTTGGCAGAGGTGTATAGTAACATCCTCATTTCGCCGTTGTTTTAGTCCCATTTAATAGGCTCGTCGCCTATTGCGATCAATCGGGCACAAATCCAAAATCAGCTGCTACTCAGGAATTCCACACGGAAAAACCCAATAACACTTTGCCCGATTTGGGGATCGAACCTAATAATAATCTTACCTAATAATGTGAACACCAAATTTTTCCTTGTAATATAATATAACATGCATGAATTGTTTTAAGTATGATGGATGCTTGTTAGGTATCAAGCTTATTGACAAACAGAAGAGCAAAGATATAACGTATAAAACCAAAGTTATGGACACGGGTAAACATGCACAGCGCCTGAAGTGGAAATGGGCAGGCCACATAGCCCGCATGGCAGCTGGGAAATGGACAAAGCTGGCTACAATGTGTAAAGGTTCAGGAGGTAAAAGACCAAGAGGCAGACCCCAGGATCGTTGGACCGACTATATACAAAATATAGCGGGCAGAGACTGGATGGAATTGGCGAAAAATGGAGACAGTTGGAGGAGGCCTATACCCAAGTTGGGGCCATGACTTAAAATCAAACAATACCTAATTATGTTACAACCATTTAATTTTCTTTCTTATGTTATTAAGTTTAAGTTATGGAATAACAAAGGCTTAAATAAATAAATATATGATGGATGCACGGCATTGCTAAATCTATACTAATATTATAAAGAGGAAAGATTTGTATTTTTGGATTTTTGTATGTAACGAATAAAATTAAAAACTACCGGATCGATTTCAAAAATTATTTTGCCGTTAGAAAGCTACGTTATCACTGAGTAACAGGCTACGGGCGGAGCCGTGAGGACACAGCTAGTTACAAATAAAGTTCTACGAATCAGCGTGAACGACGACGATGGCCCTTATATTTTCTTACGGAAACTGCTGTACTTTGAACAGTATTTATTAATAAATACATAATCTTCAAAAGCAGAATCAGAAATAACTTGTGAAACTTGTTTTATAGCAATTTTACTGAATACGATCAAAGGAACGAATGATGAAGCTTGCTCGGAGCGAATCTAACTGCAATGTTACACTGTGCTCATGTCATGTCCATAGGTTAAAGTCATTGCAAATAAATAATCTAGCACAATTCCTTTACACTAGTCAAGTCATAGGTAACAGATAATAGGAGTACTGCACACATATTTAAAGGGCCAAAGTATGTAAATTAAATGACCAACACAAAAGATAAGACTTATCATCATATGTTATTATTTACATTGTTTTGATTTTTGATCCATTGCAGACAACAATTAGTGTAAGTAGGACTTATATACGATAAAAAAACTTGTAGTTACCAGAGTTCATACAATTGAATGCGGTGGTAAAATATTGACAATTGTGAAATTGCGATTTATTAAGATTTCCTAAGATTTTTCTTACTTGCGTTCGCTTGTAAAAGACTTCAACGCACGCCTTTGCTGCCGGTTAGTACGTACCTACCTACTTAAATTCTACGCTTGTAAAATTGTTTCAAATTATGATAGGTTCTTAATGGAGGAAAACCTGTGTATTTGTGTAGTATAAATGAGATTTATCATAGGTAATTAAGCAAAATATTGTAGTTAATAGCTACTCATATTAATTACACACAGGTGTATGTTCATTGTTTAATACACTGGCCTGCAAAAATAAGTATCACACTTTAAAAGTAAATATCATTAAAAGTGTAGTACCTATTTTTGCAGGCCAGTATAGTATTCGCTCAAGTGTTGAACCAATTTCTTAGTAAACAACAATAATATAATAGGTACCTATTAAGTACCGATTGACTTAATCAGTTAACTGCATTCAACCGTAACTCTTTGTATCACAGTATTCGTGCGTAATAAATTAAATAATTAGGCATATTGCAAATCAATTACAATTCATATAAAAAGTCGGTAAATAAGAATGTATTGATAAGCGAACCATTCTAACCCAATAAGTACGAATTGTACGAAACTGAACGGCCGTCGGTCGTGCGACCTTAGTACAGTAATCCGCAGTTCATGGCGCGATCTCCTCTCATCGCATAAATCAGCTGTGCGAGACTCCTACATAAATAAATTAAAACACAACACGTACTCACCGTAAACAGACGGCCGTATTGAAAATAAACCGATCACCTCCAATGTGGTCACAAAAACAAACATAAACAACACAAAACCAAAACTGTCAGTTTTCAAAGTATCGGGTACGTAAAACGTTGCGATAGAAACACCACTTCATTCACTTTGCGTCGAACGAGTAAAGTTTCGCTAGGAGAGCGAGCGCGGTGCGTGCGATGTGCTCGGAGGGCTCGAGTCGAATGGTGGCTGCCCGCGCTAACCCGCTCGCCGCCACCTCGCGCGCTTCTTGTGGCCGCCGCGGCCGTCGCCATTGCTTCCGTGCCGCACTCACACTCAGACTCAGTATACGTTCGTGCCAATATGCATATAATCGGTGATCTGTCCACATCCTGTGGATCCTGCCCTGTTCATCAATCAAGCCCGAGGACGATACACTCACTTTGATTTAATTCAAAAGGAGCATGTGTGTTTTGAGCCCCGAATGCTAACGATTAGCGGTAACTAATTGAAAAGCTCTTTTTTGAATAAACGTGTTTTCACAGGAAAATAAAAGGGATTGAATTGCGGTTTAAAAGATGATGTAGTGACAAAAATTGAAAGGAGTATGCTTAGGTGGTTTGGCCATGTTGAGAGAATGAGTGAACGGCGATTAACAAAAGAAATTTATAAGGCGGATGTTAATGGGAACGCCGGTAGAGGACGTCCTAGAAGGACATACATCGATGTTATTGGTGATGTTCTTCACAAAGATCAGGTGCGTAGTACTCTCAACCAGCGTGCGTGTATGACAAGATGTATGAATGTGGATGAAGCGAAAGGGGTATGTAAGAGTCGTAGCATGTGGCGTTCTATAGTTTCTGCCTACCCCCATGGGAAAAAGGCGTGAGTTTATGTATGTATGTATGTATGAAATCCACATACAGCGTGATTTTTTGACAGGGGTTTCTAGGCCTACGTAGAGTCAAACACATTGAGAAGTGTCCAAAATAGTCTTGACCTCGATTTTAGGGAAAACAAACAATATTTTTGGTTAAACGGGTTGCTAATCCGGAAGTCAAAACCGTTGTTTATTTCAAAATAATAATAAAAACAACTTTTAAGTTAAACGGTTTTATCTTGCAGTACCCCTGCAGCATCAGGATTTGAGGATTGTAGGTTGAAATTATTAGAACGTTGTATTGTCATGGGAATTGAATTTTTGTGCAAAATTTTAGGAGAAGTAGTTGAAAAATCTGTCGCGAAATTGGAATTAAAATAACAATAAAATGAACAACCAACAATGAATGACAATGACAATGAATGACACGAAGTGAAAAAAAACCGTTTAATGAAAAGAGCAATGTTCTGAATTAGATCACTAATCGATAATTTTGGTGATAGATATACGTAGCATTTTACTTTTCAATTTTCTTAAATTTCGAAGTCTTTCCAGAATCACTTGAGCAGACAATCTCTACAGCGATATTTTCAAATTCTTGACTTTACTGTTGTTAGGAAAGAATCTATAGATCGATTTCAGATACCATCATGAGGCAGCTGCCGGTACAATAACTGTAGTCTTCGTAGGATCGACCTTAGGTCCAAAAATTTGTTCCTGTTGCTAATTTGGGCAGCATCCAGGTTAATTGTGCTGTGCAGTATCGGTCAGGTTTCATGAAGAACTTGACAATTTTGAAGCTTTGTATTTCCGGTTTCTTTGTTCATTACCTGCCATACACGTTTTATGTTATTGTTAGAGGTTATTAATTATTTTATTGAAACCTATTTTGTTTCTAATTACTTAATCTAAATTTAACTTGAGTACAAACTATTTTAAATATCTTGAGTAGGGTGAACGAAAGACAAAATATCAAATCGCGAGAATCGAATTGATCGTCAAATCCGAAACAGTTTCGTGGTTGGAAAACTTGCGATACGTCAGTCAAAACTTCGTAGTTCGATTTTCGCAGTAGTCCCCCAGACCAGGCTAACGAATGAAAGATCGTGGTCGGGTACTACCGAGAGTCATCAGTCCCGATTGCACCTCTCCCTGTGGAAGATTGTACTGATAAATGATTTTTATTTCTGTAAATAAATCTGTTACCGAGACTTTTACAAGTTAATGTAATGTTTTTTTTAAGACCAGATGGCGCCGGCATTTCCTATCACTACGCCGGCATATACCTACATTGACATTGTACATTGTGGTATAAAATTTATGTGAGTGTAACAATGTAGGGCAACGTCTGGAATGGCCTTTTTAGGAAAGTGCCACAGCAGGTTTGAGTTGACCTGTCCTAACTGACGGCACGCATGCATCAGTCATCGCGTAGCTCAAACCTTATTTTAGGGATCTCAACAATCCGAGTACTCAAGAGTTATATGAGGTAGGTAGCATTGCACTAGGCTCTAGACAATTATGATCAGCCTCAAGATGTACATAGCTAAATAACCAGTCGATCTCTAAAGACAGTTCCGAGCCATTTGGAACAGTTTGTCACAACCTTCATCATCTTCCTATTTACGGGAGAATAGTGCGTTTACCGGTTCATGGTCGCCATTCGAAAATGTACTAAGTAGTTAAACTATTCCTTGTATAACTTGAATTTTTGCAAGGCAAGGTAACACATACAGGATATTTGGGAGATAGGTGCAACGCTTTAAAGGGATGATAGCTTAGACCATTTACAACATATTAAGCATTAGACGAAGTCTGTTTTTTTTTATAACTTTAAGGTTTTTAACAATAAAACCCATTTTTTTTCAATTAATTGCTAATGGTGTTCAATTAAAGTTGTTATGTTATTATTTTTTAATTATGTAATGTGTGACGAATCAAAAAACCATTTTCCAAGCACCTGTGTCATCAGAGAAACATTCTACAGATATAGAAAGTTGCGAAAATTTAAAAAATTTAAGAATAGTGTTTTGTTTATGACATCTACGAAATAAACAAATACCTAATAATAAATGGTACAAGCTATCATCTTCTTAAAGCTTTGCACCCATCTCCCAAACACACTGTTTATCTATTAAGCCTCTTTATGAATTAAACTACTATAAATGAATGTCAATCGTAGCTTGCTACAATTTTTTGTATGTAAAATCAGTTTATGCCGTGTTAAAAACATTTAGGTTATGCACCGAACTAAACTAAATTGCTTATTGGGACTTCCTCAATTGCTAAATTGGTCTGTCACCCATATAAATATGATTTTAGCTGGTGATTCACACTTACTGCCACGCCATTCTAGAATCTAGAACAGTGCGAATTGTAAAAAAATGTTTTATTGTTTAAGTTGACGGTGGGGTGTTACGATTTTATTATGAAACTAAATATAAATAAATAAAGAAATTTATACATACAAACTTTGTCAAAGTTTTACTTTATTTAAATAGTGAGTGGTATCTCATAGGTACATACTTCAATTTAACATTTATATTCTTCAAAAAATATATTTTATAATGACAATAGCTGATGGTGCTGCAATGGTGCAGTAGTTTGCTCTACTCAGGCATTGCCTGCTACCAGACTCCGCCAAGCATGATAATCATCTGTCCCATTAAATAGCTAAAATAAATTGTTTTATTCTGAATATGAAACTTATTTAAGGACAGGTGCGTAGTACTCTCAACCGGCGTGCGTGTATGACAAGATATATTGAATGTGTATGAAGCGAAAGGAGTACCAAGGATAGTAGCATATATAGTTCTATAATTTCTGCCTACCTCCATGGGAAAAAGGCGTGAGTTTATGTATGTATTTATGAAAATTATTTAAGCCGGTAGTTGTATATTATATTTAATATTTTAGTTATCGTCTGTACAATCGATTCGTATTAAAACTTTTAATGGTCTGTTTGGTAGCGGATGCGCCACTTACGTACTCTGTACTGCATATCATTGTGCAATATGGATATTTTAAAACTTTTAAGTGTATCCCTTACAACGTTGATTTCGATTTTGTAACTCATTTCACCTTGCACAAGACCTAGCAAAGGATGACATACTAAGAAAGTGTAGCGACCCAGCAATAGTTCGGGTCAGCAGGTGTTGCATGACCACCGTAGACAAGGGTTTTGTTGACGGAAGAATAGACCAAATTATATAGAACGTCTAATTGAAATAACGCAAAACCTCTTAATCATTGTACTCATCACTTTTTTTATTTAATTTTTTTTCTCTCTCTTTAGCATATAAGCGTTTTGGTGTTTACTGTAAGCTTGTATTGTTGTAAATAAATAAATAACTTATGAACCACTTTTACTAGGGATCAACCTTGAAATCGTGAAGAAAAACTGCTGCTCCATACATTTATGTTCGCATAACTCGACAAAATATAGACTACAGCTGTTTTTTAAGAGGTTTTGTATTATTTCAATTACACCTTAAATACACAACGGCAATATCGTCGCTGCGCCTGCAAAATCCGCTATGTATTTTGTTTTGAAAATCTGTCTTTGATGCTATTTTATAATAGTTCTCAAGCCACGTGCACTTCTAAAATAAGTTTTCTAATAATTTATTTTGCTATAACCAAATAAATTATTAAAAAAAACAGATTTTACAGGTACACGTGGCTCTAGAACTATTATAAAATAGCATCAAAGATAGATTTAAAAAAAAATACATAGCGGATTTTGCAGGCACAGCGACGATATGTCATTTTGTCTTTTCTTCAGTCGACAAAACCCATATTTACGATAGTCATATGCTACGCAAGCTGGACAGTGGATAGGTGTTTCTAAAAAGAATCAGAAGATTACCTAGGATCAAGTGTTCACTTTTTTTAGTTAACAGAAACTGTTTTGCTGCCTTCTTCATTATCCCAGTCCTTATTAATCGATCGCTCTCAACTCAATATGGCGCATGAGAGTATTATCCCAAGGGAAAGTGAAAATGTTATCTGAATTCCACACATTGACCATACAGAAAATGTTTATAAATTAAAATCTCAAGAGCTATCTAAACTACATTTAACAGCTAGTTCAAACAGAAACTGTTTACAGGATCCGTTTTTATTTTTGAGATGGCGCCTGCGGTTAAATGAGCGAGTTCATATACACGACAGTATTCCGAATCCAGTAATAAATACTGAATCCGTTATTTTTATCATATCCTGACTGCCAGATGCGACGCAGCTGCTATTTGTTTAACTGATCCGTCGGTACAGATGTGAACAACACATCCAGTACCGACGGATCCGTTAAAACGGATCCACTGTGTGAACGGGCGCTAAGATCGTATTCTCACACGAGCATTAAGAGGTTATTAGTTATTCTTATGACGGGGGAGTTTACAATTTACAAACCGGCAGCGATCCTATTCACAGTAATTGTTACTTTTTGTATTTATTTTGATTAATTAATCACAACAGACGTTACCACTTTAAAAACGGAAATAGTATAAGAATTCAGATCCGTTTCTACATCTTGTAACATTTTGGTCATCATTATTTCTCCCTAGCTTAGATTTTTTTGGGAAAAAGTCCCAACTATGTTGGAGTCAGCTTCCAGTCTAACTAGATGCGGCTGAATATCAGTATTATACACAGACCGACTACCATCAGACCTCTGCAACCCAGTTACTGCATAGTCAATATCCTAAGATTAGACCGATTGTCAGACTTTCGGGCTTCTGACTTCCCATAACGGCTATTATAGGTATTCGTATGACACCCGGGACCGACATCTTAACTTGCTCTCCGAAGCACGGAGGGTACTCGATGACTAACGAACGGTCACCCACCCACGGACTGACTGCGGCAGGCGTAGCTTAACCAAAAGGTATGTTTGCACAAGCACACGTCGATGGCTTCCATGCCATCGTGAGACATAAATCTGCCTCTTTGCTCTGCAGAGTGCGGGAAAGCTCCAACTCCATGCTGAAGACCATAGCAGGGAGGTACGATTCTCCTTTGTTAGGTGATGTTGTTCGAAGATGTATTTCGAACAGCAGCCTTGTCACGAAATAGATTATAAGTTTATTAACATATCTTTTTATAAGTTATCTTTTTGTTTACTAACCCATATGGATGTTGCTTATCCGAAATAAAGATTATTTTATTTATTTATTTTTATTTAACCTCGTAAATCGTATGATCCGCGCGGTTGGTAATTATAGCCACTAGTTTACTCATAATTATGAACTGTATTAAAAATTGTTTTTATTTCGTTTCGTCTCCATGGTGATTTTATTAGTGCCTATTGCTAATGATCGTATAAAAAGAATTTTATTCACATTTTCCGTCTTAGCGTAATCAATCTTCTTCTTTAATCACGTGTTTCTAAGCGTTTAAGTAGTTCGGCACGTGTTTTCGCGCGCATACGCATATCCTTATAGTTTTGTACACACATACACTACGTACACCAAATATTGCATAAAAATCTAAATATTTTGTTAAACTTTTCGTGCTGTAAAAATTTCCTGTTTGTAACTCGTATAGTAACTGAATAAAGTTGTCAACTATCATGCTGGGAGCAGTTGAGTATTGAATCAATCAATCTATAAACTCGTTTATCCTGAACTTTTGTTATTGTATTGCAACATCTTCCTAAAAAACAATGTCTCTTAGTCCAGTGTGTCTCTTGGCAAAGGCTTCCTCTAACATCTTCCACTGTTTTCTATCTCTGACAACTCTTCTTCAGTTATCGTGTTGGTCGGATCAGTCAGAAGCAAGTAGACTCTCGAGCTTACGTATTACCACAGTGTACCTACTACATACAACGCAGTTCAACGCATAACGCATGATACATTTGACAGGTCTTAAAAAAATGTCAAAATTTCTAACACTTGTCAAAAGGGTGTCACATAAAACAAATTACACAAACTTTTTCAAACAAACATCCAAATTAGTTGACGTGTTATAACAAAAACGAAGCGCCAAAAAAAGCTACATAACCGCGTATGCGTAGGTAATTTAGATTATTGACAAAAGAATGCAAAGGTATGTAACAGCAGTTTAGCGATCTCATCCTGGCATTTTTCTAACAATATTTAAAAGTAGGTAAGTAAAAACTTTCTCGAGCTAATGAATTGATCTAATTTTCGTCATCAGCAACCCAGGAAACTTTGGGTTTGCACCCATGACGACTAATTTGCTAATTTTCATGGCCGCCATCTTGGATTTCCACATCGATCTTATTTATGGCTCATCCGAAAATCTTGGATACACCTATGAAAAATATCTTGAAAATTCACATAGCCGCCATGTTTGTATTCTGAACCGAACTCATATTATCTTAATTTAATAAAACGTGATTATAGTAGGTACGTCCTCTTTCATGAGCGGCCCGTCCCGGCTTCGCACAGGTGGACATTTTCCCCGTTTTTGCAACATTTTTCATTTATACTCCGCTCCTATTGGTCGTAGCGTGATGTTATATAGCCTATAACCTTCCTCGATAAATGGACTATCCAACACAAAAATAATTTTTCAATTCCAACCAGTAGTTCCTGAGATTAGCGCGTTCAAACAAACAAACTCTTCAGCTTTATAATATTAAGTATAGATTTCACTTGTACTTGAAAGCCGACGCTGTGGGCGAAATCGAGCAACAATATTTAGTTTTATTATAGTATCGCTATGGTTTTATATTACAGCAGCTTTAAAAATGTTATTGCGAGTTATTACGACTAGCAATACAATAATAACAAATACAGTCAACTGTCTTATAGATAAAAAATAAAAATGTAACAGAAACATTTACATACACGTTATTTATTTAATTTAACCCTTTATAAAGATCGATCAAGATATAAAAGACAAGGTATAAAGTGAAATATACTACTTAACTAGTTACCTACGTACCAACGCGTAAATGTTTATTTCCGATATGAATGAGTGAAGTTATCGCGAAACTGATTACACGTTCATTAACAAATCATTTACACATTTCTTTACGAGTGTTTGGTGTAACAGTAATAACACCGGAATTCTCGTAGGTAATAAATTATTAACACGTTTAACACACGAGTTAAACCTTACAGTTATCGCAGGACCAATGTTTGTTAAACACGAGTTTTAACCCTGTCGCTGCTCCTTTAAGCCGGCTAACAGGAACAGGTGACGCGCACTTTGGCTCGGAGACGTGGGCCGTGTTTGTATAAAATATTTGAGTACTATAGGTAGTAACTTTTCCTGAGCTTAGAATATAATTCGAACAGACACTGACATGTTTTAAAAGATAAAATATATTGATTGGCCGTCGTACCCGGGTGAATATTCGAAATTTTTTAACATTATTTTAACAAATCATTCTTCTCCCGGGTTGTTAACGTTATAGTATTGTCAGATTATTTTTATTCTTGTCTTATTGCTTGACGGCAGCGGTATAGTTTGAGTTTTCATTATCATATTTATAGTATTAAACATCTGCATTCTTAACTTTGGGATGATGCTAATGACGTTCTCAATTTTTGTTAATATTTTTCGAAGAATGCCCCACCCCTCGTTTACATCAAGGTATACAACATGTTTTCTACTAACAAACATATTTCCAAAAAAATATTTTCAAATACAAAGTTGAAATCAGTGGATAACTAATTAAAAAAAAATACGCAATTGTTTGCAACATGGAAGACAACTTGTTTTTCGGTGTAAACAATGGGTCATTACTCCTTCACGACTAAACTCCTGAACCAATTTTAATGAAACTTGTCATAGAAATAACCTGAAACCCGGAGGGATATAGGATACTTTTTATCTTCATAACACGCGAGCGAAGCCCGGCTGTCAGCTATATTTATACATTTAAGTAGATTTCTTATAAACACTTACCCCCTTATTACATAAGATAGATAGATAGATATACTTTATTGCACACTAAAAGAAATAAAACAAGGAATACACATAATTAGGAACAGTACAAATGGCGGTCTTATTGCTTAAAGCAATTTCTTCCAGACAACCATTGGATGGAAAGAATTGTTAAGAAAAATATAAAGGGCAGTTTGCAGCGTACAAATATGTAACCTACTAAAAATCGGGAATCAACTAAATAATAGGTATAAATACATACTATAACACAAATAATTATATAATAACATTATAATTACAATACATATTTTAAATATATATATATATATTTGAGTGTGTGTATATATATATACACACACTCAAATAGGGTACACACATAATTAATTATACATACAGATAATTTATAAACCACTATAGAGCAAGATAATGTTCTTTAATCATTCTTTTGAAAGAAACCAACGACTGAGCACGCCTTACAGGACGGTACAAGAAAAGCCCAGGTTTTAAAATAGTCCCCGTCTTTATTCGTTATGTATGTATGACGTTAGAAAGCGATGGGTATACATACTTTAAATCTGGGTTTACCTTGGTTTTGATTGAAACCATCTATTTAAATAAGGGGCCATTAAGAATGTTTTGTTCCTAAAAATGATAGTCCCAACTTTGAATCGAACTAAATGTGGAAGTACGCAAACATACTTATATCACTGCTTCGGATTTCATAGAGAGTAGCTCTCTATGAAATCCGAAGTCCGTAGTAGTAGTACTACTAACTAACCTAGTACTACGACTATAGTATGCTGAGTCTGGATCAGAAATCCTGTTTAAGTCTTCTGGATTGCGGTGCAATAAAAGAGACTCCACGAGTGACGATACTTAAGTACGTTCGGCGTAACCTGAGCCTGAGTCACGCTACCAACCTTGCTGACTGGCTAATCATTTCACCTTTATTTTTATCTATTCGACTGTTTGTAGATGGTCTTACGGACCGTTTCTACGTAACCGGGCAGTTATTGGTAAGACCTGAAGGGTCTCCAACCAATGCGGACGAGAGTAAAATACCTAACCTAAGCTAACCACTACTATAATATTACTAACATCATGTAGCAACAACAACACTAAGGGCGACCTAATGGGACTCTGACCTCGGCTTAGGGCGTTGCCGGCGGGAGGACTTGGAGGGAGACAGCTTGATGATAGCTGAATTAACGGTGTGACTGCGGTGTCAGAAAAGACGACCGGCTCCCCGGCTGCGGCGGGTGAGCACGGTGGATCAGGGACGGCGGTTAATGTTTTGACTACAGAATGTAGAATAAGATTTCTGGATGCCCGTTACAATTTTAATTCATATTTGTTTGGCAGAACTCGAGAGGGGCTCGTGTCTAAGTAACAACCATGCCGATCATACGATTTGCGACTTTAAGCTGCGCTTGCCGTGGTTAGACCGTGGATGGGTGACCATTCGTTACATATCGAGACACCTCCGTGCCTCGGAGAGTACGTTAAATCGTCGGTCCCGGGTGTCATATGAATACCTATGACAGTCGTTACGGGTAGTCAGAAGTCCGAAAGTCTGACAACCGGTCTAACCTTAGTAACTGGGTTGCAGAGGTCTGATGGCATTCGCTCCGTGTAAAATATTGGTATTCAACCGCATCTGGTTAGTCTGGAAGCTGACCCCGAGATAACTGGGAAAAGGTTAGAGGAAAGGATTTGTTTGACAGAATTGGGGATACAACTTTTGCGATGGTCACTAAAATCGAATTAAAAAATGATTTCAACAATAAATTAAGTACGAGTAGAATGAAAGGGTTTCACGGTGTTGTTTAAACTCGTCATCGGACTTCGAAGGGTTAATAAACGTGATGCGAGCATGACTAAAGCGCGTGCTAGCATCTTATTCTTTACGACTGTGTTTTCTTTCAAAATGCTATAAACTGTTTATGATTTCATATCCCCCTATTTCGGTTCAAGCAAAATGTTTGATCTTAAGACGTAAACACACTCAAAGTCATTAGCGATATGTCATAATAAAGGGATGTTGTGACGAATCTGTAATGGTTGGTGGGTAGTAAAACATTGTAATGTATCTTTGTAGTTTCGAGAATTTAAATTAAGATAATAACTGTATATCGTATGTGTCATATGATGGTACTTTATTTTGTGGTTGTTTTCTTTTGGCTTTTACGCTGCTACCTCGATAGTTAGATTTCATTTATTACTATTATTTTGTTCAGTAGAAAAATATATCCTTACCACCATTGAACTTCTGGGTGATAGTGTATTTAACAAAACATGATAATTTAGTTTTTTAACTAAGCATGATAAGGGCGAGTACCTACAGAGGGAGGGGGGGGTACCGAGGTAGGGAGGGTGGGCGAGTACAGGGGGGGGGGGGTACAGAGGTAGGGAGGGGGGGGGGAGTACAAAGGGAGGAGGCACCTATTATTGTTATAACTGTCAAGTTTTATGTCACCTGTTGTAAATAGCGTGAATTTTATTGAAAATGATATTCAAAAGTATGAATCATCCAATACAAAAACTTTTATTTGCATAAAATGTACGAAGAATACGACTTTCTATTGAAACGTCGTAGTAGACGTCTTGAGCAGGCACGGCTCAGGTACGGAGGTACAGGTGAGTTCAGCACGTGATAACCAGGCCACGTGACCACTTCAAATGCAATTCAAGATGTGCTTCAAGGCACAAAATTGACCTCTTTACATCCTCGTGAAAGTTCTGCTCGACTACCTAAAGTTGTTTGAGGGTCGACAATTCCATAAATGGAAGAACTTTGTACTCAAATTGGATGTAGATTGCTTCGTATCGTGGTTATTTTGGGAGCTATTGCTTCATAACAAGAGGTATCAGTGACGTCCAGTAAAAAAAAAAAATTGTCTTCTTTTCTCATGTCGGAACGAGCTATACCAGCATAGCTGGATGGTGGATAGATTAGCCAGTCAGCAAGGTTGGTAGCGGGGCTGATTACCCAGGCTGCGCCGGACTTACCACCGCGGACATTTGCGGTGAATCACTTTTCAACCTATTGCTTTAGTAATAAGCTCGAAAAGTGGTTCACGGCAAGTGTCCGCGATGGTACTTACTTAGGTATCGTCATATTCGGCCGTCTGATGTCTAAAAGACCGTTAAGTGAGAAAACCTAGTTTTGAGTAAGGAGCAAAAACGTGGAAAATGTTGTCCTCAGAAATTCTGAAGACATACAGGTGTTTTTGTTATACCAAATTATTGGGCTACTTTTAAGCTTACATAGTATATTTTTTTAATGAGTTACGAGATTAATATTGTTTCTCAAATTTCAGTTTTTGTGCGAGTTAACCGTATTCAGGATTGTACAATCCCAAAAATGATGTAATTAGCTGTGTAAGTAGTACCTGGGTCTCGTAACTGGCAAGGGATAGAAACATGAGAACCAGACTGATAGATAGAAAAAAAATTCCGCGTACCTACCTAGGACCTATATAAAACTGAAATTTGACAAAATGTCACTTAACGGCGTTTTAGAAAACGGACGGCAGTATTATTCAATTGTCAATATTATTATGCAGTAACAGAATAGATATGGAAGACATTAAGTTTACCAAGACAGTGTCAAGAGAAAACTAGTTATGCTTTTCTCGTACTTAGATAACCTTTGAAGGTACGTGTAATGAGCCCATATCTAATATTACATTATAATAACCAAAATATATGTATATTCTTGGCATAAAATATTACACCGCTAAGTGTAATTTTATTACAAAACCTAATTGTAATTAATAATCACCAAGTAAAATCGCTAAGATAAATTTGTTTATTAAAAGATTAGGGTCCCTGCCATAATCGTATTACTGTTCGTTAAACATGAGAGGGCAATAAATCAACAAGAGCAGTTGAACTGGGTCACGAGCTCACGGCCCAGGAGATACTGAACTCGGTAAGCTCACCTGTTGCTACAATTTGGCTTCATAAGTTATAGGGGATGTTCTGCGGACATCGCGCTAAAGTTGGGTGTTACAGATTCCATCTAACTTAGTTTGCAATAGTTTATTACCTTAAACTGCCTCGTTGGTCTAGTGGTGGCAAGCGCGACTGCTGATCGTGACGTCCTAGGTCCGATCCCCAGGTCGGGCAAAGTGTTATTGGGTTTTTCCGTGTAGAATTCCTCAGTAGCAGCTTTGACTTTGGCTTTGTGTCCGGTTGATGGCAATAGGCTCGCCCCCTATTACATGGGACTTGAACAAAACGGCGAAATAAGGGTGTGACACTTCTGCCCAACCCTTCAGTGAATACAGGTGTGATGTTATGTTATTACCTTGATTTGGGGGTCAATAGGTATTTGAGTGTACTTGAGGCGCAGGACATTAATAGATTTTGTGTTGATTCATAGACATTTCCGAGATAGATAAGAGAAATCGAAAAAGTTGTTTTAGTCCTGTGTTGTTTTATACAGGGTGTAAACGAAATCATGTAATTCCTTCAAACCCCGTGATGTACTGCTGACATATATAGATTAAAAATGCACGGGATACTTTTGGACTCAATAAAAAAATAATTACAAAAAGTAAACATGTGTTCTTAACGTGAGGCATTTTAGCGCCCCGAGTTTAATGACGCGCGGCGAGTGGTAGCCGCGCAATTCGCTCAAGGCGCTAAAATGCCTCACGTTAAGAACACTAGTTTACTTTTTGTAAATAAAAATTAATTGAATCCAAAAGTATCCTGTGCATGTTTAATCTATGTCAGCAGTACATCACGAGGTTTGAAGGAATTACATGATTTCGTTTACACCCTGTATATAGGATGGATAAGTACCGAACAATTAATTTTTTTATTTTATTTTAGCTTTAACAACAGTTTTTAGGGTAACCACAGAGACGATAAACTATTTGTGTTTTTAACAAAAATATATTTATATTATGGAGCAATTTTACCAAGTCTGTTCTTGTTTGAAAACCTTAGAATTCGGGTAGAAACCTATTATCCTAATCAATATCAGTCTAATACTATCGAGGCGTTTGTTAGAATTTTTATTGCTCTATTGAGCGGGGCCATGATCGCGGGAGCAGTCGTTGTAACCACATTACGACGAGATGACGTGTCCGCACCTAAACACAGGTGAAGCCAGTGACGCATCTCCCACGAGGTCCTTAGCTTTACGTCGTCACGAAATTACTAAGGTAACCAATAATATACTTATGAGAGACCAGGAAATAGGGAGAAAAGGCTCATTTTCATTGGTGGCTATATCTAGCGTTGCTGGAATTCAGCACTAGATTGGCATTGCACTAATGTAAACACGTTTCAATTCGTCCCAGCGTCCAGTATACAGCGTTGGATCTGAATAGAAAGTTGGTCTACCAATCTAGTAGCTGGATTCAGCTTATCAAAGTAATTCCGCCGTATAAGTTTCTCTAATGCTCGGTTCCTGTAAACAAAAATGAATCCTTTTGTTTACCAATGGTAGCATTTTTAACCGACTTCCAAAAAAAGGAGGAGGTTCTCAATTCGGACGTGTTTTTTTTAAATATTTGTTATCTCACCACACCGTCATTTATAAACCGATTTAGATTATTTTTTTGAGTATTATTTGGTAGTGGTCTTTTTTAAATTTGGTGAACATCTGATGAAGAACGTCGGAGATAGACAATGGAACTCCTCAATGACGAACAGTACTCATAATGTGATTGGGTTACGAGCAGCGTCTTTAGTAGGTCCAACCATGTTTTAATTAAGGCCACTAAAAAGAAAAAAAAAAAAATTACATAAATAAAACCGACTCCAAAAAAACAAAAAGATGTCCGTTTTTATTGCCAAACTGACTAAGCTAATTTTACCTATGTTAGCTACTTCCATATGGGATGGTCTACTATGCAAAGCCGTGAGTGAGGTCTTTGTTTCATTATTGGTAAATATACAATAAAATTATAGGATTCGGTCATTAGTCTATTGTTTTTGATGTAACACAGGGCTAACTATGACTGCAGTAACGAGGCATGTGATGTGTCGTGGATTTTGTAGAATCTATTATTATCAGACATAATACGAAGTTTCACTAAATCTGTGAATAAATAAATGTGTCTGTAAGTGTGAATCAATGGTAGGTAGTCGCTCCGTGTAACATACTGATTTTCAACCGCATCTGGTTAGATTGGAAGCCGATCCCAACATAGTGGGTAACTGGCAAGGAGTAAAAGGGGGGAGAGGGGGTGGACTACAATTCAAACAATATGATACTGATATTCAGCCACATATGGTTAGACTGGAAGCCGACTCCCAGATAGTTGGGAAAAGGTACTACAAGTCAAGCAATATGCTGGGAACAGACTTGTTATGTCATACCCCGCTATGCAAAAGTAGGGTAGGTACCTCATTGACCACCATTCAACTCGTGAGGCCACTTAATTTTTATCGACCAATGAGCAGGCGTGGGGGGTATCGGGAGTTACAACTTGCTTGCTAGAAACGAAACGGAACACGTGTAAGACCGTATTAACTTAAAATTATCATCCACTTATTGCGAGATCACTTTCTGTGTCTGTAATGAGTCATTCAACAGCGATGCATATATTATTAGCCTATAATATCTATATTAGTTTTACGGAAGGGAACTCGTTAAAACTTTAAAGCCACGGACGTGTTACTGATCGGGATAGGCGATTCCAGGAAATAAGACAGCTGATTTTGTGCGTTTGAAAATTCACATAAGTTTAAGCTTATGCTTGTGTGAATCACAAACAATTACGGTTTAATTAGACAAGTGTTTATATTACGTAATGTATTGCTACAAAATAAGTAAGTTGTACTTACCAAAAAAATTAAGCAATTATAGTCAAGCAAAGATTTTGACGAGGAGATAGAGCCACAATGAAACATTTAAAACATTTTAACAAAAATAAAAACAACTTCAAAAAAACGACGCAAAAAGTCGTAATACGTTTTTTTGGTAAAATGAGATTTTAGTACTACAGTTCATTATTATAGAAATACTACACATCCTTGAAAAAAATATTTTCATATTTACATTAAATACCAAGATTCCTACCCGGTAATAGTCTTATCATGTTTAAATTCCCGCGCATATGGTCGTGCCAACAGTTGCGACGATTTACGTTGAACTATTGGACCGCGCACCGGCTAATCACGGCACAGGTTATGAATTCAGAAAATTAATTTTCTAATCTGTGACCCCAAATATGACCTAAATTGTATAAACAGCTGATCATAGCTATGGATAGATAGATTTTAGCATGTTTTTTACGAAATCTTTGAAAAGCTATTTCTCTTAAACTATCGAGTTTTGGGGAAAGTTGTAGACCAAAAGTTATTACTTACACCCTTTCGACTTAGTACCCCCTTTCCGACTAACCTTGTATAATGATTTTCATCACTATTTTCGTAAGTTAATAATTTGAAATACGTCCGACGCAAAACGTCGAAACATGAAAGTTGTGATTTTATGCGCGGTCGATATTATCGTATTTAAAAAATCTGTACGCAGCATAAAGTCTTATGTGTGACATACGACCTTATTCGTGCTGTATTCGTTGTGCTTTTAATAGTATAAGGTCGTAACAAATAGATACGACTTTGCGACAACAAGAATAAGGTCGTAAGTTTTTATTTTTGGCTATTTTTACGAAAATATGAGTTTTTAATTCAATCAAAAGGCCTCATTATCCCCTTTAACCTTCAATCATTGGTATATTCTAAAATTAATCCCACACTACCGTTTGCGGCTGATCAAGACAAAGATGAAGTTAAGAATCTCTCTCCTGAAAAATCACAAATTTGGACATACGACCTAATGCGCGGGAGGTGTCGAAATAATTACCATATTATAAAATTAACAGTTTCAGAAGTCGTTGCTAATCCACGCTGAACCAAATTGAAGGCACCGACTGTTGAAACTGTTAATTTTATATTAGGGTAATTATTTTATTCTTTTCATCGTTTTTTTAAGTCGGTTTTATTTTTGTTAAAATGTTTTTTATTTTTTTCGTTTAAGCGGCCTTAATTAAAACTTGGTTGCACCAACTAAAGACGCTGCTGAAAACATAATCACATCATCATATTATGCGTACTGTTCGTCATTGAGGAGTTCAATTGTCTGTCTCCGAAGTTCTTCATCAGATCTTCACCAAATAAAATATCTAAATCGGTTTATAAATGACGGAGTTAATAAGTAACAAACATTAAAAAAAAGAAAAAAAAATACAACCGAATTGAGAACCTCTTCCTTTTTTGGAAGTCGGTTAAAAATGAATTGTATGCTTTATTTAAGCTTCAAATTCGAAATTGATTTAAATACTTGTAAATGGAAAAATAATTAATCATTGTGTACAAACTTTATAATACAAACCACACAATTTCTATATCATTACTATCGATCGTTTACGTAACCGTTCGTTCTAGAAAAAATATAAACATGATGTGTGATGGTACTTCTCACCCGCGTACAGTGTAACAGATTAGCATAACTTTATTTTAATGTCAGTCGATAGCCAGTGTTTTTTCATCTATTTGTTTATGTTCCATTAGTTCTCTGAGGTGCTGACTCACCGGTCGGTGGTGTGTTGCAGACATTTCTTTCCCATAAGATTATGTTGGGGCCTCTACTACAGCAGTAGGTAAAAATATTACAGGAATATAATAGGTATTGTGTCTATAGGCTCGTGGCTATCTATGATTTGCCAGGTTAAGCTGCACTTGCTGCGGTTAGTCTGTGGATGGGTGACCATTCGTTACACATTGAGATCTCTCCTTGCCTTGGAGAGCACGTTAAATCGTCGGTCCCGGCCGCGGGTGTCATACGAATACCTATAACAGTCGTTACGGGTAGTTAGAAATCTGACAACCGGTCTAACTTACGGATATCGTTATTGCCTATTAAGTGGTTTGCGGAGGTCTGATGGCAGTCGCTCCGTGTAAAATACTGGTATTCAGCTGCGTTTATTGCGCAGAAAACGCTACAAAGAACTGGCTAAACCACGGTGAGTGCGGGAATGATTTTCGTTTTGTAAAAAAATGTGTTCTACTCATTCTACATATCTGCGTCGTCAGACTGAAAGATGCAAATACACCCGCTTTTATCACCACATCTAATGGTATGCTTTGCAGGTAATATGGTGACTCCAAAATGTTGTGATAATACACCGTAATATATACATCGTTTGTTCCTCATCCGTGCGTGTTTTATGTGGAAAAGAGTGAATAAAAAATAATCGGTGTTTTCCTTATTCATCAAATGCAATAAAAGCAAACTTTCGTTAGCAGTGGTGATATTCAGGCCATGTTGTTATTAGAAGCCACCGCATAACCAGATTTAATCTTGAATAATGGTAACCAAGTATATAGTACGCAGTTCTTCAGGCCCAACCTCACTTCTTATTTCGCTACTAATGACATTACGCTAAAGAAAAAACTTTTTTTTTTCAATGACTCACGACTGTATACTAACCGCAAATCAGCGTATAAAACTCGTTTTATCCAAAACAGATAGCTATTTATTAAAAGTGCGAATCCTGACTCATGATCTGCGACCGTGATCCGACTGAATTGCCTTCAATATGCGTGAACGCTCATTGTTCTATGGACATTTTTTAGAAAGTTTAAGAAATGAATAAGAGCGAATTATGAACGTTACGTAATTTGTCCGTGATTGTCTTATACTTGTAGGTACTTATCGCGACATTCTCTGGACTCGTCTTGACGTAGGCCATGGTTTAGACATCTACGTAATAGATAGAGATTCGATGTAGTTTTTATAGAACATAAAAATAAAGGATATGTGCCG
Organism: Amphipyra berbera; assembly: GCA_910594945.2. Classification (NCBI taxonomy): domain Eukaryota; kingdom Metazoa; phylum Arthropoda; class Insecta; order Lepidoptera; family Noctuidae; genus Amphipyra; species Amphipyra berbera. The sequence continues at coordinate 14,422,047 of OU343125.1, forward strand.
ATTCCATTTTGGTTTAGGAACTGATTACTGTCTACTTGTCTAATAGTTGGCGGAGGATTGTGTAATCCGTATTTTGGTGAACTCGCGCGGAGTTTCGCGGTAATTAGGAATAAGACGTGGAGGTAGTCCCCAAATCGGTACATATATCGCACTGCTAGATTAATAGTGTATCAACTCAAAATGAAGCTTTTTTCAGAAATGACAGAAAACTGATTATTTACTTCTTGTTATAGATTACAAATGAAGCGAATGAAATTAATTACGTGTTAAGATTTGTGTTTGGAAACGCACCCACGATACAGAAGAAATCCAAGTGTGGGGGCAACGTTTTAAAAAAAAAATAAAAAAAAATGTTTTAAATTGATCAAATTTTGAGTTAATACAGTATTGATCTAGTAGTGCGATATGCCAGAACATACATAAAAAATATACATACGCGTTGAACTGAGAACCTTCTCCTTTTTTGAAGGTGGTTATAAAAGGCAGGAGCGTCATATCTGGGTTCCCCAACCCTTTTGCCCAGCGTCGTCACTCGTATACAATCTTCTCTTTTCAAAAAGGCCTATAATTATAACAAGGTGTCATTTAATAGCTAAAATAGCTTTTCTTCAGAGAATGAATGCATTAGGTACTATTACTTTTTCCAAAAAGTCGCCTACTTTGAACATTGGGCAAAAACAGCATTTTAAACCTTTTTGTAATTTCATTAAAACATGATTTATATGGAAGAATAATTAAGATTTACATAACAGTAATGCTCTAGTGACCTAAATAGATTGATATGAGGTCAACAGAACATTGGTACTATGTTCAATCACAATGGAATAATATTGTAAAACAATAAAATTTGTTCCGAGAAACGCATCGGATACGCTGGCGATAGCAACAGTAGTAATTTGAGAAGCTTTGGCTACATGGCTGCCCTTCAAAGCGATTGATCTACGTCTATGAGGATTAACGATGTTGTCGAGCGATGGGACCGTGACCACTGCATTTTCCCGGCTTATTACTTTTATTTTTAATATTCAGAGCTTCTGCTTTTGCTCAAATAAGCTGCTGTCGGAACTACGCAACCTTAATGACACCATTATGAAAGTGATGGGTTTGTAAAGGTTGTGAGCTACTAGGAACTTGGGGATACTGGCCAACAGATCTGACGGTACATCATATCTGCTCGATCTAATTTAGTATCAAACATCTTGTTGAATGTCAAGCTCTCAACATACTTATGTGGCTTTGGTAATTCATGGTCAAGGTGATAGATTCCGACTACCGATAGTAACAAAAGTTTAGATACTATTAAGATGATTAATGCCTATTATTCATGCGTCAGTCTTTTTGAGTCATTTCAAAGAAACTGTATCGGTTTCTAAACCGGTTACAGGCTGTATGTTTACTACTTCCGGTGAGGGTGCGTCCACTTTGTGCAGAATGAACTCTGCATATTATTCAAACAAATTAAAACAATGGTTGATTGAAAATTGCTTCTACACAATTAATGAATTTTTCAATTACAAGTACAATTTAATCTATGTAAAGAATTGATCGTTGATTATAAAAACTATTATAATGTTTATCTTTGAATAAAGTACCGTAAATAACTATTTCATATTTCCATAATAATTCAATTTGACATTCCTTATTTTGACATTTCAATTTAACATTTAATTATGACATTTTCTTTATAAATCACGTTATAATTTTATAATTATGTGACATTCTAATGATTTATAATTAACTTCAATTTATTTTAATTAAAAAAAACCCTAATGTAATGCTATTAATAAGCCTGTAACTTTCGCATGCCTACTGCAGGTGAAATGTCTGTGTGCCTTCCATAAATATAACAGCTTTGTAAAACCATATCTCTAGCGAATAAATGATTCTGATTCGTGATCGTGAGATCCTGGGTTGGATCCCCAGGTCAGCCAAAGTGTTATTGAGTTTTTCCGTGTGGAATTTCTCAGTAGCAGCCCGGAGTATGGATTGGTGCCCGGTTGATGGCAATAGGCTCGTCCCGTATTACATGGGACTTAAACATAACGGCGAAATAAGAGTGTTACTATACACCTCTGCCCAACTCTTCGAGGAATATAGGCGTGATGTTATGTTATGTCGTAGCACTAGCAGCCCTGTGTCACTGAATTATCTCCGCCACGATACCGCGTTTACAATCCATAAAGTGAACTCCATCTACAAATTATAGGCTGCGATATAAAAGGTTTATCATAGTAGGTTTATGCACAAATAAACTTAAAGTGGGAGCGCTTACAACAAACTGAACTGCTTTTGCGACATACATCATACTGCTTTTGTTGGTCGATTTTATTTTTGTACAGAAACTGGACTAATTGAAATGAAAATATTGTTTATTCAGGCATGCAAGCCAATTAGCACTTAGCACGTCGAATAATGAAGACTATGTTTTTTTTATATTTAATTTTAAAATACTAGGTCCCTATGAGGCTTTCATTGTCAAGCAAAGTGAACTAATAATGCCTTCAGAATAATTTGATTAAGAAAAAAGAAACCCCATAAAGCGCCCGCCTTTCACCGCTTTCTACTGTTTAAGCTGGGAAGAAGATGCGACCCCATCAGTTTCATACATCGCCATATATTTTAGCAATGCAACTAAAATATGAAATGATAGATTGCCGGGGGCTTAACGTTTTTAAACTTCAATCCACATACATGGAGATTTTTGCGTGTATATTGCATGAGTGATATTTACAATTTTATTGGGTTTTAGTGGTTGTGAAGTTGAGGACTACTCTAAAACTAATTATTGTACAATTTTGAAACGATAATTATCCTGATAGCTCGACTTATCTTAAGTAATTAACAAAGCTTTTCTCAAACACTATTAAGTTGATTGCTCATTGCACTTTTTGCGCCACTTTCTTACTTCAGTGTACCTATTATTTCTAAGTAAAGTGATTGGACGGCGCGCGGCGTTCCTATTTTAATTGGTATGTAGTTTGTCATCTACTATTCGTAGGTGTTCGAGTAACGGAAATATGGGTGTCGTTTTGGAATATTAAACAGATGAATTGGTTGCACTATATAAATACGATAACGAAATAAATAACATCTTTCTAAAGATATCCGTAGGCCAGTAAGAATGAGATAAACAAAACATTTTACATCATCTTATCATAATTATTCGTCTTGGACCAATTTACTGCGATGATCGAATTCAAATGCTGGTCCGATCTTGTACCTATATATGATGTTGACCGACGAGAATTCCACGTCGCATTCCAGAGAAGTGGAAGTGTTTGGCTCTATCACTTCCGTTCATACAGGTATAGAATGCATAATCTACGTGCATCTGGCGCCACGATCTCACATATTTGGACAACATTCCAATGAACGTTGGATGATGATCGTACGGTTGTATTAGTTCCTGTGGTTTTAGGCATTTGGGCCAATGTCACTCACTGTGTTATGTCCTGCGAGGTAAACAATTGTTAACGTCATTAGTGGTTAGTACCTACTGTTCAATATGCTAGCTGACTGAAGACATGTTTTTTGGCGAATTGATTAACAGCTAGTTCCTTAACACAGAAGAACCCCTTTTCTTACGTGTGTATTTATTTTTCGCAAGTTTTAAAAGTATTTTATTGGAAAGAGCTTTTAACTAGGAATCATTTATTACCCCATCACAGTAATATATTAGAGCGGTTATCTTAAATGCCTTGCAGTTTAGAACTATGATTAATGATGTAATAAAAATAAGATAATCATTTGTTGCTATTATTGGAACCCTTAGGTAAATACTTCATCTGAAAGATTTCGAGTGTATTGCATTTTTAAGTTTCCAGTGTCGTTCCATGCATTTGTGTTTGTAAGGTCGGTTAGTATGAAATTATATATTTACAAAACTTTGCTAATGCTCCATAGTGTATTTGCGAAATATGTCAGTGATAGTTATGTATGTATAATGGACCCATTTTTATCGCAGAGATAAACAGTGCAAGATAATAGAAGATAGGAAGTGCCCTTGATTCTACGTTGAATTCTTTTATCCACACACGCATACATATATTATGCGGTCTCTTATGGAATATTTGTTATAGCATGCTGCAAATACTCCTCATTTGTCAGATTTTAAATCTGGCTCATATTATATGGTGGTTTACAGCAGTACCATAATTTGCTGCTTCCGACGTTAGCGTGCGGTTGCCCCGAACCATTATGGGTATGAAATGGCCATATTCCGGTGTTGATTTATACAGGAAACGAGATGTTTCGTGTGATCAATGGATTCTGCATTATGCAAATCAAGCGGATGAATTGACGGGAGCTGTGATCGAACTTCCGCCGATTAACAGTTTTAAACTTGATGGATTTATCCAATTATGAACCGATTTAACATTTAACTTATATCATTCACGTAACAATTTCGGTCTGTTTATGTTTTTGTTTATATTTTGCTCGGTATGGTTATCGACTCCACTGTTATTTGGAAGCTTAAATTGGGCAGATTAACTTCACTATACAACCTTTTAAAGGATTATATGGTATATTTTTGGCACGAAACGGCCGGATATGTGATTTACTTTTTATAAACGCAATATGTTACTTACATAATAGACTCCGTTTTAAGTTTGTATATATACAGAGAGACTCGTTAGAACACAGAATCTCCTTTTGTTTGGCATTAGGCTTGATAAAACGGGGCTGTGCATTACCGAATAGGAAGTAGTGGTAGATGTAAGTAATCGTTGCGATCTGGGTCGCGCGAGATGGCCCGTGTAAGCGCAGGAGTGGCGACGCCTTCCTGGCGCCCGCGCATACTACAATGTGCTACTGATACGTCATTCTGAAATACACATACATAAATGTTTCTTATACCGGGGGACGAGAAATTTAACTAGTGTCTTTTTAAGTGCCTTATGTTTATTGACAAGAAAAAAAATGATTCTATTTTTTGATCACAAGTATGTGATTATGGCAATATTTTTTACTTATTAGTTTTTTATTTATTGTTATATATAAAGTGTACTAGTTAATTCATAATTTTTTCGTAATATTACATAATATTTATTGTAAACTAGCTGCCCGGACAGACTTCGTCCTGTCAAAAGTTGTTGGCCCGTAGTGGGAAAAGAAAAGTGTTGTTTTTACTATTTTCCACGCAATTTTTATGTTTTTTCTCTCCATAAGAACCTTCCTTGTGCCTTAAGGAATATATTTTAAAAAAATAGCCGGATTGGTCGAGCCGTTCTCAAGTTTTGCGCTTAGCAACACATTTGGCGATTCATTTTTATTTATATAGATATCTTATAATTATTTTAATTAAGAATCAACGTGTATAATTATTTATTTATGTAACTTTATATTCAGTACGTAACGTACAAACACACATACGTGTTTAAACTGGATCATAAACTAACTTAGGTAAATCTGTAAACATTTAACGCCAATCTCCAAATACAGGAGAAGTTTGATTTACTGTTAACCGTCATAAAGTTATTATTTACATCTGGATATGTGTAATTTATCTTCTTTAATTTATAAATAATGGTTCCAACACACCATGACGAACGATGACTTATTTGGATATTATGTCTGTGTAATATTCTATTAACGGTACTCCCGCGTCAGTTCAGATATAATAACTTATCCGAATTTATAGGCCTAGCGTCTATTTGCATAGATGGTGCGTTTGTGATTCGGAGTGCAGCTTAGATCCAATTGACGAGATAGGGCGAAATGCTGGCGAGGATAATTACGGCGCAGGAATTAAATCCGTGTCGTGTAATATCTTAACGCAGTTTATTGATTAGGAAAACGTGTAGGTAGATAATCGTCAGTGGAAAGGTAAAAAGACTAAAGCGCCAATATACCTACTTTACAGTAGAGAGATTCAAAGTATTTTTTAAGAAAATAAATATAGTTATTTTTCTTAAATAAATAATTAAATTATCTATTTCATTTGTATGTAAAGTAGGTATATTGGCGCTTCAGTCTTTTTACCTTTCCACTGACGATATTATTTGTTTTGTTAGTAGATAGGATTTTGGATGGGAGTGCTTCTCATGGGTAGGTACTATTGTGGGAAATTAAAATAATAAGCTTTAAAAGCTAATGGCTTAAATAAAATTACAGGGACACAAATTGATTAAGACATATTGTATATTTTAAGAAACAGTGATAGCCTAACGGTTGAACGCTTTCCTTCCATGCAGAAGGGTTCGAGTTCGATCCTGGCCCGTACTTCTGACTTTTCAAAATCATGTGCGGATTAGAATTTGATTATCACTTGCGTTAACGGTGAAGGAAAAACATTCTAAGGAAACCTGCACACCTAAGAGGGCTCTATAAAGTTCTCGATGGTGTGTGTAGTTTTTTTTTTTTTTTTTTTTCTCCTACCTCCGTCATAATCGGAGCCTATGCCTGAACGCTTTACATTCATACCAGTTCTCGCAGTTATTCCTTTCGTACTTTCATTCTTCATACTTAATCTTTCTTTCATTCACTGGTGTGTGTAGTTTGCCAACCCGCACCAGGCCAGCGTGGTAGACTAAGACCTAAACCCTTCTCATTTTCCGAAGAGGCATGTGCCCAGCATTGGGACAGTAATGGGCTCTTCTTTTTTTTTCGTGTTGTTAATGATTAACCCGGTGTCAGAGTTTATGCCACCCACGGGCCTCTGACTGGGCTTCATATGCCGTCGAGAAATATGTCTCAGGCATGCCGGTTTCCTCACGATGTTTTCCTTTACCGTTTTAAAGCAAGTAATGGGCTAATTTCGTTATGTATGTATCACAACATCAGACCTACTATTTAAATTTCAAAAAGACACAAGACTCTAAGTGGTCCTTTCTCCTAAGAAGGTGAACTTTACCTCTATTTTTTCTGTCTACCCATGTCAAGTCTTTGCTTAATATTGGCACCAAATACCTGCACGAAAGGTGGTTTGAACGGTTTTCGTATGTTGAACTCGTAAATTGGGCGTGAAAACTGAATGACTTTCCCGTGGGCCAGAAAGTTTTAAGCCGGAACGTTAATAACACAAACACTATTGTGGTGAAAGAGTCTCATCTATGGACACTGGTTCCCAAAAATCTATACTAATATTATAAAGAGGAAAGATTTGTATTTTCGTATGTGACGAATAAACTTAAAAACTACTGGACCGATTTCAAAAATTCTATTGCCGTTAGAAAGCTACATTATAACTGAGTAATATAGGCTATATTTATTACTGGAATAAAACTTCTTACGCGGGTGGAGCCGTGAGGACACAGCTAGTGTTTAATAAACTTTGGAACTGGATAATAATTTAGGCAGATTAGATCAAAAACAAGCAACATAACATCACGCCTGTTTTCCCTGAAGGGTTGGGCAGAGGTGTACCTACAGCAACACCCTCATTTCACCGTTATGTTTAAGTCCCATGTAATAGGGGGCGAGCCTATTGCCATCACATGGGCACAAATCAAAACTTCGAGCTGCTACTGAGGAATTCCACATGGAAAAACCCAATAACACTGCCCGACCTGGGGATCGAACTCAGGACCTCACGATCAGCAGTCGCGCTTACTACCACTAGACCAACGATGCAGTTTACAAACAAGCAAGTTAAAAAATTCTGGTCAATGGCCGCGAGGCTCACGAAAATGGAGGTAAACAGACGAACACTAAGGCTGAGTTGCACCAACTTACTATAACCGTAACTATAACAAAATATCTGTCAAATCAGTACAAATTTGACATAAATATGTCAAGTTAACAGTAACAGTTAGTTGGTGCAACTGAGCCTAAGAATTGGTTTGTTTTAGTTTTAAGAAGAAGGAGAAATAATGTGCCACTTGCATGTAACAGTTAAGATGCTTGGACACCTGTAACACCCGATAGATACCACCCTCAGTCGTGCTCATTGCTGGATTATGGAAAGTGGCCTCATGAGGTGAATGGTGGTCATTGATCACGATATTTTTCTGTCGCAAGGTATGCCGTGTTACAAGTCTGTTCCCAGCATTAAGCGCTCCTTTATTGTTTCAGAATCACGTTTGAGGTAATTCGGTAAAAGTAAAATGTACCTAGTAGTTATCTAGCTAACTTATAAAATAGTCCGGCTTTATCAATAAAAGTGTTTTAAAAACAATTTATCACACGTTCACAATTTCACACACATAGATACAAATCGCAAAATCATTTTAATCTTATAAATTGCTGACGGGGTACCGTAGAAAGTTTTGCAATCATTGCCCCAGGGGCCATATTTCGGAATTATTCCGAGTGTTTCTGCGTACTCATTAGTGAAATTGGTCAGTCCGTATATATCTGAATCGGATCTGTTGGCGAGAGGTATTGACGTGGCACGACGAAGTGGTTTTACTCATCATGCAGGTACGTATATCAGTAGCCACTTGATTAGACATCAAGTGTTAATAACTTCTTTAGTGAAGGTGATATTAAGGTGTAATATGGAAATATTAAAATGTATTCATAATTTTTTAGTCATAAATATTGGTAATTAGCATTTCAAAATGCAATATTTCATTTTCGAAGGTATGCGAGTCGGTACTCTATGAATTGCAGCCTTGGGGCGGAACTTTAGCAACAAATAAGTATATGCGTAGGTACAATAATTGATGAAAGCATTCTTAATTACAAATCTACCTACGCGCCCTTGTTGAAGACATTCCTACAAAATTAAGAACATTTTGATTCAATTAGAGACTATTCACACGAGACGCATTTACGGTACTGAGATCACGGTCAATTCTTATTATTGAAATTAATCTAAAATGCACAACGGTTCGACCTTCGAACAGCAACAAATGTGTGGCGTGTGATGAGGCAATGCGCGTCAAATCGCCGGCATTCCGGATCGTCCGCGCACCGTTACGGTACCCGGACACTGCGCTTGCGCAACGGAACGCATTCGCTTGCCGGTTATGTAACGCCTGTTGCATCGTCTGCTCACACTATGGGGCGGAAAATTTGGAAGGTCGCGGAGAGGAAATGTTCTTGAAATCCGGTACGCAACGATAATTGGTATTCGGGGACAGGCATTTTCGGATTAAAAATATAAGTCATTATGACTAATATATCTCTCCTTTAGAAATTCTTGCGGATATCCTTAATTCATTTTATTTGACACACTTAAGACCACATAAATCTAAGACATTAGGTATTTAGAAAATCTATTATTAATACATTTTCAAAAAATGCACAGCAGTCTGTGTTATTCCAGCCGTTAAAAAGTTAAATAATTTTTTTACTGAGTTTTAAAAATTGTGCAGTACACGCATTTATAATTTGACTAAATTAGATCGTACTATTATACCAAATCTGATCGCAACAATAAAAATGAGTATGAATTAAATAAAGATATGTATATGTTTTAAATATTAAGCTAGTATAAATAGCGGTGTGTGTACCGAGCGTACCCGGTGCGTGCAGAAGAGCTGCGCACGCGCTGCCCTCGCGCGGCCTTGACAATGTCGTCGCAGGCCGCGACCGTTGCTGCACGAATGTGCACCTTTCATTTTGTTACAAATATTCAACAAATTAATGGTAGGAGGTATGTCTACGCATGTGAGAAGGCCTGCCAGTACTGCGTTAGCGCAGTTCGCTTAGTAGAAAGAGTGTTCAGTGTGGTTTCTGGCAAAGAAATAAACTACCTATCTTTTGCTGACCCGTGGGTGTCGTAAAAGGCGCCTAAGGGAATACGTCAAGAGGGTAGGCAGTGGCAGAGACTTCTTTTGCCGAAAACAGGTTAAAGAGGCACTTAAATGTTACAATAAACGACCATTTTAGCACAGCAGGGATATCAGGTGAAAGGACAACGTGAGTATTATACTAAAGTTCCGAAATATATAATCACAAAGAGTAAATTCTTATAAAAAAAGTACACGTGAGCTTTCAATCTGTTAATATCTAAACTTCAAAACTCATTCAATATGGATTAGAATTACTTATTTCTTTTTGGGTGTCAATGTTACGAACGACAGCCCCCAAAAACACCCGCCCTTCACCGCTTCCTAGTGTTTATGTTGTGAAGAAGCAACGGCGCAACCAACTCCCCAACAATATATTGGTGTGCATTCTGTTGCGCGCTTTGACAGGACTAAACTAAACTAAGGGTGTTTGTCTCTTTCTGTTTCAATAGAAAAAGAAAGTGACAGTTGCGTTTAGTCTAGTTTAGTACTCTCAAAATGTGTTACAGAATCGACACCATTATCTTTTGTTTGTCGTGGGCTTTACCTCGGGGCATCTCCTGCTACACACTATACGTTTTTTTGGGCGTTGTTAACGAGATTAGTACCGGTTCCACTTTTAGTTTATAGCTTGAAGCTATTAAACATGAAACAGCATGTTAGCTTTCCGGAATTACGAAAGTTAATGTATCCAGACGTGTTATTGTCATCGGCAATAAAAGTTTTGTTCTTCTCGGTTTCGCTTGTCACGGTCACGCTGCCGTAATCATCACATTCCCGCTTGACGGACAGATTGATGACAGTTTGATGTTATTAGCAGTAAGAAGTACACTGCTGTCTTCTTGTTCTGCCTTTTCCCAACTATGTTGGGGTCAGCTTCCAGTCTAACCAGATGCGGCTGAATACCAGTATTTTACACGGAGCGACTGTCATCAGTCCTCCGCAACCTAATAACAGGGCCATGCCAATATCCTAACGTTAGACCGGTTGTCAGACTTTCGGGTTTCTTCTGACTATCCGTAACGACTGTCATTATTCGTATGACACTCGGGACCAACGTTTTGATGTGCTCTCTGAGGCACGAGTCTCGATGGTTAACGAATAGTCACCCATCCTTAGACTGACCGCGGCAAGCGCAGCTTAACCTCGGAAATCATATGATCTACGCGATTGTTAATTAGCCACGAGCCTCTCTGTTAAGTACACTGTTGTCTATCCACTTGATGTTCTTAATAGTAGCAGAGCTCCTTGTGGAGTGCTTCGTTCAGGGAAGAACATCTATATCTGCCGCCAAGCACCATTGCTGTGTTCCAGTTTGCAGGATATGGGATCCGGTGAAATTATTTTGTCTCCAAGGTTGGCAACGCATTAGAAAGCCTCTTGGTGTTGTACGTGTAGGTATAGTCGCCGGCACGTAACGTGGCAAGAGTAGAAAAGAGAATTCCTCTCCTTTCTTTATTTCTTTTAAACAGACATATTTTAAAACAATTATGGCAATAACCATAGAATATGACAAGCAATAAAAGTGTCAATTTTTTTGTTGCACTAAGTGTACATTCGTAAACTTACTTCCAATACGACAAAACCTTGCTAAGTTACGTGCCGGCGACTATTTACAAGGTTAGTCGCAAAGGGGGTAACTACTAAGCCGCAGGCCACTTAATGGATCACTGATGATTGTTTTAAAGAAAGTGTTAAAATTTCAAAATTCGATTTAAAAAAAATCCACGCAAAATGATTTTTATTTTAGTTTTTTCTAAAATTCTTCGTCGCTGCTTTAGTTACGAATTCAGAAAATGGAGCTTCTAATCTAAGCGGTGATAACTACTTTTTATGAGATATTACATTAAAAAAACAATCCCTAAGTCACCCTTTACGCCACCTACACTTGACAACTATTACAAGTATTACTATGAGTAGTTTATTGATTAAACTCGTAGATCTCTTGATCTGCGTGGTAACTATCTGTAATTTTCGTACCTTGTTATATAATTTTCGTGTCAGCTCGGCGCCAAAACGATTTGCTGTGTCAAGGCGACCGCGCTCACGATCATATGGTTAACATCACTCATTGTTCTCTTGTTACATATCGACTGCCAATTGTTGTAAAAAAGCTTTAGCATTTAGGCACAATAAGTGATAGATTTTTTACCCAAAATACGAAGATAGAATTGAAATAAAAGTAGCATTGCTTCATATTTTTTCGTATTATAGATTTGTTTTCGCGATTGATCGATATTGAAATATTATTTTAGCAATAATATGTTTTATTAGTTGCGGCAGGTTTGGCCAATATTATGGCAAATTGGATATACAACAAAAACATTCCAAAATATTAAATTATAAGGAGGAATTTCCAAGTGCGTAGGTTTTGAAAGCTTTTGAAAAGTAGCACGAACAAGGATCTCTTGATCGTATTTCTGGCAAATTTACGCCGATACTCGTTCCAAATTCATATCATAAATGATTTACATACATTATTCCCTGTTTATTTGTCTGATATCCTTACGAGAAAACAGAAGGTGGACTAGGACACAAAATGGAATCGACATAGAAAATATTCTAGTGCTTCCTTTTCCCAATTTCATATAATAACATAACATCACGACTGTTTTCCCCGAAGGGTTGGGCAGAGGTGTATAGTAACACTCTCATTTCGCCGTTCTGTTTAAGTCCTATGTAATAGGGGGCGAGCCTATTGCCATCAACCGGGCACAAATCAAAATTCCAGGCTGCTACTGAGGAATTCCACACGAAAAATCCCAATAACATTTTGCCCGACCTGGTGATCGGACCCAGGACCTCACGATCGTCAGTCGAGCTTGCCACCACTAGACCAACGAGGCAGTTTCCCAATTTCATTACAGAACAAATCGTGTTAAACATCACACAACTGTACAATTTGTTACATTTCAGTCTTCATCGAATCTTTTGATATTTTACCATTTGTCTAATCAAACTAACATTGGTAATGTTAAATACCTTAAGACTTGGCAGTTGATTCAAATCGCTTCATCAATGTCCAATACTTATTAAAATATTTAATTAACGTCCAAACTACGTCCAAATCCAATAACTTAAATGTCAATATGTTTAAAATGTAAACTGAGATTAAAATCGCTCGTCCTTCTCTGTCAATATTGGGAGAAAAAATTGTACATTGTTAACAGGTGCACATAATTAATAACAAATTCGTATAGGCATAAGTACATGCGGAGATCAAACAAACAAAACCAAAGAAACGGTTTATACATACATTAAATGAAATAAGAACTGTATATAAAAAAGCGAGTCTGGATGTGTTTCAATAAATTTTACATGTGTTTATATACCTTAATTCGTTACGCCTGATTGTTTTATTGGAGATGCGCCAAAAAGCCCGGTACTATACAACTCCACTATAATATCCATTTATTGGTACTTCTAGTACATGTGTAGGTAAGGTTACGTATGGAAAGTTTGTAGTATTGTATACATGTCTAGTTCACAGATACACAACCTTTGTTTTATCAGGTTGAGGACATAAGTTAATTAACTAAAATGGAATGCAGGCCACAGACTTCGGTTTCTTTTTATAAATCGTCGTACACTGCGAAAATAAGTTACCTTGAAAGCACGAGTTTTTAACTTTTACTATTTTTTGTTGTTTTCAGTGCGTGCTACCGTATCATCCGGATGTTCATCTCAGTCGAGTTTATAGTAAGCGATATCCTTATTAATGACTTTGTTTCGGGTTTCACTTAAAATCTCGGGCCGTGTAGAAAAGCGTTTTACCCATGCATGTTGAGCATCAATGGTTTCGTTCAACTGTATACATTTCGGAAGAGAGGTAAAGAAAAAACAGACTATATTGTCTGGTTTTACCGCGCAATTCCTTGCAGTCATTACTATTAGTTCTGTACTATTGCGCTCTTGAAATCTGATATGTTATTGTTATTCTCGAGCGCATGGAAATCTGGTTTCTACGTACTCAATTTTTCAATTGGAATTATTGAAAGATACGATAAAAATTATGACGGTATCGTTAACGTGATCTTTTGTTGAAATATTTTTCCAGTAAAAGGTAGAAATTGTGAGAAATAGATAAGCCAGGGAGGATGGGTCTTCTTACCTAAATTTAAGTAAAAATAAAAATATAAAAATAAGACCTGTAGCCCTGTAGGGCTACAGGTCTTATTTTTATTTAAATTTAGGATTACAATGCAAAACGAATTTTACGAAGTAAAGCAGACTGAAAATCTATCTATTCAAAAAACCTTTGGTCTGTGGAAAAACCTGTTAAAACCCAAAGGCAAAATACGGACAACACTATCTGTTCTGAGTGCTGGTTGTTTTTTTCCAGGGGATACCGAATAGCCTTTTACGGCTTTATCTGCTTCACCTGGCTTTAAAGTACAGGGTTTAATTGTCAGGTCGCACAGAATGTAATTGCGTTTCCCTGTAAAATTTTCAGTCACAGATACCCGGAAATGCAGCCACGGACTTGCTAGCTTTTAGTCTCTGTTAAACTGTTGTTAAACTGTTGAATCTACACCGCTGCCCATCACTTGGAACTATAGTCTTATTGTATGTTATTGATGTATTATTGTATGAATCACGTTTAGAGTAACGTTTAGAAGATAACGTCTTGTTTAGAGACAAGTGTTAGCGGTGATGCTAAGCAGTTCACACGCCGACAGACAGACAGCTTTGAGAAGAACAACATTCACAAGTTTATCTAAATATTGATTAGTTCTCGGAGTAGCAGCTAATGTAATAATATTTATTTAATGGAATAATTAAAATTAAATGAAAAAGCGTTTTTAATTTACATAAACATAACACATGTTATGTATGTGCAATGTTTATGTAAATTAAAAACGCTTTTGAGGTGCTTGTTGCCGATGTTGACACAAAAATACCTCCTGGACGACAAAGGTGGAAGCTTGGTACCAAAAAGTAGCTGTTTCTACTAGATAGCCTACGTTTTCACCAATATCAATCCGTTCGAATTTGTTTAATATATTTCGCGTAGCATAGCTTTGGTTACTCACATAGGACGAAAGGTCCATGGACGGATGGGTAAAGCCGAGTGACTCAGATAAAAATATATGGCAGATCTTTGTGGCCTTAAATGTGTCTTCGCAATATTTTAGTGGGGCGCTCATAATGACTTGACGTATGATTTCGAGGCATCAATTTGGTTTGGCGCGGCGGTAGTAGAGATATACGCCCGCGCAGAGTGGGACGAAGGTCGTCGCTCGCTCCCACTGGACAGCGTGTCGGCACTACGTGAAATTTTAGCCAGCCATCATGACTAGTGGTAGTAATAGGTTAGGTATACATATATGTATACACGCAAATAGGTAGTAGTAATGTAGGTACAATATACCTAGTCGTTTTTAGGGTTCAGTACGACAAAATGGAAACCGTATAGGATCACTTTGTTGTCCGTATGTCTGTCAAGACCATTTTTCTGAGGAACAGTTAGGATTATCGACTTGAAAATAATACCAAATACTAATGTCTACAGCCTCAGAGTCCTGTAAAATTCAAGTTTCTAACTCAATGCAATATATTTTCATACTGATAGACTAACTCACTGACTGAAACATCAAAACCTATAATAGGTAACTTCCCGTTAATCTAGGATCTTGAAATTTGGCAAGGTCTTATGGCACAAGTAAAAGAAAAAAATCCGAAAGTCATTAATTTACAATTCTATGTGGAATTATTGTTTGACAAACTTAATTTCGTGGTGATTTTATTCGGTGTACATTAAGTAAACAACATCACGCCTGTATTCCCCGAAGGGTTGGGCAGAAGTGTGTAGTAACACCCTCATTTCGCTGTTATGTTTAAGTCCCATGTAACAGGGGGCGAGCCTATTGCCATCAAACGGGTACAAATCCAAACTCCGGGCTGCTACTGAGGAATTCCACACGGAAAAACCCAATAGCACTTTGCCCGATCTGGGGACCGAACCCAGGACTTAGATCAGGGTCGCGCTTGCCGCCACTAGATCAACGAGGCAGTTAGCATTAAGTTAAACCGCAATATTAAGTTTGTGACGTAATACTTCCACTTTACGGTTATAAAAAAGCACGGAACCCTCAGGGCGTGAGTCTTATTCGCACATGTCCGTTTTTTTCATTGTCTTTTTGAAATGCAAAAATACACGTACCTATAAATATAATAGAATAATTACATTCCTGCAAATAGCTATAATTAATAATCTTCTTTTTCTTCTTCCTGCCCTTATCCCACACTAGGTGGGGTTGGCACAACATGTATTTCATAAATCCATGTTGTTAGAGGTTTAGGCTTATTGTTTTATGACCGGCCGCCTGCCTGACATCAACACTCCTTGGGAATACTCGTTGAGCATTCGCGCGGCTACCCAATGTGCTTGCTGATATTATGCGCTGGGTCCCAAAATGATATGCTTGACAATCTTATTGCCGACAACTAAGTAGACTATGTTCTTCTTGGTGGGGTATACTTGAAGTTCCTCGAACCACTCATTCAGTTTTGATAGGGACTTTGGTTCTGACACATCGTAAACTAATATAGCACCGTGAGCGTCTCTGTAAAAACTTGAAAATTCTCGTACTCCATATTTGACATCGTTTACGATAGAAATAAACGGCGATTTATACTAACAAAATTTAAAAAAATACTCGAAAGCTATAATTAATAATGACCGAGGAAAAACCAATAAAGTTGTAACCTATGGAATCTATCACAGTAGTGTCAACTGCTGGGCAATACGCATGTCAATAATAAACACAGAAAGCGACTAGCCTTTACCTGTCTAGTTTCAATCGCGAAGACTCCAAACTGATCGCGATTCTGGAAGTGGGTGTATTTTCATTGTGGCCGTAGATCCTACGCAAATTTAGAGGCTTGGAGCATTCTCGTTCACAAGACACTGTACGTATTGTCAGACACTTGAAGTTTGTCGAAGGTGGTAGCTCTTTGGATAAAGGCTCATCGTCAATAACTGGGCACAGTTCCACTCTCGACGAGCTGCCGAATCAAAACTGATATTTTTTCCGAATACAATCACATTGATTCTTCGACCTCGGGTATCTGTCATGTCACGTTAGTGGTTCGAATCCATTGTTACGCTAGATCAATGACACAAAACTATTGAGCACATGTTTATTGTTAAATTCAGGATGTTATTCATATTAAAAGTGGATTATAAATAAATGGCGTAAGTAATTCGAAGATGAAATGATTCATGCAGTGATTGTTGTGACGATACCCCCATTATCATAAGATATGCTTTACCGGATTAAAATTTGCAATAATTGGATGTAAATTCAAACAATAGGTACGTTTTTACGTTATAAATGTTGAATGGAACTGATTGTTATAAGACTATTACAGGATTATGTGTCGTAGACTACTTAAAATACTTGCCGTGATAAGAGATTATTGTATGTAGTTTGGTGGTTCTATAATTATTTTATAACTGTCTCGTTGGTCTAGTGGTGGCAAGTGTGACTGCTGATCGTGAGGTCTTGGGTTCGATCCCCAGGTCAGGCAAAGTGTTATTGGGTTTTTCCGTGTGGAATTCCTCAGTAGCAGCCCGGAGTTTGGAGTTGTGCCCGGTTGATGGCAATAGGCTCGCCCCCTATTACATGGGACTTAAACATAACGGCGAAACGAGGGAGTTACTATGCACCTCTGCCCAACTCGTCGGGGAACACAGGCGTGATGTTATGTTATGAATTTTGATTTTAGACGCATTTGCATCTAGACTCAACCATTATCTCGGCAACGGCTAGTTGAGCAACGCATCCAAAGATTTATAAAAATAATAATAATTTACCTAATGCCTTTCAGGCTATAACGTTACTAGTTTCTCTAAAGGTTATAGGATTGGGTTTCAATTGACCTCTAACGTACAGAGAAAACGTCAAATGGAAACGATTCCAATTACCTACGTAGTTACGTAACTAGGCCGTTGGTTGCGGTACTCATGGTGCCGCCTATGGCCTATTAAGTGCCAATTCCTTAGGTTAATAGCTACAGCCGCCATAATAGAATGTTTTGTCTTCACCACCTCTAAGTAATTGAAAAGAAGGAAAAAGTTATTTTCTCAAGTAAGACTGCGTTGAGTGCTAACGATTGAAGAGCTGTAAACGCATTTTTCACACAATTGCTTGATAAAACATTGAAAAAATATGTACATTTAATTTTGAACACATACATATACTAGATTTGTTTTAAATTATACTCTATTTAAGACAAATAAGACCCATTACAGCAAGAAAAACATTATATAGAAATAAACAACATGTTTGCTTCCAGGAAAGATTGAATCCTTTCATATCACACATTAGCTTTTATGAACTTTGCCGGTCAATCAAGATGAGCTGAAACTCTACTTAAAGAAATGATTTAAAAGATGTTCGTCTCTTGGTGGGCCATTTTTGTCTATTATTATGTAAAATGGAGTACTCATAATCTGACAGAAACTATACCAATAAAACTTTTGTAATGATTTTTGTCAGCCGCATGCATAACGACCTGGGCGGCGCCGTCTTCACGGAATGCGTGCCTGAAGACGGCGCCGCCGAGGTCGACCCAGAAAGAGGTGGCGAGATGACCTGGACGCATACCGTGAGGGCTGGTTTGAGATGGCGCAGGAAAATAATACATGGAAGGATTTGGGGGACGCCTTTGCCCAGTAGTGGGATAGTACCTATAGGATGAAATAAAAAATATGTTAGAAAAAGCTTAAGCTATACTTTATAGGTTTGTATTCGTAGAGGCAAGTTATATTTGAGTGAGGCTGAGGTTATCCTGACCGCATCCGGTATCTGACTGATGTGGCGATTTCTATAATGGTTTATCATGTCGAGTAGATCTCGAGAAGGTGAGTGTATGTTGGTATAGCTTCCGTCATCATTACTACATGGTCTGCATCTTCTAAAGAACAGTTTGGGGTTATAGTGAAGTCGCTTTCAGGATCTAGATATCATGAAAAGGGTAAAACGAATGTCTAGTTTTTTGTAATAAATATTTAAAAACCGGCCAAGTGCGAGTCAACTCGCGCACGAAGGATTCCGTACCATTATTTATAAAAACGGCAAAAAAATCACGTTTTTTGTATGGGAGCCCCCTTAAATATATATTTAATTCTGTTTTTTAGTATTTGTTGTTATAGCGGCAACAGAAATACATCATCTGTGAAAATTTCAAGTGTCTATCACGGTTCATGAGATACAGACTGGTGACAGACGGACGGACGGACAGCGGAGTCTTAGTAATAGGGTCCCGTTTTACCCTTTGGGTACGGAACCCTAAAAACGACTACTTTCATTGTATCTAATGGTGCTTCCACGCTGAGCTTATAAAATGGTATATAACGAAGAAACCTGGATAAAATGTGAAAGTAATTATAAAGACTGTTAAAAAAATTACTCGAAGAATTTTTAGGTGTTACTCGCGGTACCGGAAATTGAACAACTTTTCGAAATTCACGTATTTTTTTTATTACTTTCCAAACAAATCAAATAACATTATTTTTTTATTTGTATGGAAAGTATCATATTGTAATCATTTTCAAAAGTCTTAGAAAACCTTTGCCGCCGCACTAGGAATTTTCTCCGTATCGTGGGTGCGTTGACAGATACAAAGTTTCACATACACAAACACTCAGACCCAGAACAACTATCGGAAGACCTTACAAAGTCCAGGAGCCAGTCGCTCAGCCACTACGCCAATTGAAGCTGCCGCTTAGCTTACTACACGGAATATTAGAAACCTATTCTGTATTCCGTGTTACTAATAGTACCTACTAGGTACTGCAGTATCGGAGTGTCTGTGGCTACTCATCATTACTTTTAATGATTAGTCGTAATAAATAATGGTTGGTAAGGAACTTATGTCCTACCATTTGGATTTTAAACCATACATATATACAACGCATTTATTTTTCCCGAACATTATTATCGTGAGTCGAATGATCATGTGCGTCAGACAACTGCGCTTGACCGCCGAGAAAACTTCCACCGACGATGTTCGATTAGGAATTTTATTTTATTACCTAGTAGTTTAGCTTTGGCAAAGTGCCTGGTGAATAAATTCGCATCAACAAAGATGTACTATAAGGCTTATAAGTTGGTAACCTCTGGCGTTCTGTTGGATTTTAGTTGGTACTCGACGTATATGAATCATGGCGGTAGGATGGATAACTACGAAAATACGGAACCACCATGAAATTACATGGTGTGTCTGTTTTCTACAGTGTGTCCAGTACCTATATCGTAGCAGGAAATAGGAAATTGAATTTAAATGTACTGAATTTGACATATTGTTGAGACTTGCCTTTGCACGCAGCGCGATCATGAACTGCCAGGATATGGATAGATGTATATAAAGAAAAAGACGTGTGTGTACAAAAGGATTTTTCGATCAGAGAATAAAAGAAAAATATTAAGGCTTTGAGATCTTCCATTTTGTAGAGCCGTCAAAAATGCAGTTGTGATCAGGTTTAGACAACGCTGCAAAAATTGAGCTTCGAAGATTTCGACGGCCATTTTGTCACAGCGAAGCGCAGGCAGACTGGAATATAGGGAATGAGACTTTCTGGCTCCATTTATCTCCTGCAATGTTTGGATGCAAGAGGACACCCGGTCTTTATTTAGGATGGACAAGATTTCGAATCACTATTCGATTATTTATAGATAATAAATCGCCTCCTTTTCCTGAGAATTTTTCTGTCCTAACATTCTGATATAATGTTATCAGGATAACATTATATCCCATACAGTTTTTACAATACAGTATACAAACTTTCCCATTTGTGTATATTGAACAAGAAAGCTATTAATATCAACAACAACATCTTCTTTACCTGCACTATTTCATTGACTCGTGTATAGATGTTATTATTATATGACAAGAGATAGTAGAGTTATTGTTGAGTAACATAATACTGCGATATCGACAACTGTGTGACAGCCACTGTTCTAACAGTTTTGATGGAGGTATGAGTTATCTATCTATTATTAATCACTATGATGTCATTTACTTCTCATAATTTTAGTTTATTTATGATAGCTGTGTCCTCACGGCTCCGCCCGTAGCCTATGTTACTCAGTGATAATGCAGCTTTCTAACGGCAAAAGAATTTTTGAAATCGGCCCAGTAGTTTTTAAGTTTATTCGTTACATACAAAAATACAAATCTTTCCTCTTTTTAATATTAGTATAGATGATTATAACTTTCCATTGTTTTTGGCACTTGGTTCGTCTTATAGTCGGCACGTAACTTGGCAAGGTTTTGGCGTAGTGGGAATAAGATTGCGCAAGTACACTTAGAGCAAAAAAAATGGTCACTTTTATTGCTTGTCATTATTCTATGGTTATTGCCATAATTTATTTTTATTTACATGTCTGTTTAGAAGAAAGAAAGAAAGGAGAGGAATTCTCTTAACTTGGCAAGAGTAGAGTTGAATGGCGGAATGGTATACCATTCAGCCTTATTGTGGTCTTAGTCAAGATCCAAAGTTACTAACAGAAGTCCATAATAAGTCTTGGCATATCCTAAAAACGCTGTATTCCATAGCACCCGGAAAGAACTTACCAGAAGAAACATGGGTAGGGAATAATAGGAATAACAGTAGACATGCATTATTTCCTTCTTCGGTAAACTTGCCTTATGAATGAAAATGAAGGTCAATATTCACAGAAATGAATACTTACGACCCGGAAAAACCTATTAGTAAATTAACAATGACATGACATTAAAAAAAACCTTTTAGTTCAGCTGTACACCGATATGGCATTTTTTTTGTCTTGTATTATGAAATCCCTTCATAGATATATTAAAATTACATTCTTCTTCCCTTATGTAATGGTTTGCACCTCGGAGAGCACGTTAAACAGTCGGTCCCGGGTGTCATACGAATACCTATGACAGTCGTTACGGGTAGTCAGAAACTCGAAAGTCTGACAAGATATCGGCATTGCCCAGTAATTGGGTTGCGGAGGTCTGATGGCAGTCGCTCCGTGTAAAATACTGGTATTCAGCCGCATCTGGTTAGGCTGGAAGCTGACCTCAACATAGTTGGGAAAAGGCTAGGCAGAACATGTAATGGTTTGCGCCCTACAGGAGACGTAATATCGTCACCGGTGAGCTGTAGGTACCAATATCTAACCTTTCCCTGATCACGAGTGTGACGGAAGATGTTATTTCGTTACGTATTGTACAAAACATTGGCTAATATGTGACATATGAGTATAATACTTCGTACACAAGGCACTACATCGGTATATATTCACATTCCACTGCACGATAAGGATAAACGCCTATAAACAAACAAACACAAATATTCAGCGAATGTTAAATTATACAAGATCCAAATCGTTGGCATGAGCGGCGCATTAATATTGCGTTTTGAATTCAGCTCTCGATATGTGAGTTCGACAAATACCTTACGTTTGTAAGGTAAACGATCTATTGAACTGTGAACGTTTTTGCTGTTAAGATGTTGGGGTCGATTTTATTTTCCTTCGCTTAGCCGAGTTTGCAGATGGACAAAAAATTGCTAAACGCCCGTTTAGGGACTTTAATTAGCATCAATTCGCATAAATGCTAGATAATTTTAGACACACTTATCCGCACAATCTGTACAATCGTAGGCGTAAGCGTGCTGGAGCATGCGAAAGCTGAATCAATGCGAAAAGGTGAAAGCATGGGCACGCATGTTCATAAAAATGCCCATTTTCTACAAGTGAAAAACGTTTTTTTTTTGTAATTTTTTATAATAACGTTGCACCCTCTGGGATTTCTCCTGTTGTGGGTGCGTATACAGACACAAATCTTCAAATGCACAACCGCCTAGACCCGGAACAACTATTTGATGCTAATAATGTTTCTGCGCTACGGGTCGTGGGTTCGATTCCCGCACGGAACAAATATTTGTATGGCCTACAGATAGTTGTTCCGGGTCTGGATGTTTGTGCGTGTGAAGATTTGTGTTTGTAAACGCACCCAGGACACAGGAGAAATCCTAGTGTGGGGCAACGTTTTTTTTAAAAAAAAAGAAAAAAAAAAGGTGTCTTTAGTTCCTAAGGAGTCTCTATGCCGTAGATGCCTCATATGTGCCATTTAGATATCAATGATTATGTACCTATTGTTCACTGCCATCCTGTGTAAATCCAATCGATCGAAATCAAAGCTATCACGTTTATTTGGGCAAAAGTACTAATGTATGTTACTAACCTTTAATTAAGGGCTGTTGATTATTTACTCCGTAAGTAATCAAGGAAGCTACAGTGGCAACCGCCCAGCGGCAAAGGCAATCGACCCGCCCTCTTTGCACTATAGACGTGACCTTCTCCTAACAGAAGTATATTAAAATTAAGTAGGCTGCGCACATAGCTACATAGTTATCTTAAAAAAAACACAATATTGAAGATAAAACTAATTGCCCTTTTTTATTCTTTGACCGGGTCACATCTGACTAGTCGCAGCTCATGGTAAGCGCAGACAGGGTCTAAGATGGAGCACACGAATACAAGTAACAGAGATATAGAGGGATTCCCCTATACCCCTCTGGTTCTTACATATACCAGACGGGACACAATAAACAGTTTGGCGGCCGGACTTTGTGAAGTTGGTGGCTAGCTGGGCGGACTATACAAGGTTAGTCGGAAAGGGGGTACTAAGCCGAAAGGGTGTTAAAGTCCCCATAATAAGGGAAAACTTTTGTTCTACAACTTTACCTAAAACTCGATAGTTTAAGAGAAATAGCTTTTCAAAGATTTCGTAAAAAATATGCTAAAATCTATTTGTCCATAGCTATGATCAGCTGTGTTTACAATTTAGGTGATATTTGGGGTGACGGATTAGAAACTTAATTTTCTGAATTCATAACTAAAGCAGGTATATTTTTTTTAAACTAAAATAAAAATCATTATGCATGCGAATAAAAATTATCGAATTTTGAAATTTTAACACTTGCTTTAAAATAGTCATCAGTGATACTTTAGGTGGCCCGCGGTTTAGTATTCCCTTTCCGACTAACCTTGTATAGATCCTACCACCAAGCGTGTCTAGTTCCAGCATGCGGTGAAGAAGTTTTATATTCTAGTTTGTCCCTATACGGAATTAAACTCTTAAGCTAGCGTGGATTAGATGGGTCGGTATAAAAGTCTAGTCGGGTTGCGTGCGACTGACGAGCTGTGGTTTTACACCAGATGAGATAAAAAGAAGATAATTTACTTTCTCATTTCAGTCTATTTCGCTTTGCTTTCAGTACAACCTTACCCTATTTGAAAAGCTACGTAAATGTAGTATGATAAATAAGGATGAGCGAAAGGTCTTTGTTCGATATTGAGATGTTTTGTATAATAACATAATGTCTTTTGTTGTAACATAATGTTCTTTACTACTTCTAGACTAGACCTATTACAATTTTAAATGGTGGAGGAATAAACTTATAAAGATGTTGATAGGTTTATTTAAATTATTAATAGGTTTAAATCATAAAAAATCTGAAGAGTACAATATTTTTTATAGTCCTTGGTACCATGTTTTATGATTATTGTAAAAATATCATTAAAGGCCTTTTGGCAATAAAGACACATTTAAAATGTTTCTCTTTATGAACTGTTAAATGTCGTGTTAGTATTATTATAGTGGTTGTTATATCTGATATAGTTTACATCGTCACCTTGTAGAGTCAGGGGCGTGGTGGACCATCTCGGCACTTTGTGCGCAAAATATTTTATACAGGGCGCCATTCATAAGAGATAGCGATTTATGTTTATATTTTTGTTTATACCAAAGTAAGTATTAAGGGCAGCAAGGTATGTTTAGAAAATGTTTTTGGAAGTTATGGTTGGGAACTAAACCGGAATTGATTTTACCACAAAAAACCTTTATTGTATGCGATTTTTTTGTTGTCTTGGCCCAAACCTTAGTGGTATAGTGACCAAATTTGTTAGCAGTGCTGTCCGATTCATCGGAGCTTCGTTAGTCACTGATAGTTGTACACTGTTTGCAGGTGAAGTAGGCGGCAAGGAAAGCCTTCAGCGTTAATGTGTTCTGAGATTCGGATGTATCTATTTTTATTGCTTAAGCAAATCGAATATGTTATGAAAATATAATTGCAACCACAACCAAGAAGACGTTTTTCAAAATTTTTAAACAAATTACACTTTAATGGCTACGGTATAGGGTAAAGAGTAAATAAATACTTGTAGTGAGAATTAAGCGTAGATAATTGTGTTGTCGTTACCCTAGTAACTAAAGATATAAAGATATTCGTAATACCCAATTAATATTCTAGGATTTAGATAAAACTACGCGTTAATTACTGCTATTTTTATCTAAATCCTGTGAAATGGTTATCAGTTTTGCGTAGAAATGGAGGAAGTGTGAAGCGATAAAGCGCCCTTGATAGCTATTAGCTACAGAGTAACAACATACATAGCTAACGTCAGCCCAAACCAATTTAGAAAAAGGTTAACTATCTTTTTGTGGCTTTATATCTGAAACTGCTATTAAAAATCAAGATAATTATTGTTCAAATTAAATTTTCAATTATTGTATTTATTTATACTTTCGCACATTATTTGTACAGAGGCGGACTCTACGTTTTGTATTCTACTTTTGAAGTGTTTTGTTAAAATACGCGACTATTTTTAAATAAATTACCCAAAGATTTTTTACTTTTTTATCAAATTAGATTGGGCTAAATTTTAAATATATAAACCACGTTTGAAGGACGTAATTTTTTTTCAAGCTCTTTCTTGTGGTTTTAAAACGTTTTTTTGCTATTGAGAAAGTTATTTTTAAAAGAAGATTATTAATTATTCAAGGGTAGTAATTAAGTAGGTAGGTATTGTGTGATAACATGCTATTTCTTAAATTCGCCAGAAAAAGGTTCATATACTAAATGAATTCGTATGTAGCCTTACGGTTACCATTACAGGAAAACCCCATCTAGGGCGAATATAATGTGTATCGTTAGCGATGTCAATGACCCCAATACACTATTACGTTTCCTCGACATTTGCTCAATATATGGCCATTTATATTTGTTTGGGAAATTATTTGACCTTTGGTAATCACTCTCTTTTCTTAGGTTACCATAAAATTACGTATCGTTATCTGATTAATTTGTTTTATTACGTCATATGAAGAACGAAAATATATTCTGAAAATGTAATTATGTTTACAAAGATACAATAACAATATTTTTAACTAACTATTGTCATGTATCTTTGTATGTCATGGATTTCCGCAAAGTAACGCGTGATTCCATTTTTTATCGTAATTATGTTAGGTGAAACGAATAACAGAGAATGTGGCCTCATCATCATAATATCAGCCCGTAAACATCCACTGCTGAACATGGGTCTTTCAATGACCAGTATAATGAACAGTCAAAGAGGAAATTGCCATAATCACCACGGTTGGCAGACGGATCGGTGATCGCAGTTTGTTGTTATTAGCGGAGAAGACGACGGTGCAGAACTTATTGGAGATATTTCGGCCCAATAGTGAGGCAGATGAAAATCTGAAAATCTGTGATAATATGAACATTACAGACCATTTGGAAGCTGTATGACACCAATCACAACAAACAAAGTAGTGTAACCTACGAGAGAGATACCAGGCACGATACTTCGACATTCTTAAATATCGCTTAGAATTTGTTCCTTCTTGAAGAAGCAGGAGAAAATAGTACTTACAAAGAATAACACAAGACCTCATTTATGTATCAAGATGCGAGTAATATTATCCTGATAATGTCAAACAATTTCGGAAGTTACGGCGAAGGGAAACCAGGCTCGACCCAAAACCAGAAACTGGACGAGTCCGTATTACCTGTTGCTTCCCCATTGCTTCTGATCGTAGTGGAGTTTTCACCGCTTCTGAAATGCCATGGCATGCACCGCCGATAAATATGACAAGTTCCATAGATCATACATAGCACATAGCTGACCTCTCGTAATTTGCACCGGGCTCGCCTAAACAACAATACGAGCAAGGTGAAGCAACCTGCGGAAAGGGCAAACAACGCAGATATAAAACGTGAACATCCCTGCGTTCCGTATTCCGACTCCGGCGCCGGTATAGACAATATCGACACGAACCATCTCACTCACTATGACGAAACTGGTAAGGAATTGTTTCATAAAGGCTTTATGGGCTTTTTGTTTTGCGTGACCTTAAATGGTATTGTTTTGCCGCTTAACCTTTAAAGAGTCCTGATAAGGACTTATGGAGTTTATCAGATCTGCGGGAAATGCCAAAATTATGCTAAGCTTATCGTACTCTTAATAATAACGTGCGCTTAATGTTTTTTTTTTGTTTTTGGCTTTCGAGTACCGACAATTTCAAAACTAGTCTAATGGCCGATTCCTATGATTTACCGAACGTGATTGATTAAAATTAAGACTCTTTGTATCTTCACCAATAATGAAGCAATGACCCCATAGCTTTGCATAGATGGCCCTCTAATACTTTAGTAACTACCACAGGTTAAATTAGCTTACGAATCTATTAATATGCCGTTTGGCATTAAAAAATGTTACCATTGATAAGTAAAACGATTCGTTTTTGGTCGTAGGAACCGAGCATAAATCATACCATAGGCTTACGTTTCTTCGACCATGTCTAAATCAATCATGGTAAAATAAGGTTTTGGAATTCCGTCACATTTGATTTCGGTAGAAAAATATAGTTCGATATTCTATTAACCAGGGCTTGTATTCTCGCTTCCGAGTATTTATTCAGTATTACTACTACAGTTACGAATTATACAAAGTGCGTATGTGCATACTTAACTATGAATGATGATGATGTGCTATCATGCATCATACATACATGCGTTGTTTCTGTAATGTCTCTCTTAAGTGTTATATTATCACGAGTAGTATTTTATTGTCTTTCCATATGTGTATGTTGCCTTCTTATTACATACAAGCTGTGCCCGTGGTACCGCGTGTACCTAAAGCTTTTATTTTCCGAGTTGAAGTAGGTACCCTATGTCCTTTTGCAGGCTATTAGATTCCTCACCGCAAAATGTCATTAAAAGGTTCGTCAGGTTACAGCTAGTTCAAACAGAAACTGTTTACAGGACCCGTTTTAGCGGATCCGATTTTATTTTGGTAATCGCGCCTGTAGTTGTATGAGCGAATTCACATACACGACAGTATATCAAAACAAGTAAAAAATATCGGATCCGTTATTTTTATCGTATCCTACCTGCCAGGTGCGACACAGCTGCCATTTGTTGAACTGATTCGTCGGTACCGATGTGTGAACGGACTCTTAGTCGTGAAAATTTAGTAGACAGACAGACAAATAGACAAACCAAGTTTTGAATTTATAATCTTAGTATTGATGTAGATTTTCTATAGTATATTGCATACAATAGGTACCTAGGTAGGTAGGTATTTTAAATGCTTTGGTATTCCAACTGTTGAGATCACTAGTTGCGCCAAATTGAGGTGATTAATTAAATTGCTATTACTTAAACCTTTAGCGAACTTCAGACTAGATATTAATATCTGTTTCCTAGTGTCAACTCGAATTGGGGCCACTTGTGGAGAATTGGACATTCGTTTATTGTTCTATTTGGCCCTAATTTAACCATTGCTTCCTTTTATGTACCTACGTCTACTTTTTCGATCTCAAACTCCTACAAATTTTATACGTCGTTACTTAAACAAGTCGAATAGTAATGCATTTCTGACAGGGGTAGGCATTATTAATCTTAGTTTAACCGTGTGCCGTTATTTCGATAGCGCAACGTTTTAGCTTTGTTTATGTTACAGGAGAAATAATGATAATTACTTTAAATACAGCTTTGCATTGAAAATTCCTCGACATTAAAACAATACCGACACAAAAATATTAAACTGACTTCTTGTCAATTCTTTGTTAGGATTAAATCTCTTATCGATCCAAATCGAATTTGTATGGTAACAGATATTTTATCTACAAAACTATGCAGTGTGTAATAAGTATTACTTTACTAATTATCTTGATAATATTTTCAGCTGTTCGTGTGCCTATTCATGGTGGGGTGCGTGAGCGCCGCTCGGTTAGATCACCTAGTGCCTTCAGGCTACGCCGGCGCCCGCGCAGGCTACGATGCCACGCCCTTCCACTTCGAAAATGTTAACAACGGCGATGGGAACTATCGCTTTAGGTAATGTCAAGTTTGAATTCATTGTTTAAATGTCTTACCTATGTTTATTTGTTTGATTGGAATACGAAATGTGATATTTCTTATTGTTTCCTTTTCTGGTAAAGTTCAAGTGTCATATATCTGCTGCTACCATATTATTGTAAGAAATAGCCCCTAACATGTCTTTTTAACAAAATTGGGGCGTGGCCTAGCAACAGTTTACTGTGTTGTAATTGCTCCGAGTATTCACTAAACGTGTTTTGTTAGTTTATTTTCTTAATTTTTTTTCGCAGTAGACTCAGCTTTACGGATACTAAATTGAGAGTTCAACCTGAACGGACTTAGATTTAGCGGTTTATTGCCTATGAAATACGACTTATTTATATCTACTAATTTTAGTAAGGAACGGAATGGGCTGCAGGCAGACACAGCGCAAGCGCCTGTAAAAATTAAATATATCCACTTAAATATTGGAAATTGTTCACTATGCTGCTGCTGTGTAAGAAATCGCGTTCGTTCGCTTTGTGAAAGCTATAGTAATTTAATTAAACACAGTTTTAAATCTGGTGCCATTCCCGGCCGTAGCCTCACTACGATGCTTCTCGATAATGGCAGATATAGATAGCATTCCTGGGTATCGTGGGAATCTCTTAACTTATACGTTGCCATTAAAATTCTAGTTCACTGCGAGTGACTGACGTTTTTGCGAGAAGCAACTACAGGCATTGAAATCTAAGCCAACGTTACGCTTGTTTAGTGCTTGTAAGTAGATTTGATATAAGAAATAAGTTTTAAGAGTACCTAAGCTTGCTAACTGTTGCAGTGGTTGTTTAGACATGACGACACGTTTGGTGCAGTGGCTAAGCGATTGGCTTCTACGCTGCGGGTCGTGGGTTCGATTCCCGCACGGAACAAATATTTGTATGGCCTACAGATAGTTGTTCCGGGTCTGGGTGTTTGTGCATGTGAAGATGTGTGTCTGGAAACGCACCCACGATACAGGAGAAATCCTAGTGTGGGGCAACGTTTTTATAAAAAAAAAAAAAAAAAAAAGATGTCTGTGGTAGGGATCGTATATTTGATCCTCGAATAAATAACATAACATCACGCTTGTATTCCTCGAAGGGTTGGGCAGAGGCGTATAGACTCCCTCATTTCACCGTTATGTTTAAGTACCATGTAATAGGGGGTGAGTCTATTGCCATCAAACGAGCACGAATCCAAATTCAGGACTACTGCTGAGGAGTTCTACACGGAAAAACCTAATAACATTTTGCCCGACCTGGGGTTCGAACCCAGGACCTCACGATTAGCAGTCGCGCTTGCCACCACTAGACCAACGAGGCAGTCGAATAAATAATACATAAATATAAACAAATATTTTATCCGTGTATGGGTTAAATCCAGGATACAGAGGAAATCATAGTGATGGGCATTATTAGGAAAATATGTAATAATATAGAGTATACATAATAATAATATAATAATTATACTAGCCATATGAGCCATCTCTTCTATGCTAGTGCCCAGGATAAGAAGAAATATGACTATACCTTATTCGCATTGTAGGACATTCATCTTGATTGTATGTCATCTTTAAGAGGAAACGCGGGCTGCAAAATATTAATAATGGAATAGGTTTTTGCGATCTATTTCCGTCCCACCCCTCCCGCAAACCTTCCCAATTGAGCTCGAAAGATCTCGGACTGATTTCTCATGTGCAATATTAGCCAAAGCGTACTTTCGTATTTCTCTTTTTACTTCTTCAAATCTGGACCGATTTTAATATTTTTTTCTGTAATAATTTAAGAAAGACTTTGGTTATGTACAGACATACAGAAAAACATACAGATGATTTTCTTTTATTTTTTATATTCGTCAAATTTGTTTACCAGATGTTAAACGGTAAAACGGTGGTAAAACCGGTCGATTTTTGTAAAGTTAAAACGTTTCTAGTTCTTTTAATAATTAATTTATTGACAAAAACAAAACACAGGGACATAGTGGTGGTAGATATAGATCATATGATAAAAAACGTTTCCTCTAGTGACATTATCCAAGGAGGAAACTGAGGAAAACCTTTGTATGGACTAAATACCGACCGCATTTCCTCTTACGTACCTACTGTTTTGTATACTCATTTATTTTATTTGGCTCTTTTATATTTCAGCTACGACACACCCGAGGGTACATCAGCCCACGAGAGTGGTTCACCCCGCGCGTCCGGTCCCGAAGGCCCCGCGGTGACTGCCGAGGGAGGCTTCTCATTCCGAACTCCCGACGGGCAGCAGGTCTCGCTCACCTATACCGCTGACGAGAACGGCTTCCATCCCACCGGCTCACACATCCCTACGCCACCCCCGATCCCAGAAGTCATCCTGCGCTCCATTGAGTACAATAGACAACATCCTTCATCGTAAGTTTCAAGACTCTATCGTCAACTTATCGATTAAAGCTTGACGCGGCTTGTCATCTCGCGTCACACAGCAATAACTGGTGCAATTTGTGCACTGTATCCCATCAGAATTCGAGTAAATACGATCCGAGAAATTTTGCTGGGTAATCCATGAAATCGGATCGGACGCGGTGTACAAGCAACGCAGGTAATATCTACTGATATCGGCAAACTGTGGGTGTACGATAGTTCGACCCTGCCTTACTCTTCAGGACCACAAAGTTTTTTATGCATTAGTTCGCATTTAACCATTGTTTTGTTTGATTCCAGCGAAGAAGGGTAACTTTTCTAATCTTCCACTAATAATTAACAAAAGTACCTGTCAGCTGTATCGCGACTTTATTCCCAATAAAGACATGTCACTTACTTGAGAACAATACTAAAAATATAGATTACAATATGTTCGTCATCAGTATTACAATTTTATAGTTACCCATCCAATGCATTCATTTCTCCAGAAGTGATCGATCCGCAATTATGTACTGGCTAAGTTGAGTTTTGAATGCATTGTAAGAGTTTGACAACGAGTTTGTAACATTATGAAAAAAACATTAATAGTGTCAGTAATCCCTTAGTTACGTCTTACGATAAATTTTCCTAAAGGAAAGGGGTGGCCTGTTGTCTTCCGCGAACTGTAAAATACATATTATTATGCTAACAAGTCATATTTTTATTTTCAGTGATGGCGGATCTCACAATGGCGGTCGTAACTATTATTGAAAAAAATGTATTATGAAAAATGTTACCCGTACCTCATACTCATGGACTGTGATATCGAAATAACGTACAATTATAACAATGTTGTTATTTATTAAACGGTGTATTTTATGTAACTGTTAATTTTAAATACCAGATGTATTTTTGTAATAAAGAATGTGATGCTCTTATATGGGTTAATTTATTTTGTTGATAGCAAATACGGCTTTATTGTGAAATTATAAGAAGAATGATCAGATCATGTCACGCTATTCAGGTAGCGAAAATAAGTGACTTCACACATGATTTTAATCATATTATTCATAATCATAATTCAAAGCCATGTTTTTCAATAAAATCTACAAACCTCGTTTAAACAATACCTGCATAGGTAGGTAAATTGCAAAGATAATTGAGAATGATCTGCGAAAATGATTTCATATTAAAATTTGATTTAAGCCCAAAACGATGGAAGAAATCGTCATTCTAACACAGTCCGATGTTTTAGCATTATACATATTATAAACATTTGGCCTTGAGGGGTGTGTCCACAAAAATGATGACATGTTAAATTGATCGAGATATGAGAAAGTGAAAAAATTGTGTATTCATATTTTGACACGAAAAATGTATGTTTAACGCTTTTCGTTATTAGAAAATTTCTCTAATGGGTATGTCCACCTACACTAATATTATAAATGCAAAGTGACTCTGTGTGGCTGTTGCTTCGATACGACTATTGAACTGTTTTGATGAAATTTTTGGCATAGATCTACATCAAAACCGGAAAAGGATACTTTGTATCGAAATTCCATGCGAGTGACGCCGCGGGCGTCTGATATTAGATAATAAAAATGTTGTGAATTGAGCCCGTGGTTCACTTAAAAAGTGCTATTGCTATAAAACGCCATGTTTGAAGACCCAGGAATTCCATGGATGTAGCGAGGTCCAGAAAGATCTGTGCGCCCTTCAAAGGGTTGATTGACGAGAAAAGGAACAAATTAAAGGGACAAAAAATGTTTTGGATTTTTAAGCCAAGATGCTTTTCAAGTAAGTATTCGAGACTTAGTTGAGGAATCCACTTGTACAGTAGGGGAATGATAAAGTTATACACCTTAAGGTTTATTTTTGCTTGCACAGTGGAAGAAACGAACTATTTTACCGACTACGTATTGCCAACATTATAGAAATGAAAATACATTATTTTTTGATAGGATATTATGGTGACATGGTGACAGACACAAGTAATGACAATTTATTTAATCATCGATGTCATAGATGTCATGATTTTTACAACAAAAGTCTTTAAATCAAATCAAAGACATTATATGACATTACTACGTCATATGGAGGCAGAAGGCAATTTTGATCTTTGCTACCAAATAATTAAACACAATTTTCCATGCATTGGTCTGTTTCGTTCAATAGTTTGAAAAGGTAACATGTGCCCGCGATGTGGGAAAGGAACGAATTTGAAAACTGACGAACCTTATCATTCCCCGACTGTACATACACACATGAACTCACACCTTTTTCTCATGGAGGTAGGCAGAAACTATGGAACGCCACATGCTACGATCCTTACATACTACTTTCGCTTCATCCACATTCATACATCTTGTCATACACGTACGCCGGTTGAGAGTACTACGCACCTGTTCTTTGTGAAGAATATCCATACTTTACTTATAGTACCTGGATGACCGAGCTTAGCTCGGTTTTTTTTTGGTAAATCTTTTGGTAAAGTTTTTTGGAAAGAAAAAAAAGGGAATAATTGGTCTAAAAAGAAGAAAATAAACTTTAAATTTAATCGATCCCATCAATTAGTTACATTTTACAACTAATTTATTTAAACAATATAAAAGTTTGTCGCGAGACATACAATCTTATAAAGTACATAGGTACATTTTTCTTAGAATTACTACACTACATTTATTACTTATTGTACATACATATTGTATTCTTGTTTATTTAGTATCTCGCAACAGGCTTTTATATTATTTAACTAAATTAGTTGTATAATGTAATAAATTGATGGGATAGATTTAATTTAAAGTTTATTTTCGTCTTTTTAGACCATTTAAGCTTGTTTTTAAAAATGTTTTTTTTTACTATTAATTTACTCTTTATTTTTAGTAGGTATATCATGTTGAAGTTTAGAACGGTCTTTCATAATTGAACGCGTATACAACATTTCATGTCTGTGCTGCTAACCATTGAGGAGTTCCCTAGTCAGGACCCAACCCTGAGTGTGGCAACCATGTCACGGTAAAACTTAAAACCGGCTATTATAATAAAACGCGTACACAAAATTTTGTGTCTGTGCTGCTAAACATTGAGGAGTTCCCTTGTCAGGACCCAACCCAGCAATCGTCTGGACTCGAACCGTGGTTTTTAGGTTGTGGGATCGCCCGATTTCTCACCTGAGCTATCATAACTTTGTAGATAGTGGCGAAATTTACCTTCGTGTTCTAATGATATTCTAGCAGTTTTTCATTGCCTAAAAACCCGGATAAAACGACGTTTTTTAAAAATGAAACCTAGCTAGATCGATTTATCGCCCCCGAAACCCCTTGCATACTAAATTTCATGAAAATCGTTGGAGCCGTTTCTGAGATTCAGATTATATATATGCAAGAATTGCTCGTTTAAAGGTATTAGATTAGATAGATAGATAGATAGATTAGATATTTAATATTATAAATGCGAAAGTGTGTTTGTTTGTCCTTCCTTCACGCCCTAACTAAGCAACCAATCGACTTGATTTTCGGCATAGAGTTAGTTGAAAGGATGGAGAGTAACATAGGCTACTTTTGGTCCTGGAAAAACATCATGTTAATTCCACGTGAGCGAAGCCGCGGGTAAAAGCTAGTCACTAATAACACCGATGTATGTCCTTCTAGGGTGTCCTCCACTTGTAATAGAAGTCAATGTCAACTTTACTTAATAGTGTGTGAGTGCAGCAAATATGTTCTTTTACCTCGTTGCCACTTCATAATCAACATATTTCTTCTCTTTGATTATTAAACACTAGCGGCCCGTTCCGGCTTTGTACGGGTGGACATTTTCCCGTTTTTGCAACATTTTTTTATTTATGCTCCGCTCCTATTGGTTGTAGCGTGATGTTATATAGCTTATAATCTTCCTCGATAAATGAACTATCCAACACAAAAAGATTTTTTCAATTCCAACCCGTAGTTCGTGAGATTAGCGCGTCCAAATAAACAAACAAACTCTTCAGCTTTATAATATTAGTATAGATAATTTAGATGACCGGTATGTCTACAGAACAAGAGATTCTTTTTGGTTTGCCTACAGGTAACTACTAAAAGTTTAGGCTATACCTACTATCGTACACCCATCTCAGTCAACTCCCACCTACAGTTCATCAATAGAGATATGAGAACCTGAATTTGAGTCCAGGTTGACAAAGTGTTACTGGGTTTTACTGTCAAGAATTCTCAGTGGCAGCTCGTGGTTGGTTTACGGTTAAAGATAATACTTAATCTAGATGGCCATTTTGTATAGGCTTGTAGTACTACCTACCCATTATCATTACCATATACCTATCATTAGGCATTACAGTAAAAATTAAAAGTATCAGAGAGAGATAAGTTCAATGAATTCTTAAGCTAGCCCTTAGCTAAAACATAAAACAACATAACATAAACATAATCAGCCCATTACTGTACCACTGCTGAGCACGAGTCTCTTCTCAGAATGAGAACGGTTTAGGCCTTAGTCCACCACGCTGGCCTTGAGCGGGTTGGCGAACTATCCATACCATCGTGAACTTTATGGAGCCCTCTTAGGTGTCAGATTTCCTCACGAAGTTTTCCTTCACCGTTAACGGAAGTGTTAATTAAATTATGATTCACACATGAATTCGAAGTCAGAGGTGCGGGCCTGGATCGAACTTAGACCCTCCAGCATGGAAGGCAAGCGTTCAATCGCTAGGTTATCACTGCTTATAACCACAGACCATACAAAAAAAATTACATACTGGGTACCTAACTACCACACTATTCACAGTTCGCCATTACACCAATACTGGTTCAGATATTCAACGATGCGGTTTGCCATTATTCTATAGAAATAAAAATATAATGGCTATTGTTATTTTTGTATTTTGAGAATATGAATTAAGTAAGTCAATAATAAAATATTAATTATTTGAACCAAACAGCAACATCGTCCATAGAATGAGTTATTCAATCAGAACTTGCAGTTTTCCTTGTGTTCAGTCAACTCCTCGAAGAGTTCAAGGCATTTCTTAACTAAGTTCTTCCTGATAACTTTAAGTATGTAATATGAATTTCACATTCTTGTTATTTTATTGTTTTTCAAAAATAGAAGTATTAAAGTAAAAGTAATTCCATAAATACGCATGTTTGTTTGTTCTGACTAGCCTTTTCCCAACTATGTTGGGGTCAGCTTCCTCTCTAACCAGATGCGACTGCCATCAGACCTTTGCAACCACAGTTACTGGGCAATGCCGATATCCTAAACGCACATTTGTCAGTAACAATATTATCCAGAATTTTAATTCTATTAAAACTTATTGTTAGGGGTCCGTTGATAAAATAAAATGGAATCATGAATGAAGTAATCTTAAAGTTTTTATATTTATTCATTCACGAAAATGTTTCGATGCTTTCAATAAGTATATAACGTGTAACGTAATCAACGCACACCCTCAAACACCCCAATTAGAATATTATGTTATAATCATAATATATGTACCTACTGAAATTTTAGTTTAACATGTATATGTATTATTATTTACTAAAGCAACGTTCTTGAAATAAGGTTTATTTTTCTTTATTTTGTATTGAATGACGGAATTTGTATTAATACAAATAAAAATGCACGTTTAAAAGTCTTTTTACCTTGATTTACTGTGATTTCAGTTTGTTTTGACTGTACCGGGGTAATGTGACTAATTGCCGTAGTTTTAATTATATTTGGGATAAAAATTACCTATATTAAAAATGATAGAAATCGATTCAGTAAACGATTCTGAACAAACTACTATCAGGATGTGCGTTAATTATGTTATATCGTCACCGGAAAGCCAATACTACTTAAGCGCCATTTTTGGTCAAAATGAGTTATATATATATCGTTGGATTGGGTTTTTTAAATCCAATCCAACGATATATATAATATCATTATGGCCAAAAATGGCGTATAAGTAGTATTGGCTTTCCGGTGACGATATATTGTATATTTTCGCGCAATCACAACCCCGTGATGAAAATGACTGCCCAGTACGGACCGTCCCTTATCAATAAACGTCACCGTCCCAGGGCTTCGACAACTAACGAATGGTGGAAAGGTAGTTGGGTAGACTGGATGCAGAAGGCGGAGGACCGAGTGTTGTGGTGCAGTGTAGTAGAGGCCTATGTCCAGCAGTGGACTGCGATAGGCTGATTTAATTGTTTGATAACCCCGATTGGTGAAAGGCAGGCGTTGTTGGGGGGCTTTCTTTTATTGTTTGACGATCAAAATTTTTGTCTTATTTAAATACAGTGGAATCTGCTTATAATGATAACGAAGGGACATGCGATATTTAATCGTACTAAGCGACCGTTGTTATAAGCATCCGTACATATTTCGCTATGTTGAAATATCGTGTATAACAATTTAGAAAATATAAAAATATTTTCCATTATATCTCTACAAGTTGAATGAGAATCGTCATTTATAGCATCGATTTATATGTAAGTTAGTTAATTTACTAACAATATAAAGGACGCGTCGTTGTAACCAGAAGATTTTTTATTTTACCTTGAAATTACGTCGCTAAAAGCGGTTTCGTCGCTATATCCGGAGTCGTTTGGTCGTTATAAACGACCTCTTCTCTTAACAATTTCAATGGAAACCAAACTAAATGATGTTCGCTAGCCGCTATAAGCGGATCGTCTCTTTAAGCGAAGTCGTAATAAACCGATTCCACTGTAAATGTTTTTTTTTAATTTTCATTTTAAATGGTGGGATAATAAATGCAACCTGTACTATATTTTACGAGGAAAGATTCCTGGGATAGTTGTTATTTCGTAAAAGGGTGAATATTCGAAATTTTTTAACATTATTTTAACAAATAATTCTTCTCCCGGGTTGTTAACGTTATAGTATTGTCGGATTGTTTTTATTCTTGTCTTATTGCTTGACGGCAGCGGTATAGTTCGAGTTTTCATTATCATAATAATAGTATTAAACATCTGCATTTTTAACTTTGGGATGATGCTAATGACGTTCTCAATTTTTGTTAATACTTTTCGAAGAATTCCCCAAAAACTAGTAGGGCTACTTTAATCGAAACAATGTAAACACTGCTGTCAGTTAATAATATGGCTGACATTTAATTGTTTTGTTCTTCTTGAGTTTCTGACATTCGCGGAAACGTCCTAAGACGCTTCCGATGTGAAAAATAACATAAAATAATCTCGAGTAGCACTGTAACTGGTGCAAGATGTCTATCTCTACTATCATCAACTTGCTGGCTCATATTATTAACAATGATCGTAACGACACAGCGGGAGGTAGCCTCATCGAAATGCCAAATACCTGTGTCAAATACTCTTCACAAATCTGAATACGCCCTGACTGATATCGAGCAAGGTTCTTGGAAGGGTAACATCAATATAAAAACACTGTAAGTCTAGCAGATATCATTCAGTGAATAGCATTACACTAAGAAGTATCTCAACTAAGAAAAAGATTTGTATAATCGAAATGGCTGGCTTGAGAGTAAGTACATGGATTAATTTGAACCATCTATCAAACAACTGCAATTTAAAAAATGTTTTATGTGTTCTATGACCTTAATTCACTATTTGCATACATCCTTGAAATATGTTCTTATTCAAAATAACAGTAAAATGTTAATAAGATTTTATTTCTTACCCATTCGAAAAGAAGTACTAATTATTATTACCTCTCTGATCTATGAGCCCAAAAATTCACTAATGCCTGTATCTTTGAGGTGTGCTGGTACATCAAAAATAATCAGCACAAAAGCAAAAGCTTTATTTAAAAAAATAACCAATTCTATATAAAGAATACACTCCTCGAAGCCAATCTTTATTAAGCATTCTTCATTCTCAGATCGTTGCAACCCTCACCCTACTGTCTATGGCATCGGCGGGTCACCTGGGCCACTTCCAACCCTCCACCGGTTACAGCGCGTTCGGTTCAAACGCATACAGCTCTGCGTCGGCATCGGCGTCGGCCTACACCGGCAGCTACGGCGCACATATACCTATATTAAGATATGAGAATGTGAACAACGGCGATGGAACCTATAGATACAGGTGAGGAAAACATAGTTACATTAATCAAATTTTACAACAAGTTAACTGACACCAATTGAAGGAACGAGGGTTCAGTTGCCTTTGTTTTTATACCTATATTCTAACAGTTACGAGACGGGCAACGGCATATCAGCCCACGAGAGCGGAGCCCCGCGCGCCCCTGGGCCAGAAGGGCTCGCAGTGACAGCCGAGGGAGGGTTCTCGTATAGCGCACCCGACGGGCAGCAGGTCTCGCTCACCTACACCGCTGACGAGAACGGCTTCCACCCCACCGGCTCGCACATCCCCACACCGCCACCGATCCCAGAAGCCATCCTGCGCTCCATTGAGTTCAACAGGCAACATCCTTCATCGTGAGTTGTCATTTACTTTTATCATTACTTCGCCACGAGACAGGATAGGTATATATCATTGCCTCACTAATTTCCTGAATACCAATGGGCAATTACGGTCAAAAAGGAAGATAAGTATTATCTTGTAAGTTAAGCATAAATTCTCATCTACGGCGATCTTCTTTGCAAGTATTTGGTGAACGAGTTTTCGTGGTTCATCATTTTCATAAGTACCTAAATGATTTCTTTTTCTGCTCCGAACAATGCACCTTGGAGTTCCTTAACTGCATTTCTTTGCAAGTATTGGTGAAAGAGTTTCCGTAGTTTTTCATTTTCTTATGAGATTTCAATTTTCTTTGTTTCTGCTCCGAACAAAATACCAAAGAGTTCCTTAATTGTATTCATAAAATATGACCAGTATTATACACATCGCTGTACAATGGCGTCGTTACCGCTAGAGGCTCTGCTCACCTCGGCAATGGCATGTATGATGATGCACTAAACAGGCGCATTGAGTAATTGCATTGCGATAACTGGCGCATACCATACCATATCAGTCATACTATAAATTGGTTTCACAATTTTCAGCCTTTCGCTCACATTTCGTGCAATCATTCGTTCTGCCTAGCCTTTTCCCAACTATGTTGGGGTCAGCTTCCAGTCTAACCAGATGCGGCTGAATACCAGTATTTTACACGGAGCGACTGCCATCAGACCTCCGTAATCTAGTTAGTGGGCAATAGCTAGACCGGTTGTCAGAATTTCGGGCTCCTGACTTCTCGGAACGACTGTCAAAGATATTCTTATGAAACCCGGGACCGACTGTTTAACGTGCTCTCCGTGGCTCGGAGAGGATCTCGAAGTCTCATTTCGTGCGATATCGTAGTGTTAATATTCAACGTGAAACTCTAATTGCAAAAATCTTATGTATATCCCGTCTTATAATGTTGGAATTTGAAGAATAAGTCGAAAATCTTGGAGTCAATACTGTCAATAAGTGTTCACTGCTGAATGTCTTAATTTCTTCTTGTATTCTTAATTCCTCTACCTTATGCCAATTTCTATATCTTGTACAATTTTTCCAGTGGGGACGGTTCATACAGCGGCCACTACAACCACGGATATAATAACTACTGAGTGACGTCGACGACTGACCACAACTATGTTACGAGGACGGAACGAACTACCACTTACATAAACTTATTGTTCTATAAGCATCACTATTTATTTGTTTCTATGGGCTTTAAATAAAGTTTTAAGAATTATTGTAAGTTTCTGTTTTTGTTGCTATTTCATAATAATCTCTTCTATAATTTAGCCTTGTTGGTCTAGTGGTCGCAAGCGCGACTACTGAACTTGAGGTCCTGGGTGCGATCCCCGGGTCGGGCAGTGTTATTGGGTTTTTCCATTAGGATTTTTTTTGCAGCCCGGAGTCTGGATTTGTGCCGGGTTAATGGCAATAGGCTCGCCCCTTATTACATGGAACTTAAACATAACTGGCGAAACGAGGGAGTAATAAATCACCTTTTCCCAATCCATCGGGGTATACAAGGTTTGATTTTATGTTATTATTTAGAGCGTTTTCTAGCTTACGCGGATGCGAGTATCTACGCACTCGGCTGGCTTAATATATTTGGATAAAGATAGAAAAAGTCCAGGACATAGGTACTGAAGTACTGTGTATTTCTTGTCAGGCGGCGAAATAGAGAACAAAGTTAAAAATGTATTAATTTGACATATAGGTACATAACATTATTGACATTTATTTGCCTTTATTGCCGGATAACTATTAAAACTTTAAACTTGCGAATTTTTCACTACTCTTACTTAGTGGATCAGCTTGGGTTATCACTAAACTGTTGCGAATGGAAAAAGACTTTTACGACTAGACAGAATCAAACCCATAATCATTAATTGCGATTGCCGAACACCAATCCATCACCAGTTCATCATGAGAGTATGATTATTATCTAAAAAAAGTTTATAGATGAACTGCCTCGTTGGACTAGTGGTGGCAAGCGCGACTGCTGATCGTGAGGTCTTGGGTTCGATTCCCAGGTCGTACAAAGTGTAATTGGGTTTATCCGAGTGGAATTACTCAGTAGCAGCGCCCGGAGTTTGGATTTGCGCCCGTTTGATGGCAACAGGCTCGCCCCCTATTACATGGGACTTAAACATATTGGCGAAATGAGGGTGTTACTATACACCTCTGCCCAACCCTTCAGGGAATACAGGCGTGATGTTATGTTTATTTAAGAATATGGTTTTCTCGGTGTTACTTTGACTCGACCAGAGCCTATAGATAAGGCGATGTTTTGAGTTGAATTTCGGCTACATATAGGTACCTGAATTACTTACGTGAGTAATATTGAATCCATCCATAAACATGAAAGTTATTCACAAAAGAATACATGATAGAAATTTAAAAAAAATCCGACAAGTGCGAGACTGTCTTGCACAATAATGCCGCACAGTGTTCACCGAAGATTCCATTTGGACCATTATACATACATACAGAACACTAGCAACAATTTCAGACATTATTTATGATTCTATATATATATATATTCTATATTTTGATACATTATCAATTTCAGCAACTTCAGTATTTTCTGATAAAATAATACCTACAAGCATTGAAATGATTTATAAACATATCTAGACTAAACAGAAACATACCGTCAATTCATTATGAATTATTCAACGTTACTCGGTGTATATATATATTCGCAACGTTGTTTTGATTGTGATTTAATCAATATTATTTTTAAATCTAAAAAATGTTTTTTTTACTTTTTCTTTCGAAATATATTATACGTTGTATTTCGTAATTTATTTTTCTGTTGAATGGTTCAGTCGATACGTTTGAAATGTTTGGAGCACACCAAGATGTCGGGATACGGGTCCAGGAATAAAACAGCTGATCACGGTTACAAGTATAATTCCGACTGACACAATGAATAATAGCGCTCAGCTATATTTTAGTCCCTACCCACATATTCTTAATATAGTTATTAATACTAATTTATATCTACCTTATACTAATACATCACACGTTAACGTTTTTTTTTCATTTTTCATCTATGACTGTAACCCCGGGGACAACCTGTCATACGAACATTCGCGGCATGTTGTCACGATATCGCGAACATTCGTTGAATCCCGTCAATGTGGCCCCAACACAATATCATTACAGCTTGACTCCATCTTTTATTTATGCTGCTTTTTACTTACGTAAAAAGTGACTAAGGCTGGTATTCTAAAATTATACTCGGTTATAAATCCCGCTTTAGGATAAGATTTGAGAAGAGTTTTGTATAGAAATCTGTACTCAAATCTTATCTTAAATCGAGATTCTTATCTAAGCATCGATTCAAAATACCATCCAAAGAAGTTATGAGAAGGAGACGAGATGTATCTTACTCTAACAAAATAACTAAGTACCTCGTTCACCAATCCAATCGTCAAGCGTGGTGATTTTGAAAATATTTTTTCATCACTCATGCTCTGAAAGTGTTTATCTCAAATGCGGCCAGAAAATGAAATTTCTTACAGCTGGTTAAATAATAAAAATGTTATTAAAAATATATTGTAAACAACTTTGTAGTATAGTCGGCACGTAACTGGGCAAGGTTTTAGCGTAGTGGAAGTAAGCTTGCGCATGTACACTTAGTGCATGGCTGGAGAGGCGTCACGGCGCCCTCAGCTTCCGGCTGACGCAGGTATCTCGGGACATGGCTGTTTCGGGAAGTACCTGTGTCGCATAGGCCGGGAGCATACGCCCGGTTGTCACCACTGCGACTGCCCCGAGGACACGGCGCTGCACACGCTGCAGGCGTGTCCAACTTGGGGGTCGCAGCGCCGCGAACTAGTCGCGGCGGTCGGCGGTAACCTTTCGCTTCCGGCCGTGGTTCTGTCCATGGTCGGGAGCGAGACTGCGTGGGAAGCCATCGCCTCCTTTTGCGAGAAGGTG
This sequence comes from Amphipyra berbera, assembly GCA_910594945.2. Taxonomy (NCBI): domain Eukaryota; kingdom Metazoa; phylum Arthropoda; class Insecta; order Lepidoptera; family Noctuidae; genus Amphipyra; species Amphipyra berbera. Next base: position 14,465,646 of record OU343125.1, read on the forward strand.
ATAGCGACCAAAGAAGAAGCGGAGAGGGAGAGAGGGAGGCCACTTCCTCTCTCCCTTTTCGTGCTAGACCTCCGGCCACCCTAGTGAGTGGCCTGCGGGCGGTGGGTTAGGGGATCCGTCGCCCGACCAGTAACAGGTCCAGGAAGGATGGCGCGTCGTGTTCCGCGCACGCCTCTCCGAAGGAAGTGGGGCAGAGGAGCAATTGACCCACCACAGGAGAGGTCCACCAGAAGACTGGTGGACCGAGACATGCATGACAGACATGACATGACATGACATGCACCGCGCCGGGGTCGCGGTGCATGCAATAGCAAATCCCGTGCCCCGGCCTTAGGCCAGAAGGATGACACCGTTGGTTTTTAGCCGGTAAGAGTCCGGCAGACCCCCTCGCCTTCCCCAGGCGAGGGACATCCATGAGGATTTTCCAACGCAAAAAAAAATGTACACTTAGTGCAACAAAAAATGATCACTTTTATTGCTTGTCTTTATTCTATGGTTATAGCTATAGTTTATTTTCAAACATGTCTGTTTAGAAGAAAGATAGAAAGGAGAGGCATTCTCTTATCTACTCTTGCCAAGTTACGTGCCGGCGACTATAGCAGAAGAAAGAAATTAAAAACAGCACAGTAGAGGTACAAAATAAGTATAAAACATTTCTTCATTCTTAAAACTTTATTAAAGCCCATAAAAACAAATAACATTTAATACTGGAATAAATAGTGATGCTTATAATAATAATATATTATTATGTTCATATAAGTGCTTAGGTCGTTCCGTACTCGTTGCCGCAGTCAGTCTTCGATATTACTCAGTAGTTGTAACCGTAGTTGTGGCGACCGTTGTATGAACCCTCGCCACTGAAAATGTAAAGGATATGAAAAATAAAGCAAAATGAAATTGACTGGAGCGACGTCTCGTGTTCAGACAGTGGTCGGAAGACTCATTTCGTGGGAGCTTTACTTCCAATTGAGGATATACAATTCGGTTGAAAAAATGCTGCCATGATAATAACTTCCAGTTTATCAGTAAATGATCATTGATATTTAGGGTAAGTCAACTCACGATGAAGGATGCTGCCTGTTGAACTCAATGGAGCGCAGGATGGCTTCTGGGATCGGTGGCGGTGTGGGGATGTGCGAGCCGGTGGGGTGGAAGCCGTTCTCGTCAGCGGTGTAGGTGAGTGAGACTTGCTGCCCGTCGGGGGCGCGGTACGAGAAGCCTCCCTCGGCTGTCACTGCGAGCCCGTCGGGGCCGGGGGCGCGCGGGGCTCCGCTCTCGTGGGCTGATATGCCGTTGCCAGTCTCGTAGCTGTGGGTGAACAGAATTTTCAAATTGACTATACATCATTTCGATTGTCATCGTTTATCTTGGGCTGATGGACCTCGGTAAGCGTAACCTGGGATTATTATATTTGATTATTTTTCTAAATTATAGCATTGGAGCCACTATAGTCTTTAAATTATAGGGCAGAAAAACTGTATTTGTAACTGCAAGGTACATAATTATAACGTTGGTACTGTCCACTAATTTCTATTTCCTCACCTGTATCTATAGGTCCCATCGCCGTTGTTCACATTCTCATATCTTAATATGGGTATATGTGCGCCGCCGTAGCCGCCGGTGTAAGCCGACGCTGACGCAGAGTTGTATGCATTTGAGCCAAATGCGTTGTACCCGGTGGAGGGTTGGAAGTGGCCCAGGTGACCCGCAGACACCATGGACATTATGGCGAGGGTTGAAACGATCTGAGAACGAAGAAGTAATGTAAGAAAGACTTGCTCTGAAAGTTAAAGTTTTGTGATAGGTGTAGCTTGGTTTTTTTTTCGAGTTTTACTTTTGTTTCTCTTGGGGATGATAAAAATCCGGCGATTTATTCCATACGTCTGCACAGGTTAAAATATATTATGGAAGTATATTCAATTAGTAAAGTAATTAAAGGATTACACGAGTTGACAAATCTAGTCAAACGGATTTTTCGAGACATGTTATTGTGCGACTTATAAACATTTTGTTAATTGTTGTTCTCTACAATATGAACATTTGAGGATAGTACATGCAAACTGTTGCACCTGTAGAAACAGTGAATTGAAGAATTTAGGCTTAAAAACAATAAATAAAAATCCAAGTAATTTCTATCTGATAGATGTTTAAAAAGAATTAAAGCGTCAACTTACCTTTAATCCAGCCATTTTGTTTAATCAAATTTCTTTTAGTTGAGATGCTATTCAGTAGAATGCTATTCGCTGAATGATATCTTCATAGACTTACAGTGTTTTTATATTGATGTTACCCTTCCAAGAACCTTGCTCGATATCAGTCAGGGCGTATTCAGATTTGTGAAGAGTTTGATACATTCGGCATTCCATTGAGGCCACCCCCCGCCGTTGCGATGATTGTACCAACACCAAATTCAGACAATGATTTTATTTGACGTTTATGTCAGTCTCAAGGATGGATCAGTTACAGATGTAATTTAGAACTCTGTGGTAAAGAAACAAGGTCAGAGTTCGAGTGGCTAGAGGTTTGAAACAGTTGGACTAGACATTTGACCTATAATAAATGTTAGGAGGGATGGTAAAACATTTTTTTGAATATAAAAAGAGACATCGCGAATAAGAACATCAGAGTTATCTGTTTTGTATACGATAATAATAAACTGCCCCATTGGTCTAGTGGTGGCAAGTGCGACTGCTGATCGTGAGGTCCTGGGTTCGATGCCCAGGTCGGGCAAAGTGTTATTGGGTTTTTCCGTGTGGAATTCCTCAGTATCAACCCGGAGTTTGGATTTGTGCCCGGTTGATGGCAATAGGCTCGCCCCCTATTATATGGGACTTAAAACATGACGGCGAAATGAGTCCAACCCTTCGGGGAGTACAGGCGTGGTGTTATATTGTGTTAATAATGAACCTCTATAATTGAAAATTTTAGTAACGATTGGTTGCATCATAGGTGCTTGTACAAAAGGGATTCATTCAATTATGTGTGTGTTTGCCGACCAGTACACTGCGACTGCGCCCTTAACGCTGACTCGACCCACGCAACGAATAAAATGCCCAATAGTTTATTTTTCGGGTGTGAATGTTTATTCATGAGAGATAGGCACGTATCTGGACACAGTATTCGCAATATAGGTGAAATTGAAGTATAAAAAAAGATTGATGCAATCTGAACACCTATTTTATTTATAACTCATATTACTACATACATATCTGCCATAGATACCAGCTATTTAGTGCTAAGTACTAATACCTGACAGCACTTAGTGGCTGTAGCCGGTTTGACTATCCTTAAGGCAAAAAAAAAGTTGAACATCTCACGTCAACAGCGATATAACAAAACGAAGCGCTTACAGATGCAATACACTTTGCTTAATCACAAACATCGAACGACTTATGCAGAAAACTAATCTTAGATCCAGCGTCTAAATTGCAACTAAACGTACGTCTAAAGTGTATCTTACAAAATAACAGACTACTGAAGATTAGCTCAGAGATTCTGTATAATCAGATTACATAATGAGCGCAATCAACAATGCCTGATGCTCACTGGGCGCCATATTTCGCTGAATCGCCGCGTTTCACAAGATAAAAACATTTTAATGTGCAGTTTACGGGTATGATCGTTCTGGACCATTTAGGAAATGTTTCTACTAGCAGTTAGAAATTTACAAAATACTCTTATACACACACAAACATGGTTTTAGTATTCAATTACTTCATTTACTCAAATATATCGTAGAATTACAGTTAAGTTAATTTGTAAGTATAAGAATAATAAGAAGTTGGTAAAGTAATTAATTACAACGAATGAAAAAAATCTTTTTTGATTTGCGTCATATAACGATACGTACCAGAGTAATCTAAATAATAAGGCAATTAATTCTCAAATGCGTATCATAATATCAGTTCGTAAACTTCCACTGCTGAAGTTCCATCAAATGCTGGTAGATTGGTGATTGCTGTTAAGAGACAGGAAGACGGTACTGCCCATTCTTTTAACGTACTTACTCCCTTAGTACCTAAAATTTTAAATCACCTCCGGCTTAAAAGGGCTGGATTCCGAGATGCCCAAAAATGATGTCATCTCCTTGGAATATGATACCATTGTAATATAATAATGCTTTAAAAGGTCCAAATGTTTTAGGAACTTTTGTCCGTTTCGACTTATTTTAGGACTTTTGACTAGATAGATAGAACTTTCGGCTAAAGTTATTTGTTAACGAACTTGCTTGCTTTGACAACTTTATTTGACAACTAGTAGTAACTTTAAAATATTTTGTTAACCTTAATTTGAAATCCTGGAAATTGATATTCTTTAGAGGGGCTTCGTGGCTAATTACCAACCACGCAGATCATACAATTTGCGAGGATAAACTGCGCTTACTGCGGTCAGTCTGTGAATGGGTAACCGTTTGCGTTACATACCGAGACACCTCCGTACTTCGGAGAGCACGTTAAACTGTCGGTCCCGGTTCACGAATACCTAGGACAGTCGTTATGGGAAATCAGAAGTCAGAAAGTCTGACAACTGGTCTAACCTTAGGGTGGGCATTGCCCAGTAACTGGGTTGCGGACGTCTGATGGCAGGCGCTCCGCGTAAAATATTGGTATTCAGCCGCATTTGGTTACACTGGAAGCTGACCCCAACATAGTTGGAAAAAATGATAACAAAACGGTAATTGATATTCTTTATTGAGGAACTTGTACCACTGGTGGAGTGTTATTTAGCAGACATCATATTATACAAGGTTAGTCGGAAAGGGGTACTAAGCCGAAAGGGTGTTAAAGTACCCATAATAATGGATAAGTTTTGTTCTACAACTTTCCCCAAAAGTCAATAGTTCAAGAGAAATAGCTATTCAAAGATTTCATAAAAAATACGCTAAATTCTATCTATCCTCAGCTATGATCAGCTGTGTTTACATTTTAGGTCATATTTGGGGTCACGGATCGAAAGCTCCATTTTTTGAATTCGTAATTAAAGCACATAATATGAAGAATTTTCGAACAAACTAAAATAAAAATATCTTTTCATGTCTTTTTTTATCGAATTTTTAAATGTTAACGCTTTCTTTAAAACAATCATTAGTGATACATTAAGTGGCCCGCGGCTTAGTACCCCCTTTCCGACTAACCTTGTATAGGTCTATTAATTAAGTATACATTCATGGAGTTTCTTGCTGGCTCACACCACTGCTGGCCACAGAACCAACCTTATTAGAATCATGCAATTATTCATAACGTTTTATAAGTGCGTGTAAATGTCTATTTGAAATAATAAACTTGGAACTTGAACTTGAGTTTATTATATGGCGAGATTGCATGGGGGATCATACGATTCTTGGGATATAAACATACGTGCTGAATCAATTCTTTTTTCTTTTTTTAAAAAAACGTTGCCCCACACTAGGATTTCTCCTGTATCGTGGGTGCGTTTACAGACACAAATCTTCACATGCACAAACACCCAGACCCGGAACAACTATCTGTAGGCCATACAAATATTTGTTCCGTGCGGGAATCGAACCCACGACCCGCAGCGCAGAAGCCAATCGCTTAGCCACTGCACCAAACGTGTCGTCAAAATTGAAAATTGAATTGCCTCCGCGTGTGACGATACTCAAGTACGTCCGGCGCACCCTAGACAGTCAACCTCGCTACCAACCTTGCTGATTGGCTAATCTTTTCACCACGACATGATCTATTCTCAGCTCGTGCCGACACGAAAGAAGAAGATTGAATCATCTCCGTTTTGAGTCTTTCTCATGGGCAATACCTCTCTCTCAGCCACACAGCTACTACATAGTCCAGTTGGATATAGGACTCTCCATTCTCCCTAGAAAATTATAACCTCTTGCCGAAATTCCGACATTCCCAAAATTATTATTTCGGCCACAAAATAAGTGAACTAAGAGGCTATGTCAAGAGCAATATTTTCCGGTGATAGCTGCGTGAATTTAGAGCTTTGAGATTCTAGCGTGACTGGTATGGATTATACCTACAGGGTGGAAGAACCAACCGAACCTAGAGGGAGAGTAACCTAAATATTGCAGTTAGAAAATTTTACATACATACATGAACTCACGCCTTTTTCTTATGGGGGTAGGCAGAAACTATAGATCGTCATATGCTACGATCCTTACATACTCCTTTCGCATTAAATTTATACATCTTATCAACACGCGCCGGTTGAGAGTATTACGCACCTGTCCTTTGTGAAGACTATCACCAATAACATCGATGTAAAGTTAGAGTGAACAGGTTTCTACTGGGTAAGCTCACTCCATCGTAGACTTTGTCTCTGTCACCTCTGACTTAGACTAGAGCCAAGAGTAAACCAATTTCAAAAATAAATAAATTGTATGTCTTTCTAGGGCGCGTTTCACGCTTACACGCGTTTCCAATTTTACTCAAAGGAAACATTCCTTTATATTTAAATGTAACTAAAACGTTACTTAAACCTTTCATTATTTTTACCCTGTATCGGGTTATAATCACGCTGTAGAAATAGAAATAGAGATTTATTTGCTCGAAACACGGTATGCTTGCAAATGCACACACACTTGCGCCCATAAAACAAATTTTATCGTTTTAAATTTCTCTAAATTGTTTTCATATCCCGATGTATCATTAGCCATAATAGGTACAATTTACATGACAATCCTAATAATTTGAAACCTACAACTATAGGGCTACTCTAGGGCCTTTAGAGGCAATAATTATATTTATTATCTTAGCTTCCCACCTTCCACCATTAGCTGTGGCATTTATGATATAATTGAGTTGAAATATAACTGTACTCAACTAGTATATTGGTTTTAAAGCAAGACATTTATAGCACTGAAGTGAGTGGCATCGTGTTTAACCTATTTGAAAACGAACTTTAAATTTAATAATACGTGTTACCAAAATGGCACCTCGATGAGCAATTATTTTAGTGTTATAAGGTATGCCTAATAATAATTTACGAGGTGTACGAAATCATAGTGTATTTTCGCGCAATATATGTGTGTAAGAAATTTTTTATTATATTGTACAGTCAACTGCAAATGTACTGTGATTTATAAAAATGAAACAGTAATTTAAAAAAGGTTTGTATAAAAACCTTAAAGACGTAGAAGAAGAATTCGTTTCTGTGATAATTTATTTCATTATTTTGAATTTGACCTATATACTTTTTGACATACTCAAATCTAGATTTGTTAAAGCAATAGATAATAGAAAAATGACAAGTATATTAATAATCGTTGAGCTTTAGTAGGTACACTTAAGCTATGTGTGCATTCACCACAATATTTCAAGGGGGTACGATTTGATTCTTTGACCTTTACCAACCTGTAGCGCTACCATAGCTTGGCAAAAAAAATGTTTTCTTCTTTATTGTAGGTATATTTTATAAGATGGACTTTTAATGATTAGCCGACGATGGGATTGAGTTGAAAAATAAAAAAAGTTGCAATGGCAAATTCAGAAAAAACAAACTGTTTCACATAAACATACGTTTATTCATACACCATGCCTATTTACATTGACAGACTACAATTATTTACTAAATAAATAAACAGTGCGAGTTTCGTCGTGGTATCACAGTTCTCCTCTGGAGTTCATGCAGTCATTATCGTCGGATCGATGGCTCATTAGCTAAAATTACATTGAAATCGCAAGCGAACGCACTATATGATTGCGGTCAGTTTGACTACCCTTCTAAAAGAACCGTCCTTGTTAGGCGGCCTTTAAACATTCCTTGGACTTCTTTGCTAGTGTGGCTTTGAGTATATTCTTCGGTGTTTGTATACTGGCGAAACTTCATTTGTTTTAGTCATTATTTGTGGCTAATCACTTTGAATAATCAGCTAGTTTCACAGCCTTTGAAGTCGCAACAAGATTCTCTCCATCGTCATAATCCTAGCCTTTTTCCTATTATGTTGAAGTCGGCATATATTCTAACTAGATGCGGCCAAATATGTTTTTCCAAATTCCGTTGCAGCCGTTGTACTGAGTACAAAAATTATCATGCATCTACCATTTAAAATCTATGCTCCCATTAGTGCAATTCCGTTTCTGTCCTTAATCAGAACTCTTAGTCGTTAAAGAGATGCCATGTGCGCCAGCGCTCAATCTTACTAGCAATAAAGGTTCATGATAAAACCCCTGTGGGTTTGCTTGCGAGTTCTAAGAGTTTAGCTGAGTGAGTGTAGAGTGAGATCAGTAGTGGTAGCCGTTTCCGTTGCCGCCTGAACCGGAACCGCCCGAACCGGAACCGCCGCCGCCGCCATTGTAGGAACCCTCGCTAGAATAGAAAAAGAAACAATTAGTCTGTGCTATGACTAGGTTGTGTGCAATTATATCTAGTTGAAATGCATGAAGTTTTGATTCCAAATTGAAATACTTGCACAAAATAGGCAGTCAGTGAAGCAGACACTATAGGCACAAGATTTCTAGATCTTTTATGGGCTGTCATGTATCAGTCTGCTGAGTAAGGGACCTCCTCCTCATTTTATATTCTTTTCACTTATCCCAAGTTCTGTCTAGCTGTTTTCCAATTGTGTTAGGGTCAGCTTCCAGTCTTACCAGATGCGGCTGAATACCAGTGTTTTACACGGAGCGACTGCCATCAGACCTCCGCAACCCAGTTACTGGGCAATGCCGATATCTTAAAGTTAGACCAGTTGACAGACTTTCGGGCTTCTGACTATCGACTATCCGTAGCGACTTCACTTATTTCCATAACAAATTATAATTATTATAAACCATGTCTTCCAATAATCACGGTTTGTGCTATGCCTACACGACTGTACAGTCGTTGCATATAGACAAGTTTTTTTTTCAGTGACTGCGACTTGTATTATTTTATTTTACTTTTGAGACGTAACTTTTAAGTCCAGTGAAGTTTTATATTCCTTGATGAAGTTTATGGTTCAGTGCTGGAAGTCTTTTTGTAACCGTTAGAGCCGTTCTCTTATTAGATAAGTTAGGCTTTAAGAATAAAAGACTTTGCCTTTGACTGCAAAAGTACTGCAAGAAGACTTCATTTATGATATTAGAAATGTGCCATTTCAGCTAAATCAGTGTTTTGGTTTACTTTTGGAAATTATAAATTTTACTTGCTTGCACTTTTAGGGCCTTTTCTATCTTATGTGGATGCGATCTCCGTTAGCACACAGAGCTCGCATTTTAAAGTGCTCAGCCTGACGCTAAAATGCTAGAAAGAACATTTTAGGCCAGCCGCGTGCGGACGGAATCCGCTCCAGCATCTCCATAAGATATTAACCTTTTGGACGCCATTGTCACACATATGTGACAAACGAAAGTTTACCCTGTACGCCAACGTCACAAATATGTGACAAAAACGATGGGATTACAGTTACCTTGACGTGGGGGGTACGACGATGCATTTATGCTCTGGCGTTCAAAAGGCCTATAGTATCTTGAATTCAACCTTCATGTTAGTTCAACCCTCAACAAAAAATGAGTTTAGTTGTTAGATAAAAAAATTGAAAACGAATCAGAATTAGGCTTCTAGAATCAGCGAAAGGCTTTGTCCCTTAGAAATAATGAGGAAAAGCATTCTTGTCCAACAGACATTCTAACATTATAATATTTAGCAAATAGTAGGATTTCTTCTTATTAAATTGGCAATTTTATATCCACAGCAGTGACGCACACGTTAGTTCAAAGCATCTTTGCATGACAGCCTCCCGGCCTCTAATGCCTATTATCGAATGCATTTGCCATACAGGCCATTAAAGTTGTACTTTATAAAATTAGATTAAGGTAATATTGTTGTACTTACGACGAGGGGTTGCGCTTGTTGAACTCAATGGAGCGCAGGATTTCTTCGGGGATGGGTGGCGGCGTGGGGAGGTGGGGGCCTACGGGGTGGAAGCCGTTCTCGTCGGCGGTGTAGGTGAGAGTGATCTGCTGCCCATCGGGGGTCTTGAACGAGAAGCCGCCTTCCGCCGTCACCGCGGGGCCTTCGGGTCCCTGAGCGCGCGGTGCTCCGCTCTCGTGCGCTGATATGCCGTTGCCGGTTTCGTAACTGAAAATAAGGGTTAGACAGATTTTGGTTTAGAGTTATTTTTTGGGTAGTTTTTGCCAGAAGTCGCTTATTAGGCATATTTCAACAAGCTTTTTGGTCAGTATGCTGAATTGTTCTAAGAACTGTTCCTTGCGGCGTTCTAGTAAATTATGAGTCTTTGTTATCAGTCGGAATAGATGCTTCAACTTTCTCTTTATAAGTCTTTGAGATTTATGCGAAGTTAAACCGATCTAATCTAAAGATTTAGCAGGCATGATTACAATAAATAAAATCACTAAGCAATCTAAAAAATCATACTCGAAGTGGTAAGTTCCATCGCCGTTGTTGACATTCTCGAACTTGGTAATCGGTATTTGAGAGCCACTGCCGCCACTGCCGCCGCCGAAAGATCCGCCGGATCCGCCGGAACCTCCAAAACCGCCGCCCGCACCCCCACCAGCTCCGCCAGCACCCCCGAAGCCACCGCCCGCTCCTCCACCGGATCCGCCAAACGCTCCGCCACCTGCGCCGCCGCCTGCTCCGCTACCAGCGCCTCCGCCAAAGCCTCCGCCAGGCCGTGGGGGTAGGTACTGAGGCTCTAGGCGACCACATGATCCGATCGCTATCAGCGCCAAAGAGAATATGAACTGAAAATAATAAATCGTATTTTGCTACATCAAGAAATGTTTCTTCATTCAAAAGGAAATTCGTATTTCCCGTAAATAAACATTTTGGGAAGTGTTGAAGTACATTTTTTTCATTATGGACAATTTATATTCTATTTATCCGTTTCAGTTGGTAAAAGTATCAAATGGATTGAAACGTTACGGATATTAAAAATATCAAGTAAATATGTAGTGCAATTCCTGTTAGCACAGCAAAACGAACTATTTGAAGCTTTCTAGAAGGTCTAGGTAAAGTTGAAAAAAGCGATTGACTTGAGAGAAAATTACGTATAAGGGTATTTTCAGCACGATTTCAGGTGTCAACCGTTCATAACGTTTTCACTTTCAAATTTTATTAATAAATGGTAGGATATCATCGGGGTGAAATCCGGGATAAATTGAGGGAGTCGTTAAGTTAATATTTTTTGTAAAAAACCCAAATTAGTTTTAAAAAACAAGGAGCCTACGTCACAAACAGGAGAACCGTGTCTTCAACGACTTACCAGTGAAGTAGTCATGTCGTTAATTATTTTGTACCAGTGGACAGGCGCTCTTTGCTGTTCAGCTGTTTGCTGAATACTGTCTGTGAGGATGTGCCTCGTTTTATATTGCTCCGATTTGCCCTTTCTCGGTTGCTTCACCTTGTGCGTGCTCCGCCGATATCGCGAGTGCATCCGCGCCTCGTTGCCCCACGCCTCGAGCTCACCAACATTTAGTTAACCTGGAATTCCCTTTACGGATGTATTCCTTTAACAAAAGCCTTTCGATTTCCCCTCGGGTGATTTACAGAAATCAAATCGCTCCTCCACGTGTTATATATGGGTCAAATGATGTGCTAACTTGTTGCAGCACACACTACTTCACACTTGCGAAAGCTTACAACTGCATGATTAAGTTGCGTTAGCTACCTATTCCATTAAGGTTTTCTTAACGACTCATATTGGACTAATACATATATGATGTGTGAGTTTATAAGTTAAAGAAGTTAGATTGACTATATGCTAACATAGAAAAGTAATGTATATGCTAGGCTTTGTGACAAACATCAAAACGTGATGACGCGTGACGCACGACGTCTCTAAAACATTTAAATTGACGCTAGATATTCAAAATAGTGTAATATTTCTATGTTTTTCGCATATAAATAGTTGTCTATCGGTGTACTTAGATCTAGTTTCAAGTTAAACTTGACTGCGATGCAAACAAACATTTGTAACATTCCGTCAGATGAACTTAACTTTTGCAATAAGGACTGCAAACGGCAAAGTTAACGCTATGTCTAAACTCTATATAAGTTTTATAATGAATCTAGTATTTTCTGACATTCAACTTCATTATGATTTTTTATTATTTTCTTCAAAAGCTGTTGCACTATTCTAAGCTTTTGGCTTTCAATATTAACTTACCTCCAAAATTAACTCCGAAGAATAAGTTGTGATACTTGTTTTAGTCAAAACTTGAAACATGCTATCCAAAACCATGTGACTTTTATCGGCAGTGTTTTAAACATGTTTCCTGCACAGCCATTGGGACAATTAATTTATGGTTCACAGTTTGTTTTGAGTGTAAACAATAAAGGAAATCATTGACTGAAACATGTAGATTACATGTTATAAACCTTCGTATAAACGAGGAGGGGGACTCATTATCAAGTGATTTGCTAAATTTTGTTTTGGTTGTCGTTACGAAATTTAATGGTCACAAACCCGCACAGACCTACGCGGCGCGATGGATATACTGCTAATGACGGGGAATAACTCACTTTTTGCGATATACCTATGTCCAGTAGAGTACTAGAAGAGGCTGAGTAGTACTGAGTACTTACATTTAATGAAATAAAACCGCTGATTAAGGCCGACTTGCGCAATATCGTTTAGCCCATGGCTAACCAAATAAATCCTTGCCATACAAACTTCAATAGCCCAGACTAACTAAACATCACGTAGACACGTGTTCGCGAACTTTGGCAAAGCTTATACCTTGATTCCCATTTCCCAATAAATGAAAGTACTCATTGTTAGTTTTGCCGATGGGAACTTTCAATTTCAAACAAGTGGGTGGTAAAACGTTGGTTTTGTGTAAATGTCACATAGCATTGAAGTTCGAGTCCGTGACCGTTGTATCGGCGCAGGCGCTCCTCTCGCGTCAACGACTATTACTTGAAAATGATCTTGTTCCGATCCTACCGCGCGCTGGAGTCGGTAGCATGTTGCGAAATAATAGCCTTTTTAGTACAGAACGCAAAATAATGGACAAGGATTATGATTTTTATTGGTATTAGCAGCACTTCAGGTTTGCGTTTAATATTATATTAGTGCGGGTTAAGCTCGACATACGGTGCATTTTTTTTATGCCGAACATATAAGTAGTTTCATAGACCCATTTAGAATTGACATCATATTATTGCAGAAAGGTAAAAAAAAACAATCACATGCACGCATGAATTGCGTTTAAGTAATAAAGTGCTCAACGAATACCTACCCGCGACGCGAATTTTTAAGAAACGGCATCGCATATCGTTTATATTTTTGCTTGCGTCTAAGAACACGAATGCAAAAGGTTGATCGCATTGATATAATTATCTACATAACATAATATCACGCCTGTGTTGGGCAGAAGTGTATAGTAACACCTTCAGTTCGCCGTTATGTTTAAGTCCCATGTAATAGGGGGCGAGCCTATTGCCATCAACCGGACACAAATCCAAACTCCGGGCTGCTACTGAGGAATTCCACACGGAAAAACCCAATAACAATTTGCCCGACCTGGAGATCGAATCCAGGACCTCATGATTAGCAGTCGCGCTTGCCACCACTAGACCAATGAGGCAGTTGATATATCTGTCTGGGTCTTTTGGGATACGTAACACTATGTATAGTGTACAGAATAGGGACACTCTTCACTTAATACGGACACGAAACACATGTACCTAAATAATTGAGAAGTGTCTTTACAAAAGGGGATATTTACATCTTATCATTTTTTTCAGAAAATTAAGAAAACTGACAAACACAAGACACTATAGCTATATTTTATGGGTCAAAATATCCCCCTTTGAAACAAAAACTCATCTAAGTGACGAAATTGTGTTTTTTAGCATTAAGAACAAGACTGTATACTCAGTTAAAAAAAAATATGTAAATATCCCCTTTTGTAAAGACACTCCTCTATTATAGAATTGTGTAAAAAATATTATTTGTAGTAAAAACCAGTGACAGTGTATGAAGATAATTTGTGTTGGTGTCGGACTTCTAATGTCTGTATGGAGGCGGTTAAACGCTATTCAGAATTAAATTAAAAACAATCTCTCGACAAGACGGCTGGTGTAAACGAAGCCAAGGATGATGGATGATGATGAGGCTTTGAGCTTATTAATTAACAATATGGCATATACGAACGTCCTATGTAATATCTTGTTGGTAGGTATAACTTGTAAGAAATATACAGAACTAGCGGCCCGTCCCGGCTTCGCACGGGTGGACATTTTTCCCGATTTTTTCAACTTTTTTCATTTATGCTCCGCTCCTATTGGTCGTAGCGTGATGTTATATAGCCTATAACCTTCCTCGATAAATGGACTATCCAACACACAAAGATTTTTTTAGTTCCAACCAGTAGTTCCTGAGATTAGCGCGTTCAAACAAACAAACTCTTCAGCTTTATAATATAAGTATAGATATGTATGCATAAAGTTCATGCAATTTCCATTTCATACAAGAAGTTTAGCAGATATTATACCTAAGTACTTATTTAAAAAACATTTAGGCAGAACTAGGACTCTTAACTAAAATTAAAAAAGAATACTATAGAATCTAATTTAACTTCCGATCGTGAGGTCCTGGGTTTGATCCCCAGGTCGGGCAGTCTTATTGGGTTTTTCGTGTGGAATTCCTCAGTAGTAGCCCGGAGTTCGGATTTGTGCCCGGTTGATGGCAATAGGCTCGCCCTTATTACATGGGACTTGTAAACATAACGGCGAAATGAGGGTGTAACTGTACACCTCTGCATAACCCTTTGGGGAATACAGGCGTGATATTATGTTATGTTATAAAATGTTCCAGCTAAAAACATTTTAACAAAAATAAAACCGATTTCAAAAAAATAATAAAATCATTACCATAATACGTATAAAATTAACAGTTTCAGAAGTCGGTGCTAATCCAGGCTGAAACTAATTGAAGGCACCGACTTCTGAAACTGTTAATTTTATATTATGGTAATTATTTTATTCTTATTTTTTGTATTTTTGAAGTCGGTTTTATTTTTGTTAAAATGTTTTTAATTTGTTTCGTTTTAGTGGCTTTAATTAAAACATGGTTGGGCCTACTAAAGATGCTGCTCGTAACATAATCACATCATCACAATATGCGTACTGTTCGTCATTGAGGAGTTACATTGTCTATTTCCGAACTTCTTCATCAGATCTTCACTAAATTTAAATGGGACCATTTCGAAAGAATACTCTTTCATACGAAAAAATATTTTTCCAAATCGGTTTATAAATGACGGCCTTGTGAGGTAACAAACATTAAAAAAAAGAACATACAGCCGAATTGATAACCTCCTCCTTTTTTTGGAAGTCGGTTAAAAAAAGAGCCGCAGACTGGTAGGAACGATTCCCAACAAGGTCGGAAATTATGCTTAGTGTACACAAAAACGGATAAATGTTCGTCCTAAACCCCTCGGGCTGTTATCCACCTATTGCACAACGTATCTGAAAATACCGGCTCTAATATCGGCGATATAATAAGATCGGCCTCGATCACCGCCAGTATTTGACATGATCTGTATTATAAGAATATTACGATCGACCGTCACTATCACAAAGTTCAAACACCTATCGCGTTTATATCGACGAGGTAATTGAAAACGGAAATAAATAATTTTAACACCATAATATTATCTATACTAATATTATAAAGCTGAAGAGTTTGTTTGTTTATTTGAAATCGCTAATCTCAAGAACTTTGTGTTGGATAGTCCATTTATCGAGGAAGGTTATAGGCTATATAACATCACGCTACGACTAATAGGAGCGGAGCATAAATGAAAAATGTTGCAAAAACGGGAAAATGTCACCCGTGTGAAGCCAGGACGGGCCGCTACCATCTCATATAATGAAACGTAAGAAACATAAATATAAATGTATCTACATTGTATTTTCTATCATACCTTAAAGGTTTGCTGGTAGAAAACTCAAATTATGAATTAAGCTTGTCTTTGTTGTACTTAAGTATGGTATGTGAGATTTTATATTAATTCTGTAATTATGTGGCCAGTGGTGTCGATTCTGTTTCATATTTTGACAGTACTAAACTAGACTAAACGCAACTGTCTCTTTCTTTTCTATTGAAACAGAAAGAGAACAAACATCCTTAGTTTAGTTTAGTCCTGTCAAAGTGTATAACAGAATCGACACCAATGACTGTTCGAGTAACAATGATATGAGAATAAAAAGGAATAACTAATATTAGCTTGAATATATTATGAAAAAAGTGACTCGTGATCCAACCGCGCGGATCATACTTACGATTTGTAAGGTTGACATTTGCCGCGGTCAGTCTGTAGATGGGTGACCATTCGTTACACATCGAGACCCCTCCGTGTCTCGGAGCGGACGTTAAACAGTCGGTCCCGAATGTCATACGAATACCTATGACAATTGTTACGGGTAGTCAGACGCCAGAAATTCTGACAACTGGTCTAAGCTTGAGATATCGGCGTTGCCCAGTAACTGGGTTGCCGAGGTCTGATGGCAGTCGCTCCGTGTAAAATCCTGGTATTCAGCCGCATCTGGTTTGACTGGAAGCTGATTTAGGCCGAACAAGAACATATGAAAAAACTTGTCTCGGAAAAATCAAACAATTCACAATCCAGCAAAGTAGATAAGACTATTAAAAAAGTGTATTCTAATACCAGGTGCTTCGAAGAAGATAAATACCTGAATGGTTATAGAAATTATGTAAGTAGTTTATTTTATTAAAGGATGTTTCTTGTAGGTACAACGTTAGAACATAAAATATTAGGTTCATCATTATATCTTATCGCTCTTCAATATATCATGCCAAAGAGTCTAAGAAATATCTGAGGTGAACGGGTTAAAGCACCGCCCGCAGGCGATGAGTATTTGTGCGCTTCTGAGATCTTTAAATGTAATGTTACGGATGAGAAATATCTAAACAATATCTAATATCAATAAATAATATAAGTAGTTACTTTATTATCGTATAGAAAAATAAAAACTACAAATAATAATTAATGAGGTCGATAACGTATTTTTTTAATGTATCTATCATGCATATAAGAACTGAAATAAAAATAAGTATTATTAATAATATTTATTCTAATAATAAATATTATTAATCGAATGCAATAAATTTTGTGAGTGACGTCTGTTTGAAGTAATAGCATAGCGGTTTATTTACTAGGTACGATTTTTTTGCTTTTATGGATATGTAGGTACATATATGTAGGTACTCATGTGCATATTTTGGGTATACGATATCACCACGTGAAGCGCTCATGAGTAAAGGCCGGAGTCGCAACAACAACTATTAGGGCATACCGAAATATACACGAGTTAGGCCGTACATATCCATAAACACAAAAATATTCAAACCTAGTAAATAAACCGCTATGCTATTAGTTAAAACACAGACGTCTATCCGGATTTAATGAAGAGCAGACAATAATAAAAATACAGAGAGACAAGACGACCGAGTAACCGGAGACTCGCCCCGCTAGATCAACCGGCGCTGCGAGAATGCAATCAACGCTGCAGACTACACAGAATTGGATTTCAAATAATAATTTCTATTGGAGATTACAAGAAATGAACTATGTAGTTGAATACAGATTTAACCTGAAGTTGTCAGTAAAAACTGCAAATTTCCGAAAATTACAGAGTGCTTTTAGCTGTAATAAAGACATTTTATGAATGTTAAACTTTGTGATTATGATTCGATGGCTGTCCTTGGGAACGTTACTATAATTTCCTTACATTGTACGGCAACAACTTCTTTTAAGAGTAAATTCACAATAAAGTTCTGATGGGGGAAAAGAATAACAGCTACCTACTGCTGACATACAATGGGAGTTCTGATATTCTATTATCGTATCATCTGTTTCAGATTTCAAATAATTTTTAATTACTTAAAAGTTAACAATTACCACGATATTTGAATCAAACTTAGACAAATATAAATATAACTTTTATATAACTTTTTTTTAAACATCATATCATTGCAATGCCTGTTTTGATTATAATCAAACATAGCAAGAACCATCGCGATTAAATAAGCTTTCAATAAAAAAAAAACGTTTTGAAATCGGTTTATTAGTTTAGGAGTTATAGTGCCACAGACAGACAAATGGATCAAACTTATAAAATCCTTTTGCGTCGGAGGTTAAAAATAAATATATTATGTATTGAATTCTGAACACAAACTTAGATGATGTGGGGCATACACCGATTACCATAGCTTGACACATACAAAAGCTTTTAGGATTGATAGGTAATCCATCAATCGGCAAAGTATGTTCAACATCGGCCATAGTTAACAAAAGCCATTAGAATAAGGTCAAGACGTAAAATTTTACAGGATGACCCAGCAGTAAAATTCTATATTGACAACACATCAATGAAATCATTTAGCAAAGGACTATTAGTTGGCCTTAATAATATCTTTGAGGTACATTCTGGGAATCTGGGTATTTATTATATAAAAATGAACCTTCTGCGCTGATAATCAGATGGTCCTCCCATTTTTAAGATCATGATCGACGCTCCGCAATTTGACGTAACCAAGAATTTGAATCTACAGGAAAATTAAAATAATAATGTCGACGCCTACTACCTGAAAGTTTTATCCATTCGAAGAAATTGATTTTATTCATCCTTTTGCGGGGCTCATAAAATTTGGGATCAATTTGATTGTTTCCAGATGTCTTCACACTAGGTTCGGTCAGAAAAAAGGTCGGAACATGTACATTTCTATAGAGAAGTGATTTTATGTGCATGACCTCTTGGGGTCTTGTTCCAGAATAGTTCGAGGCAATTCGGTCATCCTTTTCTATTCCGAATTGTAGCCTCAAAGGTATTTCAAACCTTGTACATAAAAAAAATAAAACAAAGCTTTATTATATTCTATCTTGGGAGTGTTACAAAAAGAGAATAATTTCCCTTTTAATGTTGAAGTAACACCCGCAGAGTGGAGTGTGATATCTCAATGCCTTTTCTATGCAAATTGTATTAACTTACCGGTCTCTTGTGGGCTTTTTGAGGTCCAGCCTAATCTGCCGGCCAAATGAGAAATTAAAAATGTAATATCTCATTTCATGGTAGACCTCATCACAAAAATGAAAATAAGTAACGAAAGTATGTAATGGCTGTAAGCTCGTTCACTTGTCCCTAAACGTAATTTAACTTCTACCCTCCTGTTTAAAATAAGCAGAAATAATGATCAATGTAGTTCTTCTCTTGACATTTTCCAGTTTTCCCTAAGAATGAGACTGCCATTCTGTATTAAAGAGCTGGTTTTATATTAATTCAAGCAGCCCAGAACTGTTGAACTGTTTTGGGTTCAGCTTAGGACAACGTCAAGGGACACCATACCTCCAAAACTCAGTATGTTCGTTCGTACAAAAGTTTTCCGATATCTTTCAGCTATGATGCTGATACCTAATTATTATAATATCTCGCCGCGGCCACGTGTCTCATTGGGTGCCACAACGTAAATATGCAGAATGCCATAGTTATCCATGTCACGAATTCATGTCGGAACATTACGGAAATCACAAGAAGCGTACAATTAATAATAAGTACATTATAATATGAATGAAGTTCTCTTTTGTTTGGTTGAGAAAAAATTGCTTTGTAATAATTGAGTCGAATCGGGAAGGATATCATTGTGAGGAGATTTGGATTGAATGCTCTGAAATCGCCAACACATGACAAGAGTGATGATCAATGCTCGTTTCTTTTTTTTGGAGTAAAGGCCTTCGCCCTTCGTTAGGAAATTGTCAGGCTGGTATGGTTATTAATAACTATAACTATTGAAATATGCACTGTCAATGAAAAAGTCCCAAAATATGCAATAACGCTATAGAAATAGAATTATATGCATTTGCATATGCAAACATGCAAATGCATATAATCCGATGTCTATTAATAACATAACATCAAGCCTATATTCCCCGAAGGGTTGGGCAGAGATGTATAATAACACCCTTATTTCGCCTTTACGTTTAAGTCCCATGTAATAGGGGGTGAGCCTATTAATAACCCAATAACACTTTGCCCGACCTGGGGATCGAACCCAGGACCTCACGATCAGCAGTCGCAGAGGCAGTTTGTTATTAATAATAATAATCGGGTATTTTACTCTTTCAGATACATTAAATGATCACATACAATGTACAGCAAGAAATCTGTAGGGAATTATTTGTTACTTACAATACACAATGACTTTACGACGGACACTGGAAGAACAATTAATTTATATGCATATTAAGCTCAATTATTCATGCTTATTTATGTTTATTACTGCGCTTAAATGGAAATTAAATAAAAGGACAATGTTTTAACTACTTGTCATTCTGGTCAAGTTGTATGGACTAAGTGATGGATGTTACCGCACTCATTAACTTGTAACTTAACGATACATATCGTCAGTGGAAAGGTAAAAAGACTAAAGCGCCAATATACCTACCTACTTTACAGTAGAGAGAATCAAAGTATTTTTTAAAGAAAATAAACATAGTTATTTTTCTTAAAGTATACATATTAAATACATAATTTAATTATCCATTTAATATGTATAGGTATACTCTTAAAAAAATAACTATATTTATTTTCTTAAAAAAATACTTTGAATCTCTCTACTGTAAAGTAGGTATATGTATTGGCGCTTTAGTCTTTTTACCTTTCCACTGACGATACTTATGTTCTAAAAGGCTACTCATTAGACTAGTCCATTGGCACAGTGGCTGAACGATGGCTATCTACGTCACATTTACGGAAGAAATAATAATTAACAACTGCGCCAATCATACGATTTGTGAGGTTAAGCTGCGCTTGCCGCGGTCAGTCCGTGGATGTGTGACCGAGCGTTACACATCGAGTTCCCTCCGTGCAACGGAGAGCACGTTAAGCTGTCGGTCCCGGATGTCATAAGAATACCTATGACAGTCGTTAAGAGTAGTCAGAAGCCCGAAAGTCTGACAACCGGTCTAACCTTAGGATATCGGCATTGCCCAGTAACTGGGTTGCGAAGGTCTGATACCAGTCGCTCCGTGTAAAATTCTGGTATTCCGCCGCATCTGCTTAGACTGGAAGCTGACCCCAAGATAATTGGGACAAGGCTAGGAGGAAGAAGAAGTTTACAAATAATAATTGTTCCTGACCTGAGAATTTGTGCATGTGAGATAATAATGTGGAGACAACGTCTATTAAATAAAAAAATAAAAGAAAAGACTGATTCTGCGACTAAACTAGAGACTAACACCCATATTCTAAGACTTTCCTCCAAAACTTACTCGACCCATACTCGACTCAGAACGGCCTCGAAAACACCTTCAAAATTGTATTCTTAGTCGCAATTTCAAGTGAACTTTGAAGTTCCTCGACGGAGTCATTACGTGATAATTTGAATTATTTGCATCGTGCAAATAACGCCGCGATAAGTAATTGTAAGGATTATCGTAAGCATATTCGATAAAGTCTTCAAAATTCATTTTTGTTACATACGAACTTTGACACTTCCTTCCTTAAGGTAGATCCGGAGGTACCTTGAGTTTGACAGATGATTCCTTACGTCGACTGAAGAAAAATTCCGAGTCGAGGACAGTTATGTCAACGATAACTACCGGTGGTAGTGAAAAAGACTGAGTCGAGGTGGAGTCGAGTCGAGTAAGTTTTGGAGGAACGTCTTAGAATATGGGTGTAAGGCTAAGTTGCACCAACTAACTATATCCCTAAGCATACTATATTTATGTCGTATTGGATTTGACAGAAAATTTGGTAAAGTTACGGTTATAGTTAGTTGGTGCAACTGAGCCTAACACTACTAGAGATTGTAGACGTGTAAAGCGTTCAGGACACTACAACACAATGTGTTATTAGTGGAGGTATGAAGATTTTTGGTCGGCATAGTATCAAAGCGATACCACTGATTACGTGAGAGTCGCAAGTCGCAACAAACCCATGCCTCAATGCCAGGTATTTCGTTTAAATTGCAATCGCAAAATCGTGATGACACACACATACTTTTATATTTAAAACGCTAATCTGTGGACGTAAGGCACACTCATTTCGCGTAATCCCACACACCGAAACAAGAGGCGGTAAAAATTCAGCGTTGTGGACAGGTTTTCTTGTGTAGGCACTGGGACTAAATGTGTGGGCGAGGAAACAGGCCAGTTAAATCGCTTACGGAAAAACTTGCTAGGTTGGCTTGTTTAAACAAAAGAATTGCATTTACGAAACATTTTTTATATAGGTTGTGCGGACTTGTGCGTTGTAAGATTATTTTTTATGCACTTTTGACTAGAATCTCGCAAAATTTACAATCAAGAGAACGTTTGTAAAGTATGTATCAATAGATCAACAACCATGTTAGTATCATGGTTTTTTTAGGGTTCCGTACCCAAAGGGTAAAACGGGACCCTATTACTTAAGACTCCGCTGTCCGTCCGTCCGTCTGTCACCAGGCCGTATCTCATGAACCGTGATAGTTAGACAGTTGAAATTTTCACAGATGATGTATTTCTGTTGCCGCTATAACAAGAAATACTGAAAAACAGAATAAAACAAATATTAAAAAAATCACGTTTGTTGTATGCCCTCCCATACAATAAACGTGATATTTTTGCCGTTTTTGTTTTAATACGCTTCCATTGCTGCTTTTGACAGGTGGTCTGTTATAACCAGATATAATTACTTAATATTAGTAAATTCATTATTCGTCGTCAATAGATATTCTAAAATAAAGTTTCCCACCTTGTCTGTCTGTCTTTCTGTCCGTGCGCGGATTTTGTTCTGGTTTTTACCATTAAATAGATTGATTCTAGGGGAAGGGATGTTTAGAATTTATAAACGTGTTGTTCGTATTAGCTGAGCTAATGTTAGAAATTTTAAAAAAATCCGTGTATGATAAAAACGAATGAAAAAACTTCAATCAAATAACTTAATGGTAGCTGTACGAAGTTGAGGGCAGGGTCGATCGTTCTTAATACAATATTTTTTTATTCTTACCACGAAATGGCAAACTCAATAACCTAACAAATAACAATCAATATCGTAAACATTGGTATTACTAGTAGGTACCTACCTACCTACTACTTATTTTTGGTTATAAACTTATATTGTTTTGCAAATACCGAGGGACGATTGCTTCTTTGTTTGCATCGCCTTTACGGTAATGAAATCAGAATAAAAGCAATTCTTACCACTAAGACTCCTTGAACTTTCGACAGTCACGGAATGGGATGTATCTCTGTCCTAATTAGTATTTAATACCAGCCAAATTCGTTTCAACACTTCGACATCTTTCATTGTTTTCATACGCTGTTCCTGTTTATAAACCACGTATAACTTTGACGACACGTTTGGCGCAGTGGCTGAGCGATCGGCTTCTGCGGTACGGGTCGTGGGTTCTATTTCCGCACGGAACAAATATTTGTATGGCTCACAGATAGTTGTTCCGGGTCTGGATGTTTGTGCGTGTGAAGATTTGTAAACGCACCCACGATACAGGAGAAATTGTAGAGTGGGGCAACGATAAAAAAAACTGTATGTCTAGTTATGATGGCGGTGGCTAAGTGGTTTGTCAGGACACAACTCTGTATCAATCAACACCCTGGTTACCCAGAGTGTTGACCGCACAGCCAGCACTCTTGTTGTGTAACCAGTGTGAGGCATTTGAGCCGCCAAATTGGATGTTTATTCATCTAGACCCCTGATTCAGAACGTTTCGAACGTGTCGAACGGTTTCGTTGGTTATCTCTTTTTCTCTTATTACGAGAATCGTAGATAAAATGAGATAACAAACCGACTAGGCCGATGACTGACTTATCGAAATGTTCAGGAATCAGGGGGCAGTTCGTCAATGCCTCGTTGGTATGGGTCCTGCAAAGGATGATAGCCGGGTTAGTCTGGCGAGAATTAGGAGAACTTCTAGAAGCAGTCTTAGATTAATGATTGGTTTTCGCGTTGGGGCGCAGCGGAGACAAAACAAGAGAAGCAATGTTAGAAAACCTCCAAGTCTATGGTTATAAGGGCCAAAGCGAATTTGCTTCGGTTTTTTTTTCTGAACTAATGTGTCAATTATTAAATGTCACAGTCAGACCTGTCAAGTTTAGGTGTAATTTAAATAATCGTGTAATTGGTATTACAGAAATTTTCTAGGTGTTTACATTTTCATATAAAAGTATATCACAATGTTAATACCGACGTGTTTAATAAAACTTTGTGAATTGGTAAGTGTTTACAAAGTGTTCAATATGTAATGGATCATTCTTATACTTACATCAAAACCTTGATGCATCTTTGTATATTTTTGAATTAAATGAAACAGAATAGAGATAGGCATTTAAAATGCAGGTGTTTCGTCATAATTAGAAACAGAGAGTTCAAGTGGGTGTTAGCATATTCTAGGTAACAAACACTTTCCTATGAATATTACCTCGGGGAGTTCATAAACAGACTCCCTAAGGCATTCATTCAGTAGGTACTCGCAATTTCATTTTATGCAATGGTCAGATAGGACTCCGTAAGTTTGACTCGAAGATTGACTAACACTCATATTCTAAGACGTTCCTCCAAAACTTACTCGACTCATACTCGACTCAGTACGGCCTCGAAAACATCTTCAAAATTGTATTCTTAGTCGCAATTTCGAGTTAACTTTGAGGTACCTCGATTGACCCAAATGAGTCGAGGTAGAGTGGAGTCATTATGTCATAATTTGAATTATATGCATCGCGCAAATAACGCCGCTATAAATAGTTGTAAGGATTATCGTAAGCATATTCGATAGTCTTCAAAATTAATTTTTGTTACATACGAACTTTGACACTTCCTTCCTTAAGGTAGGTTCCGAGGTACTTTGAGTTTGACAGATGATTCCTTACCTCGACTGAGGAAAAATTTCGAGTCGAGGACGTTTATGTCAACTATAATTACCGATGGTAGTGAAAAAGGCTGAGTCAAGGTGAAGTCGAGTCGAGTAAGTTTTGGAGGAACGTCTTAGAATATGGGTGTAAGCACAGTAGGCCTAGCACGAACGTTTGACGTATAGTATCGTAAACGTATCACTAATGTAAGCGAATTTTGAATCAAAAATTCCTATAACATTTTGGTTTATTTTTTGCGACATGCACAATTTGTATCATATATATAGTACTAGCTGTGTCCTCACGGCTCCGCCCGCGTAAGAAGTTTTATTCCAGTAATAAATATTGTCTATGTTACTCAGTGATAATGTAGCTTTCTAACGGCAAAAGAATTTTTGAAATCGGTCCAATAGTTTTTAAGTTTATTCGTTACATACAAAAATACAAATCTTTCCTCTTTATACAGGGTGTTTGGTGCATCGTGTGCCAAATTGAAATGGTCGACTGGGGGGGTCATTTGCTATCATTTTAGACCCCTAAACACTTCTCATGCCCTATGGATTTTTTTTCATCGACTTTTTATTATTTTATTAAAAAAATACCCAAATTTTACATTCAAATACAAATTTTAAAAAAAGTATAAGTCGTAGACTCTGAATTTTAATTTCATTTAGATGTGTATTGTATTAAAGTACTTTTAAATTCAAAATTAGTGAAATAAGCCATCTAGTTTTTTTTTAATTTACTCGCAAAGTTTCAGACTTCAATTAAAGCTGTGTATGTTACAGCTATTTACATGGCTATAAAAAAAAACTAAAAGCGACCGGGATCTTCGAACTGCCTCAAAAATTCTCTAGTCTATCCTCTTGCTAGTGATGTGCCACATACCATAAAAATCTTTTTACAACTTTGTGAATTCGCTAGAATTGTGAATCGAGTCACAAAATACTACAATTCCAAATTATGATTTAAAAAAATATTCTTGCTTAAATGATACCTGAAATACTTATTAAATCTGTTATCTCACTCTTATAAGGTTAAAATCGGTCTCGTATTACTCGGGGGGGGGGGGGGGGTTAATAGAAATAAAAAAAAAGCATTGTTAATATTTATTTATTTTTCACATATTCTGCTCAAATTGTTGGCCTCTATTGCGAATGCAGGCCCGACATCTATTTCGTATTTCCACAGTTGTTGTACGAAGTCGCATTTCCTCCTTAATTTTATTGAACGCCGTTTCAATGCGTTGAAGTAGTACCTCTCTAGTCGGAACCTCCGTGGCGTATACCAGCTCTTTGGCACGTCCCCAGACATAAAAGTCTAGCGGAGTTAGGTCTGGGGAACGTGCCGGCCATGCAATAGGGCCATCGCGACCAATCCACGCATTGGGGAACACATCGTCGAGATATTCCCTCACAGTCAAACTCCAATGCGCGGGACAGCCGTCATGCTGGAATACTTTGGGCACATTTTCATTAAATACGGGCACCTCAGACACTAATTCGGGCAGGTCATTTTGAAGGAACTCCAAATAGTTATCGCCATTGAGGTTATCGGGCAGGTAATGCGGTCCAACTACCTGATTCTCAATCACTCCTGCCCAAACGTTTACACTAAACCTCCTTTGAAATGATTTCTGTCTTTTAACACGTGGGTTTTCCGTTTTGTTTGTCCAGTGGTGCAGATTGTGAAGATTGAGAATTCCTTCTTTGGTTAATTTGGATTCATCCGTCCACAGTATTCTTTTTAAAAAATTAGGATCATCCACATCCGTGTGTAACATAAAGCGACAGAATTCCACTCGTCTCTCAAAGTCGCCACCCTCAAGACCTACAAACAAAGAACTCTTAAATTTCTGTTGAGCAGTAAATAATTGCACAATAAGATTTTTAAGGACCGCCTGTATGGGCTAAATGATTCACTACCTGGAAGTGACGTCATACTATACCCATTACCTGCTAAACAAAGGCATCGTCAAACAAAGCGTGTACGGGTTTAAAGTTAGTTTAAAATTACGTACCTTGCACCGGAGTGTAATGGAATGGATGCTTTTCGTTTTGCTGAAGAACTTTCCACACTTTCCATATTGAAATATCAAGATATGCTGCCACATTTATAATACTTCTTGTAGGGTCTTCCTCAAAAAGTGCCAGTATTCTCTCGTCCACTTCAACATTATGTCGCACAATATGGCCCCTTGGTTCATGAAAAGTGACACTGCCAGTCTCGCGTATGCGTCGGTATGTCTCTTGGAAGACTCTGCGGCCAGGTAATCGTCTACCAGGAAAGCGTTCTTGGTAAAGTGGTTGCGCTGCACGAGCGACACCATGGGCGGCTCCATAAGCCATCATGATGTCAGCATATTCTTCGTTAGAAAACGTCGCCATTGCAGCAACAAAAAGTTAACAAAGTTTAACAATAACACCAAAAGTTAAAACGTAACAAAAACCAACAAAACAAAGTACCAAAATGAAAAAACGCGGAGTACGGTGAACTAAGCACACACGTCAGGTAGCAGAGGCAGTGATGTCTCGACTAAAATTATGACGGATTAACGGCGTCGGCGGCAGTTCGTCGTTTATTCAAACTAGTTTACGCTATGCAAGAAAGAGATAGAAGATAGATTTTACTTTGCGAGAGTGAGAAAACAAATTTTACATGTGTCTCAATTAACAATTACGCAAAAAGACTTTTTTCTTTAGAATTTGAAATTTAGTATTTTGTGACTCGATTCACAATTCTAGCGAATTCACAAAGTTGTAAAAAGATTTTTATGGCATGTGGCACATCACTAGCAAGAGGATAGACTAGAGAATTTTTGAGGGAGTTCGAAGATCCCGGTCGCTTTTGGTTTTTTTTTTATAGCCATGTAAATAGCTCTAACATGGACATCTTTAATTGAAGTCCGAAACTTTGCGAGTAAATTTAAAAAAAACTAGATGGCTAATGTCACTAATTTTGAAATCAAAAATACTGTCATACAATACACATCTAAACAAAATTAAAATTCAGAGTCTACGACTTATACTTTTTTTAAAATTTGTATTTGAATGTAAAATTTGGGTATTTTTTTAATGAAATAATAAAAAGTCGATGAAAAAAAATCGACAGGGCATGAATAGTGTTTAGGGGTCTGAAACCCCCCAGTCGACCATTTCAATTTGGCACACGATGCACCAAACACTCTGTATAGGTAATATTAGTATAGATGAATAAAATTTTAAATGTAATGAAATAGTATGTGTGAAACGAATTTCCGATTCAAAATTCACTTTCATTATCGTTACTTTTACGTTAGTAACTGGACAGTGCATTCGTGATAGGCCTACTGGTAACGAAGAATGCTCATGCACTGTGCTCGTATAGCGCGTACCTTCTGTCATTTCGGACGCTCACTGAGAGCTGTCAGCAGCCCATTGTTTGATAATAAGTATACTATTGTATCGTAGATTGGGACATGACGTGACGTATGTTTTGTCGCTGCATCACCCTAAGTTCGATTGGTAGAAAATATCATAAAGTTCGCCTACTGCAAATTTTGATATTGGAGCGTGGTCTAGCTTGTAATATAGAGTACTTATTCAACTTAACATAGCATAACTAGCCCATTACTGTCCCACTGCTGGGCACGGGCCTCTTCTCAGAATGAGAAGGGTTTAGGCCGTATCCAACACGCTGCGCGCTGGCCTGGTGCGGGTTGGTAGACTACACACACCATCACGAACTTTATGGAGCTCTCTCAGGTGTGCAGGTTTCCTCACGATGTTTTTCCTTCACCGTTAACGCAAGTGACAATCAAAGCACATGATTCAAAAAGTTAAGAGGTATCGGCCGGGATCGAACTGAGACCCTCCTGCTTGGAAGGCAAGCGTCCCACCGCTAGGCTATCACTGCTTATGCTATGATTATGATCATGTATTACTTGACTATTTAACTTAGCAACTTCAAATCAAAACCAAAACATTGATATCGTTAACTTAAAAAGGACCTATCTAAGGAAAAAAATACCACCTTTCCAGATGTTAACAATAGCGTGTCTAACCCTCCACCACTACAGTTACGATCTTACGGACGTGCCCACACTGATGCTTTGTTCCGGCACATACGTCGGCTACGTAGTCGTCCTCTCAGGAGAGATCGTCGGTGAGAATGTAGTAACTGCGTTATACAGCGCAATACGCATTGTTCATGTAGTTATAACCGCGCTAAGATAAACATGCCTTGCATATTTTGGACCTTACCGTGTAT
Organism: Amphipyra berbera; assembly: GCA_910594945.2. Taxonomy (NCBI): domain Eukaryota; kingdom Metazoa; phylum Arthropoda; class Insecta; order Lepidoptera; family Noctuidae; genus Amphipyra; species Amphipyra berbera. The sequence goes on from OU343125.1 coordinate 14,494,688, forward strand.
ATAAAGCTTATATAGTACAAAATAGTTTATTGGAATTGTAGTTACTATAGCTAGTATTACATACTAAAAGACTATATTTTATTGGATTATAATTTGAGCAGACTTCTTTAATTATTACCTATTTCTAGTGTAGTCGCCGGCACGTACCTTGGCAAGAGTAGAGAATAGAATTTCTCTCCTTTCTTTCTTTCTTCTAAACAGACACGTATAAAAATAAATTATGGCAATAGCCATAGAATAATAACAAGCAATAAAAGTTACAATTTTTTGTTGCACTAAGTGTACATGCGCAAACTTACTCTCACTGCGCCAAAACCTTGCCAAGTTACGTGCCGGCGCCGCCGGCGGCGACTATTATAGTAAAAACGTCAAGTATAAGTTAGCTTCGTGTCATGGTTGGGATGATATTCATCTAGTTGTAATTTTATAGCTTTCCCGTTTCTATTGTGGTATACAATCAGTATTTAATGCACAAATGCCGCATATATACTGGATTTAATGTTTCTATATCACTTCACTAAAATAACGGTAGGTGTTTAAACATTGCACTGCAATTTTCATTTAAAGGGAGACCCGCATCTCTTTCTCTGTTTATCTTGCATCAGCAGTGTTTATAAAATGTTGTTGACCAAGAAAGAAAGATGCAGTTACGTCAGAGACATCAAAAGCTTTGAAGGAAGTTAAACGTTGCACTCATTAAAATTCACAAAAAATCTATTAAAGTGATGGAAAGAAGATTAGTTAATTTATTTATCTGTCGCTCCGCTAACCATTCCGCAGTTAATGTATCCCAGTCTTAGCAAATTAAATATTCTAGGAGAGATGTTATTCGCGCCGCTGGATCTCGTCCAAGACATGTACTTTGGTATGCTCGGGGTCGCATTGTTCTCCGTGAGCGGTGGCCTCGTATTTTCGAGCAGGATCAGAGGCTCCGTGTGCCCGAAGACTGGAGACTACAACGCGGCCCTCCTGGCAGGTTCCGTGGCAATCCTGAATGCAGTTTTCATGCTTTTTGACCTTAGCCTGGCCTATTTGGACTCTGAGGAGTACGATGAAGAGGCCAGTGTGTAACGAGGTGAATATCTCGGAATATTTTTGCTTATAGAATTAATTCAGTATAAATGCGGCTTATCACATAATCATTCGACGTAGGCGGTAAATTATTGGATTAGTTGAACGGTATCTATGTATGTTAAGTATGTTTTAGTCATTTTCCCACTGGCTTTCAACGAGATTATTTTATTTTGAACGCTCATTTCTTATTTTTATTGTGTTTTGTTCAGACTATATGTATATCTCATGTAAATTGTATATAGATAGGCCGCTTAATGCTAAGCATTGGTTTTTTGCATAGCTCTAATGTACAATTTGAAAGGAAAATTCTCATAACCATAATTGGACGTAGTTTAGCAGAAATGACTCAATCCACAAAATTGACAAAAATGAGTTATTGGTACCAAAATGGACTTTCATTCAGCATAAAAGATCCAAGAAATAAACAAAGGAAATACGTTTTTTGTGACAGGGAACCAAACCACATATTAGGCAGGTATTTTCTTTTTATTAACCGCCGACGCAAAAAGAGGGGTGTTATAAGTTTGACCGCTATGTGTGTCTGTGTGTCTGTGTGTCTGTCTGTCTGTCTGTGTGTGTGTCTGTCTGTGGCACTGTAGCTCTTAAACGGGTGAACCGATTTGAGTGTGGTTTTTGTTATTTGAAAGCTGGTTTTCTAGCGAGTGATTTTAGACATGTTTTATTAAAATCGGTTCAGCCATTTCAAGGTTATCAGCTGTTTTGTTAGCTGCGGTAGGGTTCTTAGACGCATAATGTGTATTACTTTACTTTCAAACATACGTGTGAAATAAAATTTGAAACACTCTTGTATGCTATATAACTATGCAAGATTATGAAATTCTTGGTCTGATGCTGCAGCCAGGATAACCAGTGCACTAGTACACTCTTGAAAAAATAATAGCAGATATGTCGTGTTTGGATTCGTTTTGATCAGTATTTGATTCTACATGCAATTCAATGGTGGCGACATGATGAGCTGATGCTGCAGCCAGGATATCCAGCACACTAGTACCTACACTCTTGAAAAAATAATAGCAGATATATGTCGTGTTTGGATTCGTTTTGATCAGTATTAGTTAGCTATAATTTATGAAGATCTGTTCAGGAGTTTGAAGATCATCAGCTCATTTCCTATTTGACAAAAGGGTCTTACCAACTTTCACTGGTCCGATTGATTTGAAATTTGGTCTACTGTTACTTTGGTGGTATTTCCAAGACATGGCAACCTTGAGCTGATGCTGCAGTATCAAGTAGTCTGCAGGATACCCAACCCCTCAGCAACTTATAGCAGATATAGCATCATTGGGCTCATAAGAATGGTCTCAATGAGTAGATGTTAGATAGATGATGGTGTCTACTAGTAATTTAAAAAGTATTAAATAAAAATTAAATTAAAAATTTAAAAACCCTCGACTCAAAAAGAACCCCTAAAAGTAAAAAATAAAATGTGTTTATTGGCCATTTAACTTTATTAAAAGTACCTAGTAATATTTTGATTCCAGCGTCGTCACGTCGGGGGACCGCTAACTAAATAAATTTAAAAAAAAAACAGAACACAAAAAAAGAAGCTTGGTAATGATAATTTACTTAGCGGTCCCCCGACGTGACGACGCTTGAATCAAAGTATTACTAGGTACTTCTAATAAAGTTAAATGGCCAATAAACACATTTTATTTTTTACTTTTTAGGGGTTCTTTTTTGAGTGGGGGGTTTTTTAATTTAATTTTTACCAATTTATATAGGTAAAGACCCAACCTTCTTAAATCATCTAACCCTGTATGTATTTTCCTAAATAAGTCCAGAAATTCATAATATAACCATCAACCACCGATTTTACCAAGGATGTGTAATTACGTAACAAAATCTGAATACAGCATCACTGAAGAAAACCACTCTGAACTTAAAACGTCAATAACTCAAAAGTGACTCTGTGTGGGTTGAGCCCTTTCTGTTTAACTACGTCCAATTGACAGGTGAATTTTATTGGTAATCGTAGACCGGAGTCGTTCATAAATGGATGCATGCTCACATGAGCATATAATGCTCAGAATCTCAAATAAGGTATATGAATATTTATATACCTTATGATCATCCGTCCAGAGGCTTGTTAGGATAAAAACGCGAAGTCCTCTCTTTGTATGTTCCACACATAGATTGTGGTGTAGTAGGCTGCTATTCAATCATTCTTAGTGTCCCTTACATTTGTTCCGTACTTTTGTTACTAGTATCTTCGATAAACCTATCTTGAATAGTCCCCTTCTATTTAGGTGAGGCGGTATCAGCGGCGGCGGATGCCTACGTGGACGCTTGGTGGTCAGCCAGCGGCAGCGTGCTGTTCGCAGCTTGCGGCGCACTCACACTGCACGACTGGAAGGAAATTCCTCTCCACACCCGCAAGAGCTACGCGCAAGCCACCGCTATATGTGCTCTCGCGAACGCCTCAGTGCTCTTAATAGACGCGATGATTGCGTTGTGCTCCGCGCACAAGGAGGAAGGCAGCACGCGGACCAAGTGTGCCAAGAGTGCAACTCCGTGCTAAATTGTTAAATTAAAGTTATGAGTTAAGGGTTGCTGTACTTTTTTATTTACAAGTTTATCATTTAATTTGAGGTGCCTCTACTGTCCATGTAGTTGAAAACAAAGGCATGAGGTAAGGACTGCCGTTGTCTTATTCTTGATTTAACGCTACATCTGGATAAAGCTGGGGTGGTCTGGATGCGGAAGGTGGTAGACTAAGTGTTGAGAAGCCATGTCCAGGAGTGGACTGCGATTTACTAGTTAAAGAGGATCAAGTCCGCTGCTAAATATTTTCATGTATAATATGGAAAGATTGAAAGAAAAGATTGAAAAATGTTCTCGAAACAACAGAAACAGACAAAGACAGAGATGCAGATTATTAATAGTCCAATATTAATGTTCCTATGATGTTTTAATTGAACCTGCAACTCGCCAAAACGTTGAACACGAAAACGCGCTTATATCTATAAGCCTGGGGTATTTATAAGCTCAGACTCAGCTTTGACAACGACATCCTATCAAACTATCAATATACTGGAGCTGTTATTGACTACTCGTGATATTGGGTAGTGACTGGTGACTAGTTCTGACGCACTTTGTGTGTACACACCTACCTGGTCATTATCTATATAAATTTTATGAAAACCATTTCTATTATCGCCATTGATTGACATCATCTAATTTGCATTTTGGCACCACAATGATAAATCATAGTAGGTACTCAGCAGGCGTACAGATAAACTACTAAGATAAGCTACGAAGTATACTTGGGGACAGTTTCCTATGGCAAATTACAGCTAACTGGCAATTAGAGCTCATTATTTATTATAACACCCTTAGTTTTTACAAAGTTTTCATTAACTTCATAATGAAGGAAGAAAGAGAAGAAGATGACGATGCCTGATTAATTTTGTTTGTGCAGTAGGGTGTGTTGCTCTGCCGCGGTACTGCGGCGTCAAATTAGTATGAGTCCTATATGAGAAATGTACATAATTGTACGTGGAAATTTTTATTTTTTATAAATGCACTGCCCCACATTAGGATTCCTCCTGTATCGTGGGTGCGTTTACAGACACAAATGTTCACATGCACAAACGCCCAGACCCGGAACAACTATTTGTAGGCCATACAAATAATTGTTCCGTGCGGGAATCGAACCCACGACCCCTAACGCAGAAGCCAGTCGCTCAGCCGACTGTATCAAACGTGTCGTCGAGTATAATATAATATATAGATTGTATTGATACGTTTTAATAGAAAAATTTGGTTGATATGGATGAAAGTTATATACTTTAGCAAAGTGCCCTCTATTTGATATTGAGTGAACTAATACGAAAGCCTGCTTGTGAATGAGTTCCACACGTAGGTCTGATATAGTTCATACGTTCAACGATAGATAGAGCTGAGTACACAAAACAAATAATAGCTTGACTAGCAACGGTCCAGTAAATTAATTCAGGTATTTTTTTGAAGCCGGAAACCTGTACGTCACTTGCAGGTTTTGGAGGGCGTTGGAGTTTAAAACGACACATTTTACTGTATTTTTGTTAAACATGATATAAACAACTTTTCGCTTATTTGACTGTTCTATCTAGCTTTTTCCTATGTTGGAGTCAGCTTTCAGTCTAACCAGATGCGACTGAATACCAGCGATTTACACGGAGCGACTGCCATGAGACCTCCGCAACCCAGTTACTGGGCAATGCCGATATCCTAAGGTTAGACCAGTCGTCAGACTTTCGGGTTTCTGACTTCCCGTAACGATTGTCATAGGCATTCGTATGACATCCTGGACCGACTGCTTAACGTGGTCTCCGAGGTACGGAGGGGCCTCGATGTGTAAAAACGGTCACCCATCTACAGACTGATAGCGGCAGGCGCAGCTTAATAATCGCGCGGATCATACCCGCGCGGTTGATAATTATCAACGGGCCACGAGTATTTCGTATGACTAAAATGCAATAAAATGTGTTGTTCCGCGAGCAGGACGAAAACAATCACATTAAATAATCCTATCAAACAGTAAAATCAAAAGAAGCCAAATCAACAACCGGATAGATCCCACACAGCATTATACCATAACAAATTAGACAAATAACACATTCCAAGAGTTCCGTCATCCAAGTCCTTAACACGTTGGACTTAATTAAAAGAGTACTGTGAAGCGTAGACTAACGTAGGTACTCTTAACAAAAATAGAGATGTTAAGCAAGTCCCATGATAATTGTTCAACAAATAAGTCATTCTGTGTATTGCTCAGTGCTCGTGCTCAAGGACGCAATGTTTAGAGCGTTGCGTGAGCTTCTCAAATTTTTGTTCTTCATTAGCCGAATTAGAATAATTTTGGTAGCATTGATTGATGCATCGTATTTGAATGCAATTTAATAATAATGTGTCATGATCTTTAAAGGACACACAAGAAACGAATGTGTTTAATGTTATTAGATTATGTGACATGGCAAAGTTTTGGTCTGGTATAATTTGAACCACCGACACGACGAAAGAATATATATTGAAATGACTTCCTGTATAACAAATTATTTAGAGATAGGTACTATACTATCCGATATATTTTATGGGGGTTCGTTAACTAAAAGTTTTGTTAACTAAAATCCACATAAAAACAGTATCACAACAGTTTAATTCTTAACCGACAGCTAAAACTCCCCTCGTCGAAAGAGCAGATGTTCCTAAACATCTGTTTGGAAAAGATATGATCAGGACCAATCTGTGTGATTAAATACAATATTTGAGGAAACGATCCGAAAGGGAATTTTTAAATTCGATTGTTTTGTTTTATTGAAATAAATAGGTACCGAAGAAAATCGTCCTCTTGGTAAAAGTAAAAAAGCAAGCTTTACATTCAGTCAAAAATAAAAAAAAATACGTTTACATATTAGGGGTCTGGCAAACTTGGGGAAGATTTAGGTAATTTATGAGTCGTAAACTATAAAACCACAGCACAAACCCTATAGCAAAGGTTATACCCAAGATGAACCCTGATTCATTTTTAGTCAACAAATGACTGAATACATAGGTAGTGATCTCATTTCATTGAGTATAATAATTAGTCAACAAGAGAAGGAAAACAAATGCTTGGAAGCAAACCTATTTGTGGTTTTCATTTACTTTGTTAAGAAATAAGATATTATACGATTTAGGGCTGTGCCACATCTGACAGAAGATACGTCGCCGATCTTCCGCCAGTACACATAATTCCATATAAACAGCTCACACCGTACACATTTGACCGAAGATGCGTTACTAAAATTCCTCGAGTAAATTATGCAACGGAAGATCGGCGACGTATCTTCCGTCAGATGTGGCTTGGCCCTTAATGTCATTCAGACGAATTATTTAACGAATTTTACGAAAATAAACCCTGGAGGCGGTGGAAAAGGATGGTAAAGTTTACATGTAAAAAATATTTTACGCGGTTGAGCCGCGCGGTATAGCCAGTGCATCTACTTATAAAGTTTTCTTGAATATCGATTTACGTATTAAATGCAGGACGCAAGCTGACGGTGTTCCCAGGTACCTAAACAGTGTGACGCGTGGCACTACACTCGAAAGTAATAATTAATGAATGGCGACAATCAAACATGACACTGCAATTTTAAAGTTCAATCAATCGATAGTAATTGTAAAGCCGACCCAGTTTTGATATGAATGTGAATATGTATAGATTTTACTTTCCTAATTCGTCTGTGGTAGATAAAGGTACCTAAACCTTGCAGTAAGCAGCAACGGATTTGTGATCTTGTTTTCGACCATTCGAGCAATTATTCACAAACTCTAACACACAGTTTCCTAGATCTGCGCGATGTTTGTGTAATAATATTGTTGTTGTTTATTTTTAGAAAAGGCGGTTTAGAAATTTGAATATATTTTTTTTTACTCATACGATTGCATCTAACCATTGCGGCTGTTTTTGAATAAATCGAGATCAAACAAACACAAAATCGTTTGTAAGACGCAGCGATTTACAACTTTAGGGAGGAAATCCTAAGAATTTACGATCTTTGTAGTGATCATTATTATTTTTAGAATTTGTGTTTATATCATAAATTATAATAATAATAAGGTATTATAACACGTGGAACGTCTTATGTCATTATTTTTTATAAATTTTAACAATTTCGTAGAACGCTATGATGTCACGAATGTCGTAATTATTTTGGATTCTATGAAAAAACATACCTACAAAGTGCGTATAAACTACTATGTTTTGAACGTAGTAGCTACATGATATTGTACTCTCGTAGTACCTATTTATAGGTATGGAGTAGCTGGTAGTAGTTAAAACGTTTGAACAATGCGAATGACTAGTATTATTAGTCATCAAAGCAAATGTTCACATTAGCATTTAATGTAACCGCTAACAAGTACGATTGTTTATTTTTTTTATCAACAAGAGTTAAATTAATTGTCCAATTAATTCTTAATCCGAATAAAACGAGCTAGGCGTTAATAAAATAAGCTGAAATGACTTAAATAATTAAAATGTAAGAGAACATCTTGAGCATGGTAGAACGCCAATTAGAGCATCAAAATAATTATGTAGGTACCTACATTAAATGGCTACGATAACCGAGGTACCTAAGCTATGTACTTAACTTACTTGTTTCATAGTAACAGAATAGGAAAGAAAATAAGGACATTGTATTTTTTTGTTTGGCTTGATCGCTGATAATAAGCGCTGAAAGGGCCTAAGATGAAGTTCACGAATCCAAGTATCAAAGACATAGGATTCTGGCTCTCACATACACATGACGGAACACAGTAATCTTTAATGTGAGGGTGGTAGCTAGCCAGGCGGTTCTTCACGAAGTGATAATCAAATTCTGACCTGACTTACAAGTCAGAGGTGCGAGCTGGGATCAAACTCAGACCCTACAAAACATACATTGCATTGATCAAACATAGATTGTATTTATCGCAGACACAGTTATAGAATTGTATAGAAGTGAGTATAGCATTAAGTTAAGAAGAGCGTCTTCTTATCAGAAGCAATGCGGGTATTTGGTTAATAAAATCAACACAGAGACTGCACCACAGAGTACTTGTATTTGGGTTAGTTGTTAGTTTCATGATCACACAAGATCAAACTATACGAAGGACAAGCTAGTCAAATAATAAAGGTCAGACTTCTACGGTTCTCATAGGCGAATAGCAATCTCAATTGCTTTATTATACGTGCATCCACCCTCCTGGTGGGTCGCCATGAGCATCACCCGCTGACTACCCACTACAGCTGATAGAGCTACTTTACTCGCGTTCCTATCATTACGTAGGCTTCTCATCACCACTGTGATCATCATTTACATCAACTTCGGCTGGTACATCTGGCATCTCTTTTTACCCATCAACAAAGAAAGCACAGCACTTAGTAACCTTTTAATTAATCTTTGGTCAAACCGTAACATTGCATAACACTATCGGAACCTTGCCTCTATCCGGCAACCAAACAAATTTATTGAAGGATCAGGTGACTTATTATGACTTGTTAAAATGATAATTGTTCCGATGTGAGAATGTGATGGCGCTTTACGACCTGCATAGCCGCATCACTTTCACTCACCGGAACAGTGACGGTTTTAACACGTCGTAATACGGCCCCAGGTTAGCCTAGTAAAGTAAACACATTATCAAAGTTAATTCATTCGAAACGAATCAAAATATTGCATTGGCGATAATCACAATTTTCACAGCAAAGTAATACGGTACTGTGACTATCAGTCAAACGTCCAAACAACAATAGCACTTAACCAGTGCTCTGCATCACCACTTAATCAGCAGTGAAAATCAACCAGTACTCTGCCACTATGCGTAACCAGCATAGCAAAACCGTAGCACGTAACCTTATAGCAGCTTACTTATAGCAATGATAGCCTATTGGCGTGACCGTCGGCCTGCCAAGTCATCGGTCTCGAGTTCGAACCCAAGGCACGCACCTCTGACTTTTCGGATTCATGTGCGTATTGTATAATTATCACTTGCTTAAAAACGGTGAAGGAAAACATCGTGAGAAAACTGGCATGCCTGAGAGATATTTCTCGACGGCATGTGAAGCTAAGTCAGAGGCCAAGAAGAAGCACTTAACCAGTGCTACCCAATCTATCACTTGACCAGTGATAGCAGAAGATAAGGCTTAACACGCTACAACCAGCTTATGCAGCTATAACATAGAGTGAAAGAGCGACAATTCAAGTAACAAACATTGCTGTAGTGAACTATTCGGTTTCATTTATAGACTAAACTTTTCATATTAAGAAGTGACTTCGATACCACTATCCTCTCTCATAATATTAACTACAGAAAGACCTGGTAATCCGGAACCTCTCTTACACGATCATGGGGACTTCGTTGATTCATCTTGACGACTAGGTTCCTTTGTCTTCTAAATGACTTATTCTCCGGCATATTTATTATTTCTGTAGATGTTCATAACGAAACTAAACACAGTCATCGGTGGTGACTTTAATATTAATATTCTGAAAAATAACTTCAAAGTTAACACTTTCTTAGACCTAATGTCCGAATACAAATTCACGCAGCACATAAAACATCCCACTCATATAACACAAACAGCGTCAACGTGCCTTGACCTAATATTTACAAACTTTAAAAACATAGATTTATATACATCTGTAGAAGAACTGGGTTTTTCAGATCATGGTGGTACAATTATAAAATTTAAAATACCGCAACGACCGAGGCAAACCACTTGGTATACTGAAAAACGACTGTACAACAAAAATAACATTGATAGTTTCAAATCTGCATTAAAGTCAGTTAATTGGAGAGATATCATTATAGAAACTAACGACGCAAATCAGAATTATAATGTTTTTAACGACTTATTAACTAATATACTCAACAAAACTATACCAAAAATAAAAACTAATTAAAAACACATTATAAGAAATATTGGTTATCTAAAGGTATAAGGATCTCATGCACAAACAAAAGACTATTAAAATTTTTAAGTATTAAGTCTGGCAACCCAATTATCAAACAATACTATAGGAAATACGAAAAAATATTAAAGCAATCGGTGATAACATCTAAAAAACATCATTACATTAAAAAACTTAAAATGTCTCAAAACAAAGTCAAAGCTATGTGGAATATAGTGAACGAACGTACTAACAAAAAAACACTTACAGATAAAAATAATATACAATTACAAATTAATAATACTTTAGTTTCAGATCCAAAACAAATAGTAAACAAATTCAATAACTTTTTTGCATCAATTGGCGAAGAGACCGGCCATCAGGCCAAAGGCCAGCCAGTACTCAACCCTTCTGAAAATACCCTATATCTTCGACCTTTAGACTGTCGAGAAACGCATAGAATCCTACAAAATCTAAAAAACAAAATAAGTCACGGAATCGATGAACTACCCCCATCTCTGATTAGACAATGTGCAGATGAACTTGCTGTACCCTTTTGTGTTTTGATAAACCAGTCTTTTGACGAAGGTACTTTTCCTGATCAACTTAAAAAAGCTGTCATAAAACCATTATTTAAGAAAAACTCGAAAACCGACCCCAATAATTACCGGCCTATAGCTCTACTACCTACGGCTTCAAAAATTTTCGAAAAGGCTATGTGTGACCGTGTGTGCAATTTTTGCGAAAAATATAAAATCTTTGACGAAGGTCAAAACGGGTTTCGTAAACATCGATCAACAATCCTAGCTGTCTATAAATATATGCAAGAGGTAATTAATGTTATAAATGATAAAAAATACGCGGTTGGCATACTTTTGGACATGACCAAGGCATATGATAAAGTACAGTTTAAAATTTTATTAGATAAATTATACGGAATAGGAATTCGTGGAACTACACATAGGTGGTTTGCGTCCTACTTAAAAGATAGAGAGCAATATGTGCAAATAGAACACTTTAACCACGACCAAAAACAAATAATACAAGTAAGGTCCGATAAGAAGATTATAAATGCATCAATTCCCCAGGGCAGTGTTATTGGATGTCTCCTATTCATCATCTACATCAATGACCTTCCCAAAATCATGGAAGAACCATGTGTGCTATTCGCAGACGATATATCTCTGCTTACCACATGCCATACTGATAGTAATATTAACGAACAACTTAACACGATATTAAATAAAACAACAAAATGGATGGATGAGCACAACCTTGAGATTAATTATAAAAAAACCAAACTAATGACTTTCTACCCTCCGCAAAAATCCCCATTACCAATTAATTTTACAACAGACGGCACAAAAATTGAAGTAGTTAACGATTTTACGCTATTAGGACTCACAATAGACACACACATCTCATGGAAGCCCCACATAAAAAAAGTACGATCAAAACTCTCAAAATTTTCCTACGCACTTCGAGAAGTCAAAAAAACTACCGAATTGCAAACTACACTTACTACGTACTACGCCTACGCCCATGCATGGCTCAGCTATGGTATTATAATGTGGGGAAATAGCACAGACGCGCCTACGCTTTTCATTCTGCAGAAGAAATTGATTAGAATCATAGTCAACATAGAGCAAACTGATAGCTGTAAACCCTTTTTTATAAAACATAAAATACTCACCTTACCATCTATCTATATCCTGGAAATATGCAAATTTGTTAGGAAATACATGAACTTTTTCACAACCCGCGGCGATAAACATACCAACCGATCTGTCAGATATAAAAATATGTTAATGTTACCCTCTTCGCGCATGAAACTACATTCCAATAGCCCCTTCGTAATGTCCATAAAAATATTTAATAAACTACCAGATGCAATAAAAAGTGAAACCAGCGATATGATGTTTATAAGCAAGCTCAAGCAAATATTAATTAAAAAAGCATACTACACAATAAACGAATACATACATGACAAAAAAATTGATTCTACACAAACAGACACCATACACAGTTAGTCGTATAGATACATTTATACATACATAGATAAATATTATAATAGGATATATTATTTAATTGAGTTACCAAAAATATAATTATTAATGTACCACAACCTAAAACTGATCTCAATAATATAATATTCTTACCTATTTAATGTTAATAACATAATTTAAAAATTATTGATTGTTAATTTATTTCCTAATTTTATTTTATTTTTAATTAATAATTAATTTTATACTTTTTGCTGTGCCCTACAGGGTCCGTAATTGTACCTTAGCTTTAAGCCATTGTAACACCTTTAAACATTATGGAATGCAAATAAAAATATGAATATGAGATGACTGAAAGATCAGTTAGATACTTAAAACAACACTGCCACCGATGACCCGTCGATCTAAGGTTAGTTAGATGATTCCATATTCCGACAATGGGCTGAATAGCAGTACCAGTTCAATTGAAAAATATCAGGATATCTGTTAAACTGTGAACCCTAAAACATAAACATCATCACGCCTTTTATTCCCCGAAGGGTTTGGCAGAGGTGTTTTTTTAGTACACCCTCGTTTCGCCAGTTATGTTTAACTCCCATGTAATAGGGGGCGAGCCTACTATCATTAACCGGGCACAAATCCAGAATCCGGGCTGCTACTGAGAAATTCGTAATGGAAAAACCCAATAACACTTTGCCCGACCTAGTGATCGAATCCAGGACCCTATGCTCAGCAGTGGCGCCTGCGACCACTAGACCAACAAGGCACCCTAAAACACTGAACATTTTTCACCAACAACATATGAAACGGGTGAGAGGGGCACGTGGTTAATTAACTACCGCGAGGATCGTACGATCTTCGAGGTTAAGCTGCACGGCAGTCCGTGGATCGGTGACCATTCGTTACATATCAAGACCTCTCCGTGCCTCGAAGTGCCATTAAACCGTAGGTCGCGGGTGTCGTACCAATACTCATAACAGTCGTTACCGTTAATCAGATGCCTATAAGTCTGACAACCGGTCTTATCGGCATTGCCCAGTGTGATATAAGCTATCGCAGTTTCGCAAACAATTGTTACTGACCCACAGTGGCCACAGTTAATATCTATATTATTATTATTACTTACTTATTTATTATTTGTCATTAATTATTGTGTTATCATTTAGAGCAACAAAATAGATTTAGATATTTCTTTATTTTTTTTTAAATTAAAATTTAGTTTTTCATGTAATTTTGTTATTTCTTTAGTTTATATATACTCTCTGTAATAATATAAAACTTGTAATAGGTATGTAAGTGCTGTGCACACCAGTAAGTGACAAATTCACTCTAGATTTTAAGTTTAATTGTTATAGTACCCTAATAATGTGTTAGTGAATAAGTCGTTGGAGTGCCATAATTAAATAAATAAATATCAGTCGCTCCATGTAAAATACTGGTATTCAGCCGCATCTGGTTAGACTGGAAGCTGATATTTGGAAAAAGGCTAGACAGAACAAATGAAACGAAGTAATGGACAAGATACAAATGTTTTAACAATTGTATATTTTGACTGCATTGGGTTCAATAAAACTTCATTGAATAAAAACAATATAGGTAAATATAGTTTAGAAATGACGAATTTAAAAATGTATGCCCTCGAGTGGTATAATATCAGTAGTATTCACCTCTTGACAATTAAATTGTGTGAAATGATAACTGCTATCACTAAACGGTTAAAATGAGTCAGTTTTTCTATCCCGACGAAGTGTTGATCATTTATTTTAAGAAATAACTCAGTATCACTATGTTGACAAAAAAGTGCACGCGATATCGATTCATAAGTTGAGTTGGTGATGTCATTCATGTCTTTGGGGGATAAGATCTAGGTACTATTGTGATGTAACCATGTGATTGTTTAAGGTGATACAATTCTTAAAAGGAGTTATTTTTAGGTTATTGTATCGTATGTAGTGATACAAACTCTAAGGGAACGAAAGTTATATTATTATTAAAAAAAAAAGTACTTAAGGAGCAAAACACAAAAACATCTACACAAAACATATTTGTTTTTATACTCACGCCGTCTCCTACTCACGCCGTCTCCTACTCACGTATTTTTAATTAATGTTTTAAAAGCCATATCAATGCGTCTGAATGAGTAATAAATTACTCCTGCTTAAATAAATTGAACCCTGACGTATTCACATTATTATCAAAAAAAGTTCAGTAGGTACCTACAATAAGTAGTAGTTAATAAGTAGTAGAAGGGATTAAAACCATTTTTGAACCTAATCATTCGAACCATTGCTGAATGTTCCGTACAGCTAATAAAGTTAGAATATTCTAATGTGTATTCAATTTTTTTTATGTTTATATCTTTGAGTGGCTTATAGTTATCCTTCATAGAAAATTAGTATATTCCAAGGTTCATCATTTGGTCACGTACGTTAGGCCATGCGGTGGGTAAGATTTTTATTAGTTTGTTTATGTCCTACGTTGATAAACTCGATGGCCACACCAGTATGAGCTCACCGCTTCTATAGCCCACCGCAACGCTACTCCCCTCGGCGCAGTCTCAGTAGCGACTTGACTCGGAACGTCCGTGTGCCAGTGTAAACAAAGCATTATAAACATTGTGGTATTTTGAATTTCGAAGTGAATCACTATGGCCATCAGCAGATTGTCTATTATCAAGTTTGTGGAGCTGGTAACTATTTTTTTATTACTATAACAATTTAATTTGTTACTTTATTATTTTCGGTAACACCTGCACATTGTGGGGTTAACTCGGCGCGTCCAAAATATTCTTGTTAATGTTGATTTGATCTGGATACGTGAGTGCAACAGTTTGTTATGTTAACCTTGGTGAAACTTTAAAATAATAGGTACCTAATTACTGTACTCACTGTATTTAAACGTTAGGTCAAAATATAATAATATATATATATATATATAATCCCATGCCGATTTCGGCTACGGTGACTGTTTTTGTTTTCTTCCTTTCCGACAATTTATAGGTAACGGGTAAT
Organism: Amphipyra berbera; assembly: GCA_910594945.2. Classification (NCBI taxonomy): domain Eukaryota; kingdom Metazoa; phylum Arthropoda; class Insecta; order Lepidoptera; family Noctuidae; genus Amphipyra; species Amphipyra berbera. The sequence continues at coordinate 14,510,192 of OU343125.1, forward strand.
AATATATTAACAAATGCAATAGCATTGCTATTGCAATAGCATTTTAATCTATTATGCAGATGTAAGTTTATATGAGGAAAATCTAATTTTATTGTAGATAGGAAGTCATCTAAGTAGGTACATTGCGTGTACTCTTAGATTGGCATTTTTATAGAATGGTACGATGGGAGCGATGTTTTGGTTTCATACACTCTTTAAAGATAAAGTACACAAATATTGATAAATACACGAAAATAAATATTCACTACATCTACATAATGGTTTTACATTCAAAGCTTAATATTCGTTGTACCTTTCTACCTACATAGCCTCTAAAACATTAGCTTCTAACAATATTAAGGATCTAAAAAAACGTTAAACTTGTAAATAAACGCTAACCCAAACAGTGGCGCGACGCTATCGCGATACAAAGGGCGTTGCCTCCTTTCACTTTCATCAGCCCTTGTTTGAAAGGGACGGTTATGGTGCTTTATTGAGATTACAATTGACGCCGATAATAAGAGCTCGTCGACTAACTGCGGCCTGTTCGTATATTTACCTATATCAAATGTAGCTCAAGTATAGGTGAATCACATAACAATTCATAGTTCAATTAATTCAGGTGTTGATTTGATTAATAAACATTTTTTTAGTTATCAAATGTAAGGACAAAGCAAATTGAGTAATATTACTCAAAATAGCGATATTGAGAGCGGAATCTTCGGGGTGTTAAACCCACGGCGCAAGTCCGTGGTTAAACCTATGAAATTAATATGATGAAGTATTTTTAGGAATCTACTACGAGTATGTTGACGAAGAAATTGAATTCCACGTGGTTTGGTTTTACTTCAAGAAATGTTATATTTCGTAGAATTGGGAAAGTATCTACCTACTAGTATTTATGCAACCATAAAAAGGTACACGAAGCTTTCATAGACAACTCTGATCTTTGAGATTTGGGTTCACAGGTACCTGCATTTCGAAGAACAAACCGTATTGTATTACAGATGTAAAGGCGTCTTAGACAGAAAGAATAGGGAAAGATCAATGCATAATTAGGACAGTTTCTTACGAAACTGGTGAAACCATTTCATGTGAAGATACGTTATTAGTTCTCACGTGTCTCGAGTTGTTACATTTAATGTTTAAAACGATAAATTCAAGCTTACATCGTTCGCTTGATGACATGAGTACCTAATTCGGCTCAACTACGTAAGAATTACTTATCATGAGATGACATCAGTGTCCATCGGCTATTCTGGGCGATCTGACCTAATCGTGGGTTAACGTATCAACACTATTGTTGACGACTCTCTTACAATTGAGTATAACCAAATTGGCTCACGAAATATGTCTGTTCCGAGGCGTGGCTGCGTCTTTTTATAATGTTTTTTTCTGTAGATTTGTGTTCTATTCAAATTCAGGAAGTGTAGACGATGCTTTACAAACTTTATTCGGAAACATTTTCACTAGAAGCATTGCTTAATAAGTTGAATTACCGGATATCATAACATAACCAACATGGCGGCGTTCAGTATATAAACAAACGATAATGTTCGAAGTAAAAATAAATATGAAATCATTTCATCAGTCATGCATAACTTGTTAAACGATTGGCTAATCGAATACAAGAATGTTAATTATAAAGAGCCACATTTGATTATTTCATTAATGAGTTAGCTTTACGTCTAATAATTAATAACCAAAGGTATAGGTATAGCTATAATAAAAGGGTTGTGTTAAATTCTTTCAAATTAAATCGGAAAGCGAACTAAATAATTACCTATCTTCCTAACGTCCAAATCTGACACTGCTTAAATTTTCTCAAAGACAGAGTATCGTAAGAAGTTTGTCTGCTCTAGAGTGTATTCAGAATAGAATAAACAAGCAACTGACGCCCACGGACCCTCGAAAACGGGTCACGGTCCGATAGATACGACACGGTTCGACTTACTATACTTAGCGTATACCTTATCGATACCGTAATACTATCGATATCCTCTATCGATAAGAACTAATAGTTATTTTATGTACGGTTTATGTTTACTTTTGTAAGTTTAAAGTTTGTGTTTTTGGATATTTGGTAGGGAGTATAGCCAGTATAGGTTTTTACCAGTAACCTCTTATGGTACGCGTTTGTGTATTTTTCTCGAACCCCTTTTACGACTTTTCTGGACGATAAACACCAGTTTACACGAGGGAAATTACATATTACTTGAGGTTTCCGGTACTAAAATAGTACTAATATCGTAAATATCAAATCTATAATCCCTATTTCCTTTGGTCACGTCATAACTTGAGAACGCTTTACCGACTGAGGTCATATTTACACAATATATTTGTTGTGTGGAGACGATGGTTCGTAGCTATGCTGGGATCCGATAGGTGGCGATGTAGTCAAAATATTTACGTGGGCATAGCCGTAGGAGTACAGCTAGTATCACAACATAAATCATAATTAACGATACCATTTACAAAAAATAAAAATAAGTACTTTTAAATACAGGAAACATATTTCATCTTGGCCGGTAGTGCTAATGCACATGCTAATGCATTGCATTGCTGCTAACACGGCCGTGCCTTTCATTGTCTTGATGCATATGACGGTCACTACTGTTAATTTTAGTGGTATAAGTGAAACATGCACTGCTAAGTAGTAAAGAAGAAAGAACAGTTGTTGAAAATATTCTAACATAAGCTTGCTATTAACTACTCATATGACGCCACAGCAACAGCTAAATGACGTCACGTAGGTAAATGACGCCCTAAATTTATTGAACCATGGGACCTTCCATTTTCATACATACATTATGAACTTGGTTTCAACTGCAATGTTGTGTATATGTAATAAAAATAAAATAAATAAATTGGAGGTTAACTCTAGCTTAATTAATTAACAGCAATGATAACCTTGTGATGTGACGGTCCGACTGCCAAGTCATAGGTTTCGAGTTCGAACCCAAGGTACGCACCTCTGAGTTTTCGGATTCATGTGCGTATTGTATAATTATTACTTGCTTAAAAACGGTGAAGGAAAACATCGTGAGGAAACCTGAGAGATATTTTTCGACGGCATGTGAAGCCAAGTCAGAGGCCCATGGGCGGCATAAACTCTGACACCAGGTTAGTCACTAACCACAAGAAAAGAAGAAGAAGCGTGATTGTTAGAAAAAAATATAATTTTTATGAATGAAATGGCACAATATACAAGGTGTAAAAAGACCCTTCACGAAGCCGTCAACCATACATTCAGTACATCAAACTAAGTAACCTTACGCAAAAATTGACGTTGGGAAACGACTTTTTTTGGGTGAAAAATATCGTTTTACGGTAAAGCTCAATGAAACGCACACAAAAAAATGTGCTGATGGATGCAATGAATAGTAAACGGGTAATGGAGGTATTTCAAGTACATTTGCAACCATCAAAATTAGTATTTATTTTAAAAGTTGTGAAAAAGATGGAACTTTGACCTCCAATATCTCCGTAACTAGAAGGTTCCCAGGCATAGTCCAGAACAAAAAAATTATCGCAATGACGTGGAGAATAAGTGCCTTTCGGCTTCGTTAAGGGTCTATTTACACCGTTTATATAAATAGGTATAAATAAAGGCAAAAAATGCTGATCGAAGTAAACATACATAAGATGAGTATGTTTGTTTACGTCCCACGATTCTTTGTCATCATTGATTTAATAAAAAAGAATATAATGTCTATGTTTGTCATAATATCATTTAGTGGCATGATATCATTCATTTTCATTATAAAACTATGGTCTCATTAAACAAAAAACGTGTTTATTTTTAATCACTTATTATTGAACATAATGTAGTTTATTTTATTTCAACACTGTTACCATGAGTAATAGGTGATAATAATCTTCATCAAATACATGGAAATGAGTGTCACAAAATACACATAATATTTTACTGCCTGCACTTAATATTGAGTGGGTATGGTAAAGATGGATATTTAAAAGAAAATGCGCGTCTGAAAATCTAGCAATTTTAATATGCATTTTCAAAACTTCTGAAACGCGTGTGTAAAAAGGGTATACAAACTATTTTTTAACATAAAGACGGAGGCACTTCTAGTAAGCATAGCACGAACGTTTGACGTATAGTATCGTAAACATTCGCACCCTTAGTAATGTAAAGGCAACAACTCGAAAATATCAACTTTTGGGAAAACGTGCTTAAAGATTCATTCATGTTTTCACGGTATTTTGTACAGTATAATTACAGTATTTGCTTTAATATTGTCTTTTTCTCTTTCTGTGAAAGCCAAGTGGTAGAACAGTTGATATTGAGACCATCTAACACAGAAACTCAAAAACTCGATATTTAGAGTTGTGCCCTTACATTACTAAGGGTGCGTATCGCTAATGCAAGCGAATTTTGAATCGAAAATCCAACTGTCCTAACTTTTTTTTATTCCATGTAGAATTTGTATCTTACATAATTATGAATAAAGTTTTCTATTCAATGAAATAGTATGCGCGAAACAAGTATTTCCGATTTAAAATTCCCTTGCAGTAACGTCTACATCAGTAACTGGACAGCATCCGTGCTAAGCCTACAGTTGCCATACCACACTGCCGTAAGTGACTTGACTTGACCATATCCATATAGTAACCATGGTCTGGTTTCTTTTGAAGTTGAAGTGAAATCGAATCCAAAGCTAAGACGTACTTCACACATTCACTAGCAACAAGTGGGGAATATCTTGCTCTGTTTATACTAACGTCTCATAAAATATATGAAAAATATTTGCCTCCGACCACCTGTGGCTTGGTAGTTAATTTGTTTGCGTTCAGTTTAACTGTATTAACAACTGAGTCTATTTTAAACATGGATATTACAAATTCCTTATTCGATAAGCCGGAATTGTTTGATTGTTTATACGTGGAAAGGAAAACTCTTATCTATATCTGTTTTCAATGAATTCTATTATCATTTAACTCCAAAATATTGAGGATAAATACGTAATAATTATATAATCATTCTGTATTATAATTATGACTGTGTTGTATGCAGAATTATGATTGTATCTTTTTATCAAGAAATTAGAGCAACTGTCATTATCTGAGTTAATCCTAGGGGTCATGGATATTACGACATGTTTGTTGATGACGTGGAGTCACATGATGCACTGGAGTTATGACTAGGAGATTATCTGGTTTAACTCATAAAGTGGAACACACAAATTGCTAGGTCACTTTAGTGCCTCCACGCAACCTATTAGTTAAACTGAAAACTTCTTTGCGAAGCTCTGTCTTCTGTTTAGGCGTCTAATGTCAAAATACTAGTGTAATCAGTCGCAAAGACAAAATTTCCGTGTTGTTTTATTGACATAACGTTTTTATAATATCCTTTGAAGACATTTTATAACCGACAATCTATACGGATTTTCAGTTAGTCCATAATTTTCTGCTTCGTTGCAAATAATGATGCCTTAAAAATTAAGAAAGAATCAAATGAACATTTAATCAAAATTACTAAATAAAAATACGACTGCAAAAAAGCTAATGGTACAGTAGTTACCTACTTAATCATACTGACTTCAGCTTCCGCTAATATATACAAAATGAACATAATAGCGGCTAATAGACGATGAATCAATGATGACTGTTAACACAGCAATGCGCGTAACATGAAGATTCATAATAGTCGATGAATTAGAACAATTAATTGTTGAAGTACCTTTGAAGAATTGTACACGTTAGCACAATTAAGATGGGTTTAAGATTTGAAATTTACACATATCAAATATATCAGTTATATTATAAGACTGCTCGCCTCGTTGGTCTAATGGTGGCATGCGCGACTGCTGATCTTGAGGTCCTGAGTTCGATCCCCAGGTCAGGCAAAGTGCTATTGGGTTTTTCTGTCTGGAATTCCTCAGTAGCAGCCCGGAGTTTGGATTTGTGTCCGGTTGATGGCAATAGGCTCGGCGCCTATTATGTGGGACTTCAACATAACGGCGAAATGAGGGTGCTACTATACACCTCTGCCTAACCCTTCGGGGAATACAGGCGTGATGTTATGTTATTATAAGATATGTTTTAATTAGCATACGATAAGTTTGATCACGATAAACGACATAAGAGATGTCTCGTTATGATCTATACTTTAATTTCTTTGTAAATAAAGCACAATTGATTCCAAAACTCTTTTCATAGATTCCATCTAGAGCTATGCCGACTCCAACAAAGCAAGAAATCATAACCAATCAATTGAAAACAATAGCAATGTTATTGTTTCTTTGTTTTGTTTTATGTATGTTGCCGCATGGCTTATGATAAACAGTTTGTTTTCACTCCCGTATGGCATGCAATTTATTCGCGGCACGCAGTATGTACTCGTTTTAATGAAATCACTAACTTTCACTATCAACACCCATGAAATGGTGAATGCTTGAATTTAAACTGATACGGATAAAATATGATCGGAAATTGTAAACTTATTCCTCATTGGTCTATAAGTTGCAACAACCACGTTGTTGGATTTAATAGTTGGTCTAAATGAGGCGCTATATTAGGCTGCGCATCCACCAGAGCTGTGCTAAGCTGCGTAGCGAGGAATGTGTTTTTTAAGCACTAATAGCATCACTTCATTTACCTAGCTTCGCTCTGCGCAGCTCTGGTGGATATGGGCTTATCGGAGCTAGGTTTTTGTTCATACAAAACAAGCGATGAATGTGTTGCGAGGAATGTGTTACGAGTAGGTAATATGTACCGCTCCCGCCACACCACCCTCATATTCGAAAAGAGACCGCAATCTATCCTCGCACGGCTCTTTGTACACATTAACACATTACGCATTACACATTGCCCATTCCTCGCACAGCTCTGGTGGAAACGGTCACACCATTTCACATCCTCGCTACACATTTTCGCAGCGCACATTTTCCTCGCACAGCTATGGTGGATGTCCAGCCTTAGGTCCGTGTTTTTGATTCGTGAATCGCCTAAGACGGAATGTGGCACCTCATACTTCCCTCAACCTATCGCAGTTAAAAGCGGAAGCAGTCACCACGCGGGATTGATAGGGTTAGTGACCTGCTACTTCGAGTAATATAATAGTACTTATAATTTTTCTATGCTTGGCTGTGCCTGAGCGGGAAACTTTGTTCATAGGCGAGTGGATACTATATTAAACAACGACGTACCCGTTGTACCTACGTACGTAGGCACGTCGATAGCTTGGTACATCATTTTGCTCAATAAGGTCGCGTACCTTTAACTTAATTGTTGCCATTACCCTCATTTTCGTCACAGTTAACGACCATTAATTCAGTAGCTATGTTTTGAGTTTAAACTAATTATGATAGCAATATTTATGTTAATTCGTTTTAAATTAATAGGTTCATGTTGATTAATAAACTGAAATGTAGCCTTTTTATTGATATAGACATAACTCAGTAAGAGGAGTAGAGGGGAATCTTCCTTTCTTCTAAACAGACATGTCTTCCTCTTAGCCTTTTCCCAATTATCTTAGGGTCAGCTTCCAGTCTAACCAGATGCGGCTGAATACCAGACAGCCATATTTTTATACATTCTTCTAAACAGACATGTATAAAAATAAATTAAAGTATAACTATAGAATAATCACAAGCAATAAAAGTGACCATTTTTTGTTCCACTAAGTGTAGGTACATGCGCAAACTTACTCCACTACGTCAAAACCTTGCCAAGTTACGTGCCGGCGACTATACCAAAGATATATTTGTAAGTGTTTTTGTGTAGTAAAACTATTCAAAGAATATACATGAATATATATGAAACGTCTATCCGATTATAGTCATCATCTTCATAATGTTTTTCTAATACTTCGTAATTAGGGATTTGGTCTTTATGAACAAGGCTTTGCCTGACAAAAAGGTTCTTGTGTAAACATCATCACTATCATCCTGCTGCCCTTATCCCAACTTATTTGGGGTCAGCGCAGCATAGACAATGATATAATATTTAGATTTGCGAATGCTTTAAATTCATTGTCAGTCATTTTGCGAAAACACTGAATAAGTCAAGGTGAGCGCCATAACCTCGGCTTCCTATTAATGTGTTTCGTGTTTACAAATAAAAAAAAATTAAATTATCTCAAGGCAATTTCGGATCTCAGTTGAATTGACGTTATAGTTACTATAAAATATTTTTTTACTATTATAATGATGTGCTGCGTCCTAATTATTATGATTAAAGTAATTCGCGCTTTTCCTCGACTTTTTATCGTTCTGGCCTATTAATAAAGCTCGCTTTTCTTTGAATAACACTAGTCAGCGTGGCCGTACAAGCCTTACACTAAGATCTCGTCAAAATTATGGTCGCCGATACCAAATTGGACCTCGCCTACACTATTCTTAGGTAGAAGTAATAAGAGGCGTTTTATCTTACATCCGTAAGTACCATTTGCTACTAAGTAGAGCTTTGCTTATCCAACCATATAAAAAATAAGTATTAAAATCTCCACGTTTCATTTTCCTTAAATATTTACTACGAAACGTTATCGTTATAAGACAAAATAATTTAACGTAGAATTTATGACGTGAGATACAAGCAATATATCATGAGGAATTAGCAGATATTAAAGATAAAGTACATTCTAAAAAAAGTTGATATAAAGTAGGTTAAGGAATGTTGAAGGTGAACACATCCTATAAAATTTTATTGACTTTCGATAAGATAAGTTATATGTAATCTATTTTTGGTGATATTACCGGGTATATATCCTGGAAGGGTTATTGACGCGGGGGCCAATTCTACTAATATAATAATCGCGAATGAAAGCAACAAAGCCGAATCTTTCATTCAGACAGTTATCGTTTCCAAAAATTTCAAATAGTTTGCCAGTCAGCAAGGTTGGTACCGGGGCTAACGGCGCCGGATGTACCATTTAAGTATCGCCACTAGTAGAGGTTCTTTTAATGCACCTCACGGCCTCCTGTAATGGAAGATGTTTTATGGATGCTTAAAATAAATAAATAAAACATCCTTTTGGAAACGGCCTATGTCCATTCGAATACGATAGGCTTAAGAAATAACGTTATTAACTTTTAGTGGCTATGTAACTTATTATAACTCATTCCCAACTGTAACTTTGTTGAATCAAAATGAATAACCTAATTACAATATACAGCTCGAATAACTAGAATCACAAAACGTTGAAAAGGTTAAAATAAGTCACGCTTTGAATTACAATTAAAATTAAATTTATTTATAATTGTTGAGCTTCATAATTGAATGAACCACAGACCGCAATAATGACTTATTTCAGTAACACCTATTTGCATAAATAAATTGGAAATATTATTATTACTTTTTTAAATAAATCGATCGCCCACACCAGGATTTCTCATGTATTATGGGCGCGTTTACGAACAAAAATGATTATGTTGTTATGTCTATGTTGTTGATTAAACAACATAAACATATTTTTTATTTAGTGGATTAATATAAAGAGACCTTGATCTCTAAGTTTGTTTCGGCTTTTCTTCTCAGAGCTAGTCAGATAGGAAATGCAGGCGCCATCTACTCTTAAAAAAAAAAAAACATTACATTGACTTGTAAAAGTGTCTGTGACAGATTTATTTACAGAAATAAAAATCATTTATCATTAATAATAAACAAACATATTATATCTTGCGTTCCCTAATGAATTTCTCTGTCATATTATAATAACGTAACAATTACAGTACGTAGGTACATTACTTATTTATAATTCTTGTTGTGGACAATGAAACCATTTGAGAATTAAAATAATCAATAATCCCTCTTGTACCTACTTCTTATTGTACGGAAATTGATGACTATAATAAATTTAATAAGCGCTATAGCTATGAATGACACGTTCGAATACGTTTCTTATTCGTGAGCTGAATAAGGTTTGCAACATTTGTTCATCATTAATAGGTAGTATTGGAAGTACAGTAATACCCCGGCCTTACGCGATAGGTGGGACTAAGAGATAGCCGTGTAAGTCGAATTCGCGTTAGTCGGGGTTCACAACCTTGCATATAAATACATATAAAGTTTGTGTCATAAACCGAATTTGCACTGCGTACGTAATGTTTTACGGAATTGGAATTGTTATTCCACACGGAACACGTTCGAACTTATCGTAAACCGAACACGCCGATGCGCGCGATGATCAAAAAGGAAAACCGCGTATCTCCGAATTCACGTAAAACGGGGTAGCGTAAGTTGGAGTATTACTGTATTCTAAATAAAATGATATTATTACAGTTAAGTTGAATGTAAGAGAAAATTCAATTTTGCTTATCTTTATTAAATATCTGTGCAAGGATTATGTCATTATTAATTGATAGAGTAATCGATAATGTCAAATAATTTAACAAGTCTGGATGAAGAAACAAAGAGGTAAAAAGTTAGGATATGCCTTGATGCATAAAACATTGCATCTCAAAATTCAAACTTTCAATACGTAAAAAAACTCTAACACTGATCTGTAAAGTAAATTATCAATTCGAAAAAAGTAATTTAAAAGTGCAGTTGACCTTATTTTAATGTTCATCCTCAAAGACAAGGTCTCGAGCGGTTGGCCTCGGCTTTATGTAGCGTGTTCAGTATGACATCATCCCTCCAGAACTGGTTGTTATATTATCTGAGGTTCGTCACTACGCGCTAAAGGAAATACGCACTATGACGCCATTGGTGTGAATACCGCGCCTTTTTGGAGCCGCCTGGTGTGACGATTACTAATAAATGAACGAGAAATTATTTATTGGGAAATAGTGATAGGATTCATTTATGTTAGGCTCCTATCATTCTCATAATATTAGTCGTAAGACGTTGACCTCAAATTATTTTTAGAGATTTGAGATTATACTTTATTTTACACTAGAACAAATCATAAGTAGGTATTAATTATATGACATTACGACAATTACATATAATTTTAGGAATTTGCCACAGTTATTTTATTTTTTCATAAAATTTTCTATTTTTGCACACTCTGAAAAAATTATAATATGAAATTGTTTAAGAACTCAACATGAAAAGTCAAGCATGGAATCATCAATAAATCTGAAATTTTACCATAAATATAGGTACATCACAGGAATATAGATTCCCGGAGGTAGGTACATACTCGACTTAAAGACCCTCTGCGCCGAAATGATTTTGATAAAGTCAGCGACTAAAATTAACTAAAATATATAAACAAATCATCTACATAAGCAAATTTCTCTATTCCAGGCGCTGACATGCTCGTGTGTAGCTCTACACTACCACAGCTACAACCCGGAAGCCGAAACCGGCATGCTGGTGACCGGCACTTTCGTCGGCTACCTCATCATCTTCGCTGGAGCCGCTGCCGGTTGGTATCTTTGATTTATCTTAGTTTGATAAATACCCACACTATGGTCCCGGCTTTAAAGTTAAACCCATCTCATACCAAATCGTGTAGTAAGTGTTCCGTAAGGTAAACAGTAGGAGTAAGGATAAGGTTAACTTCTGTCTTTTCTTTCAGCAGCATCAATCGCAAAATTTGGTTGGGAATGGTTTGTCCAACAGTGGATTGTGATAGGCTGAGTTGATTAATTTTGAGTATACAGGCTAAGAACCTCTAATTATATCTGCTCTAGTGATATTAGCAGTTTTAACTTTGTGTACATGTTCAAACATTCATTTATAAACGACTGATGACAGAATAAGTATGGAATGGAATGTAGGCATTCTCTTTGGAATATAGTAGGTGGAGGATATAAGCTCATTAGAACACCTGTAGATGTATTTGTAGCTGAGTACTCCTACGTACTTTTATAAAGCACTTAATATGTAAATTGGCGAGTTCTAACTAACTATGACGTCACTTTCCAGGTTACATCATGCAGACACCTTCGCATAAACGCATTGACATTTTCTACTCGCTGGTCGGAGTAGCTTTGTTTGTTGCCAGCGGTGCTGTGATTATTGACAGGTATGTCGACTTTTATTGTTATTTTTTTTCTTTATTAATTTGTCTTTATGAGGTAACACAAACACCTAAACATCAAGAATGAATTGTGCTGGCCGGTATAAAATACTATTTCTTAAACCTGACCAAAGAAACAATAATTAGGGAGCTGATAGGTATTTTCTAACTCTTAGCAATATACGAAAGCTAGTCATGTTTTATCTTGTAGAGCCACCATGAAAGTGCGATCGTTCTAGAGATTTTTGTATGGTCCACCACACTAGTGATAAAATAACCCGAAGGGTCTAATTAAAAGGGCGTTACGCCTGTGATGCCCGAAGAACAAATATAGCAATCAGAGCATCAAGTTCTATGTAATGCGAAGATAGCACATCGCCAACTATCTTGGGGCTGATATGTGATTTGGTCGAAATAGATTGTAATCACATCACACTTTTCCCCACGATTCAGAGACGTATTGACTAACAAGGAGGATTATATTCTTAAGTCAGTTTTTCACTAATCTACTCAACATTATTTCTTTCAGATATCAAAACGGCGCTAAGAGCGACTGGAGAGACAAGAACTTGGCTAAAGCTTCCCTGGCCATCATCAACGGAGCCGTCCTACTTTGCGACGCTGTCCTCACGCAGCGCGGGGGTTAATTCGCTTACCTTATATAAGGTGTGGCCACAACAATAAGTGCCTGAAATCTCTACTTTATGTCATACTTTTTGTGTCATATTGTTCTTTTATATAAATAATATATTTTTCGATATTATGTCAGGATATTCGTAATGTTTCATCTACGCACACTTAAAAAAATAAGAACATAGACCTTAAATGTCGCTCAAGGTGTAGCTGACTTGCACTCGGAAGGTCGTGTGAAATTCATATCCCATTGGTCCGTCGTAGTAAATGGAATTCCAACAAAAGCATAATAAACTCAGCTATTAGGTTTAAATGAATATGAGTAATATGCAACACATATGATTATGATTTTGATCACTACTAAAAGCTCCCACTAGTACCTATTGAATACTGAATCTATCAAAATTTTGGTAGACATATTTTATGTGGCCATACCAGTTATATCTATATAAAACTAAGCTATGGTTCAATATTGAACTTAAGAGCAGACTCATTTTCGAACAAGGTCATAAAAACATTGATAACTCAAATAAAGTTCAATATTGGAATATGCTGATTAATTAAGTAAATTATTTTTAGGATTTAATCTTACACAATATGTACCTCGATAGAATTTTAATATTGTAAGTACATTCACAGTAAAAACATTTAAACGAGATCATAACGTCATCTATATAACTCTGTATCGTTACTCGCTTATAAAATTGGGTGTTGTGACGCAATTTGAATGAAGCCTATGTTTAATAATAGCAGATTATAATAGACTTTTTTGATGATGATGATAATAAAACAGTTTACGGGTAGTGCCTTTGTAGCTTATAGCAATTAAACTTGGAGAAATCCAGGACGTGACTCCAAATCTAAAGACTTCATCACTTTGCAGTAACAGCAGTATTTGAGACAATTTTTGTAACAAACAGGTATTTAAGGAACAATCTTGATAAAAATTTGTATATCCATTGTGCGTTAATGTAACTGGCCGCCTTGTATAAATTTTCTAGTGAAAAAAATACATTTATTTTGTTAAAACAGATATAGCTTAGCGGAACGACGAAATTTTTTTACATGGTGTATACCTTATAATGTAAGTATTTATACTAAGCTGATGTACTGCCTAAGATAAATCTTGTTTTACCTAACTTATCTAATGTTAAAATAGATTTTTTATTAAACCTTTTGTGAAGGTTCACAAGAAGAAACGAAACACACATAACGATTAATATTTTTTGAAGTGTCTTAAGTATAATAAATTTTAAATATTACACGTATATTTGCATTACCATATATGTACACATTTTATAGTTTTTGTTTTTACAATAAATCTCTACAAAACAACTTTGCATTTTAACTCTAGTATGGTCACCAAATATTCGACTTTCCTGGTATTGGTGTATAAAAGAAAATATTTTTTGTAAAAAGGGCAACCTGAGGTACCTACCTGCTGTAACAGGAAGCTAAGTGGGAAACCCGTTATGTATTTGGGAAATAAATTATTACGGTTAAACCTTGCTTAACATGTATAGGTGTACTTTTGAAATCGAGTTATTTCAACTCAGAAAAAATACATCTAAATTATAGTAAGTACATACATAATATATCCGTGGGATACTAGGCTGAGGCCGACGCCGCATGCGGATATCTCGAATGGTTCCACAGCCTTGTGTAAAGGAAAGGTCATTATTATCCAAGTCTAAATCGTAGCAGTATAGGTTTAGCCATTTGTCCACAAGGCTTCGAGAAATTTTTGAACTTGTCACTGTAATGGATACTGTGTATATTAATTGATATTAATGAAGGCGTATGTAAATATTATTTGAATAACACTACATTACAGTAATTTATATAATAATACGACGATGACAATTTAAATTATATGCTTTTTCTTCAATCAATCAATCATAATATTTATTCGTGACATATGACACGTTATAAAATTACTTTGTAACACATCAGGGAAAAAGCTTAGTTAGTTACTTGCTGTAGACCGTAATTCAGATGGTGTTCAAACTTTGTTGTAAATAATGTCACATTTGACCGTTTTAACAAACTTAATTTTCCTACTGTTGATGTTCTCCAATTGTTCCGCAACATCGAAGCTAATAGAAACAGCTGTGAATATCTCAAGCACTTATTACAATCCCCACTTTGTGACTACAGTAATTTGGAAGCAGAATGAGTCCGAATATGTCAACGGATTTTTGAAGAACTACGCTGGTTCTGTCGTCCTCAGTCCCTGGTATGATGATAGTGATGATAAAATTCGAGATATTAACGAAACTATCGGATTCAAACAAACAATCTACTTTGCAACTACGTTATATGAATATGCAAAGTTCATAAAACTTTTCAATGAAATTATAAGATTCCCTATTCTTTTCATACTTGTATTGGAAAACACTATCAAAGATTCTTCCGAGCTATCAGCCTTCATTGAAGTGACTTGGAAGAATGATCAAGCCGACATAGTTATAATAAGTGCAGATGATGCGGATGAAATAACATTATCAACGTTCTTTCCATATAGCAACGGAGTATGTGGCAATTACTCACCTGTATTTTTAAAGATTGGCGATAATATGTTTCCAAAAAAATTTAGGAACTTTTATCACTGTCCGATCAGGACAGCAGTGTTAAAATTTATTCCCTACGTTACGGTACAAACTGAAAACGGTAAAATTACTTCTGTAGGCGGATATGACGGCAAAGCACTTATGATAATTTTGAAGAAATTAAACGCTTCTTTGGAGGTCACCTCAGCTAACAATCGAGGTATATATGGGACGTATGTAAATGGCACAGCAACGGGTTCTATTTATGATCTGGTCTCTGAAAAAGCTGATATACTTATTCCGGCTGGCATCGTAACTCACAACAGATATTCTGCCACTTTGCCATCTCATATATATCACACAGTAGATATACGATGGATTGGACCCAAGCAACGTGAAGTTTATGATTGGCTGAAAAGTGTGGTTTCAGACAAAAGAAACTTTACTCCTATACATGGATTGACATTTTCTGCATTTGTGATTGTAGCAATGGTGACAAGAAGATGTAAACCACTTTTAACTAATGCTAAGAACGACATACTTTATCAGTCATTTAGCATATTACTGGGTCAGTCAGCAAAATTCGTAACGAAGTCATCGCTGCTCAATGGTCTTTTTTTACTTTGGATATGGTTCTGTTTTATTTTACGCATTGATTATCAAGCAGACCTTGTCGAAGCCTTACAGCAGGTCAATTTTGAACCATCTTTTGAGTCAATCGAAGAAGCTGTAACAAAAGTGGATGGCTATGGTGGGGCTGAAGTATTTCGTGACTATTATAGAGACACTTCTCTGGAACATAATTACAAAGTAATTTCACTGCTGGAAATTACAAGTTACATTCAACGCATCTCTGAAGGAGAAAAATTCGTATTAGCTACAGATGTCTCCTTCGTTCAACACATAAAACATTATGTTCAAGTTTTAGACAATCGAATAAGTTCGACCGGAACCTGTTTCTACATGCGCCCTGGATGGCCGGCAGCGAAAGATGTCGATGATGTTATCTTCACTCTAGTCGAAGCTGGATTTGTCGAAAAACTCCAGAGCAATCGTAATCAGGAGTGGATGGTACACAGAAATTACACTAATGATGATGATTTACAGAAGGGTTTAAGTATGTGGACACTTAGTAGTTGCTTCTACGGCTTGGCTCTTATTTGGGTGATTTGTTTCATTATATTTGTTATAGAAATTATTTATTACAAGTATACGTTTAAAAAACATTACAAGTGGGTTGATTAGAAAACAGAAAACTTGAGTAATGCACGTGCATGGTCAATATTACAAATTTTCTGAGGTCTAAGTTTCGGAAGCGAATTACATTGGTGTCGATTCTGTAGCACATTTTGACAGTACTAAACTAGACTAAACGCAACTGTCACTTTCTTTTTCTATTGAAACAGAAAGAAACACCCTTAGTTTAGTTTAGTCCTGTCAACGTGCGCAACAGTATCATCGACACCATTGTCTTGTTGTAATTTAAAACAAATAAAGTATATTTCAGTGAGAATCTCTGTGTTGTTATTATTTGGTCGTATGTTAATGTTACTAAAATAGCATCGTACTAGGGTTAGTGTCGTGTGAGGGACAAGAGTATTTTGTCTGTTGTGTTAGCTAGCGCTGATTTGATTACGCCTGGTTAAGGTTCACAAAAAGGTACGATACAAATATAACGCTTAATATTTTTTTAATTGTCCTACGTTAATTTAATAAATATTACACGTACATTTGCATTTGTTTTTGTTTCTACAATAAGTTGCTACATCGAATTTTAACTTGAGTACGGTCACCAATTATTTGTGAATTTAAGGTATTAGTGAATAAATGAAAACATTGTTTTGTAAAAAGGGTAATCTGAAGTGGCTACTTGAACAGGAAGCTAAGTGGGAAATCAGTTTTTATGATACTAAATCTTACATAATATGTATAGGTAGGTATGTACTGGTAACCTTTGAAAAAGGGTCCTTTAAACATAACATAACATCACGCCTGTATTCCCCAAAGGGTTGGGCAGAGGTGTATAGTAACGCGTTCATTTCGCGGTTATGTTTAAGTCTCACGTACCTAATAAGGGCGAGCCTATTGCCATCAACCGGGCACAAATCTAAGCTCTGGGCTGCTACTGAGGAATTCCATATGGAAAAATCCAATATCACTTTGCCCGACCTGGGGATCGAACCCAGGACTTCACGACCTACAGTTGCGCTTGTATTTTTTTTTTAAGTAGGACCACTCGCAGCATTTAATCTCACTAAGGTTTTTAACTGCTTAACCGGACTATCCTGTTGTGGCCAAAAATTACTTTAAGGCCCCCAGCCAGGGCTTACAAACTAGATGCAAGTTGGCATAACGACATGGAGGTTGCGTAGGGCTTGCGTAATGTCAGGGTAGGCATCGTCGACCTGAGCAAGGAGGATGAAATCCCCCTTGCAGGCCACGATGTCCCTGGACATTTGAATCCTGCGGGGGCTGTGAAAGACCCCGAAGGTGCTTGTGATGACTAAAGGGGTCAAATGGGTCTGTGGGGGGTGCTCGGGGTAAATGAGCTGTGATTGGGGGGTGAAGCGCTGCAGGCGCGGCCGCTTTAACAATGGGCCTAGGAGGAGAGAGGAGGTTTGCTGTCTGAGAGGGCAAGGCCGATGGGGCCTGTGGTTGATCAGGCCTCCGGGCCGGGAAATTGGCTTGATAGTTCAGCGCATTCCATGGACTGGGGCGCTGGGGGCTGAGGGTACCTGGGAGAGAGCCCGAGAGGGTTGGATACTCCCTTTGTTGCCTGTCCTGGTTCCTCTTGGCTAGTTTAGGGGCCGAAGATTTAGGGGCTTTCGGACATCCGCGATAATTGGCGGGATGACCGGATTGTCTGCATAGCACGCAGCTGGGAGGCTCCGTGCACAGGGCGCGGTCTTTAGGGCGGGAACAGTCGGCGGTTGCGTGGTCACCCAGACACTTGACGCATCTGAGCTTCCCAAAGCAATGCCTCTGAGCGTGGCCATAAAGCTGGCAGTTGCATTGGTTAACAATGCCGCTCGCGTGGGGGCGTTCAATTTTGAGGCCTGAGAGGCCGCAAATTTGGTTGATCTTAAAGATCGGGTGGTATCCTACGATGGGGTCACAGACGACGAGGATCATATTAAATGATCCCCCACCATTTTTACGGTGCATGCGGTGCACCTCGGCGACGGGGATGTTCTGTGACAGAAGGTCACCTTTGACATCGGACGTGGCGAGTTCCACGGGGATATTCTAAATAACTACCCTTACGGGTCTTTCCTCTTGGAGCGCGTACGTGTGGAATGGTATATTCCTTGCGCGGAGGAGGTTGTTCAAATCACGGTAATCGCGATCTGTTGGGACTGTTACCTTTATGCCCTGCTGTACTGCGCGGGCATTGGTGAAGTTGATATGGTGTTTGTTACACACCTTGAAGATTTCGAGCCACTTGCCCTTGTCGTGTAAAAACAAGGGTGGCGGGGGGCGGGTCTTCTTGGAGGGGGCCTGGTGGGAGTCTGTGGCCGGGAGGGCTGCAGCCGGGGTGGCTGGCGGCGGTGGGCTCACTGGCCTGCTAGGTGGGCGCGGGTCAAGGGCGACCTCAGGCTGGGGGGGGGGGTGGTCTTAGTGACCACCACTTTTTTGGCCTTAGTGGCCGCGGCAGAGGTTTTCCCTTTCCTCCTTTTTCCTCGTCCGACGACTGTATAGTTGTCATCAGAGGAAGAGGAGGGGGGGAATTAGAGGCGGTGGTCGCTCCCTCATCAGAAAAGAAAGCCTCCATCTCCTCTTCCTCTACTAGTTGGTCCTGGGACACTAGAGAGGGAGTGGGGGAGGCGGGGGAGTCGGGGGAGTCGGGCGTGGGTGACAGTGGACTGTCGACAATAACTTTGAGGTTTTTAAGGGACGTTATCATATCGGCCGGAAGTCGGGAGCGGTATCTCTGAAGGAGATTGGGGTGATCCTTAAATATGTTTATGAGGCAAGCGATCATCGTGGCCTCAGCCATCTTGGTAGTTAAGGGGATACGAGTAATCAAGAAAAAGGGGGGGGGGAGACTAAACTCCTAACCAGTCCCGAGGAGACACGTATGTGTACCCCCCGGGCTAACAACACCCCAAAAACTGACCACCCGTATGGTTTTCCTAGTGTTGAACTACCGAGAAGAAAACCATAAACAAACTCGGCAGCTACACTTGAACTTGTTCGAAACGCCTGAAGAGCCTATACCTAACTCCCCAGGTGGGAAAACCCGGGGATGAGTAACCCTCCCTGTCGGGTGTAGGCAGGGAGGTTGAGTACCTAAGGTGTACCCTAAGCTTGGTATTCCGCCGCCAATCTTAATGTGCGGACGGGTTCCTAAGTCCCTTAGTGAAGAGGGTGCTAGCCCTACGTCACCAAGGGAATGCTGTGAGGAGAATGGGGTTATGAGCTAGGGCCGACTAGGAGATCCCCCAAGGCCGGTGATCCTAGCTCCTTCCGGACGGGTTGCCTTGTCCTAAGGGGACTCAGCTGGTGAGCCGGGGCCACAACACACTCGGCTTGGTTAACACCGCTAAGGTATCCACCAAAGACCACAAAAATAGTGGATTTTCCCTAAAGGGGCAAACGTATGACGAATTTAAGTAAAGAAATAAGAATTTCCTCCGCTAGCCTTGAAAAAGACTGCTTCGGAACAAACGAGTCGTAAGGCGTAGCACCCCTTGTAGCAATCTACAAAGGGGCGGAGCCAGACCGTTGGTGCGAGTTCGTAGCTGAGCGCTACGTAGCGTAGCGCACAGTGACGAGAGTGCGGGTGTGCGGGGAGCGTTCGGGCGTAGCAGTGGAGACACGGGTATGCGCTGCAGCGGCCGAGAGCGGAATGATGATGTCGCAGTTGCGCTTTTCACCACTAGACACTGTTTATAGGATCCGTTTTAGCGGTTCTGTTTTTATTTTGGTGTTGGCACCTGTAGTTGTATGAGCGAGTTCACATACACGACAGTATTCCGAATCCAGTAAAAAATACTGGTCTATATACTTTTTTATTTATTTATTAGAGATGGGTTTGCTCTTTACTCTAGACTAGGTCAGAGGTGACTGAGACAAAGTCTACGATGGAGTGCGTTTACCCAGGAGAAGCCTGTTCACTCTAACTTTGAAGAGATTCGGGTTGTATGCGTTCGGGAACACAGACAGTAGTGAGATCCACTGTTCTGCCGTGCACATTATGAAGGATGGAGGATGTTTAACGAATTCATTGCATAACTTTGTACGCTTAATTTGAAAATAAATATGTATATCCAGCTTTGTAGCAGTAATAGTCTGCAAGTAAAAAGACTGCCATACAGACGGACAGACACACAGACGGACATGGCAAAACTATAATGGTTCCATAATTGGACAACAGCACCCTAAAAACGACTTTTGGGTTTACTTTGTAAGTGAATGGATTCTGTGTACATTAATTGATATTAATGAAAGCGTAAATATTACTTGAATAACATACATTTCAAGTAATTTACATAGTAATATGATGATGACAATTTAAATTATATGCTTTCCTTCGTGATATATTATATGACACACTATAAAATTACTTTCTAACACATCAGGGAAAAGCTTAGTTGGTTACTTGCTGTAGACTGTAGTTGGTATTGTATTCAAACTTTGTTGTAAACAATGTCACATTTGACCATTTTAATAAACTTAATTTTCCTACTGTTGATGTTCTCCAATTGTTCCGCAACATCGAAGCTAATAGAAACAGCTGTGAATATCTCAAGCACTTATTACAATCCCCACTTTGTGACTACAGTAATTTGGAAGCAGAATGAGTCCGAATATGTCAACGGATTTTTGAAGAACTACGCTGGTTCTGTCGTCCTCAGTCCCTGGTATGATGATAGTGATGATAAAATTCGAGATATTAACGAAACTATCGGATTCAAACAAACAATCTACTTTGCAACTACGTTATACGAATATGCAAAGTTCATAAAACTTTTCAATGAAATTATAAGATTCCCTGTTCTTTTCATACTTGTATTGGAAAACACTATCAAGGATTCTTCCGAGCTATCAGCCTTCATTGAAGTGACTTGGAAGAATGATCAAGCCGACATAGTTATAATAAGTGCAGATGATGCGGATGAAATAACAATATCGACGTTCTTTCCATATAGTAACGGAGTATGTGGCAATTACTCACCTGTATTTTTAAAGATTGGCGATAATATGTTTCCTGAAAAATTTAACAACTTCTACCAATGTCCGATCAGGATAACTTTGTTACGATTTATTCCCTACGTTACGGTACAAACCGAAAACGGTAAAATTACTTCTGTAGGCGGATTTGATGGCAAAGCCCTTATGATCATTTTAAAGAAATTAAACGCCTCTTTAGAGGTTACCATAGCTAGCAATCAAAACGTATTTGGGTCGTATGTAAATGGCACAGCAACGGGTTCTCTTTATGATCTGGCCTGTGGAAAAGCTGATATACTTATTCCGGCTGGCGTGTTAACTCACAACAGATATTCTGCCTCTCTGCCATCTCGTATATATCGCATAGTAGATGTACGCTGGATTGGACCCAAGCAACGTGAAGTTTATGATTGGCTGAAAGTTGTGGTTCCAGACAAAACAACCTTTACTCCTATACACGGATTGACATTTTCTGCATTTGTGATTGTAGCAATGTTGACAAGAAGATGTAAACCAGATTTAACTAATGCTAAGAACGACATACTCTATCAGTCATTTAGCCTATTACTGGGTCAGTCAGCAAAATTCGTAACGAAGTCATCGCTGCTCAATGGTCTTTTTTTACTTTGGATATGGTTCTGTTTTATTTTTCGCATTAATTATCAAGCAGACCTTGTTGCAGCTTTACAGAATGTAAAACTAGAACCACCTTTTGAGTCAATCGAAGAAGCTGTAACAAGAGTGGATGGCTATGGAGGAGGTGAAGTATTTCTTGACTATTATAGAGACACTCCTCTGGAACATAATTACAAAGTAATTCCACTGCTGAAAGTTAAAAGTTATATTCAACGTATCATTGAAGGAGAAAAATTTCTTGTACCTTTAGACGTCTCCTTGCTTCGAGATATAAATCATTATTTTCAAGTTTTAGACAAACGTATAAGTTCATCCGGAGCCTGCTTCTACATGCGTCCTGGATGGCCGGCAGCAAAAAACGTAGACGATGTTATCTTCAGTCTAGTCGAAGCTGGATTTGTCGAAAAACTCTTGAGCAATGATAATAAAAAAAATATAGTACATAGAAATCACACTGATAATGATGATTTAATGCCGAAGGGTTTAAGTATGTTGACGCTTAATAGTTGCTTCTACGGTTTGGCTCTTATTTGGGTAATTTGTTCCATTATATTTGTTGTAGAAATTGTTTATTACAAGTATACGTGTAAAAATCATAAGTGGATTGATTAGAAAACAGTACCTATGCAAAAAAGTTGAAATCTTAAAATATCACATATTATCGGAAAACGGAGGTGTGGAAGCGAATTACATTATGTCTGGTTACAATTCAAACAAATAAAGTATATTTCAGTGAGAATCTGTTTGTTATTATTTGGTCGTATAGTTAATGGTTACTAAAATAGCATCGTACTAGGGTTAGTGTCGTGTGAGTGACCCGAGCAATTAGCGTGATATGTTAGCTGGCGCTTATCTGATTGCACCTGGTTAACTATTCCAAGTTACAGAAAATAGAGTGATCGAATTATAACATTTTTGCTTTTAATAATACTTGAAATTGATTGAATTGGTACAGCGTTTCTGATTACCCGACTGCACGACAGCAAAGGCAGGGTTATGTTTCGCACGTATCTATGTATGTATGTGGGATTCTTTATCCCGTCGTAACATTCCAACGACTGCTGGATGGATTCTAATATATGAATGTCATTAAATTCGCTTTAATTGTGAGATTGACATAGGATAATTATGAAGTTTCAAGAAATACAGAATGGCGGCTGTCAGCCACATACGATTTAAAATATGTTTATATTTAACACTGTTCTGCCTAGCCTTTTCCCAAATATATTGGAGTCAGCTTCCAATCTAACCAGATGCAGCTGACTACTAGTTTACACGGAGCGACTGCCATCAAACCTCCGCAACCCAGTTACTGGGTAATACCGATATCCTAAGGTTAGACCGGTTGTTAGACTTTCGGGTTTCTTAATGACTGTCATAGGTATTCGTATGACACCCAAACCGACAGTTTAACGTGCTCTCTGAGGAACGGAGGGGTCTCAATGTGTAACGAACGGTCACCCATCCACAGACTGACCGCGACAAACGCAGCTTAACCTCGCAAATCGTATGATCTGTGCGGTTGGCAATTAGCCACGAGACCAGTATATATTTAACACTAAAATAACCTAACTAGAAAAGTATGTTCCCCGTGTGGTTCCGGGCAGTTCCCCGTGTAGTTCCGGGCAGTAAAATCGAACCAACCCATCTCTTCCCGTTGGTCTCGTAAGAGCCGACTAAGGGAGTAAAGCCGGGGATTGTAAAAAAACCATCTGTGCGATGATAACAGTTCATCTCCAAGCTAAGTTTGCCGTGCCCAGAGATGCATGATTAGGGGCGAGCCGAGTCACCAGCGTGCCTGCTGTCTGGATTTGGGCGTCTCCAGGCACTAAGTAGCCTTACCTCTACACGCGGGGCTCTGTAGAGGTGGAAAAATACTTCCCTAGCTATTTGTGAGAAAAAACTCGGAGTTTTGGTGATCCTCGCCACAATCCACGCTAAATGTTCTCATGGGGCAAAAGCGAGCTGCAGAATGTCACTTCGCTACGTTAAATTTTCAGGGAGGTATAAAAGAAAACATAGATGAAGTATGTGAGCTGCTGAATGAAAAATACTAGATGCACCTTGGGCGAATGAGACGAAAAGCAAGGGAGTGGACATATCCAAACACAGTTCCCTAACCGCAATCTGGTTTGGTGTCCCAGAGACACATAGTCAGCTTGTCAGGGTGTGGGTATTGTCCTTTCAGAACGGATGATGAAATTTGTGTAAGATTATGCGTGTGAAGCCCCAGATTTCTATGGATCAGAACCAATATGGGTTTGAACTATATCTTCATGATATGTGTCTATGCACCCGACATGGGGAGCCCACTTTCGGAGAGAGATGCATTCTGGGATAGTAAAAGAGGTATTGTGAATGAGTGAGAAGATTGTTATGCTTGGTGATTTCAATGGTTGGGCAGGTGTGAAGAGGAAAGGGTATGAAAGTACACTAGGTGCGTTTGGGGATAAAAGGGTGAATGAAAATGGAATGAGTTTGTTAAAAATATGCGTGGAAAAGAATCTTTCTATAATGAACACTATGTTTAATCGTAGAGAGATTCACATTTATATGGGGGAAAGGCAAGATAGTAGAAACATGATTGATTTTGTGGTTATTGATGAAAGATTGAAGAGTAAGGTCACAAATACATGAGCGTATCGGGGTGCCAATGTGGGGATCGATCATTATCTGTTCATAACTGTGGCGGATACATGGCCTGTTTAAACATTGGCGTCATCGGGTACGAGCTCCTGTGACTTTACTTGAGAGAATAAAAGTAGAAAGGTTGCAGAATTAAAAGTGAAAGAGGAATATAAGAGGGAAGTAAAAGAGACGACGAATGAGATATTAGAAGGAACGGAATGATTGTAGTTTAGAAGAATTATGGAATATCGTGAAAAATTGCATGGTCCAAGTGGCCACAAAGGTATGCAGTGTGGCGAAGAGGAAGAATAATAGGAGAACGAATGATTGTTGAATTGATGATGAAGTTAAAGAGTTCGTACGGAAGAAGAAAGAAGCTTGGCTTCATTTATTAGCCTTTAAAGTCAGTATAGGGATGAATTAGGCAACGAATGTGAAAACATACGGAAAAACCCAATAACATTTTGCCCGACATGGGGATCGAACCCAGGACCTTGCGATCAGCAGTCGCGCTTGCCACCACTAGACCCACGAGGCAGTTGATAGCTATACATTTCGTAAACGTACCCTGTATCGAAAAAGTGTTTTCGACATCCTGCGATATTTTGGAAAGTCCTATTCAACGATGGAATATAAAAAAAAACATTCCTACTTTACATCTAAGGCAGCTACCCTAAAAATTACTTTTTAACAATTTCATTGCATAACTTTCTATGCATAATTTGAAAATAAATATGTATAGCCAGTAGCCAGCTTTATAACAGTAATACCTAGTCTACGCGTAAAAAGATTGACACACAGACGGACATGGCGAAACTATAGGATTCTGTGTAAATTAATTGATATTAATGAAAGCGTCAATATTACTTGAATAACACTACATTTCAAGTCATTAATATAATAATATGATGATGACAATTTAAATTACATGCTTTTTCTTTGTGATATATTATATGACACGCTACAAAATTACTTTCTGTGTTAGAAAGTAATTTCAAGGAAAAAGCTTAGTTGGTTACTTGCTGTAGATTATAGTTGGTATTGTATTCAAACTTTGTTGTAAATAATGTCACATTTGACCGTTTTAACAAACTTAATTTACCTACTGTTGATGTTCTCCAATTGTTACGCAACATCGAAGCTAATAGAAACAGCTGTGAATATCTCAAGCACTTATTACAATCCCCACTTTGTGACTACAGTGATTTGGAAGCAGAATGAGTCCGAATATGTCAACGAATTTTTGAAGAACTACGCTGGTTCTGTCGTCCTCAGTCCCTGGTATGATGATAGTGATGATAAAATTCGAGATATTAACGAAACTATCGGATTCAAACAAACAATCTACTTTGCAACTACGTTATACGAATATGCAAAGTTCATAAAACTTTTCAATGAAATTATAAGATTCCCTGTTCTTTTCATACTTGTATTGGAAAACACTATCAAGGATTCTTCCGAGCTATCAGCCTTCATTGAAGTGACTTGGAAGAATGATCAAGCCGACATAGTTATAATAAGTGCACATGTTGCGGATGAAATAACAATATCGACGTTCTTTCCATATAGTAACGGAGTATGTGGAAATTACTCACCTGTATTTTTAAAGATTAGCGATAACATGTTTCCTGAAAAATTTAACAACTTCTACCAATGTCCGATCAGGATAACTTTATTACGAATTATTCCCTACGTTACGGTACGAACCGAAAATGGTAAAATTACTTCTGTAGGCGGATTTGATGGCAAAGCCCTTATGATCATTTTAAAGAAACTAAATGCCACTTTAGAGGTTGCCATAGGTAGCAATCAAAACGTATTTGGGTCGTATGTAAATGGCACAGCAACAGGTTCTCTTTATGATCTGGCCTGTGGAAAAGCTGATATACTTATTCCGGCTGGCGTGTTAACTCACAACAGATATTCTGCCTCTCTGCCATCTCGTATATATCGCATAGTAGACGTACGCTGGATTGGACCCAAGCAACGTGAAGTTTATGATTGGCTGAAAGTTGTGATTCCGGACAAAACAAACTTTACTCCTATACACGGATTGACATTTTCTGCATTTGTGATTGTAGCAATGGTGACAAGAAGATCGCCTGTCCCTATTAACAATGTAGGCTTTGCAAAACAGTGATTTTACAGGAGAGCGCGTCAAAGTTTAAATTGCTTAATTTTTTTAAATACTAAACATAACCTAACCGTAACCTAACCATAACCTACATAACCTACTTTGTTAACATGACTATTTCAAAAACTATGAGAATAAAATAACTTATTGTTAAAGCTACTGCAAGACAGTGCTTTTATTAGGTCAATAGTTCAATATAACCAAAATCAAGAAAATTGCATATCCGACCTTGTTAATAGGGACAGACGAGATGTAAACCACATTTAACTAATGTTAAGAATGACATACTCTATCAGTCATTTAGCCTATTACTGGGTCAGTCAGCAAAATTCGTAACGAAGTCATCGCTGCTCAATGGTCTGTTTTTACTTTGGATATGGTTCTGTTTTATTTTTCGCATTGATTATCAAGCAGACCTTGTCGAAGCTTTAGAAAATGTAAAGTTAGAACCACCTTTTAAGTCAATCGAAGAAGCTGTGACAAGAGTGGATGGCTATGGAGGAGGTGAAGTATTTCTTGACTATTATAGAGACACTCCTCTGGAACATAATTACAAAGTAATTCCACTGCTGAAAGCTAAAAGTTATATTCAACGCATCATTGATGGAGAAACTTTTCTTGTACCTTTAGACGTCTCCTTGCTTCGAGATATAAATCATTATTTTCAAGTTTTAAACAAACGAATAAGTTCAACCGGAGCCTGCTTCTACATGCGTCCTGGATGGCCGGCAGCAAAAAACGTAGACGATGTTATCTTCAGTCTAGTCGAACTGGATTTGTCGAAAAACTCTTGAGCAATGCTATTAAAAAATTTATAGTACATAGAAATCACACTGATAATGATGATTTAATGCCGAAGCGTTTAAGTATGTTGACGCTTAATAGTTGCTTCTACGGCTTGGCTCTTATTTGGGTAATTTGTTCCATTATATTTGTTGTAGAAATTGTTTATTACAAGTATACGTGTAAAAATCATAAGTGGATTGATTAGAAAACAGTACCCATGCAAAAAAGTTGAAATCTTAAAATATCACATATTATCGGAAAACGGAGGTGTGGAAGCGAATTACATTATGTCTGGTTACAATT
The DNA here is from genome assembly GCA_910594945.2 of Amphipyra berbera. Classification (NCBI taxonomy): domain Eukaryota; kingdom Metazoa; phylum Arthropoda; class Insecta; order Lepidoptera; family Noctuidae; genus Amphipyra; species Amphipyra berbera. Next base: position 14,537,946 of record OU343125.1, read on the forward strand.
CAAACAAATAAAGTACATTTCAAGTAGAATCTGTTTGTTATTATTAATTGGTCGTATGTTAATGGTTACTAAAATAGAATCTTACTAGGGTTAGTGTCGTGTGAGTGACCCAAGCAATTAGCGTGATGTGTCAGCTAGCGCTTATATGATTGCACTTGGTTAAGTATTCCACGTTACAGAAAATAGAGTGATCGAATTATAACATTGTTGCTTTTAATAATACCTGAAATTGATTGAATTGGTGCAGCGTTTCTGATTACTCGACTGCACGACAGCAAAGGCAGGGTTATGTTTCGCACGTATCTATGTGGGATTCTTCATCCCGTCGTAGCATTCCAACGACTGCTGGATGGGCTCTAATATATGAATGTCATTTAATTCGCTTTAATTGCGAGATTGACATAGGATAATTATGAAGTTTCAAGAAATACAGAATGGCGGCTGTCAGCCACCGTACACACATCAATATTGGTATCAAAGTAAAGGTCTCGTTGATACGATTTAAAATATGTTTATATTTAACACTGTTCTGCCTAGCCTTTTCCCAAATATATTGGAGTCGGCTTCCAATCTCACCAGATGCAGCTGATTACCAGTATTTTACACAGAGCGACTGCCATCAACCCTCCGCAACCCAGGTACTGGGCAATACCGATATCCTAAGGTTAGACCGGTTGTTAGACTTTCTGTCAAATGTTCTCATGGGGCAAAAACGAGCTGCAGAATGTGGCTTATCTACATTGAATGTTCAGGGAGGTGTAAAAAAAATTATAGATGAAGTATGTGAGCTGGTGAATGAAAAAGAATACATGCACCTTGGGCGAATGAGACGAAAAGAAAGGGAGTGGACATATCCAAACACGGTTCCCTAACGACAATCTGGTCTGGTGTCCTAAAGACACATAGTCAGCATGTCAGGGTGTGGGTATTCTTCTTTCAGAACGGATCATGAAATTTGTGAAATATTATGCGTGTGAAGCCCCAGAATTCTTTGGATCAGAATCAAGGTCGGTTTGAACCAGGCACGAATCCAGACTTTTAATTGGGGGGGGGGGGGGACATTCATTAAAACTGTAGTGTGAAAGTAGTCAAATCACTGTAATCATTATACTATATTAAGATTATACTATAATAAGTATACTATACAAGGTTAGTCGGAAAGGGGGTACTAAGCCGAAAGGGTGTTAAAGTACCCATAATAATGGATAACTTTTGTTCTACAACTTTCCCCAAAACTCGATAGTTTAAGAGAAATAGCTGTTCAAAGATTTCATAAAAAATACGCTAAATTCTATCTATCCTCAGCTATGATCAGCTGTGTTTACATTTTAGGTCATATTTGGGGTCACGGATTAGAAACCCCATTTTCTGAATTCATAACTAAAGCAGGGATAAAGAATTTTCGAAAAAAATAAAATAAAAATTATTATTCATGGAAAATTATTATTTAAGCACGAAAATGATCGCTCGACTGACGCGACGCCGTAGAAACATAAAGGGTGGCCAAAATATGGATTAACTTGCTGATGATCGGAAAGAAGATGGGGTCACAATCATCCAGAATTTGCATAATTTCAACTGGTTTCTTTTCTATATTCTTCCACTTGGCACACCATAGACTGTACCCCATCTTTATTAATGAGTCTCCAATACTATCGTCCCAATAAATTTGTATATTTTCCAGCTCGCATATTTTCCCCTCATCTAAGCATTATGCCAGATTTCGGGGGGGGGGGGGGATAAATCCCAACTATCCCCCCCTCTGAATATGTACTTGGTTTTGAACCATATTTTCATGATATGTGTCTATGCACCCGACATGGGGAGCCCGCTTTTGGAGAGAGATGCATTCTGGAATAATAAAAGAGGTATTGTGAATGAGTGTAAAATGAATGACAAGATTGTTATGCTTGGTAATTTCAATGGTTGGGTAGGTGTGAAGAGGAAAGGGTATGAAAGTACATGTCGCAGACACACCGTTTATGGAATTTAATAGAATTGAGTATGGCATTACAGTTTAGACCACTGTCTGCTTATCAGAAGGTAAAGCGGGTATTTGGTAAATGAAACCAACATAGACTGTCCACCACAGAGAGTACTTGTATTAGGGTTAGTGGTTAGTTAAAGAAGCTAATTCACAATATATCACAATACAACAATTTACACATGATCATCAGAATAAAAGAAGGACGAGCTAGTCAGATATAAAAGGTCAAACTTCTTCGGCCAAATCTTCGGCAGTTCCATCTGGATTCCCCTGCTCCGTCGAATGATAACTGTTTTTACATTATTCTTACAATACATTACCTACATAGCTATAGCAACTACAAATAATTTTATGACAAAGATATGAAATTCCTTCAAAATAAGTAATGGAATATAGTGTAATATTCAAAACAAATATTTTAATGAATTTTATACAGCTTTAAACGATTTATTTTACAAAAAATACAATTATTTAATATAAGCAAATGTTATCTTTACACAGTTTGCCAAGAGAGCGCTGCAAGCGGATATCAAATGAAATTGTTTTATTAATGCATAAAATAATCAAATATGGTTCAGAATAATGACATTAATTATAATAGATTTTAATTTAAGCATTTACACAGTATATTGGGTATTTAATCTATAAATTATATGCCACATGTTATCAAAATATTGAAATAGTCAAAACAGCGTTTATTTAATTTTAGAGAGAGCTTTATATTTACAAATATAAACTATTTGGATATCAATTTCACGTGTTTCAGACATTCTTATTACAATATAATAAAAAAAAAAAAACAATATTAGATAATTATTGCCGATACACGGCAATTTAAGCCCACATACACTAGGTGTGCTTGGGGATAAAAAGGTGAATGAGAATGGAATGAGTTTTGATAAAAAAATATACGTGGATAAGAAACTTTCTATAATGAACACTTTGTTTAATCATAGAGAGATACACATGAATACGTGGGAAAGGCAAGATAGTAGAAGCATGATTGATTTTGTGGTTATTGACGAAATATTGAAGGGTACGGTCACAAATACAAGAGCGTATCGGGGTGCCAATGTGGGGATCGATCATTATCTGGTCTTGTGACGGAGACACGGTTTGTTTAAACATTGGCGTCATCGGGTACGAGTGCCTGTGACTTTACTTGAGAGAATAAAAGTAGAAAGGTTGCAAGAATTCAAAGTGAAAGAGGACTATAAGAGGGAAGTAAAAGAGAAGACGAATGAGATATTAGAAGGGAATGTTCTAGCTCTATGGAACCTCTCTCTGCAAACAAAATGGCGAACTGAATAACGCGTCTTTTATGAAAGCGTCCCTAACATACGCTTCCACTGCGCAATAGTGACAAAATAGTTATCCAAAATGTAAAAATAGTGGTAAAATAATAAATAAATACGAAGCAGATAAAATTGTGAGTAAAAATATCGAACTAACAAAGACGAGAAAATGGCGGAACTAAGTACAAGGGGAGTATTCCCGCGTCTCAGTGAAGAACAAAACTTCAATAATTGGAAGTTCAGAGTTAAACTACTGTTAGAGGAAAAGCAGGTATGGAGTGTCATTGAAAGCGGGGTTGTGAAATCAGCCAAAGCCAAATATATAATTGTTCAATGCTTGTCAGATAACTACTTAGAAATAGTAAAGAAGTGTAACACGGCTAAAGAAATGATGCATCAGTTAGAGTACACCTTTGAGAGGAAAAGTATATTCAATAAACTGTATCTGAAACGTAAGTTTATAACTTTGAAATGCGGAAAAAGTGAGAAATTGCAAAATTATTTCCTTAAATTTGACAGCCTAATATGTGAGCTTACAGCCGCTGGATCTACTGTAGATGAAATGGATAATGTATTCTACCTACTATCTTCTATGCCCACATAGTATGATAATGTCATAACAAGTATTGAAACAATGACTACGAAGAAAATAATTGACATAGAATTTGTCAAAGCAAAATTATTGAATACAGAGGTGAAAGAACAGAATTGTGAAGAAAAACATTATCCACAAACAGCGTTCCTGACATGTTACAATTGTGGAAAACCAGGACGCAAAGCCACCCAGTGTAAAAGTGGACATTGGAGAGGACAAAATCATAACAAACGACGAGGAAGTTACAGAGGTTACTCAAGAGGACTGTCAAGAGGCACATCAAGAGACACTGCATTGAACCAAGAACAAGAAACAAGTGCTATGTGTAAGGTAAATAACATATCTTTTGTAGCTAGTGAAAATGTGTTATCTATGGCCATATATAATGAGGATGTTAAGTTTATAATAGACTCGTGGGCCTCTCAAAATTTAATAATGGATAGTTATGAAAAATACATGATGAATATTCAATATCTAGATATGGAAACTAAAATCTATGTAGCCAATGGCGAATACTTGATTTCTGATAAGAAAGGAATCTTAAATGTTAAGGTTAATAATGTACCAATTACAATAGAAGCATTAATTGTTAAAGGACTATCACACAATTTATTGTCTGTCAAAAGATTATTAGAGAAAGGAAATTCTGTTAGATTTTACAAAGATTCTGTATCTATTGGCACAGGGAATAAAATAATATATGGTAAAATGTTTGGCAGCTTGTATGAAATAAATCTGAAACTAAATTTAGAAAAATGTTGTTCAGTTATTAATGATAAAGATCTGTGGCACAAAAGGTTAGGGCATGCAAATAGAAAGCATTTAAGAATATTGAACTTACCTAACTTTGAGAAACCACGTGGACCATGCCTAGAAGGAAAATCATCAAGACAGCCATTCTTAACAACACCCAGACCAAGATCAAGATTAGGAGAACTGTTACATACAGACTTATCAGGATCTGTGAACACACCAACTAGTGAGGGTGAAGTATACTATTAATCCATAATAGATGACTTTTCACATTTAACAGTAGTATATTTACTTAAAAGAAAAAGCGAAGCAGCTGATTGCCTAATGGATCACATTAAGATAATAGAAAGACAGACAGGAAACAAAGTAAAGAAAATAAGAAATGATGATGGAGGAGAATTTAAAAATGAAAAGCTTTACAAATTTGGTAGTGACAAGGGTGTAGTACAACAATTTACTACTGCTTACAGTCCACAATTCAATGGAGTTGCAGAAAGAATGAACAGAAATATTTACAATAGCGCTAGAACATTACTACTTGAGACTGGATTACCAAAAACATTATGGGGAGAAGCGGTACGGTGTGCTGTCTACCAGATCAACAGATGCCTATCTTCAGCAATTAATTTTCAAACACCAGCTGAAAAGATGTTTGGACACAAGGATTTGACTAAACTCAGGGTATTTGGATCAAAAGTATTGGAACATATTTGACCAAAACAGGATAAACTTCAGCAAAGAGCAAAAGAAATGAGACTAGTAGGATATAGTTCAAATGGTTATCGCATATGGAACCCTGAAAATAATGAAATAATACTATCAAGAGATGTGAGATTCAATGAATCACAAATAAAACATAAAGAAGAAAAAGAAAAAAAAGAAAATGATAATATGTATGTGGAAAAAAAAAGAAATAATACAAAAAGAAGAAACTGGAAAGGAGGAACAAGATGATGAGAAAACTGAAGAAATAGATAAAAAAGTGATACTGAAGATATTACAACCGAAATAACAAAATATACAACAAGATCAGGAAGAGAAATTCATAAACCAAAAGACTTAGAAACATAGCCTATTATTTATGTGCAGGAGAACCAATAAACTATGAAGAAGCAATACAAAATAAATAATGGAAACAAGCAATAAAGAAAGAGCTGGACTCACACAAGAAATTAGGAACATGGGAAGTGTCTAATTTACCAAAAGGAAGCAAAGCTATAGAAACAAAGTGGATATTTAAAAAGAAACAAGATGGAACCAAGAAGGCAAGGTTAGTAGCCAAGGGATATCAACAAGTAGGACAAGAAGGATATTATGCACCAGCAGCAAGACTACCAACTATCAGAACAATGCTCAGTCATGCTGTACAAGAAAAATTAATAATAAAACAACTAGACGTACCCACCGCTTTCCTAAATGGTGACCTGAAGGAAAATGTCTACATACAATGTCCTAAAGGAGTTGATCAAGAAGAAAAAGTTTTAAAATTAAAGAAGGCATTATATGGACTTAAAGAGGCTCCAAAATGCTGAAACCAAAAATTTCATGACTTCATTACTGCGAATGAATTCATACAGTCAAAACATGACGTTTGTCTTTATTAAAATAAAGATACATGGCTATTGATATTTGTAGATGATATATTATTACTAGGAAATGAAGATATATTAAAGAAGCTAAAAGAAGAATTTAAAATATAAGATTTAGGAGAAGTGAAGAACTACCTAGGATTGGAAATTACAAGAAAAAATGATCAAATGGAAATTGAAAAGACAGATATGATAAATAGAATTTTAGAAAACTTTAAGATGCAAGAATGTAAAGGAATAAATACACCAATGGAGACCAACTACTGTGCAGAAAATGAGGAAATTATAGATGTACCATATAAAGAATTGATAGGTTGTTTGCTATTTATATCTATGAATAGTCGACCTGATATAACTTACCCAGTTGCATATTTGTCTAGATTCATGGACAAATGACAGCAAGTAAAAGGATTTTAAGATACTTAAAGAATACACAAGAAAAAGGATTGGTCTACAGAAGGTCACGATCGATACCTCCCACGCAAAAAGTCGTAACACGTTTTATTGGTAAATTGAGATTTTAGTACTACAGTTCATTATTATAGAAATACTACACATCCTTGAAAACAATATTTTCATATTTACATTAAATACCATTTTTTTTTGATATGGACCACTCGCAATTAAAGCTTAGAAAGCTTTTTAGATGCTCAACCGGACTATTCCTGGGGTGGCCAAAAATTACTTTAAGGCCCCCAGCCAGGGCTTACAAACTAGGAATATAAATTAAACGGCGATCACTAAGGGCACCCCCTGTGGGGTTAGAACCACGGCTTAGTGTGTCGTTGAGAGATAACAAGGGTCGGGCTGGGTTAATTATTATTGGGGAATTTTTATAACTACTGCTCAGCACGCGGGCTGGCTTGTAGAGCAAGGGTCGGGCTTGATATTACGGGGGGTCGCGGGGGCCTCGACGGCGAGGCCGGGTGCGCGTCGGTTTAGTGTGTGTAGTATTATAGACGGCTAGGCCCTAATCTACACATTGTGGGGCAAGTTCCTAAGAGCTTGGGTGACGTCCGGGTATGAGTCGTATACCCGGGCGAGTGAAACGTAGTCGCCTCTACAGGCTATAATGTCTCTAGACATTTGAATCCCTCGGGGGCTATGGAAGACCCCGAAGGTGCTCGTGATGACCCGGAAGGGGTCATAGGGATCAAACGCCGGTCTTGGCGGGAGGGGTCGGGTCGCGGGGCGCAGAGGTGGGGCCACGACTGGGGTGGGTGCTCGGGGTAAGGGAGCACCGGTGGTGTGAGGGGTCGCGAGAGGCGCGGCCGTTTTAGTGATGGGCCTAGCAAGGGGCGCGGGGGGCTCCGTCGCTGACGGCGGCGGGGGAGGTTTGGTCCGGGTTAAGGCCGGAAAATGGGCCTGGTGGTTCAGTGCATTCCAGGGGCTGGGGCGCTGAGGGCTGAGAGAGACAGGGGGCGGCTGCGAGAGTGAAGGGCACTCTCGTTGCTGCCTGTCCTGGTTGCGTCTGGCCAACTTGGGGTTCGACGACTTAGGGGCTTTCGGGCATCCGCGGTAGTTAGCGGGATGGCCGGACCCTCCGCAGAGAACGCAGCTAGGTGGTTCTGTGCACAGGGCGCGGTCTTTAGGGCGGGAGCAGTCGGCTGTTCCGTGGTCACAGTGGCTGTTCCGTGGTGGTGATGAATCAGGCAACGAATGTGAAAAAACACAGAAAAACCCAATAACACTTTGCCCGACTTGGGGATCGAACTCAAGACCTCACAATCAGCAGTCGCGTTTGCCACCACTAGACCGACGAGGCAGTTGAAAGCTAAATATTTCGTAAACGTACCCTCTATTGAAAAGTGTTTTCGACATCCTGCGATATTTTGGAAAGTCCTATTCAACGATGGAATATTATGCCGATAAAAAAACACTTCTATTTTACATGTAAGGCAGCTACACTAAAAATACTTTTTAACAATTTCATTGCATAACTTTGTACGCGTAATTTGAAAATAAATATGTATAGCCAGTAGCCAGCTTTATAGCCGTAATACCTAGTCTACGCGTAAAAAGTTTGATACACAGACGGACATGGCGAAACTATGTATAGGGGTTCCATAATCCCTTAAACATAATTCGATACATAGTTCCATAATTCGGAACCCTTAAAACAACTTTTGGGTTTACTTTGTAAGTAAATGGATTCTGCGTACATTAATTGATATTAATGAAAGCGTAAATATTACTTGAATAACACTACATTTCAAGTAATTTATATAATAATATGATGATGACAATTTAAATTGTATGCTTTTCCTTCTTGATATATTATATGACACGCTATAAAATTACTTTCTAACGCATCAGGGATAAAGCTTAGTTAGTTAGTTATTAGACTGTAGTTGGTATTGTATTCAAACTTTGTTGTAAATAATGTCACATTTGACCGTTTTAATAAACTTAATTTTCCTACTGTTGATGTTCTCCAATTGTTCCGCAACATCGAAGCTAATAGAAACAGCTGTGAATATCTCAAGCACTTATTACAATCCCCACTTTGTGACTACAGTAATTTGGAAGCAGAATGAGTCCGAATATGTCAACGGATTTTTGAAGAACTACGCTGGTTCTGTCGTCCTCAGTCCCTGGTATGGTGATAGTGATGATAAAATTCGAGATATTAACGAAACTATTGGATTCAAACAAACAATCTACTTTGCAACTACGTTATACGAATATGCAAAGTTCATAAAACTTTTCAATGAAATTATAAGATTCCCTATTCTTTTCATACTTGTATTGGAAAACACTGTTAAGAATTCATCAGAGCTATCAGCCTTCATTGAAGTGACTTGGAAGAATGATCAAGCCGACATAGTTATAATAAGTGCAGATGATGCGGATGAGATAACAATATCGACGTTCTTTCCATATAGTAACGGAGTATGTGGCAATTACTCACCTGTATTGTTAAAGATTGGCGATAATATGTTTCCTAAAAAATTTAGGAACTTTTATCACTGTCCGATCAGGACAGCATTGTTAAAATTTATTCCCTACGTTACGGTACAAACTGAAAACGGTAAAATTACTTCTGTAGGCGGATATGACGGCAAAGCACTTATGATAATTTTAAAGAAATTAAACGCTTCTTTGGAGGTTACCTCAGCTGACAATCGAGGTATATATGGGACGTATGTAAATGGCACAGCAACGGGTTCTATTTATGATCTGGCCTCTGGAAAAGCTGATATACTTATTCCGGCTGGCATCATAACTCACAACAGATATTCTGCCACTTTGCCATCTCACATATATTATACAGTAGATATACGCTGGATCGGACCCAAGCAACGTGAAGTTTATGATTGGCTGAAAATTGTGGTTCCAGACAAAACAAACTTTACTCCTATACATGGATTGACATTTTCTGCATTTGTGATTGTAGCAATGTTGACAAGAAGATGTAAACCACATTTAACTAATGCTAAGAATGACATACTCTATCAGTCATTTAGCATATTACTGGGTCAGTCAGCAAAATTCGTAACGAAGTCATCGCTTCTCAATGGTCTTTTTTTACTTTGGATATGGTTCTGTTTTATTTTTCGCATTGATTATCAAGCAGACCTTGTCGAAGCCTTACAGGAGGTAAATTTTGAACCACCTTTTGAGTCGATCGAAGAAGCTGTAACAAAAGTGGATGGTTATGGTGGGGCTGAAGTATTTCGTGACTATTATAAAGACACTTCTCTGGAACATAATTATAAAGCAATTTCAGTGTTGGAAATTATAAGTTACATTCAACGCATCTTTGAAGGAGAAAGATTCGTAATAGCTACAGATGTTTTCTTGATTCAACCGATAAAACATTATGTTCAAGTTTTAGACAATCGAATAAGTTCGACTGGAGCCTGTTTCTACATGCGCCCTGGATGGCCGGCAGCGAAAGATGTCGATGATGTTATCGTCAGTCTAGTCGAAGCTGGATTTGTCGCAAAACTCCAGAGCAATGGTAAACAGGAATGGATGGTACACAGAAATTACAATAATGATGATGATTTAAAGAAGAAGGCTTTAACTATGTGGATACTTAGTAGTTGCTTCTACGGCTTGGCTCTTATTTGGGTAATTTGTTTCATTATATTTGTTATAGAAATTATTTATTACAAGCATACGTTTAAAAAACATTACAAGTGGATTGATTAGAAAACAGAACACTAAAAATGTTGAGTAATGCACGTTCATGGTCAATATCACAAATTTTCTGAAGTCGAAGTTTCGGAACCGAATTACATTGTTCTTGTTATAATTTAAAACAAATAAAGTATATTTCAGTGAGAACCTGTGTTGTTATTATTTGGTCGTATGTTAATGTTACTAAATTAGCATCGTACTAGGGTTAGTGGCGTGTGAGGGACACGATCATTTAGTCTGTTGTGTTAGCTAGCGCTGATCTGATTACGCCTGGTTAAGGTTCACAAAAAGGTACGATACAAATATAACGATAATGTTTTATTAACTGTCTTACGTATATTAAATAAATATTACACGTACATTTGCATTTGTTTTTGGTTCTACAATAAGTTGCTACATCGAATTTTAACTTGAGTACGGTCACCAATTATTCGTGAATTTAAGGTGTTAGTGAATATATGAAAACATTTTTGTAAAAAGGGTACCTAATCTGAAGTGGCTACTTGAACAGGAAGCTGATTGGGAAATTAGTTATTATGATGACTAAATCTTACATAATATGTATAGTACGTTGTACTGGTAACCTTTGAAATAGGGTCTTTTAAACATAACATAACGTCACGCCTGTATTCCCCAAAGGGTTGGGCAGCGGTGTATAGTAACGCCTTCATTTCGCCGTTATGTTTAAGTCCCACGTAATAGGGGGCGAGCCTATTGCCATCAACCGGGCACGAATCGAAACTCTGAGCTGCTACTGAGGAATTCCACGTGGAAAAATCGAATATCACTTTGCCCGACCTGGGGATTGAACCCAGGACTTCACGACCTGCAGTTGCGCTGGTTACCACTAGACTAACGAGGCAGTTAAACTTTGTAAAATAAACTTTTCATTAACCGCCTTACTAATAATCGCTTTGTGAAGTTATAACGCTGTTTAACATCAGTGTAACCATATATTTTTTATGTATAAGCTTGTCATAACTCTACATAATGATTATTGGTAAGGGGTTAAAAATTATAGTAGGTAAGTACATTATATCCGTGAGATACTAGGTTGTGACTTTCCGCATACGGATATCACGAATGGTTCCACAGGGTTGTGTAAAGAAAATGTCACTTATCCAAGACTTAATCGCTGCGGTATTGCTTTAGTAATTTGTCCACAAGGTCTTAAAGAAGTCTTCGAGTTTGTTACGTCTCAAGATATAAAAAACTGGCCAAGTGTTTGTCGAACCACGCAGCGTGGAGTTCCGTAGTTAGTATGGCTATAAAATGTTTTTCGTCAAGCGTAATGTATGTTAAACAATTCAATTAATAGATACATACATTTTGAAATATAGTTATTTTTGCAGTTGATTTAAGTCATTTTGTTGGAGTTTCTATGATTTTTTTTACAGACCTAACTACATTCATAAAGACGTCGCCTATAACTCGTAAACTAGTAGACCCTACTTCAGCCTTATAGTTCACACAGAAACTGTTTATAGGATACGTTTTAGCGGATCCATTTTTTATTTTGGTGATTGCGTCTGTAGTTGTATGAGCGAGTTCACATACGCGACAGTATTCCGAATCCAGTAAAAAATACTGGTACGACATTTTTATATGTTCCGTTTTGTCATCAAAAACTGGATGCTGGAACAGTATAAAAAACGGAACAGTATTCCGAATCCAGTAAAAAATACTGGTCTGACATTTTTACACATAAAGTGGATGCCGGAACAGTATAAAAAACGGATCCCTACATGAAGATATATGGAAAAGTATGGGTGTCTTCTAGGGTTTCTTTCCCGGTTTCCCGATCCCGGAAATATCCAGGAAAACTATCGATCCGTTTTAGCAGATCCGTTAAAACGGATCTGGGGGCTTAGACAAAGTAACAATTTAAAAACGATAACGAAGTTAGAAAACACTAAAATGTATGGGATTGACATAAGCCACGTTAAGTCACGTGGTCAATCGACATCGTTATCGCAAGTTGGTAGACAATGTTATAATTCGTAACGAAACCATAAAGTAACGAATCGTTATCATGTTTATCCCATACAAATGCGTAGACAAGCAGCGCTTTCAGTGTTCGCTTTCGCCTCGATCGTGATCGCCAAAAAAGATAACGAAACGAATGTTAAAACGTTGTAGTTATTCAAAGAGATTTAATTATAGTATTGAATGTCTTTGTAGTTATTGAAACAATATGGCCGGAGTTCATTCAGCAGCAGATTTTTGACACTGAGTGATTACATACTCTTAGGTATTTATTCTCTGCTAGAGGCATTATTGCAAATCGAATAAATTATAATCAAAAGCGATTAAGACAGCGACGGCAATTGAAAACAATTGTAGATATGCCAGATTTGTTGTTTATCCAACATTTCAGGCTTAATAAAAGAACTTTTAGGAAGTTATGTAACGACCTAAAAGGTCATGCCGGATTAAAAGGTTCCCCTGAAATTACCCTGGAAATAAAGGTAAGACATTTTGCATTAATAAACCAATTTAATATTTTATTATAATTTGCAAACGATTAAACGCAACACTCACTTATTCATATAATTAAATTTTAAAAACAACAAAAATGTTCGTGGGTTTGATCCGTTTTGACACTTCTTGACTGACACTGACAGCTAAATTTTCGATACCATAACCAATGTTTTTGTTTTTTAACGAATAAACAATTCGACACAACGATCGCGACAATAGATATACATTGGCTATGAAATGTTTATCGATATCTCAGAGACGATGACGAATTTAGATATCGTTGCGCTACGAAGCGGTGTTACTTTGTCTAAGCCCTCAGCTGTCTAAACGCGGATCCGTTTTGACGGATTTGTCGCTACAGATGTGAACAACACATCCAGTACCGACGGAACCGTTAAAAACGGATCCGCTGTGTGAAAGGGCAATTAGCTGTGATATTTTTCCTTTTAATTTCGATATTATGTACTACTACTGTGAATACTTTTGAAATATTAAGAAATAGCAGTTTAATTTGTATGGTGTGGAGAAACAACTCTATCAAAAAATACCAGTTGAAAGCATAATATTTCGTAAACGTGTCCCTGTATCGAAAAAGTGGTTATGACATACCGCGATATTTTTGAAATTCCTATTCAATAATATCCTACACGATGGAATATGCCAATAAAAAAAAACATCCCCATTTTACATGTAGGACAGCTAGCCTAAAATATACTTTTTTATTTATTTGAGATGGGTTTGCTCTTTACTCTAGTCTAGGTCAGAGGTGACTGAGACAAAGTCTACGAAGGAGTGCGTTTACCCAGGAGAAGCCTGTTCACTCTAACTTTGAAGAGATTCGGGTTGTATGCTTTCGGGAACACAGACGCAGGTTTGCCGTGCGCATTATGAAGGATGGAGGATTTTTAACTAGCATAACTTTGTACGCGTAATTTGAAAATAAATATCATGTATATCCAGCTTTGTAGCAGTAATAGTCTGCGAGTAAAAAGATTGACATACAGACGGACAGACATAGCCGGACATGGCGAAACTATACGGGTTCCATAATTGAACCACACAACCCTAAAAACGACTTTTGGATTTACTTTGTAAGTGAATGGATTCTGTGTACATTAATTGATATTAATGAATGCGTAAATTTTACTTGAATAACACTACATTTCAAGTAATTTATATACTAATATGATGATGACAATTTAAATTATATGCTTTTCCTTCCTGATATATTATACTAGCTGTGTCCTCACGGCTCCGCCCGTAGCCTATGTTACTCAGTGATAATGTAGCTTTCTAACGGCAAAAGAATTTTTGAAATCGGTCCAGTAGTTTTTAAGTTTATTCGTTACATACAAAAATATAAAAATACAAATCTTTCCTCTTTATAATATTAGTATAGATATAGAAATATAGATGACACGCTATAAAATTACTTACTAACGCATCAGGGATAAAGCTTAGTTAGTTAGTTAGTAGACTGTAGTTGGTATTGTATTCAAACTTTGTTGTTAATAATGTCACATTTGACCGTTTTAACAAACTTAATTTTCCTACTGTTGATGTTCTCCAATTGTTCTGCAACATCGAAGTTAATAGAAACAGCTGTGAATATCTCAAGCACTTATTACAATCCCCACTTTGTGACTACAGTAATTTGGAAGCAGAATGAGTCCGAATATGTCAACGGATTTTTGAAGAACTACGCTGGTTCTGTCGTCCTCAGTTCCTGGTATTATGATAGTGATGATAAAATTCGAGATATTAACGAAACTATCGGATTCAAACAAACAATCTACTTTGCAACTACGTTATACGAATATACAAAGTTCATAAAACTTTTCAATGAAATTATAAGATTCCCTGTTCTTTTCATACTTGTATTGGAAAACACTATCAAGGATTCTTCCGAGCTATCAGCCTTCATTGAAGTGACTTGGAAGAATGATCAAGCCGACATAGTTATAATAAGTGCAGATGATGCGGATGAAATAACAATATCGACGTTCTTTCCATATAGTAACGGAGTATGTGGCAATTACTCACCTGTATTTTTAAAGATTAATATGTTTCCTGAAAAATTTAACAACTTCTACCAATGTCCGATCAGGATAACTTTGTTACGATTTATTCCCTACGTTACGGTACAAACCGAAAACGGTAAAATTACTTCTGTAGGCGGATTTGATGGCAAAGCCCTTATGATAATTTTAAAGAAATTAAACGCCTCTTTAGAGGTTACCATAGCTAGCAATCAAAACGTATTTGGGTCGTATGTAAATGGCACAGCAACAGGTTCTCTTTATGATCTGGCCTGTGGAAAAGCTGATATACTTATTCCGGCTGGCGTGTTAACTCACAACAGATATTCTGCCTCTCTGCCATCTCGTATATATCGCATAGTAGATGTACGCTGGATTGGACCCAAGCAACGTGAAGTTTATGATTGGCTGAAAGTTGTGGTTCCAGACAAAACAACCTTTACTCCTATACACGGATTGACATTTTCTGCATTTGTGATTGTAGCAATGTTGACAAGAAGATGTAAACCAGATTTAACTAATGCTAAGAACGACATACTCTATCAGTCATTTAGCCTATTACTGGGTCAGTCAGCAAAATTCGTAACGAAGTCATCGCTGCTCAATGGTCTTTTTTTACTTTGGATATGGTTCTGTTTTATTTTTCGCATTAATTATCAAGCAGACCTTGTTGCAGCTTTACAGAATGTAAAACTAGGACCACCTTTTGAGTCAATCGAAGAAGCTGTAACAAGAGTGGATGGCTATGGAGGAGGTGAAGTATTTCTTGACTATTATAGAGATACTCCTCTGGAACATAATTACAAAGTAATTCCACTGCTGAAAGCTAAAAGTTATATTCAACGCATCATTGAAGGAGAAAAATTTCTTGTACCTTTAGACGTCTCCTTGGTTCGAGATATAAATCATTATTTTCAAGTTTTAGACAAACGAATAAGTTCAACCGGAGCCTGCTTCTACATGCGTCCTGGATGGCCGGCAGCAAAAAACGTAGACGATGTTATCTTCAGTCTAGTCGAAGCTGGATTTGTCAAAAAACTCAATGATAATAAAAAAAATATAGTACATAGAAATCACACTGATAATGATGATTTAATGCCGAAGGGTTTAAGTATGTTGACGCTTAATAGTTGCTTCTACGGCTTGGCTCTTATTTGAGTAATTTGTTCCATTATATTTGTTGTAGAAATTGTTTATTACAAGTATACGTGTAAAAATCATAAGTGGATTGATTAGAAAACAGTACCTATGCAAAAAAGTTGAAATCTTAAAATATCACATATTTTCGGAAAACGGAGGTGTGGAAGCGAATTACATTATGTCTGGTTACAATTCAAACAAATAAAGTATATTTCAGTGAGAATCTGTTTGTTATTATTTGGTCGTATAGTTAATGGTTACTAAAATAGCATCGTACTAGGGTTAGTGTCGTGTGAGGGACCCGAGCAATTAGCGTGATATGTTAGCTGGCGCTTATCTGATTGCACCTGGTTAACTATTCCAAGTTACAGAAAATAGAGTGATCGAATTATAACATTTTTGCTTTTAATAATACTTGAAATTGATTGAATTGGTGCAGTGTTTCTGATCACCCGACTTCACGACAGCAAAGGCAGTGTTATGTTTCGCACGTATCTATGTATGTATGTGGAATTCTTTATTCCGTCGTAGCATTCCAACGACTGCTGGATGGATTTTAATATATGAATGTCATTAAATTCGCTTTAATTGTGAGATTGACATAGGATAATTATGAAGTTTCAAGAAATACAGAATGGCGGCTGTCAGCCACCGTACACACATCGATATTGGTATCAAAAGAAAGGTCTCATTGATACGATTTCAAATATTATAATTTTTTTATTTATTCTTCAGAAAGCTTACAGTCTAATATCTTTATAAGTTATGTACAATGTTTATATTTAACACTGTTCTGCTTAGCCTTTTCCCAAATATGTTGGAGTCAGCTTCCAATCTAACCAGATGCAGCTGACTACCACTATTTTACACGGAACGACTGCCATCAAACCTCCGCAACGCAGTTACTGGGCAATGCCGATATCCTAAGGTTAGACCGGTTGTTAGACTTTCGGGTATCTTAATGACTGTTATAGGTATTCGTATGACACCCAAACCGACAGTTTAACGTGCTCTCTGAGGAACGGAGGGGTCTCAATGTGTAACGAACGGTCACCCATCCACAGACTGACCGTGACAAACGCAGCTTAACCTCGCAAATCGTATGATCTGTGCGGTTGGCAATTAGCCACGAGATCCGTATATATTTAACACTAAAATAACCTAACTAGAAAAGTATGTTCCCCGTGTGGTTCCGGGCAGTTCCCCGTGTAGTTCCGGGCAGTAAAATCGAACCACCCCATCTCTTCCCGTTGGTCTCGTAAGAGCCGACTAAGGGAGTAAAGCCGGGGATTGTAAAAAAACCATCTGTGCGATGATAACAGCTCAACTCCAAGCTAAGTTTGCCGTGCCCAGAGATGCACGACTAGGGGCGAGCCGAGTCACCAGCGTGCCTGTTGTCTGGATTTGGGCGCCTCCAGGCACTAAGTAGCCTTACCTCTACACGCGGGTCTTTGTAGAGGTGGAAAAATACTTCCCTAGCTATTCGTGAGAAAAAAACTCGGAGTTTTGGTTATGCTCGCCACAAAACACGCCAAATGTTCTCATGGGGCAAAAGCGAGCTGCCGAATGTCGCTTCGCTACGTTAAATGTTCAGGGAGGTATAAAAGAAAATATAGATGAAGCATGTGAACTGCTGAATGAAAAATACTAGATGCACCTTGGGCGAATGAGACGAAAAGCAAGGGAGTGGACATATCAAAACACGGTTCCCTAACCGCAATCTGGTCTGGTGTCCCAGAGACACATAGTCAGCTTGTCAGGGTGTGGGTATTGTCCTTTCAGAACGGATGATGAGTGTAAGATTAGATAAGAAGCCCCAGATTTCTATGGATCAGGATCAAGGTGGGTTTGGACCATATTTTCATGATGTGTCTATGCACCCGACATGGGGAGCCCACTTTCGGAGAGAGATGCATTCTGGGATAGTAAAAGAGGTATTGTGAATGAGTAAGAAGATTGTTATGCTTGGTGATTTCAATGGTTTGGTAGGTGTGAAGAGGAAAGGGTATGAAAGTACACTAGGTGGGTTTCGGGATAAAAGGGTAAATGAGAATAGAATGAGTTTGTTAAAAATATGCGTGGAAAATAATCTTTTTATAATGAACACTATGTTTAATCATAGAGAGATTCACATTTATACGCGGGAAAGGCAAGATAGAGAAGCATGACTGATTTATTGATTTTTTTTATTGACGAAAGATTGAAGAGTAAGGTCACAAATACATGAGCGTATCGGGGTGCCAATGTGGGGATCGATCATTATCTGTTCATGACTATGGCGGATACATGGTCTGTTTAAACATTGGCGTCATCGGGTACGAGCTCCTGTGACTTTACTTGAGAGAATAAAAGTAGAAAGGTTGCAAGAATTAAAAGTGAAAGAGGAATATAAGAGGGAAGTAAAAGAGACGACGAATGAGATATTACAAGGAATGAATGATTATAGTTTATAAGAATTATGGAATATCGTGAAAAATATCATGGTCCAAGTGGCCACAAAAGTATGCAGTGTGGCGAAGAGGAAGAATAAGAGGAGAACGAATGATTGTTGGGTAGATGATGAAGTTAAAGAGGTCGTACGGAAGAAGAAAGAAGCTTGGCTTCATTTATTAGCCTTTAAAGCCAGTATAAGGATGAATTAGGCAACGAATGTGAAAACATACGGAAAACCCAATAACACTTTGCCCGACCTGGGGATCGAACCCAAGACCTTACGATGAGCAGTCGCGCTTGCCACCACTAGACCCACGAGGCAGTTGAAAGCTAAACATTTCGTAAACGTACCCTGTATCGAAAAAGTGTTTTCGACATCCTGCGATATTTTGGAAAGTCCTATTCAACGATGGAATATAAAAAAAACATTCCTACTTTACATCTAAGGCCCTAAAAATACTTTTTAACAATTTCATTGCATAACTTTGAATGCGTAATTTGAAAATAAATATGTATAGCCAGTAGCCAGCTTTATAACAGTAATACCTAGTCTACGCGTAAAAAGATTGACACACAGACGGACATGGCGAAACTATAAGGGTTCCATAATTTGATTACGGAACCCTTAAAACAAGTTTTTTGTTTACTTTGTAACTAAGGGATTCTGGGTAAATTAATTGATATTAATGAAAGCGTCAATATTACTTGAATAACACTACATTTCAAGTCATTAATATAATAATATGATGATGACAATTTAAATTATATGCTTTTCCTTCGTGATATATTATATGACACGCTATAAAATTACTTTCTAACACATCAGGGAAAAGCTTAGTTGGTTACTTGCTGTAGACTGTAGTTGGTATTGTTTTCAAACTTTGTTGTAAATAATGTCACATTTGACCGTTTTAACAAACTTAATTTTCCTACTGTTGATGTTCTCCAATTGTTCCGCAACATCGAAGCTAATAGAAACAGCTGTGAATATCTCAAGCACTTATTACAATCCCCACTTTGTGACTACAGTAATTTGGAAGCAGAATGAGTCCGAATATGTCAACGGATTTTTGAAGAACTACGCTGGTTCTGTCGTCCTCAGTCCCTGGTATGATGATAGTGATGATAAAATTCGAGATATTAACGAAACTATCGGATTCAAACAAACAATCTACTTTGCAACTACGTTATACGAATATGCAAAGTTCATAAAACTTTTCAATGAAATTATAAGATTCCCTGTTCTTTTCATACTTGTATTGGAAAACACTATCAAGGATTCTTCCGAGCTATCAGCCTTCATTGAAGTGACTTGGAAGAATGATCAAGCCGACATAGTTATAATAAGTGCAGATTATGCGGATGAAATAACAATATCGACGTTCTTTCCATATAGTAACGGAGTATGTGGCAATTACTCACCTGTATTTTTAAAGATTGGCGATAATATGTTTCCTGAAAAATTTAACAACTTCTACCAATGTCCGATCAGGATAACTTTGTTACGAATTATTCCCTACGTTACGGTACAAACCGAAAATAGTAAAATTACTTCTGTAGGCGGATTTGATGGCAAAGCCCTTATGATCATTTTTAAGAAATTAAACGCCTCTTTAGAGGTTACCATAGCTAGCAATCAAAACGTATTTGGGTCGTATGTAAATGGCACAGCAACGGGTTCTCTTTATGATCTGGCCTCTGGAAAAGCTGATATACTTATTCCGGCTGGCATGTTAACTCACAACAGATATTCTGCCACTCTGCCATCTCATATATACCGCATAGTAGATGTACGCTGGATTGGACCCAAGCAACGTGAAGTTTATGATTGGCTGAAAGTTGTGATTCCGGACAAAACAAACTTTACTCCTATACACGGATTGACATTTTCTGCATTTGTGATTGTAGCAATGGTGACAAGAAGATGTAAACCACATTTAACTAATGTTAAGAACGACATACTCTATCAGTCATTTATCATATTACTGGGTCAGTCAGCAAAATTCGTAACGAAGTCATCGCTTCTCAATGGTCTTTTTTTACTTTGGATATGGTTCTGTTTTATTTTTCGCATTGATTATCAAGCAGACCTTGTCGAAGTTTTAGAAAATGTAAAATTAGAACCACCTTTTAAGTCAATCGAAGAAGCTGTAACAAGAGTGGATGGCTATGGAGGAGGTGAAGTATTTCTTGACTATTATAGAGATACTCCTCTGGAACATAATTACAAAGTAATTCCACTGCTGAAAGCTAAAAGTTATATTCAACGCATCATTGAAGGAGAAAAATTTCTTGTACCTTTAGACGTCTCCTTGGTTCGAGATATAAATCATTATTTTCAAGTTTTAGACAAACGAATAAGTTCAACCGGAGCCTGCTTCTACATGCGTCCTGGATGGCCGGCAGCAAAAAACGTAGACGATGTTATCTTCAGTCTAGTCGAAGCTGGATTTGTCGAAAAACTCTTGAGCAATGATAATAAAAAATTTATAGTACATAGAAATCACACTGATAATGATGATTTAATGCCGAAGCGTTTAAGTATGTTGACGCTTAATAGTTGCTTCTACGGCTTGGCTCTTATTTGGGTAATTTGTTCCATTATATTTGTTGTAGAAATTGTTTATTACAAGTATACGTGTAAAAAACATAAGCGGATTGATTAGAAAACAGTATGCAAAAAAGTTGAAATCTTAATATATCACATATTTTCGGAAAACGGAGGTGTGGAAGCGAATTACATTGTCTTGTTACAATTCAAACAAATAAAGTATATTTCAGTGAGAATCTGTTTGTTATTATTAATTGGTCGTATGTTAATGGTTACTAAAATAGCATCGTACTAGGGTTAGTGTCGTGTGAGTGACCCAAACAATTAGCGTGATGTGTTAGCTAGCGCTTATATGATTGCACCTGGTTAATTATTCCACGTTACAGAAAATAGAGTGATCGAATTATAACATTGTTGCTTTTAATAATACCTGAAATTGATTGAATTGGTGGAACGTTTCTGATTACTCGACTGCACGACAGCAAAGGCAGGGTTATGTTTTGCACGTACCTATGTATGAATGTGGGACCATTTATTCCGTCATAGCATTCCAATGACTGCTGGATGGGCTCTAATACATATATAGGAATGTCATTTAATTCGCTTTAATTGCGAGATTGACATAGGATAATTATGAAGTTTCAAGAAATACAGAATGGCGGCTGTCAGCCACCATACACACATCAATATTGGTATCAAAATAAAGGTCTGTCCGTTGAGACGATTTTAAATAATTATGTATATACATATTTAACACTGTTCTGCCTGGGCTTTTCCCAATTATGTTGGAGTCAGCTTTTAATCTAACCAGATGCGGCTAATACCAGTATTTTACACGGAGCTACTGCCATTAGACCTCCGCAACCCAGTTATGCCGATATCCTAAGGTTAGACCGGTTATCAGACTTTCGGGTTCCTGGCTACTCATAATGACTGTCATTAGTATTCGTATGACACCCGAGACCGACGGTTTAACGTACTCTCCGAGGCACGAAGGGGCCTCAATGTGTAACGAACGTTCACCCATCCACAGACTGACCACGACAAGCGCAGCTCAACCTCGCAAATCGTATATTCCCCGCGGTTGGCAATTAGCCACGAGCCCCGTATATATTTAACAGTAAAACATGTAACTGGAAAAGTAAGTTCCCCGTGTAGTTCCGGGCAGTTCCCCGTGTGGTTCCGGGCAGTAAAATTGAACCACCCCATCTCTTCCCGTGGGTCTCGTAAGAGCCGACTAAGGGAGTAAACGGCGATTGTAAAAAATCCATCTGTGCGATGAGAACAGCACATCAGTAAGCTAAGGTTGCCGTGCCCAGAGATGCAAGACTACGGGCGAGCCGAGTCACAAGCGTGCCTGTTGTCTGGATTAAGGCGCCTCCAGGCACTAAGTAGCCTTACCTTAAAACGCGGAGAACTGTAGAGATGGACAAATACTTCCAAATGGATGGACCAAACTCGGAGTCGGCGGTGATGCTCGCCACAAACCACGTCAAATGTTCTCATGGGGAAAAAACGAGCTGCAGAATGTCGCTTCGCTACATTGAATGTTCAGGGAGGTATAAAAGAAAATATAGATGAAGTGTGTGAGCTGGTGAATGAAAAAGAATAGATGCACCTTGGGCGAATGAGACGAAAAGAAAAGGAGTGGACATATCCAAACACGGTTCCCTAAACCGCAATCTGGTCTGGTATCCCAGAGACACATAGTCAGCTTGTCAGGGTGTGGGTATTGACCTTTTAGAACGGATGATGAAAGGACACCGCCCATCTCCCATACATCGTTGGGCCCACAATTTGATGAACCGCTACAAGTTCCAAGTTAGTGTCATTTGTTAGATTAAAATATAACCTTTAAGCTGCCTTAGTTTCAGATTCAGTGACAATTGCATAATCAAGATATATGGACTCGAATCTAAGGTTAGGTTATATTAGAGATTGTGTTATTTAACAATATATTTTGCAATAATCAATCTGGTAATGTTCAGATGACTAATAAATAGTACACTCTTGAAATAGGTTTCCATTATATAAAATAAACCGACTTAACAGAGTGAATAATATACAGCGGCTAATGCAGTACCTACTTATAAAACAAATAGAACAACATTTTTTTACAAATGTGTTTTCAATTGCATTGAAAACACTAATCAGATGTCAGCTTAGTAAGACTCAACCTGGTAGAAAATGAAACGTAGTTATGGATTTTGTTAATATATTGTAAGATTTATACTTAATGATTATTAAGGTACTTCTATCTATTTATTAATCCTAATAATCTTACATGCCATGTCAGATACTTAGTTTTTAGTAGATAGATAGGTTTATGATACCCAGATAAACTATACTTAATGTAGAAATAGATTAGTTTTAAATAGGTACTTAAAGAAAAGACACATTTTGTAGGTAGTCATTCTCCTTTATTAATTCATTCACATTAGTCATTCGTCTTCTTAAACAAACAAGCTCGTCTTGCCGTTATATTGCAGGGAGAAGTTGCATTAGCGCAATTAATGCAGTTGTCCATCACGATAGGTGGTATCGAAGTCCGAAAAAACAAGCTGTAGTAAATCAAAGTAGTAGATACAAAACCGGTAGTTCGTGAAAGCAAGATTCGTCAGATTTCGGGAAACAGCCAAAGTCGTTGGATAAATCACCAAAAACACGAATATCGCAACACACCACATTCACTTTCGCGTAAACACAGAGCGTAGTGATGGGTAAAAAATATCGATATATCAAAATATCGTTTTTTTCTCATAAAATTATCGATATACATCGTTGATATTTTTAATGGCGTTATATCGACATTCAATATTTATTGTAGAGTATCGAATTCGTATCAATTTCGAATATTTTTAATGCAACTCTGGTTTCGTAGTAAATGTTACTAAATCGATACCCCCCACGCAAAAAGTCGTAACACGTTTTTTTGGTAAAATGAGATTTTAGTACTACAGTTCATTATTATAGAAATACTACACATCCATGAAAACAATATTTTCATATTTACATTAAATACCTAGATTCTTACCCGCTAATAGTCTTATCATGTTTAAATTCCCGCGCATATGGTCGTGCCAACAGTTGCGACGATTTACGTTGAACTATTGGACCGCGCACCGGCTAATCACGGCAAGTACCGACGTCGTAAGATGTAAACAGTACAAAATATTACTTTGGAGTTTGAAAATCTAAAAAAAAACAAGAAACTGTGTGTGTTTTGTACTTTACTGTTTTGTTTTTATTAGATACTAGTGCTATGAGTAATGTACGGTTATCAAAGATTTAAAATTAGCTTTAAATAACCAAAATGATTCGAACGTAAAAATAATGGCTAATGAACGTTGACAAAATGGTAAATTTATTTCTTACTTTAATTTACTATCACGATTTGCATGTTTATCCTAATCGTGTTAGTAAATTGTTTTTAAGTATATAATGATTTTCATCACTATTTTCGTAAATTAATAATTTGAAATACGTCCGACGCAAAACGTCGAAACATGAAAGTTGCGATTTTATGCGAGGTCGATATTATCGTATTTAAAAAATCTGTACGCAGCATAAAGTCTTATGTCTGACATACGACCTTATTCGTGCTGTATTCGTTGTGCTTTTTAATAGTATAAGGTCGTAACAAATAGATACGACTTTGCGACAACAAGAATAAGGTCGTAAGTTTTTATTTTTGCCTATTTTTACGAAAAGATGAGTTTTTAATTCAATCAAAAGGCCTCATTATCCCCTTTAACCTTCAATCATTGCTATATTCTAAAATTAATCCCACACTATCGTTTGCGGCTGATCAAGACAAAGATGAAGTTAAGAATCTCTCTCCTGAAAAATCACAAATTTGGACATACGACCTAATGCGTGGGAGGTGTCGAAATACTCCTTGCATGTTCTTCGCGTATCGTTTATTTTGAAAAATCTTGCCACAATCTTCATCAAATGGATACTATTTCAATCATGTGTATTATCGATATATCGATATTTTTCACTCGATAATTATCGATACTGTTTAAAAATATCGATATGATAAATATCGATATATTTTTTCATTTGCCCATCCCCAGCGCTCTGGGGATGGGCAAATGAAAAAATATATCGATCGAATTAGACAATGTTTTTTTCATTTAATGTCATTTTTGTTTTGACTATGACATTTGTTTAAAGACTGGACTCATTGCATTTTTAGTCATTCCACAACGAAATGCATGATTTCAACATAAACAAAAACATTTCAAAAAATATTTTTCTATATTTTGCAACTGTAAATTAAAATATTTTTTGTGATTTAAGTTTATCATAAAATAAAGTATTTTTTCCATATTCTTTTTTTCTGTAACACGCTGGGCCCAAGAATGGGCATGTCCTTTGTACGCATGATTTGGAAAAAAATATGTATAGCCATACTGTAGCAGTAATAGTCTGCAAGTTAAAAGATTGACATACAGACGGACATGGCGAAACTATAAGGGTTCCATAATTTGACTATGGAACCCTTAAAACAAGTTTTGGATTTACTTTGTAAGTAATGGATTATGTGTATATTAATTGATATTAATAAAAGCGTAAATATTACTTGAATAATACTACATTTCAAGTCATTCACATAATAATACGATGATGACATTTAAATTATATGCTTTTTCTTTGTGATATATGACACGCTATAAATTTACTTTCCAACACATCAGGGAAAAAGCTTAGTTGGTTACTTGCTGTAGACTGTAACTCAGATTGTGTTCAAACTTTGTTGTAAATAATGTCACATTTGACCATTTTAACAAACTTAATATTCCTACTATTGATGTTCTCCAATTGTTCCGCAACATCGAAGTTAATAGAAACAGCTGTGAATATCTCAAGCACTTATTACAATCCCCACTTTGTGACTACAGTGATTTGGAAGCAGAATGAGTCCGAATATGTCAACGGATTTTTGAAGAACTACTCTGGTTCTGTCGTCCTCAGTCCCTGGTATGATGATAGTGATGATAAAATTCGAGATATTAACGAAACTATCGGATTCAAACAAACAATCTACTTTGCAACTACGTTATACGAATATGCAAAGTTCATAAAACTTTTCAATGAAATTATAAGATTCCCTGTTCTTTTCATACTTGTATTGGAAAACACTATCAAGGATTCTTCCGAGCTATCAGCCTTCATTGAAGTGACTTGGAAGAATGATCAAGCCGACATAGTTATAATAAGTACAGATGATGCGGATGAAATAACAATATCTACGTTCTTTCCATATAGTAACGGAGTATGTGGCAATTACTCACCTGTATTTTTAAAGATTGGCGATAATATGTTTCCTAAGAAATTTAACAACTTTTACCAATGTCCGATCAGGACAACTTTGTTACGAATTATTCCCTACGTTACGTTACAAACCGAAAACGGTAAAATTACTTCTGTAGGCGGATTTGATGGCAAAGCCCTTATGATCATTTTAAAGAAATTAAACGCCTCTTTAGAGGTTACCATAGCTGAAAATCAAAATTTATTTGGGTCGTATGTAAATGGAACAGCAACGGGTTCTATTTATGATCTGGCCTCTGAAAAAGCTGATATACTTATTCCGGCTGGCATGTTAACTCACAACAGATATTCTGCCACTCTGCCATCTCATATATACCGCATAGTAGATGTACGCTGGATTGGACCCAAGCAACGTGAAGTTTATGATTGGCTGAAAGTTGTGATTCCAGACAAAACAAACTTTACTCCTATACACGGATTGACATTTTCTGCATTTGTGATTGTAGCAATAGTGACAAGAAGATGTAAACCAGATTTAACTAATGCTAAGAACGACATACTCTATCAGTCATTTATCATATTACTGGGTCAGTCAGCAAAATTCGTAACAAAGTCATCGCTGCTCAATGGTCTTTTTTTACTTTGGATATGGTTCTGTTTTATTTTTCGCATTGATTATCAAGCAGACCTTGTCGAAGCTTTACAGAATGTAAAATTAGAACCACCTTTTGAGTCAATCGAAGAAGCTGTAACAAGAGTGGATGGCTATGGAGGAGGTGAAGTATTTCGTGACTATTACAGAAACACTCCTCTGGAACATAATTACAAAGTAATTCCACTGCAGAAAATTAAAAGTTATATTCAACGCATCGTTGAAGGAGAAAAATTTCTTGTACCTTTAGACGTCTCCTTGTTTCGAGATATAAATCATTATTTTCAAGTTTTAGACAAACGAATAAGTTCAACCGGAGCCTGCTTCTACATGCGCCCTGGGTGGCCGGCAGCAAAAAACGTAGATGATGTTATCGACAGTCTAGTCGAATCTGGTTTTCTCGAAAAACTCTTGAATAATGATAATAACAAATTTATAGTACACAGAAATCACAATTATGATAATGATTTAATGCCGAAGCGTTTAAGTATGTTGACGGTTAATAGTTGCTTCTACGGCTTGGCTCTTATTTGGGTAATTTGTTCCATTATATTTGTTGTAGAAATTGTTTATTACAAGCATACGTGTAAAAAACATTAGTGGATTGATTAGAAAACAGAATGCAGAAAAGTAGAAACCTTAAAAATCTTAAAATATCATATACTAGCTGTGTCCTCACCGTTCCGCCCGTAGCCTATGTTACTCAGTGATAATGTAGCTTTCTAACGGCAAAATAATTTTTGAAATCGATCCAGTATTTTTTAAGTTTATTCGTTACATACAAAAATCCAAAAGTACAAAAATACAAATCTTTCCTCTTTATAATATTAGTATAGCTATAGAAGTATATATTTTCGGAAAACGGAGTTGTGGAAGCGAATTACATTATGTCTTGTTATAATTCAAACAAATAAATTATATTATAGTGAGAATGTGTGTTATTATTTGGTCGTATGTTAATGGTTACTAAAATAGCATCGTACTAGGGTTAGTGTCGTGCGGAGCACCTAGCAATTAGCGTGATGTGTTAGCTAGCGCTCATCTGATTGCACCTGGTTAATTATTCCACATTACAGAAAATATAGTGATTGAATTATAACATTGTTGCTTTTAATAATACCTGAAATTGATTGAATTGGTGGAACGTTTCTAATTACCCGACTGCACGACAGCAAAGGCAGGGTTATGTTTTTCACGCATCTACACTCAACGACATGTCGACATGGCAATTTTCCAGTCATTTTCAATACACAACTACTAGCAAACAACGTGAGCGAGATAGTAATCGATAAACGCGATCGATGCGAACTCGTGCAGTCGCTGTGCGGGTGTGCGGGGCGTCCCCTCCTCCACGACTCACCTCATATCCGATTGCCATGTCGACCTGCCGTTGACTGTATGCATGTATGTTTGTAGGATTCTTTATCCCGTCGTAGCATTCCAACGGCTGCTGGATGGGTTATAAATATGAATGTCATTAAATTCGCCTTAATTTCGAAATTGACATAGGATGTATGAAGTTTCAAGAAATACAAAACGGCGGATGTCATCCGCCGTACACACCGATATTGGTATCAAAAGAAACGTCTCGTTGAGATGATTTTAAATAACACTACATACAAACCTAAATAAAAAGTTGAAACCAATTGAAACACAATATTGCGTGTTCTTAAGTAGCTTGTGTTAAAAATTATCAGAAAGTTAGTAAGTATGTACTCAATTCTAATATCTTAAGGTGGATTTAGATCAAACGAGTGAATTCTCATTCTACCCCACTCCATCAAACTCTTTTGGTGTAAACAGGCATACATGTTGAACAGACAAACCCAATATATCTGATGCCACCGACTCTGCATCAACTAAAATGCATTCGTCCTAATGTTATGGGTTAGGTAGTATTTAATTTTGTCTGAAGCAACACCATTCTTTGTTAAACTTTTTAAACAGTAACAACTCATTTGTGTTATGAACACTAACATTAGCAACATATCACGTACGTATTTGGTATGGCACTGTTTTCGACCGTTCTCAAATATTTAGCGCGCGCCACAGGCGGCGAGCGAGGCTCTACAAAATGAACCTAATTCTATTTCGGCTATATTCTGACATCGATATAATTAATTCATAATAAGTATTTTATTCAAAGTGGCTTCTATTTTGATCAATTAAGTGAGTGTTGAGAACGCTTATATTTTGTAGACTAGACTGCTAATTAAAATGATTGAAGAATCGTAGGTAAGAATTTTTCTTTCTAATTTATGAAACTTATCGTAATCTGCTACTAGACGAAGATATTTCAATAAGAAAACCGGCCAAGTGCGAGGCGGACTCGCGCACGAAGGGTTCCGTATCATCATCTATAAAAACGGCAAAAAAAATCATGTCTGTTGTATGGGAGCCCCCTTAAATATTTATTTTATTCTGTTTTTTAGTATTTTTTGTTATAACGGCAACAGAAATACATCATCTGTGAAAATTTCAACTGTCTAACTATCACGGTTCATGAGATACAGCCTGGTGGCAGAGGGACGGACGGACGGACAGCGGAGTCTTAGTAATAGGGTCCCGTTTTACCCTTTGGGTACGGAACCCTAAAAATGGAAAACAATTATATTTCGCCTACCGACTGTACTATATGAGAATAGTTCATACCGTGGTTAAAAGATTAGCTAGTCAGCAAGGTTGGTAGCGGGGCTGACTGCTCAGGGTCAGCCCGACGTATTTAAGTATCGTCACTTGTGGAGGCTCTTTTAATGCATCCCTGTACTGAGCAAGGGTGATGTCTGGACTGTAGAACCTTCCTATTGGTAATGCCGCTGCTTGATGTAAGATATTTGTGTTGATAAGTTAAATAAAGTTAAGTTAAAGTTAAACTGACAGTCTGTCAACTAAAGTCCGTTGATGATCAGTGAGAGGGTGCTATATTGTGCATATTATTATATCACGCCATCTACACTGGCCTGCAAAAATAAGTATCACACTTTTAAAATTGCAATAACTTTTTAAGTACACAAGATATATTTTCGAAACAAAAAGGACTCAAAAAAGAGTTTAACTTTGTTACTGTAGTTTCAAAGAAAGCTGATAAAAATTGCTCTAAAACGTTTTTTATTTTAAATCTCTAACTTCTATAGTTTAGAAAAAATTGAAATTTTATAAGTGTGATACTTATTTTTGCAGGCCAGTGTATATAAACACGTGTAAACGTCTTCGCGATTTTTTCGCTAATTGGTGTATTTTTTATTTTTGGACGTATCTACAAGTTGTACTATAATGGCCCATCTGTGTGGCTTGAAGCTACTAAAATTTACATTTACAATAGCTAAAAGCTCTCCCACTAAAAATAGGGTACAGTAATTCCGGATACATTTTACTGTATTCACGAAATCGTTACTTCTACTACGGTATTATAGTATTTATACGTCTAGCAGGAAGCAAGACGTAATCCTAAAATAATTATCGAAATTATATCAGAACCGAGGTGGAAATGGGCAAACAGACCGGGCAAGTACCAACTCCATTTGCCAATGAAATGCAAACATAGGTAGCCCACATTTGATCAAACCAATCCTAACTTGCCCTGAGTACCGTGCATAATTTAATTGCATCATGAATATCTTCGGTAGAGAACTACTGCCTTCTGCTATGTACTTGTGAATTTGG
Organism: Amphipyra berbera; assembly: GCA_910594945.2. Lineage (NCBI taxonomy): Eukaryota > Metazoa > Arthropoda > Insecta > Lepidoptera > Noctuidae > Amphipyra > Amphipyra berbera. The sequence continues at coordinate 14,568,550 of OU343125.1, forward strand.
ATTGAATATACTTCTGTATACGGGGTGGAGACGAAAACATTTTATTTTGACATGCACACACTTTTTTCTTTTACGCAATTTTTTCTTACCTGATTTGGTCGTGTAGTTGCAAGTGCGGCTGCCAAGCCTCTTAGTTCAAGAATATGGTTTCGATTCCTAGGCCATACAAAGAATTATTCGTTTTATAGTAGGATGATATAAAGATATTGATTGATTGATTGATGATTTTCAGTAAGAGCCGGAGTGTGAAGTTTCAATAAATTGCAACAGGGTCGCCCACAATTTCGTGTGGCTAAATCAGAGGTTCAATTATTCATTAGATAAAGTGACAGATCGCGGACGAGCACTGAGATGAATTCTTTTTTTTATTTAGTATCCAAAATTACCAAAGCATATTCAACATCTTCCCGGAGTTTCTAAAACGATTCTCTTAGTAACAACCTGTAGAGTAGAGAGCCACTGTCTGAGGAACTAATTGGACTGAAATATATATTAAACGCTCCACAACCTCTTAGCTTGAAACGTTATGAAAACAAATAAGTACATTTAAATTAATTAAACGTTAGTTATTCGTTTTATCATTTTACTTGTTTTTTTTGTCATTTTCTTATAACGATACACGCTCTTGTGGTATACCACAAGGCTACTGGTAAAAGTTCAAAAATATTTAACAGTAGCAAGAAAGCTTTAGAATATACCAATATGTTAGAACGGAGCAGCTCCCTGGTTCAGAACCATTAAATAAGGCTATTGTTCACCAATGGCAATGCTCTGGTTAAACAACGGTTTATTAAAAATTCTAGTACATTTTTCGAGTGATCGGATGTTAAATCAGATTCAGTGGAATTCGCTTATAACGACAACAAAAGGACGCCGGTATTTGGTCGTACTAAACGGTCGTCGTTATAAGCGTCAGTGAATAACGGATAAGAAAACCAAACGAAAGGTTGTTCTTTGGTTTTCTACCAGTGATAGCCTATAGCCTAGTGGTGTGACCATCGCATTGCCAAGTCATAGGTCTCGAGTTTGAACCCAGAGCACGCATCTCTGACTTTTTGGATTCAAGTGCGTATTAAGGAACGTACCCATACTTCGTGACCCATTTTTTACTATTTTTACCCCCTCCCCCCCATTGGTGACCACCCGTAGTACCTATATGCCAATACCCCTACCCCTCTCCCTCTAGTTTTCACGTAGTAATATATAAATATGGTTTTAAATCATTTTTTGCAAACGGAAAGTTAAAAAAAATATTTGACTCATATGTGCGACAGTGTTGCCACCTGTGAGTTTAAAAAAGCGCTAAACTCTGCGTGCCATATTTGAATATAGCTCGAAAAGCTCGAGATTTCCCACCCTCCCCCTCTGAACTGGTCACGTAGTATGGGTACGTTCCCTTATATCATTATCACTTGCTTAAATATGGTGAAGGAAAACATCGTGAGGAAACCATGCCTGAGAGATATTTTTCGACGGCATGTGAAGCCAAGTCAAAGGCCCATGGGCGACATAAACTCTGACATCAGGTTAGTCACTAACCACACGAAAAGAAGAAGAAGGTTGTTCTTAAGTCGCTATAAGCGATTAATCTTTATAAGTAAAGTCGTAATAAACGGATCCCACTGTAATTAATGTTGGTGAAAACCAGCCTTAGCCAGTTGTCGAACGATTCGGTGTGCTATATCTTTGCTCTCGTTACGAGAATCGTAGACAAAAAGAGACAGCGAACTAAGTCGGTCAATAGCTGCTTATTATCGAAACGTTTCTGAATCAGGGAGCTGGAAGCTCTGGCTAGTACCTGCATCATCATGCCATTATAGTACACTATTGCCAGTACATTTTTTTAGTAAACATCACGCCTGTTTTCCCAACTTTTGGGCAGAAGTGTACAGTAACACCCTCATTCGTCGTTATGTTTAAGTCCCATGTAATAGGCGGCGAGTCTATTGGCCACAAATCGAAACTCCGAGCTGCTACTGAAGAAATCCACACGGAAAAACCCAATAACACTTTGCCCGACCTTGGGATCGAACCCAGGACCTCACGATCAGCAGTCGCGCTTACCACCACTAGACAGTTATAAGTTAGAATTTTTTTTAGTTCTATGTTAATTAATGTTTTTCTATTTCTTCTTCATCAGTCTAACAACACTGACATAAAAACGAATTCGATTTTAATTTCCACAGTAGAAAGCGGTGAAGGGCGGGCATTTTAAATTCAACATGTTTAAATTCAAATTATTTGGGGCGCAAATTCAACATGTTTAAATGTTTGTATTGTTAGTAGATTTAGGAGGCCTAGGTAACCCATGCACCGTAGACTATAAATTAGTGGTTCGTATTTTTTTAATTTTAACTTTGTTGTTTGTGGGTTACCAGGTAATTATATGTTTAAATTTAAGTACAAATTTTTGTTGTAGTTTTAAGTTTTTATTTTAAGTATTTTTATATTTTTAATTTTAAGTACGTGTGCGTCCGCTGGGGCGAAAATATAAATACGTTTTCTTTCTTTCTTTTCTTTCTTTTAGGGCTGTCTTGTATTATTTGACGTTGGAAAAGCACAAAATTGATTATTAGTCTTATTCAAATAAACGATATTCTGATTCTATCATTAGAAGTAACAATATGAGCCTCTTTAACCAGGACCAAGTGTTCGTTCCGCCTAGCCTTTTCCCAACTATTTTAGGGTCAGCTTCTAGTCTAACCAGTATTTTACACGGTGCGACTGCCATTAGACTTCCGCAACCCAGTTACTGGGCAATGCCGATACCCTAAGCTTAGACTGGTGGTCGCACTTCCAGGCTTCTGACTACCCGTAACGACTACCATAGATATTTGTATGATACCCGGGACCGAGCGACGGTTAACCGTGGTCTCTGAGGCACGGAGGTGTCTCGAACGAACGGTCACCCATCATCAACCAGGACCAAAGTGTATTGTAGTTATTTGTTCTACTCTGGCAATAGACTTGAACCTATCCAAAGTCAAAGTATTTATTTCAATTAGGCACATAAAAGGCACTTTTGAACGTTAAAGTTTATAAAGAAAATAGAATTGATTCTAGTCGCCCCTTCCAAAAGGTAGTTTTGTATGAAAAGAATAGGCAAGAAACTCCACTGTTACTCTTTTAAAATGTCTTACAATATTTTGTATAGGTACATTAATTATACAATTATAATTATGTGAAGACGATGCACCTAGAATAAAATTACTATACCATAAAATGTAAAAAAAAATGAAACAATGACAAATTAATTATGTGATAGATACATGGTGCTCACATATTTACAAACATTGCAAAAGTATACGTTTTCCCAAAAAATTAAAAGTAATAGGTCAGTGTGTGAGTTAACTCATCCCAATTCCTATTTGAACTATCAACTTGACTATAACAATTTTTATACATTTTTGTTATCAAAAATGTTCGATGATGTAGCACACTAAATTCTACGTTGTTTTTATTCGTATTACCATTCTTATTTTAGTGTGACTCCAGAGCAGAAAATATCAAGTTTACATTTTGACCAAGAAAATCTATGTAAATGTATATCCATATTGTTACCGATTTATATGCGACGGCATATATTATCTACATCTCGAGAATTCTGTATCTATGTATTTATTTGGCTATAGATACGATATCCCAGTATATGTATACATGATTTGTCCATATATTTGATATTCTTATTCAGACGCGTCAAATATAGAGCGGAATATTTTTTTGGAAAATGATACGAACATAAAATTATTAGCCGCGTTCTTTTAGAAATTGCTTGCTGAGTTACTATGACTGTTTGTGTGTGTGTGTGAATTTAGGTGAAATTTTTAATTTAATTAAATATTTAGATAATTATGATTTAATACATTTTATGAAAAACTAGGATTAGATACCATAGGGCAGGGATGGCGAACCTTTACGTATCAACGTGCCATTTTTCTAAAGAAATGTTTATTGAGGTCATAGACGTGCCATCAAATAATTTTGACTTTGTGATCATTGGAGATTATTGGGTCATATAATACCTACTTTACACTTTTTTTCGTAGTGCATAATGGATTTTGTAATCAGTGATGTGCCCAAAATATTTTGTCGCGTGCCATTGGTTCGCCTGGAATTAGGGTATCTAATCCTAGTTTTTATTGGCCAAAACTCTTGGATATAAATGTATATACCAGCAAAGTTCGCTTATATCAAATCAACCATAACGGCAAAATGATTAGTTTCCCATTAGGGCCGCCGAGAATAGACTGTATCGTCAGCAACGTGTGAAAACCTCGAATGGTACCTAAGTAGGTACACCTAAATTTTATAGAACCTAAGGCGAAAAAAACATCTCTTAGAAACGTCTGTGATATTGTTTTGTTATTGATATGATCCCGAGCCATAGATGGCGTTGTGCGCATTGAAATGAATGAATTTCAAATGTCTGCTGCGAGGTTCTTTTAAAAAAACATGAAATAAAAAGGTTTTAACTAAGATTTACGAGGTTTCATGCGTCTCGACGATATGCAGTTTGCTTTGCGTGAAATCAGAACTAGTCAGGTGATATAAAAAGTAAATTGATGTTATTTAATTATTTTCAGTCCAGCCATTTATAATTAACGTTCACAATTTTACTATCATTCCACTAGAACATCTATTAATCCAAAGACCATTTATATTTTAATCGTAATACGCTAGTTTGACAAATACGTTTTCTAATTTCGAATATGCTTAAAGAATAATGCATGCGCTCGTTTGGTCCGACACTCATCCGTTTGCCGGCTATCTGCAACGGACCCGATAACCATAAATTGCCGGCCGGCGCGACCGGACCGGGAAACTTTTGTCTCCAACCGATTTTTGTGCCCAATGATACATCATTATCTTTATAGCTCATAATTTTTTATGAGTAATGATATCGTGCAAATCGAATTTTTAAATTTGGAACGTTATTTTCTTTTTATATTTTTAGAAAAAGGTGGTAGTACCTAGTTGTTTCTGAAGAAGGTTTTAATGAATTTAAACTTCTGGCTATGGTGAGTGTGTTCCACTAAAAAGTCCCCCTAACCTAGCCGGTACTATGTTGGAATCACTCTTTATTCCCTGGGTTTATAAACTTGATACTTGATAGAAATACTCTCCAAAGTAATGAAATACATATTTAATGATTTTACAAATCTACCCCTAAAAACGGCTGAAACGGTCAGTTAAAGTTTATAGGCGGGAATCCTATTGCCTGGTTCGATTAACTCGAATCATTGTAGGTACAGATAATCTTTAGGCCAAATAACAAAAAACGTGTTTATGGAATTTTTCGGAAATCAACCCCTAACGGGAGTTAGTTATTAAAACAAAGTTTTGTTAGAAATGTTTGTTCTAGATAATTGTAAAGTACTTTCGGTGTTCCTACTACCAAAATCATAGTTAGGTACCACAATCTATCATATATCACAATTTGCAATAACACTACCCATAATATCGATCAGGGGTCCACATTTCCATGTAAATGAATTTTGAAGCCGTGCGTGTTATCACTGCTACATATCTTTAATAACCATAAATCAACAAATCGAAGCGGCCAATTATTATTTATGGCATAGAAAAAACAAAATGGCATTTCGGTTCCGATTGCGTACAAATCTAGGCATTCCTAAACGCAACTGCCATAGATAATTCTTATGGGTATTTACTCCAACAAATGCTACTACGATTGACGAAAATTTGTACGGAACCACTCAATAAACTCAGCATATCGCAGTCCACTGCTGGAAATATCCTTGTCCTAGTTGCATTAATGCGTACATTATATTATTAATGTATTATTAGAATAATATTACGCAAGGTATGGTGTACCGAAAACTGTGTTTCTGTTTTGAAAACAAGTGAGTGGTACTTGGTATTTTCCGACATTTTTTCCATTAATTTTACAGTCTTCTGGTGTAAAATTACTTATCCTATTAGGATACACCGTATTTTGCAAATATAAAATGTTTCTTTATTAATCAGAAAATTTGGAAAATGTTATGGATACTTTCCACTGATATTGAATTCAAAATAATGGACTGAATTCATTGTTAAAATTTACAGTTTATTTATTTTTTTAAACAATACAATAAAATATAGGCAAATGCGATAATTCATGTGATTTCGGAAATATTCAAGCAAAAATTCACATTCACTATTTTCAGTTCAGAATGATGAGCTTAATTCGCTGCTTGAAATAGCGAAATCAGCCCATTATTTATTTTTGGTACACTGTCCCATACACCCGGTAGATTAACTAACGAAATGCAGCAGCTTCATAATAGTGCGATTAAAAACTGTTTTTTCAAATTAGGCGTTAACCCCTTAACTATTGGCGTTTCAAATGGATTTTCCTTCTTTGTAAAGAAATAAAGTGAAATTAACGTTAATAGTAGTAGCGAGCAATTATTTTGTAAACGTCGTTTGCGCGAAGTTTAGCCCATTTTACATTCAAGCAACTTTATCAAAGAAGTGCCATGTTACGGCAAAAGTTACTTCAAGCGGGTGTCGTCATAGAACCTTACAACTATTATTTCCCTTTATTTACTTGGCAAGTTAATTTTGAGGATAACTAAAAATATCACTTATGTTTTGCGGACGTAGGTGATGATAAATGAAAGCTGGAACGCTTCAGTAGTTGATTACTTTAAAAAATTATGACGAATTTAATTGAATTTTTATTACATCAAAAAATGTATCGAAAATAAACGATCGTTGAAAAAATAAATAAAAAAAATCTAAAAATGGAGAAGAAACATATTTTTAAAATTTTTGAATGGCACATTTTCGCTCCTTGTCGCAAGAAACGGACATTGTACGGAGTAATGTCAAGTTACTACGAAGTTTTTGAACAGTGACGTCATCGTTTAATTCTTTTCTTTTTAAATATAACGTTGCCCCACACTAGGATTTCTCCTGTATCGTGGGTGCGTTTACAGACACAAATCTTCACATGCACAAACGCCCAGATCCGGAACAACTATCTGTAGGCCATACAAATATTTGTTCAGTGCGGGAATCGAACCCACGACCCGTAGCGCATAAGCCAATTGCTCAGCCACAGCACCAAACGATGGTGCGATCTATTAACAATTTTAAAGCGCATATGACTTGTGCTTTTTATTATACCTATATATTTCATTGGGTTTTTCATTGTTGCCTACGTATTTTAGAAAACTTTCGAGACAATAAATAAATAAAAATATTGTGAACTACCCAATTATCATTCGTGAGTTCATCTGCTTAATCAAAAAATCTCTTTGCTACACCACTTTGCCTGGTATTAAGCCACACGAAGACTGCTTGCTAGAAGTCCAGTTCTTTAGCCAAAGTCCTGATTCCATCTTGAAAAGATACAGAAACTGCAGCCTAATGAGGCTTTACACTAATTTAATTCATAGTTGACCTGCGTTTTTCACAGCATTATCGACAAAATGTTGCATCATCCGCTGATAGAAACGCTAATTTTTTCTTCGGTCACCATCTTATCTCTTTTGGCATCCAAGCTTTAATTCCTAGTGGCCAGTTATAGTGTACCTTTATTTTTTATAACTACTTGACATTCATAAACACTCGATAAGTTTCACCACCATTTTCTATTTAATAAAACAAGAACGCAATAAAATATTTTTGTTGTGAAATTAAATATTGTTTTATATATAAGGAAGTTAGGTCTCAATGGGTCCAGGTATTTCTATTTCCTAGTCCGGAATAGGCGTTGTACTTGAAAAATTTCCTCATAACAAGTTTCCTCGTAACAGCGATATGAGGGTGTTACTATACACCTCTGCCCTACCCTTCGGGGAATACAGGCGTGATGTTGTTTGAAAAGTTTCGCACTATATATTTCTTTCCAGATTCTAATCATCTCTTTTGTGGTTTTTGAAGATGCTGCAACCAGTCACCGGTCCGAATTCATGCTGGGATAAGTTGAATGATTGACACGCCATGCGGTGCTGACAGTCGTCAGAGATGTGTCAGTCATGTACAGGGTGCTTCGCATTTGAAGAGTTTGACGTCTAGAAATGCTGTATGATTTTGAGTTTACTGATTTCTATCAATGTGTCACTGGAGGTTGGGCGGCAGTCAAGTAATACAACAAACTTTGTTCATTAATTTGTCTTCCAAGCTTGTTTTCCCCTTGACCTTTCCTTGTAGCGATCATGCCCATGCCAAGCAGTGTACCTTTACGAGCTAATATGATAATAATCACGTAGATATGAATGTATACAAGGTTATTTTTAGTATACACTAAACCTGAACCAAGTTTGTTCAGAAGCACCGGGAGAATCGATCGGTATAGTTTTTACAAGAATTACCTATATTTTTATTTTCTTTTTTATATTTTGACTGCCTTGTTGTGTGGAATTCCTCATTAGCAGCCCGGAGTCTAGATTTGTGCCCGGTTAATGGCAATAGGCTCGCCCCCTATTACATGGGACTTAAACATAACTGGCGAAGCGAGGATATACTAAAATCACCCCTGCCGAACCCTTTGGGGAATACAAGGCGTGATGTTGTTATGTTATATTTTTTCGAAAAATAAGTTCGTGTTTCAATTTGGATTGAATAGGCTTCTACGCATTTAATGGACCTCGAATAGTACCTTGAAGCTTGAGACGGTCAGCTCAGAAAGTTTCTGTGTAATAGACAACCATGACGCACTTCAAACATTTCGTAAACAAACATGTAAGATAGAGCTTTATTAAAAAAATACTGTGTTGTTGGTCAAGTGGTGGCAAGCGCGACTTCTGATCCTGGTCCTGGTGATGTCCTAGGTTAGATCCCCAGGTCGGGCAAAGTATTACTGGATTTTTCCGTGTGGAATTCCTCAGTAGCAGCCCGGAGTTTGGATTTGTGCCCGGTTGATGGCAATAGGCTCGCCCCCTATTACATGGGACTTAAACATAACGGCGAAATGAGGGTTTTACTATACACCTCTGGCTAACCCTTCGGGGTATACAGGCGTGATGTTATGTTACGTTATTTAAAAAAAACATGTTCAAACAGTTCTGATGAAAATATTTTTGGGGGACATGGTTTAGACACCCACCACCTATTTATATTGCAACATATTGCTGACGCCAATTCGCTTTACTTGATAAGCGGAACTAAACTAAGTACATGACAGAGGTATCGCTCGAGGGCCCGCATGACATTATCATATTAGGTTTAAAGGTTATCCGAAAATCAAGTGAACGAAATAATAATATACATACAAGGTGTATATCTGCGCCGTGCTATATAAAATTAGAGAGGGAATAATCTGCTAACCATTGAACGATATACTCGAAGACTAGGCGACGGGCTCAAATTACTGATATTTTTTTATTGTTTTATGTCCAGAATCCAATATAGGCATTAGCACTTTCTTTAAATTTCCTGGAGTGGACATATTTACAGCCTGTATACCATTACAAAGATACATACATACATACATAAACTCACGCCTATTCCCATGGGGGTAGGCAGAAACTATAGAACGCCACATGCTACGACCCTTACATAACCCTTTCGCTTCATCCACATTCATACATCTTGTCATACACGCACGCCGATTGAGAGTACTACGCACCTGACCTTTGTGAAGAACATCACCAATAACATCGATGTATGTCCTTCTAGGACGTCCACTACCGGCGTTTCCATTAACATCCTTATAGATTCCTTTTATTAATCGCCGTTAACTCACAAAAAAAAAATGTTAAAAATAAATGTACAAATAAAAAAATCATGATCGTCTTTGACAACTTTTTACCACCGATTGCTGTATGTAGGCCTCTTTCCTTTTGTGCCACGCTTCTATGTTCTCTGTCGATCACTTATTTTTTGAAACCACTCTGTTAGGGCTCTTTTTCAACTGATGCCCACGTCTTTCCATGTGTTAACTAAGTCGTTATTCATTGTCCAACATTAACAACGTCCTACGTACCTTTAAAACAAGACAACAATAACCACCTGACAGGCATCATTAAAAAATAACAAAACCTCTTTACCCCGAATCGATGACAAACTGCTGTATACGTCATTTTCAGCTCATGCCTCATTTGTAATAGAACACAACGCCAACAATAGGTCCTCGGGTAGTGCCTGGTGACGTCAATGCACACGATGTTGTTGTCCAAGTGAATTGTTGTGCCGGCGACTCCTGTGCGGGCATTCGCGATAAATCGTGCAGAAACAATAGCGCAGTAGGTGCCTAACGTCGAAGCATCGGACACGCATAAATCAGTCGATTTACTAACGTGGACCATGTTGTATGGACAAGCCTCACAGCTGTAATAAAAGCGATGTTGCTGTGTGATAATACCTATCTGTTGTTGTATAAATCTGTCTTTGTTTGCCTGTTTTGTTTGGTTGGAGATATGAGCACATCTACGAATTATTTACATTTACAATTGATTTTACCGAGCTTTCTGATCGTACTACCAATTATGCTTATAAATGTTATCGACTTCTGTTCCGTTATGAACTAACAAAAGCAGAAGCAAGCCCTCCCTTCAGTTGAGCAGTTCGACAGGTTACAGACTAACAGTAACTACTAGTTCCGCCCCTAGTGCATGTTACAGATAGCCCGGAACATACTCCAAACAACCAAAGTTTGTGTTAATTGTTCAATGTTATTTTGAATTAAATGTTGAATGTTAATCAAACTAACGTATAAAGTTGTTAGGGAAGGCTAAACATCGTAGCTTCTACTAATGTTAACACTCCAAAGGATTAGTTTTATTGGTTGGATATCTTTTAGATCTCGCCAATAACTGCCCGGTTACGTAGAAACGGTCCGCAAGACATCTAGAAGCAGACGAATAAAAAAAAAAGGATTCGTTTTAAAATCTATGACGTGTGACATACAAACTTGGTTTACCAAAACAGAGTGAGAATTTAAACAAGCAATGTCATGACACATGTATAGTTAAGTTATTATCAACTCAGTAAAAGAAGTATGTAAGGAAATCATCAAAAGATATTGTTAAAGTATCTAGATAACATCCGCGGTAATAAACATTTTTCTCAAAAAATGTTATTCAATTATTTGCAGCTGCGTCTACGCTTATTTTAATTAAGAAAAAACAAACGTCCAGACTTCTTACCATTAACTTCTTAACAGAGATGTCGGGATTGAAAGCAACAGAACAATTCAGAATTAATTATATGAAATGTTCAACAATGCTTCCAACACAGTTTTAATTCAATGTTCTCGAGTAATTTGAAAGCTCATTATATAGATGAATATTAATTATTAAAAATACTATGGTTCGTAGTAGAGTGGTCGAAAGGACTTTACTGTTAGGAGTCAGGGAAAATTTCAAACTGTAGGTAAGTGTCGACAACTGTCGTCAAATTTCATGATAATTCCCTCCCCGGTTGATGGCGCCTTTCAATTATGAAAATATTCCTTTAATATAGCTGTTTCGCTTAAAGAATTTCTCAAGACGATAATGTTTGTTCTTAATTAGAAAATCAGATTTATTTCGAACAGAAAGGGTTTATTAGAAGAAGCCAACAAAGAAAAGCTATAATTAAACTTTCCTTGTCAGCTAACCAGAGATTTAACTAATTGTTAAATATCTAGATAATAACTTTATGGATTTTCCGGAAAAAACTGTCGGTGGAGAAACAATAATAATTAAGGATCATTAAGAGTTGTTCAGAACTTTATAATAAACCATAAAAAGCTGTTGTGGGACGATAAAACAGCATTTTCTCTTAGTTGATCTTAGTTGATTGATCATAGAAAAGATAATTTATTTTTTATTATTGCTATATTTCTTATTGATATCTAGACCAAAGTAAATGACAACTTCGTCACCGGCTCATAGTTCAACATACTAACTACATTGTCACAATTTCGTGAACATATACAATTTCACAAACTGCTAGTTATGTCGAAAAAGTTTGGATTCGTTTATAAAAAAATATTCTAGATACAAAATAAATTGAAGAAAAGAATTTGTAGTGAAAATGTGCAGTTCCAATCATTTGTTATTCAAAGAATAAGGTGTTCATTGTTAAGACCTCTAACTTGATGTGTAAATACAATTTTACAGATTGCGTCGTGAGGCACAAGAATAGCAATATCCGCCTTGCAAGTGGAGCAAATTCTGCCGTGCAGTTTACGTATATTCACGCTTCTTACATCTTGAGTGAGAAGAACTTTAGGTGACAACGCATATAGGGTTGAAACTTCACACTCGAGATATTTCTGAGGGGCTCGTGGCTAATTGGGTAGATGATTACTTAAAAAAAATTGAAATAATTTAATTTAATTTTTATTATATCTAAAAAGGTATGGAATGAAACTGATCGTTAATAAAATAAATCTAAAATGGAGGAGATACACATTTATCAAGTTTTTGAATGGCGCATTTTCTGTCCTTGTCGCACAAAACGGACATTGTACGGAGTAATGTTAAGTTACTGTGAAGTTTTTGAAGTATGACGTCATCTTTCGATAGTGTGTCTGTCTATTAACAATTTTAAATCGCTTATAACATGGGCATTTTATTTCCTGTTTTTCCAAAAAATTCCGAGACTACTATAAAAAAAAATTGTCAGCTACCCAATTAACAACCGCGCGGATCATTATAATTTGCAAGGTTAAGCTGCGATTGCCGCGGTCAGTCCGTGGATGGGTGACCATTCGCTACACATCAAGACCCCTCCATGCCTCGGAGAGCACGATAAAACGTCGGTTACGGGTGTCGTACGAATACCTATGACAGTCGTTACGGGTAGTCGGAACCCCGAAAGTCTGACGACCGGTCTAACCTTAGGATATTGACATTGCCCAGTAATTGGGTTGCGGAGGCCTGATGGCAGTCGCTCCGTGTAAAATACTGGTATTCAGCCGCATCTGGTTAGACTGAAAGCTAACCCCAACATAGTTGGGAAAAGGCTAGGCAGAACGAACTCGAGATATTTCTCGTAATAAAGGCACATTGTTTACACTTTAATTAGTAAACATTTTTAGATTTTTAATCGTTGTAAAGAAAACGCCGGGCACATGAATTTCCTTGATTATATAGCCAGACTAGCTGTACCCTCGCAGCTGTGCTAACGTAAACTTATTTTTTTTCAATTAAAATTTTACCACCCCTTTTTTCCCTCGTAGATGTTGATTTTCGAAAAACCCCAAAACAAGTAATTATACTATTTGCTTAAATATTATTTATAAAGTGCTTTACTGTTATTACGAACATGAGAATATTCCGAAAATTACGAATTACTACTAAACCAGGCAATCTTTTTTGCTCTGGCAACATTACACTGCATTAAACATTCTGGCATTATTACGTTGCCAGAGCAAAAAATATTGCCTGGTTTAGTAGAAATTCGTAATTTTCGGAATATTTCCATATTCGTAATTACCCTAAAGCACCATACTAAGTTTCGAGTTAATCGGGCCACGTAATAAGATTCTCTTAAATTTGACACCTCTTTTTAACCCCTTACGGGCTGAATTTCCGAAAATGCCTTCTTAGTGCATGGCCTACATTAAGGTAAGGAACCTCTGCCCAAAATATTGTTTCTAGACCTAGCACTTTCGACTTCGGCGTTGATGAATCAGTCAGTCAGGACATGTTTTTTTATATTCAGATTTTATACGATACTTTTACTAATTAACTGTGCCCATGAAAGTTCAAAAGCGTCTTCAGTTTAAGGTCAACGTTCACAAGAGTGCATAGTTACTAGTAGTAGTACTACTAGTAGTAGTACTAGTTACTAGTAGTCTACTTACTGGCCCATTGACCACAATACAATAGTGGACCATTGCTTTCAGTTAGATCTTCAAGTTATGGGCCATGGGAAAGTAGAAATGCTTTTATTATATATTATTTATTTTATTTTTCAGATGAGCACTGCGAGCAGTCATTGGTTGTCGTAATTTGTGTAGTTACAAGCATCATGAAACATGTGAGTTAATAGGTATTTTATACAATAAACTTTTTAATACATGCTAAATATTATATGTACCTAATGATAGTTTGTTTATGAAATAATGTGCTTTCGGAAGCTGTAAACTTCGATGAAAGCATAATGGAAGTCGTTCATTGAATATATTAATATTTTGTTCGGAATAACGTAACGTTTTAAAAAAAAATTTAACATCGCGGTTTCAGTCAGTTTCCAAACGAATCGCAAATTCTAAATATCATTTTTCTTTTGTTCAATGTTTTATTTACGATGTCAATATTTCAAATCCGATAAATGTAGATTTTTAGACAGCTATGTATTTTATATGCTTTCCATTTATAGAATAATAAAAACTAGCATTTTATAGTGTTCCTTACTTTCCCGCAAAAGCCTGATCGCCGGCTGCTTTCATTCCTCATAATAATTGCCACAAGTGCCTACCTAATAAAACTAAACTATGTTTTTTTTATTTAAAACATTATTTTTAAACTATACTTTTTTAATTATTTTTTTCGTGGCGTTAGTTCAGTTTGTGTGACTATGAAAGCCTGATAGGTTCCGCCTATTTTATAACTTAATAATAACATTATATAAAATAATTATATATATAAACCAAATCATACTACCGATATACATTTAATCTTTACACAGTATAAAACAAAGTCGCTCCCGCTGTCTGTCTGTCCCTATGTATGTTTAGATCTTTAGAACTACGCAACGGATTTTGATGCGGTTTTTTTAATAGATAGATTGATTCAAGAGGAAGGTTTATATGCCCTAGTATCTACATTGCACCCGTGCGAAGCAGGGACGGGTCGCTAGTACCGTATATAAAAAAATATAATGTCGACTTCAGGGAACCGCTACACAATTCCACCGGCATGGTCTCCCACAACAGACGAATCAATGTCGCTTCCAATAAACCCTCTCCAAAGAAAGCAACAACCGCTCACAAAAAAGTATACTTATAAGAATATTTTACGTGAGGAGCTCGTGGCTAATTAACAACCGCGCCGATCATACGATTTGCAAGGTTAAGCTGCACTTGCCGCAGTCAGTCCGTTACACATCGAGACCAATCCCTGCCGCGGAGAGCACGTTAAACCACCGGTACCGGGTGTCATAAGAATACCTATGACAGTCGTTAAGTCAGAAGCCCGAAAGTCTGTCAACTGCTCTAACCTTAGGATATCGGCGTTGCCCAGTAACTTGGTCGTGGAGGTCTGATGGAAGTCGTTCCGTGTAAAATACTGGTATTCAGCCTCAACTGGTTAGTTATTGGGAAAAGGCTAGGAGGAAGTGGAACATTCATAAGTACATTTTTCGTATAAGTGAAGTTCACGTTTCATGAGCTGATAATGATGATCATAATACTTTTAGTTTTTAATTATTCAGAAAAAAAAACAAGCGCCGTACGAAACTCATCATGCAATAATACAATGATGATAAAGAGATACACATTTAAAGACACTCGACGTAGATATTTAATAAACAACAAACTGCCATAAAGTCATAAAACGTTGTATCAAATATCCGTACTATTCATATTCCTGTTTTTATGGAGGGCGGACGTATCTGTGTTTCCAGTTTTATGTGATCTTTATGAGACGGCGACGGGACCGCTGACCCGAGATTTTCTTTCATATTTTACATGTTTATAATTTAGTTTTGTTCTTTTGGTTCGGGGTTAGGCTGTTTTTTGTCAAATATTATAAAAGGTTTGTGCAAATAAATTTGGCTTTGACTTGTTTTATGAAATATCGATATTCGACAATTAAACATAGACTTATAACACTTATGTCTTTGAATTTGTAAGTTTTCGTTATGAGTCTTTCAGAAAAATACATGATATTATTTAATTAGATCGACTGTAGGTGCGTAGGTACCTATATTTTAAATGATAATAAATAAGACACAACAATTGAATCATTTAACCTTTTAATTTATAAACAATCAACAGATACATACAATCAATCATCACATTTTGCTATACAACACATTTTTACACAATTTTTAGGTACGTCTTTGGCAAGTCGACTCCTTGAACCCCCGGTATATATAGCAGTCACACCCCATATTAAACACTAATTTACACTAAAACCACGATTAAAATAAATATAGGTCTCATCTTCTGCCAATATTATCGTAACTATCGGATTCAAATTAACTAATAGACTACTTAATCAAGGTAAAAGCAACTCAGTAAGTAAAAGCTACGTAGGATTCCATATTTTCGCCACTGAAAATAGTACGTAGTTATATTTTATAGCTAAATGAAATGATAACCATTCAGTGAAATTATGAAACATGAGATCAGCTACGAAAAATATGTTAGTAAGAAACTTATTAGTAAGTAGTACATTATAGAAAAGCATGTACGATTGCATTGATTTATAGCCTCAAATAAAAACTTAACAAAATAGAATCAGACGATGTCTGTGTTTATCACACGGAGCTTATTTATGATATGTCTCTTCTTGAGCCTTCAGCTATGGTAACAGATTTCACAACAAAAGTAGTAAAGTAGCAAATGATAATACAATTAAACTTAAAAATAAACTGTGTTTTACTAATATTATGTACAGTAACATTGCACACCCTCCTTACATAAGTCTCGTCTGAGCTCGGAAATAGTCATTATAATATTATCCAAAATATACAGAAAGAACAAATAAAATATATTATCTACGTACACTAATTCATCAATACTGTTAAATTTTAGACAACGAATCCGTTTACCGCCGATGTGGTAAGTAAAATGAATTTACAATTTCTCTATATATTTGGCATACAATGGCTTATCAAAATCCAGTGGAATGGTTCTAAAATATATTCTGTATATCTCAAAAGTTCATTTGGACAATCTTTGGCACTAAAATCTTACGTCTAATAAAAGTCTTGTAGACAGAACCAAAGACCAGGATGATAACGATACGTTTTTGCATTGATTACAACTTTTCTTACATCTAAGTTTGTCTTAAGTCACGGATTATGAGAGAGTTCGACTAGCAAGTCATTTTCACTTGATTGCACCATCCCTTGTATTGTCCGTACAATCGTATATCACATAGACACTTCAACTCATGAGACTGTTCCTTTGAGTCCCGTCGCATTTTATAGGAAGGGTGAGCGGTCATACGAAATCGTTCACCTCGTTCTGTAGGGGCGTATCAACCTTGTCGACGCATTTCCTGATGGCGTCGAGTATGGTGATGACGCGCCGATCGAGGGCGGCCAGGTGAGGCTCCCATAATATGGGGTTCACCGGATCTCTTTTCAATGATTCGCGGAGAACTTTTGATAGTTGTACGCCGTTGTGGAATCTGTGAAAATTTCAAAAGAATGTGAATTTTTAAGTATTTCGTAAAGATAGTTTGACCCAAATTTTAAAGATGGCTAGTTTGACCATTAATTTAACATAAAGCTAACTTTGACCACACTAGACTGCGTTATAGTATTTCCTGAAAGAAAAAACAATACTTCCAAAATGTTACATCACATTCTTACAAATTGTTTCCGGTTCATGAATCTTACTTTAGTAATGCCGAGAGGGTAGTGTGCCTCACGAGGCAGCACTGCAGCAGTGGTGCTAAGATGCTCAGTTCATCATGGAAGGCCTTGCCGAACGCACGCCCTTGATCCAGATGCAGCGTGAACGTCTCATTTCCGAACATTCTGCACAAATAAAACTTATTAAATACAAGCTATATTCGGCTATGTCCTTACAAAACTTGAAATTCTGCATTACAATGACAGCGCATATTTTAAACATAAATAGTTGTTTTACTTCCAGTGTGAACGGAAATTTATTGGTCTCCAATGATTTAAGGAAACGGCCTTCACGTTCGATTTTCCGGTAATGCCCGTAATAATGCAGATTTATGTGCAATGCAAAATGCCTCCATAACGAATAAGATTGTAAGAACACAAGAATGGCAGATTGCTTTACATTTCTCTGAAAGGTTATTTGAAAATAAAGGCTTTGGTGACAAATACCATAGCAAACTGTCAACCTTGAATATTGCAAAACATTCCAAGTTTCTTTTAAAACCGAATTAGCATGAAAATCCTTTGGAAGATTTATTTCTTCACTACTGAATAGCACAGATCTATTTTTACAGATTTTACTACGGTTGGAAAGATAACTACGGTCACTAATGAAATTGGTAACGTGTCATGTAGAAACAATGCAGATACGACGAATGATGAAGCATACGTACTTGAAGGTCTCATAATGATGTCTGTCCATGTTTCCGGAGAGAAAGTCGAAGATTGACATGTCCATGAGGTCGAGCATTCGACGACCGGAGTCATACGGAGGAGTTGTGCGGACCTAGAAGAAAACGAGATCATGAATATTGGAACAAAGTAACATCTCCAAGATGCCTCAAGTACAAGTATTATTCAGCTTGTAGAAGTGTGTATTATAATATTCTTTACAAAAAAAAGCGACGGACGCAAATAGGTATCTCATAACCCCTCAAATACTAAATGGAATGCACAAGGGAGGGTTCCATCCAATAGTGGAACGTGATACCATCTAATCTTCTATGATTGATATAGATGATGCGTGAAAAAATAGTAAAAGTACTTAGGAATCAAATAAAACCTGATTAGCTAATAAATTTAATACGCAATGAAATATACACATCTGTTGATCAAATCGATCAAATACTGCATTCATTTTAAGCTTCGAACGAAAACAAAACGTACTGTATCGCAGTAATCAGACTGGAGCTCCCACTGCGCTTTTCTTCGCTTGTGGTAGGATCTCCTCCAGGGATGCCGCCAGACCTGTAGACATCACAAAATTGTAATTTTTGTTTTGGTAATGGCGCTTGTATTTGAATGAGCGGGTTCACATACACGACAGTATTCCGAATCCAGTAAAAAATACTGGATCCGTTATATTTATTGTAACCTGTCTGCCAGATGCACCTGGATGGAAATACTGGATGTGAACAACACAACCAGTACTGACGGATCCGTTAAAACGGATCCGCTGTGTGAACGGGTGGTAATACTTGAATAAGATATGCAAGAAAAAACGGGGGCATAATTTCGTGCAGCCATAATATAACATTACGCCTGCATTCCCCGAAGGGTTGGGCAGAGGTGTATAGTAACACCCTCATTTCGCCGTTATGTTTAAGTCAAATTCCGGGCTGCTACTGAGGAATTCCACACGAAAAAAACCCAATAACTCTTTGCCTGACCTGGGGATCGAACCGAGGACCTCACGATTAGCAGTCGAGCTTGCCACCACTAGACCAACGAGACAATTCATTCCGTACAGCCCTCTAATGAGTTAATGTTTTTAGGACTTAGATGAACAGCAATTATTTTTTTAGGACCTCACGAGTTGAGCTTAATGCATGCCTTAAGACTAATGAGGTGAAGTTAAATATCAAGGTTACACGGTGCATGTCCGTTGCTTAATAAATGTCGCCGTTGTAAGTGAAAATTTATAAATTCCTTATAATATAATATTAAATATAAACAAAGATTAGAACGAAATGGAATGGAACTATAATTTTGAATTATAATTATTTGGCTATAAACCCTCTCTTTACGTGCAATGGGCAAAGCTCCGAGCCGTATCATCCCTCCTAAAATGTAGAGTTTACACGAGATTACGTTGTACCCAAAATAGTAAAAGAACTCATAATAATACTTTTCCTTTTTTAGAATTTCATGATATTCGCGGGTAAACTAATATTATATTCCATGTTGCTGATGAATAAATATTTCGATTTTTTTATGTAGATATGTCGCCAGAATATCGGTAATCAGATTTTAATGTGACGATTCTGTCTCGTTTATGATGTTACAGACGGATAGAATTTCAAGGAACGTTGAATATCCAATTCAGTGAAATAACTGTTAATTAGAAACTGCACTCGTCAATCGTTTACGTTGAATTATGCACACAGTAAGCACAGATTCGAGCGCCCGTGTAATATGCACGCGGTAACAGCAAGAAACTACGTATTTATGTCTGATGCATTACGCCGCCGACGCAACAAGATGATAATTTGTTACAAACAACTACGCTGTATTTGATAATCTAACCCTAATATAATCATTTTACATATGAACAAAACACATGTGTGTCAGGCAAGAAATAAATTGATACCTGTAAAAAGATTAGATATTATATTTCCTATTTACTTTACGTTGCAAAGAGAACTTTATAGCAACTAATTATTTTCTTGCAACTGCAAAATGTTATTTAGAAATTAGAATACCAACCTTTCGTTCAGCGATATCCGAGGATGGCAAGAATGCCGCGAAGCTCCCTTCAAGCATGTCAGGATTGCCACATATCGCGTGTCCAGTGTCGCAATAGTACGAACACTTTCCATGGAAGCAGAAGTTATTCGCCGGCGAAACGAAGAACGTCTTAAGGATGTCACCTTCAGTCACATCGTAGATCTCTGTCGTCATATTGAGGACTCGGCCCACGACCGGCATCGCGCGACGGAAACCGAGTATCCTGGATAACACATGATTTAGATTAGCGTCACCTCTATTAGTGTTCGTTGTGGCGAGCAAATAGGGATGTAAGTTTCCGATATAAGACTGGGTCAGGTAGAAGGCTTAAATGTAAATTAAGGAAATACAAACTTTTTGTAATCATCCTTGAACCATAGTTTAAGAAGTCTCCCAGTTATTAAAACTTTTTAAATAAATAATTTTATTAAGATGACGATCAACCGATGTCAATTACGCATAACATTGCGTAAATATCTAACCCCACGCATATGTTAAATTCCACATCAATGAGTCGCCCTGCGGATGAGTCAATCGAAGAGCTCTGTGTGAATAATGTATGACAACTACAACCACTCACCTGTCCAGGTGAAACGCAGCTATTTCAGCGTTGTGACGTTCATAATCGGAAAAGTAAAAATGATTTGGTAACGTCTGCACATCTCGAGCAAATCTGTGAACAAGAACAAACGATAAATGCAAATATAGTCATATAAATATCAAAGGAAAAATGTTATTTGTGTTACAAAACAGCCGATTTATCATTAATGTTATGCTCGTGTCGAAATATTACAGAGCACGGTTTAAAAAGATTTAAATAGATAAAGCACGAAGCTGGCCCGGCTCCCTACTTTAGCGGCAATTGATGACTATCTGCATTAATCAATTTGCAGCATAAGCTAGATATGAATAACCAGACTAACGACGTAGAAGTGTCCTTTATCTCCTTAACGTATGATCAAGTTTTTTTACGTGATAATGTAAAATTATAACAACTAGTAAAAGTATCGACGCTATGGTGTGATAATTACAAATCTTTAATCAAGTTTAAGTTTTTTCGAAATTATCACTAGTCCCTTTAAGGTAGTATAGGAACCGATCTTTAAAAGCGTAAAATACCTCAACAAAATTTTAACATTATTCCACCAAAATTCTTGGCAGGTACTTATTCATGACGTAAATTGAAACCGAGTAATATAAATCCATTAAAGAGAAATATCAAATATCGACTCGCGGAGATAAGGGACCCCTGTCCTTTAAAATAAATTTATAACGCCGAAAAATGTTAAATTACGTACTAAAATGGAAAAATTACTCATTCGCAGTAACAAATGGAGGTATAATTTCTTTTAGTGTCTAATGAGTCGAATGTGGGTGCTTAATCAATTTCTCGGAAACAAAACGATTAAAGTGGCTCTTAAATCGTGAATCTGGTTAGATAGGGGCAATCCCGGGAATATACTGCACCGAGAGTCTTCCGATTTATTGTCCTCAGTGCGACTCGTAAGTGAGATAGTACAATTTAAAAAGGCTACTAACAAATGGCTTAGATTCTGTTTCCTCTTTACCTTTTCGACATTAAATAGCTTCTACTAATTTTGCATAGGTACTTTTTACTCTAGCTGGAGTATCTGAGATGCCAATACAATATATCGCTTGTACAGAAGTAGCAGTCAAGGTGATAAAACTAATAAATACTCGTACAGGGAAGGGTTAACACCGACTGTCGCGTAATTTATAGCGCCCTTGTGAATCGTGAAAGATCCACGAGGGCCTCTTGATATGTCGTCGGGGTAACCCCTCGAGTCTATAATTTTCGTAGAAAAGATATCCAGTCCGCTAGAAAAGTTAGTTGCCTGCCTATGTTCAAGTACTTCAAGGCAAGAATAATTTATATTGTTTTGTTTTTTTAACACCTCTGAAATCTAATGTTGGTTTCAAGAACGAAGTAGAAAGATATGTAAAACTATGTGCATGCATAATTTGGTTACAAAGTGCGTAGAATTTTCAGTGGCTCCAATATTATTATCTTTTTATTTTATGAGATCCATATTTTTAAAGTAAAAGCGAAGTGCTAAGACGTCTGATACTCGATATACAAGTCTGCCGGGAGTTTCGTGAAATTCCCGTGAGTACATTTTTGGGAATGCTCTTTGTATTCTTTGTCACGTCAAAAATTGTATCAGATAGCATTACAGAACATTGAATATACAATATAGGTTATGTTTATACAAAGAATTTTGTGATATATCTCGCCGTTGAGGTTGTAAAGTAGACTTTCCATAAGTTCACTGCAACAAGGTCTAAAAGCTTTCATAAATATATATGCGAGGTATTGAATAGAAAACACAATCAACTTTAACAATGGTACGAAAGTAACAGAACTTGGCGAACTCACTACTTCAATAGCACTTGTAGTTGAGAACAGTGTGGGCAAGCCGCTAAGCCGATCGCACGAAAGAACATTCCCGGAGTTTTGTGAATAGAACCAACACACCCAACAAGGTGACAGGAAAGTTCTAGCAACTCCTTCAGGAGCATGCAGGGACACTTCAAACTACTTTCAACCCAACTTGTTCACTAAACTAAATAAAACTTGCGTATCTGTGAAAGGCATGACAGATGATGGACGGACACTTAAGTGCCAAAACTATAAAATATGGACAATGGTGTCAGACTTACCTCATCGGCTTGAACAGAGCTTGGACGCCATTAGGGTAGTCAATAATAAGTTTCAACTGTGTTCCTCCCTCTTTTTGCTCTGTCAGAAAACAATTTATTGTTAGATTTGTACAGAACCAAGTAACAAGTATCAAAATTTAAATTCAGCCTTCAAACTAAGAATTTAGATGATATTAGAATGTTGTATAACTCAGTTATCAAGTAGTGGAGACACTAAAAATAAATGTTGTAGTATACGATAAAGTCGGATCAACAATGAAATCCATTTAAGTGGTTTAAATATTTAAGTCCAATTCGAAGTAAAGGGCGAGATTGTTGTGGCACTATTGTCCGACGGACCGCTAACCCCGCAACTGATTGCAGACCCGCCTTCATTTAATATACATACGTACCTGCTTCAGCTTTTATATATATGCAAATATCATCTCAGTTATTTTTGATTTCAATGTAAGTTTCAGATTTGTCATTTACACTTTGTTGCAACCACAAATTTAAACTTTTAAGTCTTTAAAAATTTTTATATTTAAAGACTTAAAAGTTAAAAAAGTTGTAAAGCCTTTGTAAAACTGTTATATTTAATTTAAGTACAAAATCATATATTGAACATTGATTAAAAAGTTCGACTTTAATTCGAAAATAAGCATAAGCATTGATACGTATTGTACGTAACACGTTAAAACTATTATTAGGTAGCCATCGAATGTCCAGTCATAGGGCGGGTATGGCGTAAAGGTTGTCTGTCTAAACGTAATTGCTTTTCTAAGTCCGATCAACGGTGCACTGAATATTTTATGGCGATACATACTTAAATTGAGATCAGGGCTTTACTCAATAGTTGAATCGATTTCAGTTATGTCGAATGTTGAATAATGTAAATAAGGCGAATAATGAAGGACTTAATTTTCAACATAAAATTGTTTTGCCCTCAAAATTAGTTAGCTTATAATCTAGTACAATCTATTTGCCTATCTTTATTTTGTTTTAATTATGTTAATCTAAGAGATTTGTAGAATTTATGTGGTAGGTAAACTTACCTACATGTAGGATGGTGGAAGAGGTCATATCTTTGAGCAGCGCGTCAACTAGGGGCTCCCCATCCTCATACAATTCGTGTTGAGCTATCTTCAGTTGGAACCTTTCCAAATTAGAAGCGTTTATGCTGCAATAGAAATTGATTGGTATTATTATACGACATTAATTTCCATTAAATTATCTATTATGCGGTATTCGGCCTTTTGTGTGGGAATATGTTAAATTGGAGTACAAACCACTGATCCAAACGAAATCATTATATTATTCGCATATTGCTAACAACAGTCTAACATAGAGAACCTAATATCGATTTAATTGAGACTCTGACCCAACTTTGTAAGTAAATATTTTAGAATCGAACATAAACATGAGAGACAAAAGCGATGCGTAGTACGTCATCGATGGAGTTACTTTAAATTTTTCGCACACGCCCGTAAACCTGGTCGTTAACGTCAAGATTTACATGGAAGATTTTCCGATGGCGGCGCGGCGGCGTGTTGGTTTTGGCTGCGTGGAACACATAAGTGGACGTGATTTGCCTACTAGCGGGAGGTGTGAGACTCCGGGCGACACGACGCAGCACGGAACTGAATACTAAGGAGCGTACGTGTAACGTTTTCGATTTGTGGCATGCTCCGATAACCTGCATTTAGAAATCAAGCCGGCAGCTATTCTAAAATTTATTGACTCTCTTTCGGTGTGAATTGTGCTGCCGTCGAGTGGAATTTCAAAAAACCCGATTGTTCCGGCTCGCGACGGCTGGACGTTCAGGATTGTAAACGAACACGAAGCCCTATTTACTTTCACATTTTATTTGGGCTTGTTATGCTGACGACGACCGAAAAATATAAAAAATTCATAACAAAAGAAAACGTTTTCGTGTTAAACAATGAATGTTCATCTCCTCTCATATTTACGTAGATGATCCCAATTTTGAGAAAAATTATGCCAAATTTTCCATGTATCAAAGCAACCCTTTCTACATGATACATGAATTCGGTCATAACAGGTCCCGTCATATCACGAGCGGCGTTTTAAGGAAGCCATCATGCATTCATTCCATTTAGTTTTATTGTCAAAGACCCGCGCCTATCTCGGCGGGACCCCGTAACTGGATTTTAAATAAGATTCCTTGTAGGTCTTGTGAAATTTGCCTCACAAGATAAAGAAAGGTCGCTTGTCTGTTTCATATTATAGAATCATTCCGCGCTGAAAGTATGATATGATCCTTTTTTATAGTCTTATATCAAACGAAATCCTGTTGATAGTGTACCTAAAGGCGAACGGAATGTGATATTCTTTTCATTGCTTTCACGGTGCCCTATGAGATTTGGCCTAATATTTGCTTTGGCGAAATTACCTGAAGCAGCGGAGGCCGGTCGCGACCTACCTGTTTGATTTTGATGCATACTTCAGTGCTCTGCGGGGGCATTCGTGGTGGATGAAAAGCTATCGCCTTTAGAACGTGTAGTGACGTGTTACATAGAACATTACAATGTGGCACAGCGGCACATTCGGAGCCCGAGCCACTCGGAAATATGTAAACAGTTGTTCCAGCAATGTTCGTGTTATCAAAGTTTAATTGCGGTAATAACGAAGTAACTAACAATTTAATTTGGCGACTCGCGGCGTGCTACATAAATCGTACTTGTGGATGTCAGCTGTCGGCAACTTTAGAGAATTTTCCTTGTAATGTCCTTTTCGCGTCGTTTTTCGCAGAACGTTTTAATTAATATTTCTTAACCGACTAAATATTCCTTTTATTTTGGTATTTACATTGTGCGCAATATTCGGAACAATTAAAATATTATGTTGATTGCTTTTTTCTTGGAATATTTTGAAACGATTTACAACAAACTTGCTTAAAATAATAAATTTATTCGTCAAGATTTTTAGACTAAGGCTTTTCATGGTGAGTTCATGGACATTATAACACAAAAAGTCTTTATCGGCATATTATTTGTAGTTAACACCCAACCAATCTTTGTTCGTTGTTAAAAGGATAACGACCTGTCACAACGCACACGTTTTTACATAATATTATTATGTATTATTTAAAGATCTTACTACTACTGTAGGTACTACACTTTTACACGTTCATATACGAAAGACCCAGGAGCGACTAATGTCCTGATTTAGCTATCCTGATTTTCGTGCCAAGCATTCCTCCCTGCACGTTAAGGTTGCCGATTATTTAACCTTATCTAGTTTGAAAGTAAAGGTAATATTATTTATTACCAAAATCACTTATCTAGAACTATACTTTGAAGGGCACGTTGACAAAAATCGAATTCTTTAGATTTCTAAAGAATTCTGTTTTGTGTTAAACACATATTTTGTACCAAGATCTTACCTAGGTTCTAAATCCTCCATCTCCCCAATGGTGGGATTCTCTGGCCTCAAGATGTTAAGGTCCCGATGCGGGGGGATGACTACCGTGTGGTCCTCGGACTTGCCCTGCAGCTGGGCAAATATGATGGTCTGCAGGTCCTCGTACCGGTCCATGGGAGGAGCTGGGGTCCGAGGCTCAGCGTCTGCCCCCCCTCCGCTCGTCTCACTTGGAGCTGACTGCTCGTATTCTCGAGACCCATTGCTGCCATTGCTGGTAGAGGAAAATATGATTGAGTTACATTATAGTTTTCTTTGAAGTAAAGTACTGCCAGCTGCTTTTACTCAGGCTGCTACTGAGAATTTCCTGCGAGAAAGACTGCTGCAAATTCCAGACCAATGAGCTTATAAGGCCGTTTTAGAATATAAACAATTGCCATACTATAGAGATCAAATATTTATCCAATTATTTTCTAAACGCCGTATTCTCAAGATTTCCGTCTGCTAGAATCTTACTACAATCACGCGAGGTCTGTGCAAATTCAATATTCGTAAATTGCACTAAGATACTACACGGAATGTGTTGGTAAATTCCCTTCACACGAACACGCGCGTAAAAGGCTCCATCTGGACAATCTCTTGGAGCAGCCAACTTTAACATCAAAATCAGCGTGGGAATTACTTGGACGAAAAAGTGATTCAGCAACTGCTGTAACCACTAATGGGAGCAAACAGTTCTGCAATTTACTGCAAGGTGCATAATATGTAATGCTTAATATAAGTAGCGTTGGCCGCAGTACTCGTCGCTTCATTTATCTAAAGTTCAAGCTTTCTATATTTAACATACTTGAAGCGAACATAAAGAAAAATAAATAAAGAACAATAACATAACATCATGCTTGCATTCCCCGAAAGGTTAGGCAGAGGTGTATAGTAACACCCTTATTTCGCTGTTGTTTAAGTCCCATGGGGGCAAGACTATTGCCATCAACCGGGCACATATCCAAACTCCGGGCTGCTACTGAGGAATTCCACACAGAAAACCCCAATAACACTTTGCCCGACCTGGGGATCGAACTCAGAACCTCACGATCAGCAGTCGCGCATGCCACCACTAGACCAACGAGGCAGAACTATCATTATGTAAAATCGAATCTAAAACTTGAATTGATCAAACTATCAGATTGGCGTTCATGTGACAATGACCAATTAACACGAAACAGAACACGTCAAAAAAAATTGTAAGCCTTTAGGCCGTGATAACCTAAGAACAAGGTCTGAAGAACGAAGTAGAGTGCAAAGATCGCGGGAATTTTTGAATGCAAACGGCGCAGACCAGGAAAACATGACACCAAAGGGAGGCATTGATGAAGATCGACGGAGGTCAATGATGATGATGATGGTAAAGTAGAAAGCGAGTACGGATCGTCGAAATACAGACAAGGAAAAGATGAAGAAAAATATAAAGTTTTATTAGTGTAAGAACTCAGTACTTCACTTATTACTTAGAGCTTACTTAATATCCACAGAAACAAAGGACCAAAAATATTCCGGTAAAGTTAAAACCAGTTAAAATATTAGAAAACATTTTTCAAGTGATTACAGCTTTATTATGAAGTACTTACAATTATTTGGACTTTAATAAAGGCTTTTTATTAAATACAATTAAATTGAAAATTACACAATACAGAGTGCTCTTTGATATAAATGACTCGTATTCTGTATCGGCTTATTGAAAGACTTATCAATTATGTTCGTAAAGGTAAACTATTGAAAGGTATTAAGAATTTAAGCTTGCCTATTAAACAACATTATGACTGTGATTATAACCATTTGTTGATTGAATATTCAATGAATCAATTCTAATAGGTTTTTCAGTATTGAGAGGCATTAAATTCGAAATACCTATCTAATAAAGGATCGGAAGCTTCCAGATCTTTTTGTTCTATTGCTTTTGAAAATAAGACAAAACAATCGTGTTTCAAATAAACTCGTTAGGTACTTAAACCAGTAACGTTATATTATTTTATTACTTGCTAGCTGCTCGGACAGACTTCGTTCTGTCAAAAGTTATTGGCCTATAATGGGAAAAGAAAAGTGTTGTTTTTAATATTTTCCACGCAATTTTTATGTTTTTTCTCTCCATAAGAACCTTCCTTATCCTTAACGAATATATTAAAAAAAAATTCCGAATTGGTCGAGCCGTTCTCAACTCTTGCGCTTAGCAACACATTTGGCGATTTATTTTTATTTATATAGAAGATACGTATATGTTATATCATGCTATAAAGTTTGTAAAGTGTGTTTGATGATGCCATCCACAAGTCATTAAATGGATTTTAGTTTTCTTTGTATGGCCAGTCATACAAGTGTGGTCACTTATCGGCAACGACAGAAAGCACGCATCTGATCGTGGGTAAACCCAGCATGCAAATTTCATTGAATGACAAAGTCAACAATCTGATTACTCATCTAGCGCATGCTCGCGTCCGATTCCGAACGCTGCGAATGCAGTGGACGCACTATACTTTACAGATCCGTTTGTTGCGATCCTACCGATGCGTACGCTGCGGACGTGTGAGCGCTTACCTTTAATCAATGCGACACTATAAAATTTTGTTCTTCTCCCTATTAACTATTTAATCTGTTTTATTGTTGCTGTGACGTAACTTTAGGGTATAGGTCCAATAGTAGTTTCTAATACTTATGCTAATCAGAAATTGAAGTGGTGCGGTTCCCTAGCATGATACAATAACGGTAGATACAGTATGTAGATATCCATGCCTCGGAGAGCACGTTAAAGTGTTGGTCCCGGGTGTCATACGAATACCTATGATAGTCGTTACGGGTAG
The DNA here is from genome assembly GCA_910594945.2 of Amphipyra berbera. NCBI lineage: Eukaryota > Metazoa > Arthropoda > Insecta > Lepidoptera > Noctuidae > Amphipyra > Amphipyra berbera. Next base: position 14,597,640 of record OU343125.1, read on the forward strand.
TCGTAATTCCGAAGTCTGACCGCTGGTCTAACCTTAGGACATCGGCATTGCCTAGTAACTGGGTTGCGGAGGTTTGATAGCAGTCGTTCCGTGTAAAATACTGGTATTCAGCCGCATCTGGTTAGACTGGAAGCAGACCCCAACATAGTTGGGAAAAGGCTAGGCAGAACATTCTTTAGATTTTTCTTTATTTACTTAAGCGACGGACAAAGTTACACTTACATTCGCATCTATAGTCAAGTAAAAGTCGTTACTTGAGTAAGAGGCAGGTTAGGCAGAACAATATTATCTAATTATATCATTGTAGTAAATTACAGTAGGTACTCCTAAAGGTCTGCAAAACTCAACTAAGTACGGTTTTAGAAGAAACCTTTTATAGGCGTGTGGGGCATACTATTTTGATCGGCGACATTAGGCAATCCGTCACGTTTTGAATAACCTACTAGCGCATAGCGGGCACATCGAGCGCCATATATTCCTCACTGACTGACGTACCCAGTGGGTATTGACGGCACCTCGATAGGCTGACAGGAGTAAGCGTAATTATATTGTGTTTATAAGCAAACACGTCGAAAACTTATGCTGCACGGCAGGCAAGTTTTATGCCGTGAATAAATGTGGAAGGTACTGCATCCTTGCCCGTAGACGCCATATAAGAGCCAATTAAGGGGTTATGTTAGATCAGCTATAGACACTATCTATCTGATTAAGGATAACATAATACGACGGACATGACGATCGCATCACAACCGAGAGAGAAAGAGACAGAGATACCGCCATTATCCAACCGTACACAGTGCTCCGTAGCGGTCTACGAAAAAGGGAGCCTCTCCCGTAGATCGCTACGGTTTTTAAAAGTTGACGTCTACTGATTGTCATTCTAGGTAAAGGATACAGAGAAGTAACATCACAAATTCGAATCAGAGACAAAAATCTAGACTAAAAAAATCCATATTCGTTCACTGTACCGGCTAAGGATGCCCATTAAGCTAGGTCTCTGTTTACAGTGTGATCAAATCCATTTTCTATAGAATGCTTCATGACATAAGTCCACCTTCTGGATCATGGTTGTGCATCACACTAAGAATATAAAATATGTTAAAGATTTATGGATGCTTGTTACTAAATCACCCATAAACGGCTGAAAGGATTTGGATATGGCACATAGATAGACCACGTCCCGGATTAATATATGGGGTATTTTTTATCTGGGAACATGAAGTAGTTTCTCTAGGTTGCGAGTGAAATCGTGGGCAACAACTAGTTCAGTATAAATAACTAACAATTACGTCCAAAATTGCTATCAAATTCAAGCATGTTGTACAAAATAATCACACACTCCAATATTGAGGTTATTGTATTAGGTCTATTGTTTCGGTCTCTTGAAAGTATTAAGGTTTGAGTCCGGTCCAAATCACTCAATAACGTTAACTTCAAGTGTTTGCGATAGCGAAGGCGATTGTTTACAGATGTAATCATTACGAACTCGGTGTACGACAACAAAGTAGAAATTGTAATCAATAAATGAGTAATTTTTCATTGTGTACCTAGAGTACATGCTAAGTGCTTTCGAATTGACCGCAAAGTAGGTGGCTTTGGGGTATTATGTAATAACAAGATAGGCAGGCAATGTTCACTTGTGTGTAATGTGTTCACTGAGGTTATAACATATAATATAACGTTATAAAACATTATAAAATAGATTTTAGCTGTTAACGTAATCAAAATTTTGACGGCACGTTTGTGCAGTGGCTGAGCGATTGGCTTATGCGTTACGGATCGGGTTCGATTCCCGTATGGAACTAATATTTGTAATTATATATGGCATATAAATATGTGGACTTTGAAATGCCCCGGCTAAATTAAATTAAAATGTTGTTAACTTTTTGCTTGCAGGTTATTAATTAAAGCTTAGACATATAGAAATTCTATGAAGATTATAATCGATGAGGAAGCTAAAGATCCCAACAGTGGGTGAAAATGGGTTGAAGAAGAATAAATGAATATTACATAACCATCTCGCATATATTCCTTTCGAAGAAATGTACTTTTATACACTCACAGGTCGCCGATAATTTTATTAGGTCATAGGTCTTAATGTGATACGAAGAGAATATATAGTAATATTCAATATTGTGGACAACTATTCCAATATCTGCTACAACTGAGAATTTACCATTAGAAGATCCTAATTACTTAAGTAATCCTGATTTACATAATTCTACATCATACACAATATAGACAAAACAAAAAGTTTTAGAACATGATTGTAAATATCATTCACCGTAAAACATTCATTTTAGAATCGAAATAAAAACACATTTTTGGAAAACAATAATAATTAACGCCGGTAGAGGACGTCCTAGAAGGACATACATCGATGTTATTGGTGATGTTCTTCACAAAGGTCAGGTGCGTAGTACTCTCAACCGGCGTGCGTGTATGACAAGATGTATGAATGTGGATGAAGCGAAAGGGGTATGTAAGAGTCGTAGCATGTGGCGTTCTATAGTTTCTGCCTACCCCCATGGGAAAAAGGCGTGAGTTTATGTATGTATGTATGTAATAATAATTAAACAATCAATGTTACCGTAATGTGTGTTTAATGGATTGTTAAATCAAAATGAATGTTTCACGATCATATGTTTGTATATGTTTTATAAATAAATGGTCGGACTATTGAATACATAATTTTACACACATTTTACAGAATTGGATTAAATTAACTCATTCAAACATACGTCCACAAAGAAACCGCAAAATACGTGTGATTATTACAAAAGATGTTAAATATGTATTTGCATTCTGAAGAGTTATTCAGTAAATGCAAAAACCGCAGTGATTTTTTTATGGACGCCACAAGCACTTGACGGCATCATTTTTTTACTGGCCAAATATATTTATTTATTTATTTAAAACTCTTAAACTATCATTACAGGTTTAGAAACCTAATGCGATAGCTAAGCCTAATAATATTTAGTTATTGTAAGTAGTAGGTGATATTAATGTATAATGTCTTCGTTATTCATAGAATAGGAGTTTGTGTGAGCTACTAATTATATTTTTATTTAATTAAGAACGTATAGCGGTCATAGAAAGAAAACTTCATAAATAATTGATTCATTAAGCATCAATAACATCAAAAAGCTATGGTCACACCTACAGATATAGAGTCAAATAAATAACGCAAGACTACCTTTTTTTTTTTTAGCTTGGTGAAATCCTCATGGACTATCCCCCGTCTGGGGAAGATGGGGGGGTGTGCCAGACTCTTACTGGCTAAAACCACCACGGTGTTCCTCCTTCTGACCTAAGGCCGGGGTCACGGGATTCGCTGTTGCATGCACCGCGACCCCGGCAGGTCTCGGTCCACCAGCTTCTTCTGGTGGACCTCTCCTGTGGTGGGGCAGTTGCTCCCCTGCCCCACATCCTTCCGAGAGGCGCGCGCAGGACACGACGCGCCATCCTCCCTGGGCCCGTTACTGGTCGGGCGACGGGTTCCCCAACCCGCCGTCCGCAGGCCACTCACTAGGGTGGCCGGAGATCGTCACGCGCCCTCCGGCGCCCGGTGCGTCTAGCGCGAGAAGGGAGAGAAAACGCAAGACTACCTGTTTTGCGTGCCATTTAGTAGGAGCTATCCTCCTACATGTAACGCTGATAAAGCCTGATTTTACCAACGTCGGATAGCGTTTATCCAAGGAATAAGTTAGACGTTTTGACGTTTTATGTATAGAAATTCTGTCAAAACGTCTAACTTATTCCTTGGATAAACGCTATCCGACGTTAGTAAACTCGGGCCTAAGTTAGTTCCCTGTCGACCGTTTCCATTTACGTAAACGCGAATAGTTGCAGGATGCGTGTGCGCGACCTCTCACTGTAAAGAGGCGCGTGAGGCTTGCACGATGTTTACTTCCCAGCACAAAATCGCCCTCGTTACATAAGTAGTTAGAACAAAAATTAAACAAGCTTGTTTTCATACAATTTGCTCATCTGTGCTCATACCATTAACTTGCCCTGTAAGTAACCGGAACGAACGGCCTTGGAGGTAATGCTATAGTCACCACATCTGCAAGTGATTTGTTGATTGCGATGCTTTGCGCGATGATCTAGCAGTAGACCGCAATAGGCCGAATTAATTGAATGCTAACTAACCTCTCAATTTATATAATTGGTGGCCTTTTACATCAGTTACGCAAATAGAACCTATTTTCTGCCGGGAGCGAGACGGCTGAAGTAATTCATTAAAAAAACCCTAGTAGTAAGAGCCCGTTCACACAACGGATTCGGTTTCAACGGATCCGTCGGTATTGGATGTGTTATTCACATCTGTAACGACGGATCACTTAAACAAATGGCAGCTGCGTTGCATCTGGCAAGAAGGATTCGATAAAAATAACGGATCCAATATTTTTTACCGGATTCGAATACTGTCATGTATGTGGACCCGCTCATACAACTAGAGGCGCCATCACCAAAATAAAAACGCATCCGCTAAAACAGGTCCTGTAAACAGTTTCTGTGTGAACTAGCTGTTACTCAATTTGAGTACATTTCCACGAAAACGCAAGAGATAATATTATTACTATCTGCTTATTGGTGTTATGTGATAATAATGAGATCGATAATTTAGTTTGGAGCATCGCCAGCAAATGTTCTTGCGGATAATTTCATGTCTCGTATTTTATTATTTATGATACTTTAATCTATACTAATATTATAAAGCTGAAGAGTTTGTTTGTTTGTTTGAACGCGCTAATCTCAGGAACTACTGGTTGGAATTGACAAAATCTTTTTGTGTCTTTTTCTTTTTAGTCCATTTATTGAGGAAGGTTATAGGCTATATAACATCGCGCTACGACCATTAGGAGCGGAGCATAAATGAAAAATGTTGCAAAAACGGGAAAATTTTCCACCCGTGCGAAGCTGGGACGGGCCGCTAGTCTTTTATATTTGTATTTCCAGATCTACTTAAAGTGGAGATTCGAAACTCATCACATAAATCAGCATCTATAAAATGCTGGATGGATTAAAACACCCTTCAGTACCACCTGTGAATGAAATCTTGTGCTTTCAGCTGAAAAAGCATTCTATAGCATGCGTAAGCGTGCTGAAGCATGCGAAAGCTGAATCGATATGAAAAGGAGAAAGCATGCGTACGCATGTTTATACTAAATGCCCATCTAGTCATCGTCAGCCCAGTAGCCATTAACATTCCGTAACAACATCCCATTTTGAAGGGAACGGGGTATATTTTTTCAAACCACTAAGTACTGGCAGGCGGATTGGTGATCTGAATATTAAATAAGTAAGTAATAAGTAGTTCCTGCATCCATCTTTGATTAACAATTCCATATAGCAGTTATTAGATTTATATCATACTAGCGACCCGCCCCGCCTTCGCACGGGTGCAATGTAGATACCAATGTGGGGCATATAAACCTTCCTCTTGAATCACTCTATCTAATGCTGAAAACTACAATAAAATCCGTTGCGTAGTTTAAAAGATCTAAGCGTACAGACAGCGGGAGCGACTTTGTTTTATACTATGTAAATAAGTATAATTTTATATCATAGCAATGAAAAATCATCGGTTTTATTTATTTACTAAAGCCCGTTTTGATACCACACTCAACATGGCGGTCTGGAAGTAGCATCCCAAGAGGAGCTGCCAAAGTTAACATCATCCAAATTTCATACATTTGACAGCATAATAATATATAAATTTATTTTATTTATCAGCATCTTAACTGATATCAAAACGACACTTAAGATGGGAGCTCTTTATTAATGACTAGCGACCCGCCCCGGCTTCGCACGGGTGCAATGTAGATACTAATGTGGGGCATATAAACCTTCCTCTTGAATCACTCTATCTATTGCTGAAATGCGTAGTTTAAAAAATCTAAGCGTAGAGACAGCGGGAGCGACTTTGTTTTATACTATGTAAAAATTAGGTGACTTATAATATAGGAAACTACTTGAGTAACTAAAATTACTGAGTAGGTACATTCCGTTTTTTGTTTTCGCTTTAATAAGACAATAAATAGTTATTGTCTGTCGTGATTATAGAATCGTGATATGTCCTATTGTGACTTTTTTTTTAGTCACGAGCATTGCGTTTATGCGAAATAACGTAACTTGCTAGTCGCTGGTATAAAATAACAAGAATAAGAATTTTACTTTCATATTTCGATTGATTGAAGGAAAAGGTTATTATTAAGATAGGTGGGTTACAAAGTTGTTACTTGTGACAATATAATGCAGTTTGGTATCAAATTTTTCACGATACTTTGACGTTAACGAAATAAACATAATGACAACTAGTCTAACCTTACGATATCGGCATTACCCAGTAACTGGTTTGAGGAGGTCTGATGGCAGTCGCTTCGTGTAAAATACTGGTATTCAGCCGCATCAGGTTAGACTAGAAGCTGACCCCAACATAGTTGGGAAAAGGCTACACAGAACAGAACTATAATATTAACGACTGGTAAGCCCAGCCTTTGACTGTGATTCCAGACACTATAACCTTGGGCTATTTAAGCTGACAAATTGATATTTCACCATTCCTCGACCTAATTGCCACTAACCCACCGCTGCAGAAACCCTGCGTTGGCAACCTCATCCATCATCAAAACGGAACGAACGAGAGCCTCTGTTTAGAATGTTTTCTTTTAAGACCGATTTACACACGCTTTATTAAGTAGGCGAGTTAAGTAGAAAACTCATTTAGACGTAAATTGGCGAGTAAAGTTCAGTACTTGCTCAACTAATTTCACTTAATTGGCAAGTTAACACATACTCTCATACTTTATTGTGCAGTGGCTGAGCGATTGGCTTCTGCGCTACGGATCGTGGGTTCGATTCCCACACTGAACAAATATTTGTATGGCCTACAGATAGTTGTTTTGATTTTATATATAATTATTATAGTTAAAATTATAATTTCACTATATAATATGATCTTTAATGGATTGAAATAAATGATATTTGAATTTGAATTCTATGGGACTTAAAAACATAACTGCGAAATGAGAGTGTTACTATACACCATTGCCCAACCCTTCGGGGAATACAGACGTGATGTTGTTTAAATCCTTAAACCTATTCTAGTCTTGTTTTTTTCCTGGATTCCAGCAGTGTTTAATAGGCCTGGATTCCAGCATCAGGGTTAATAAATGTCGGTTTATATTTGTATGTTTTTCTTTCACAACTACAGTACTGCTAATAGTACTAATATAATAAACTAGCTACCCATATATTATTTTTTCACACTTGCCAGAATATTGTGACATCTTGAATGAACCTTGGAGGTTGGTATTGTGTTTTTGTTTGTGTCACTGATTTCCATAATTTGATTGTAACTGCAAATCGTTTCACAGTATATTATAAAAAGTTGAATACTTAGCAACCACAGAGTCATAGAACCACAGAACCACAAAGCCCTTTCGCATTTTTTTGCCTTGGTATGTACCATAGTTATTCTGCCACCTGTCAATGTTACCTCATCGGTGACCAAAAATGCGGGCAAAGTTGACTTTGAAGTAAACTGGATGATGTCTGTTTTGATTTTTATTGTAATTTCTGAACGTACAACTACCCCAAGGTGTTCGTATTTTCAAATCGTTTGGAATGTACGGCTAATTATTAACAGGAAATTATATTTCCTGCATCTTATTTTAATTTATCTGGTTGAAAATACTGAAATACCTCGGAAACTTTAAATAAATGCATTTTTTGTGTAGCTAATTAACTTGACCTTAGTCCTACCAAACATAGCTGGTGCAAATTACTTACCACTTGTTACGAAATGTTCCGTGAAATGACAATGAAGACAAGGTGGACCTAAGCTTCAATCCATGGGCTCAGTTTGAGAAACCACAGAAGTTTTGTGGTTACTCTAAGTACAGACCTACTATGAATAAATATATATTTAAGTATATTCGTCTGATTGAATTCTGTGGTAGTCTGCCTAAGAGTAATCACAGACGTTACGTTTATTTCGTATACAGGGTGTAGACGAAATCATGTAATTCCTTCTAACCTCGTGATGTACTGCTGACATAGATTAATCCCGCACGGGGCACTTTTAGATAAAATAAAAAAAATTACAAGTCTAAACATGTGTTCTTAACGTGAGGCATTTTAGCGCTCCGAGCGAATTGCGTGGCTATCGGTCGCCGCGCGGTCTTTTAACTCGGAGCACTAAAATGCCTCACGTTAAGAATACACTTCTTGTAATATTTTTTTATTGAATCCAAAATTATCTCGTGCAAGGTCTTATGTCAGCAGTACATCACAAGGTTTGAAGGAATTACATGATTTCGTTTACACCCTGTATAAGGCGAGTACCACACTTTAATTTTATGCCAAAACATTATGTTACCTCAGTAAAGGTGCACTTGTGTGTGTAACATAAACCTAAAGATAACTTCAGACTATCTTTCGATGTTAGGTAGTAAGCCACAATCAAAAATCAATATAAGGACGTGTGTGAATCATTCCTGCTTCAATAAAGTATAATTATCATATCGCTAATCATTAGGAATGAATACCATGAAGCTTTATTGTATTAATTATCTATTAATTACGATTAGTATAATGAGAATTATCTTTAGCTTTCTGAAAACTAATTATAGATATTATCTGTATATTTTTTTTATATAATTAGTGTTTGTTTATGTACCTGTGGTTAGTAACTAGTACTACATTCTTAAAACAATATAGTAATTACCTCATCAATCATGTTAATCTCATATTAGATACAACTTAGAATAATATATTGTAAATAATCTAATTCATACGGATAAGCGGCAAGTCTGGATAACTAAGTATTAAAAAACATAAATTACTATTGTTTAATATAAAATCAGGTGTATCGACCTGCACAAGCACAATCATGTCTTTAAAAACGCATTTATATCTTTATTTATTGATGAAAAAGAAAATTATAGCTGACCTAGCTATAAATATAATAATTGCTATTCGACGTTTAACTTTTTTGTTTTTGGACGAATATCCAAACATGGTGAACATTCAGCCATATTTTTATTATCTATGTATTTATCAACGTCATTCGAAATTTAAATGACGTAGGCATTTAATAGGTGGTAGACATAATATATCATTAATCTGTGAATAGGTGTTTGAACAAATGCAAACATGGTTTTTAAGGCGGGTACAGACTGCTGTAACGTAACATGAAAGGTACGTAGTACGCACGCGTAGTGTGCACGGTTCGTGCGCGCAAGGCGTCCACACTATGGGAATTCTGTTACATTGCATGATACATTGCGACAATGTGGACGGCGAATTCTTTCATTGCGTGTTACATTGCATGTTACATTTCGTAAGTCTGTACCCGGCTTCAGCGTTTCTATAAAACCTGTTTATACAGTATCCTGAGATTGCATTGTGTTATCAAAAGCGATGAGTGCCTGAATCTCATATTCGCGCAGCCGAAGTGGCAAATTAATTAGTGGATTGTTTATTTAACAAAAGCTGTCAAGTTTAATAATATACATAACTGGGTGTCTATATGGATCTCTATGGGTCAAATAAAAAAAATGCATTGGCAAGCAAGAGATTACGCGTAATTATGATTTCTACATGCCCCGTTCCTATGGCCTAAAACGAATCGTTTTGTTTACCATTAGTAGCATTTTTCATAGCCAAACTTGTCATATAAATAGACTCGTAAGCTAATTTGGAGTGCGATACCTACTAACCTGTGCCTTCTATGCAAAGCTATGGGGTCTTTGCTTAACCATTGTTAAAGATACAAGAGTCTTAATTTTAACCTATAACGCTCGGTAAAACAGGAATGGGGCAATAAATCATAAACGTAAATCATTTCAGACTGCAATTATTTATTGTGCATAGTGTAGTTTTTATTCGGCGTAATTTAAAACGGCTTTCATCCAAATACCCAAACCTTCGCATATAATGGTACATATTTATTTTGATTTTGTAGCCAAAATAACGCTGATCGTACTTATGTACAGGTATGTAAGACAAGGCTCTTATGTTTTTCCGATATACTTATCTAGCACCACTAGAAAATTGAGGCGATAAACATCTGAAGTAGTGCGTGCTACTATACTTACTCACTGCTATACTTATGTAGGTAGGTATTATCAAAAGAAAGCATTCCCCAGATTTGGCTAAAAGGTAAGTAACGTCCGACTAACGTACATGTAACTCGTGACACTTGTCTCGTCCTAGGCCTGTAGAGGCGTTCGACACGTTTGGTGCAGTGGCTGAGTGATCGGCTTCTGCGCTACGGGTCGTGGGTTCGATTCCCGCACGGAACAAATATTTGTATGGCGTACAGATAGTTGTTCCGGGTCTGGATGTTCTGGATTTGTGTTTGTAAATGCACCCATGACACAGGAGAAACCCTAGCGTGGGGCAACGTTTTTGGGTTGGCGGACCGGGACCTGCCGGGGTTGCGGTGCATGTTTTTGCGAATCCCGCGACCCTGGCCGAACGGCCAGGAGAAGGAACACCGTTGGTTTTTAGCCGGTAAGAGTCCGGCAGACACCCTCGCCATCCCCAGGCGAGGCACATCCATGACGACTTTCCAACGAAAAAAATAAAAATAAAAGGCCTGTAGAGGCCTAGTGCGTGCTAGCTAGGTCTACAATGTACAATAAAGTAACTATTTAGTGGGTCAGCCCCCCAGTAGATGGATAGCCGACCTAGTGTATGTCGCGGGGAATCTTTTAGTGCAAGGCTGAGAGCAATTCATTATAGAAATCTATAGGGGCTGACCTAAATATATAGAAATCTATATATTTAATATCCAGTAGGGACGTCTCATTGTTGATTTGATGATAGTTATAAAAAGTTGGGTTATTCCATATTCATGGAAATACATGTTCCGAGTTAAGCAAGAAATATTTGATAACTGTATCGATTACAGAGATAAGTTGAGCCATAATGATAGTGCCCAAATTACTAATGATATCTCTGCATCTAGAATGTATGGTGATAACGTATATTACGTACACAAACTATAGCGTTGTTTGTATTAAGATAATTATACCAAGAATTTTGTTATTAAACCCATTTGACATAGATATCACAGTTTTTTTTTATATTGTGACGTCGCATCGTCGTCTCGCGGTTTGACGACTTTATTTAGATTCGTTTTGCCGACTTTGTTTCGTCGATTTTGTTTACGACAATTTTACGCTTTATTTATAAGTTTCGAATAAATTGAATTAAGTAAACCAAAGTCGATAATATTACAAACAAGAGAATTTACGATTTTTATTAATCAAATTACGCTTCTAAAATTAAAAGCAACACAATTTTTTACTTAGTTATTGCCACCATGGCTGTACCCATCGTGGTGCAGTCAGCCTATTTATGACCCTATTAACCAAGACCACTATACCCTTTCTAGACATGCAGGACAACAGTATCTTTGCTACCGTCACAAAACGAGACCTTATCGATTCCAGGAAAACAATCACAATGAATGATGACAATAGTTTTAATTGTATTGACTTTTAATTATATTGTTTTGCGGTCAGAGCCAACACAGGTCCAGTGGCTGTACGCACAGCTGCCGATTTGAGCGGTGTCTATCTTAGAAGCATTTGCGAACATTTCTCACATTTGAAAAAATCCCAAAATTTGGATTTTACGGAATTCATCATTCACGGCGAAGACAACTAGGTATATTGTATATTTACCGAAACCACTTTCGATCAAATTTCCTATAGGTAACTAAATACAACCTAGGCTATTCATATACCAACAAAAGTTAGAAATACTTTGGTTTTAAGCGAAAGTAGAGTACCCAAGTATGTCTACCCATTTACAACCGAAACAAACTTAAGGTAAGTTTCCTCTCGTAAATCAAGTAAATTAGTAGTCTAGTAAGTTATTTAAGGTTTTTAAGCCACATTAGGCAACCTAACCATAGGTATTTAAAATCATCCTGACACATTTTCCAGCTCTTAAAAAACACACGCCATTGTACTTTACCTGAAAAAAATCTAGAAACTGTCCCTCTCTCCTCCATTATAGTGTGGTAACTCTATCACACTCCTGCAACGAAACCTATGCGGCATACTTACTGTAAGTTTAATTTTTAAAATAGATATTAGTTCTGTACACCGTACACTATGGGGTCACTTAATGTAAATCCATTATCTATTTTACGAACGGCATTTACTCGTAAGGGAATCAAATGCAGTAACTTTTAAATCGATAGCACTTATCGTACAACATAATCGATGTTTACACATTTTAATATCATGTCGCCCCGGTTCTTTACTACGCTCACAATATTTATCTAGTTTTATGGATTAATATTTTCAAATATATTGTCCTGTCCGAAGCTGACTATGTTATCTACAAAGACGCTGTCAATCCAGTAAACATGATGATAACGTAAGATAACAATACGTATAAACTACTATTAGACTGCTCTTAAATTCATCACAAAACATAAATAACCGTTTAATATATTAAGTTATAACAACTATATATATTATGTACCTACTACATACAGTAGAGACTATAGCAGTATACACATACCTACTAGGAACAAAATAATTAAATCATGTCTTAGTCATAGCAGATAGTTAAAATTGTTCATACCCAACGATCGAGAAAATATTCTGCAGTCATTAAAAACTCGTTTATAAAGAAATTATATTAATAATTATGTACTGCGCTCAAGTCATCTTCCAACGCAATCAAAGGGTCATTGTTGTATTTGATAAGATAAATTTTGATTGAGAAGTCTGCGTGGAAATTACCTAACTGTCACTATTTATATCTAAGGAATGACATACGGCTGTGTACTTTTCGTCTAGGAAAAATAAAATAAGTTATGTTTTCATTCATAAAATAAGTAAACGCGATGTAGTTACTCACTAAACACTCTACGTACCGGATTGTAGATTTCGCAACGCAAAAATTCTTCCATTCAGATGTTGTCACATAACACACAAAAAGCAAAACAATTGTCAGAAATGCCACTAAATCACAACACCAACCTTTTCTGCAGGAACCTCTTCCGAAACTCTATGTATGCTGATCGGCCTTTATCTTCTGTGTCTCCTATGCGGACGCGTCCGTGTAGGGGTACTCTGTGCCCGGAGATGCCATAGTCCATTTGTAGGTCTACGACCAGCATGAGGGTGAAGAGTACTAGAAAGGCGCTGATGGCGAGCGCGAGGCGCTCCTTTAACTTCATGTTGAGCATAATGCGCGCGGTCTTGCTGCGCGGCGCGATGGGACTGCGCGCATGATCCTCGGGCGTCGGCGACCGCTTACAATCGCGCGCGCTCGCGCCGCGCCGCCTCCGCCGCCACCGTGCGCGCGCCCACCCGCTTACGCTGCAAACAATAACAATACGTTAAAGGCGATGCACGTGGACGAGGAAATAGATGGAAAAATGATATCTTTAAAAAATGAAGTTGTTTCCAATAAATTGATATTTTGTAAAATCTAAAAGAGTGCTCGTGGAAAATCAATACTAAACAGTTCAATACTAGCAGTTATCTCGGTAAAACTGAACTCTACACTTCTAGTACAGAAAAAAAGTGATATTTAATGATAAAAATGATTTGCTTTACTAGTTTTTTTAATTTCTGCTAGAACATTAAAAGTGCAGAAAAGAATCTAAGTTTTTTTTTTTCTCAGCAATGTCATAAATTATTACAATAACAAAGAGGTAACCCAGTAAAAGATAGACATAGCCAACTGTGTGACCTAGATCGGTAACCATCTCTTGTAACGAGATTACAATAAAATGTCAACTTCGTGACTATAAACATTTTATTATTTTTTCCTACATTTAAACACACTCTTCATTATTTTCATATGAAGATAAGAAACACTATTATGAATTCTAATACGATGTTATCTGGGCATCCACATCATCTTGAACAGTTCCAGCGCTTATTTCCACTTTCAAAGGCCCAGAAGTGAGTTGTGCTTCGAAATCAGTTTCCGGAAACTAACCGAGCGTAGGTAATGCTAGAAAGTTCTACATCATTTTTCAACTGATAATCAAGAAAATATAAAAGGTTTTATTCGATAGAGTGCAGTAGGTAGTAAAAAAGAGTAAAGAGCTTCGATTCGCTTAATTTTTGATATAACATCACAAGGTGGTAAAATCTTTTCTGTAGCTGTTCTCAGTTTTTAAAATGGTGGTTATGCTAAGTCAATGATACTTACGATTTTTAAATAAGATTTTAACATTTTAGTTTAAAGAATCATAATAAAACAAAGTTACACTTTTACTAGATTTGGACTAATTATTTTAGTAGTCACATTTTTAAATTTGAGTTTTCTGACTTAACTTCTCTTTTAATGTAATCACGCGCAGATTGCCCAGTCAATAAATCTCAAAAGGTAAAGTCAGTAGGTAGTTCGGAGTCTATTGCACGCACGAGCCAAATAAAAGAAAAGCCTTTAGTAATACATGTGTAAATAATTGTGTATTGCTTAACACAATGTCGGCAGAAGCCTATGATTGCAAAACTCGCAAGTTTGCGGAGTCATGTGGAACGCATGCAAAATAGAACATTTTAGAAACATGACGCCTCGACGTGAACAAAGTTCGATGCCTACGTATTCTGTGGCTTACTTGATCTTGGTTGTTGGTCGAACAAAATAAGGCTTTAATGAAATAACAATTAATACAAGCAAACTATGATAAAAAAAACGAAATCATGTCATAACAGTGTTTTGTGAGTGAAAACTTGCTAATTACATAACATCACGCCTGTATTCCCCGAAGGGTTGAGCAGAGGTGCAACACCCTAATTTCGCTGTTATGTTTTTAACTCCCATGTAATAGGGGGCGAGCCTATTGCCATCAACCGGGCACAAATACAAACTATAAGGACTGCTACTGAAGTACTCCACACGGAAAAATCCAATAACACTTTGCCCGACCTGGGTATCAAACTCAGGACCTCACGATTAACAGTCGCGTTTGCCACCACTAGACCAACGAAGCAGTGGAGGCAGTGAAAAAAAATGTATAATTATTTATATTAAGTAAAAAAAATTATACAGCAAACTGAATTACACACATGCAGTGTAAAAAAATAACTTCAAATTCAGTCTTCGACCACAATAAAGTGAGAGTTCCTACGCAAAACAAACAGACATACAAACGAATCTAACCTTTTAATATAAACTGTACGTACAGTATGTACTGAACGTGAAAGTTAGTCGGTATTCCTCGAAAGTCCTTCCACGTCCGACTAACGTATTCAATCTGTGAGAGTTAAAGATCACGCGGAGGTTATCTATCTTGTGCATGTGTTGAATACTGGAGCGCTGGACATCGGTGTCCAGATGGAAAACGACCCTGACTTTTGATATGAACGGTTCTAGGAATCCGGAAATAGTTGATAAATTAATGATAGCTCGTTTACAGACTGATTTATGCGTCTGCTTGTTTGTGTTCTGCCTAGCCTTTTCTCAACTTTATAGGGGTTTTATTTATTTTTATTCTTGACTAGCGGCCCGTCCCGGCTTTGCACGGGTGGACATTTTTCCCGTTTTTGAAATATTTTTCATTTATGCTCCGCTCCTATTGGTCGTAGCGTGATGTTATATAGCCTATAACCTTCCTCGATAAATGGACTATCCAACACAAAAATAATTCCAACCAGTAGTTCCTGAGATTAGCGTGTTCAAACAAACAAACAAACTCTGCAGCTTTATAATATTAGTATAGATTTGGTCGCGTTTGGCACTAGTCTCACCTCATGGTAAGCGCACTCAGGATCTAAGATGGAGCATACAAATCCAAGGAACAGAGATAGAGAGGGATTCACCTATACCCCTCTGGCTCTCGCAAACACACGAAGGAACACAGTAAACCGCTTGGCGCCGGATGGTAGGTAGCCAGGCGGACCGTATAGAATGTATAGATCCTACCACCAAGCGTGCTGAGTTTTGTTGAATCTTACAACAAGCGTCTATTCCCAGCGTGCGGTGAGGAAGTTTCATATTCTAACCCATCCTCACACGGGGTCAGCTTCCAATCTAACCAGATGCGGCTGAATACCAGTATTTTACACGGAGCGACTGCCATCAGATTTGCGCAACCCAGTTACTAAGCAATGCCGATATCCTAAGGTTAAACCAGTCGTCAGACTTTCGGGTTTCTGATTTCCCGTAACGACTGTCATAGGTATTCGTATGACACCGAGGACCGACTGTTTAACGTGCTCTCCGAGGCACGCAGGGGTCTCGATGTGTAATGAACGGTCATCCATCCACTAACTGCCCGCGGCAAGCGTAGCTTAAACTCGCAAATCACATAATCTGCGCGGTTGGTTTATACGTCTGCATGTTCTATAATAAAGTGCGTCTTTAGTTATTAGAATTAAAGACTCGAACTGTTTAAAGTGAGCGTAATTAGTACTTGATTGAGAAGATTTTTACACGGTACCAATGTCATTGTTTTTTACTACAAACAATTTGGATGTGAATCTCTGCATCTCATCAAGTTGTATTAGACCCTATACACAACACTGCAGTGCAACGCCGCTTCGCTTGAATCTATGGAAAAATTCGTTTTGTACATCCATCGTGGAATTAGGTACCTAACGTAAATAAAAATAATATAAGGACATACATACATAAACTCACGCCTTTTTCCCATAGGGGTAGGCAGAAACTATAGAACGCCACATGCTACGACTCTTACATACCCCTTTCGCTTCATCCACATTCATACATCTTGTCATACACGCACGCCGGTTGACAGTACTACGCACCTGACCTTTGTGAAGAACTTCACCAATAACATCGATGTATGTCCTTCTAGGACGTCCTCTACCGGCGTTCCCATTAACATAAGGAAAAAAAATAAGGACATATTTTTTCGAATTCAGCTAATCTACAGATGTAAAAGAAGCCCGACACAGTTGATGTTATTGCAATAATATCCATCACACTATGTAGCACTGATAAGATACAATTGATACAACTTTATGTATTGCCAGGTTATCAACTTGATAACAACAAATTATAATCACCGGATATCAATGGATTATTTTTTTTCATCCTGTGATAATGAAATATTTAATTAGTATGCATATAGGAATTTATTTACCTGTATCGAAGACACATAGTTTCGTAATGTTTATTCCTTGTAAGCGCTATTGGGATTACGGATACGTGGTGATACGAGGATCCCATGGTTCATGAACCATGACCATGACCATGATTATGATAAATCAATGTTTTTGTTTCAAACTTTTCTCTGGTTTAGCAGTCGCATTTGCGGCTGAAGAGCGTGAGGTTCTTGGTTTCATGCCAGAGATATTTTTAAAAGCAGAAAGTTTTTTCGGTAATTCTCCCTATAGCACGAAGTTAAGATGACAATAGGAGATGTTTCCCGGGGTGTAAGATGACAATAACCTTCCTTCTTATTTTCGTGTGGTTTGTGACTAACCTGGTGTCAGAGTTTATGCCGCCCATGGGCCTCCGACTTGGCTTTACATTCCGTCGAGAAATATCTCTCAGGCATGCCGGTTTCCTCACGATGTTTTCCAAATGATAATTATACAATACGCATATGAATCCGAAAAGTCAGAGGTGCGAGCCTTGGGTTCGAACTCGAGATCTATGACTTGGCAGTCCGACGGTCACACCACTAGGCTATCACTGCTAAACCTTCCTACTACTACTACTTGATCGAAATCGCATTTCCGGAATGTTGGTTTACCCTTCAAAGAATAGAGACCGGATGTTATAACGAGGCAGTAAGATCCAAGCTATGATGTTTTTAAATAACTTACTTCAATTGAGACACGCGTAAGAGGTCAATGTGTGATAATTATTATACGCATAGACTCTTGACGCTTATCGCGTTGCCGTGTGTTATGGACAAACGACTGAAAGACAAAGCATTAAAGTTAAGATCAAACCATTGTTAGCGGTATATCTCTTGAAATTGGTTTACAATAAAGAGTTTGTCGATCTAGCTATGGATTTTTTGGGTCTGTATCTAAGCTGTTACAGAATAGTCAGGTTTAGATAACATAATTAGCCTATTACTGTCCCACTGCGGGACACGGGCCTCTTCTCAGAATGAGAAGGGTTTAGGCCTTAGTCCACCACGCTGGCCTGGTTGGCAGTCTACACACACCATCGAGAACTTTATAATTCAGTTTGTGGTACTCAAAAATTACGAATTTTAAGTTAATAATCTTGAAAATCCTACTATTATAAATGCGACAGACATTACACTCCACGTGCAGTTTTACAGCAAGGGTATGAATAAGACAAGCTATCGTACATTATTGACTGTAGTAATTGTTGTAACACGCGAAACTTAAACCAGATGATCTACGCTTGCACAATTGTACAATGGATTCACTGCATAATACTAGCGTTATATTTCAGTTAACTGCTTCGTTGGTCTAGTGGTGGCAAGCGCAACTGCTGATCGTGAGATCCTAGGTACGATCCTCAGTAGATAGAATAAATAGTAGCAAATGCATACTTTAAGTAGCAAACATGTATGTAATCTGTAATCCATGTTAATTACGTGTTAAAAACAAGTCACTACTTTAGAGAATCCCTTTAGACAATTTGTGATACTATCACAACTTGTTGTTAACTGTAAACGAGGAGTAATACGCTCTATACAGCTCGTCTTATTCATCCTCAATGTGTTGCAACAATATTAGAGGTCGGTTTAAAATTACGTGTTGTTTACATTGTACAATGTAACCGTCGCTTCCAGTAGTGCGTCTAATGATGACCTGTAATGAACTTGCTACACGAGTCGTTGTGCTGATGACAGTAATTAACTATGCTTGTTTAATTTTTACATTTTTGAGACAAATTAAATACATATTTGTATGCATTTTTAATTACGATTGTACTCTGTGGTCTAATTTATCTTTAAAAATAGATGTTTACTTGATAAGTTACAAACGAGACATAGTAAGTAATTAATGGAAATTTTCCAACGTTATATAGTGGTTGGTTACCTACTGTTTCTTTGCGCACCATCAATCCTGATTTTCGAAGTTTGTAAACTAATAAAAAAATAAATAATAATCTATTGTCTAAAATATAATAGGCCCGTTTTGACAGCTGTCAGATCAGTACATTTTATGTCGAAATTGACATAACATGTTCTAATCTGACAGCTGTCAAAACTATAATAATTAATAATAATTGCAAATTTGAAGTGTTGTCTCGAAAGGTAAAAAGGTATGTTAAGATGGTTTGGTCATGTAGAGAGGATGGACGGAAGGAGATTAACGAAACAAGTGTGCAAGGCGAGTGTGGATGGAACAGTTGCAAGGGGCCGACCTCGGCGAACGGTTGGTAGCACCCTAAACCGACGAGCATGCATGAGAAGGTTAATGAATGTAGATGAAGCGAAAAGGGTGTGTCAGGATCGTAGCAGGTGGAAATCTATAGTCTCTGCCTGCCCCAATGAGAAATAGACGTGATTGTATGTATGAATGTATGTAAATGTATCACCATAATAGGTATTACATTCATAGGTGTCGTAAAACGCAACTAAGAAATTTGATAGGATTTTCAAGGTATATTATTTATGGGTAAAAGGATAGATTATTTACATGAGTACTATTAACATCACACGACAAACCTCAATATGCTGGTAAGGGTGATGAACTGATGACTGGAGATTTATGACAGACTCTATTGGGGAGATTTATGAATTAGTGGCCTGGGGTAAGCCGATGAAATTATAACCATACCGCGCGATAATCGCAATATCGCACCCTTAGTAATGTAAGGGCACAACTCGAAATATTGAGTTTTTGAATTTATGTGTTAGATGGTCTCAATATCAACTGTTCTACCACTTGGCTTTCACAGAAAGAGAAAAATGATAATATTAAAGCAAATACTGTAATTATACTGTAAAAAATACCGTGAAAACATAGGGTTCCCTGAATCTTTAAACACGTTTTCTCAAAAGTTGATATTTTCGAGTTGTGCTCTTACATTACTAAATTATAGTATCAGAATCTATATCTCTACATCTAGGGTAAATTATCTTTAAATATAATAACCAAACTTAAAAGTATGATAAGATAGCTCAATGTTTGTTTTAAAGGACAGTAGCTTATCCATTTACTGAGAAATATATCTTGTATGAAATGGATAAACAAGACACAAGTAGGTTTATGATTATCTTATTTATTATAATCGCTTGCCGGATAATCAGTAATTAGGTTAACGGTTATAATTTTATGGGCAAGTTCATATAACAAGCCCTCAACGAGCGTTTTGCTGACCTACGTTTACAACGGTAGCCATAGCGAACGTCTACATTGCGTTTATTATTTATTCTTTAGCAAAAAACCCAAGGCACGCACCTCTATCTTTTCGGATTCATGTGTGTATTGTATTAGGTCCCCACCTATGAAATTGGTGTTTTTTCTCACAAATATTGAACCCCGTCATTTCTATGATTTAAAATATTCATCAATTGTTTGATATTATATCGAATAATGACCATCATAGACAACTACCAATAGTAAAAAAACCGTATTACTTATGGTTTTCTAAACAAAAAAAATACCTTAAAAATGACTCCTCTTTTTGTTAGCAGAAATATCCACTATTTTTGCTTTAACTTAGCCATAACTTATTTTTGTCGCATAATCTAAGTGGCATACGTTATCTTAGTTTTTAGACATTAGTGCATAAAAGTTTTAAAACATTAGTGTTCGTAGTTGTTAAATAAATTAAGAAAATGTTAGTATGAAAAATGAACTTCTTTAAAATTCTCCATACAAAACGCTGATTTCGTAGGTCCCCTAATATAATTAAAACTTCATCACTTACTTAAAAACGGTGAAAAAAAAACATCGTGAGGAAACCGGCATGCCTGAGAGATATTTGTCGACGGCGTGTGAAGCCAAGTCAGAGGCCCATGGGCGGCATAAACTCTGATACCAGGTTAGTCACTAACCACACAAAAAGAAGAAGAGCAAAACATCATAAGTAAGCGTGAACCGGTAAATTAGAGTTAAAATAGAGAAACTCTAGCTTTCTGTGAACCCGTTATGTACAATATCAATACAATAAGTACCTCCGATTACAAGCACCCACCTACTTGTAATAGGAGGTACATAACTAGTTTCCTAAAAACTGACATTAAGAACAAGGTAACATAACATCACGCCTGTATTCCCCATAGGATTGGGCTGAGATGTATAGTAACACCCGCATTTCACGGTTATGTATATGTAAGTCCCATGTAATAGGGGGCGAGCTTATTGCCATCAACCGGACACCAATGCAATCTCCGGGCTGCTACTGAGGAAATTCCACACGGAACAACCAAACCTGGGAATCGAACCCAGGACTTCACAATCAGGAGTCGCGGTTGCCACCGCTAGACCAACGAGGCAGTAGAACAAGGCCAGGCAGTACACAGATTTGTTCTTAAGTTGTTGGGTACTTTAAGAAATATCAGTACGTGCGTACTAAATAAATATGTAGTAAATAATCCAGACGTGCTATAAAAATACAAAGTTATCAACCCTACTAATTTCATACAGAGTGCATCTATATAGTAAGCGCTATTTTTATAGCATCAATTTCAACCCGAATGTCCCACAATATTCTTTTTATACCATTTCTAAACGTAAAAACAAAATCACTGTTTCAGCACAATTTGAAAGTTTCGTGCGATCGGCAACAGATGCAAAGACATTTGGGAAATACTTTATATTTTTAACAAAAATCGATAAAGTTGTACGAATATGTACGACTTTATTTACTTTTAGTATTTGAGTTACGAGTGTATACGTCGAACAAAACAATCAGCTAGGAACAGTCACCTGACATATTCTTTTCAAAAATATTATTCAGTGAAGCTTGAGGAATGCACCAAAAAATCAAATTACTAAAACATTTCGCTTTACTAGCTTTTGAAACTGGAACTATATATAAATACTAAAACGTGAGATCTAACGTAAATACAAATAAGGACGTTTATGAACATAAACGTACAACTTTATTCATACCTGCAATTACGTACAGAACTAGATTCTGTTTGAAATGTACTTTGTTAAATTTTGTTTTTGTATACCAAATAGCTTTAGTAGAACCCTCAAATAAATATAATTAGCCTATTTACTATACAACTGCTGGGCACATGCCTCTTTTCCAAATGAGAAGGGTTTAGGCTTTAGTTCACCACGATGGCCTGGTGCGGATTGGCAGACTACACAGACCATCGAGAACTTTATGGAACCCTCTCAGGTGTGTAGGTTTCCTCGAGATGTCTTTCCTTCATCGTTAACGCAAGTGATCATCAAATTCTGATCCGCACATAAATTCGAAAAGCCTTCAAATACTTTTTAAAAATAATTTACGATACTTTATTTACACAATTATCATTTACATTTTAACCTAATATGTACAATATAAAACTAAACTACAAACATACAAATCTAAAGACAAAACTAACTACATATACATATACAAAATTATTAAATACAAATTATTCAAAAATACCTCTTAGGCGTCAAAATATTCCTCCTCATCACCGTCATGCGGAAGCGTGCCATCCAGCGTGGCAACGCTGCCAGAAGACTGGCAGCGTTGCCACGCTGGATGGCAACGCTTATTCCTTGGCCAAATAATAATTAATAATAATCTTTTTTTAATAATTTTGATTTATGTCGGTGATTATTGAAGATTCTTTACCCATAGATTTGCTATAGTTGACGTTTTTGCTTAGTTCTAAATTACCTGAGTACCTACCTACCTGCTCTTTACACGATGGTGAACTAAGTACCTATTAATTTTAACGAGTAATGTACTTTTTTAACATGTTTTTCATAGCATTCTCACATTATAACCAAGGTTTGTATCAAAATCGTCTTATAACAAGGCCCTTGGGCTTAGAACAAATAATCAGAGCCAATTTATTTCCGCTTGAAATGTAACACATTGAACTCTATGCTAGTAGGTAGGCACGATTAGAGCACGTTAGCGATTTTCATCGTTGATTACTTAGAATTACGAAAAAGTCTGCATCGAATTTCGTATCAAACGATTCGATTCAAAATGATCAGATTCTAATTGAAAATAGTCCATTTTTGCATAATTATTTCCTCATTGCAACGAGAGTAGGAACGAAACTGAACTGTCTGTGAAAAACTAGAAAAAGAGCATTTAGTAGGTACTCTACAGTGTAATCTTCTTTACTAGATCGCACATGGTGATTGACAAAAAACAAGAAAAATTTTAGGCATCTTTCAGTCGCCTTTTCCGATATCCATACGAAAACACGGATACTTTGCAACCATATGTTCTATATAATAATAAAAACAATACAGATATCATTACACAACCATCTAAGCAATGCTGTAACAAAAACTAGATAATATTTAGGAACATGAGTCTGCAGATAATACACGATCGATCTAATCTTAAAAGCGAAAGGGGTCACGCGGTAATCTACCTAGCCGAACCTCACCTTTCTTTCAAGATGTTTTTATCCACATCTGCCCTAAATGTGTTTTTGCGAAAATCTGCCAAAACATATTTTTCGCTACTTCTCTAGTGTTTGAACAGCTGTATGAAGGCTTGTATTAGCTTCACTTGACCAACTATAAACTAACTAAATAATACTACGTCATATTTATTTATCATCAACCCTTGTTCTCCTAATGCCAAGTGTAGGCCTCCCCAATTGCATAATTTCCCCGTTTTGAATGAATACCTTTCTAAGTTAGATCCAGGAATATATCTGCCTGGCCTTTTCCCAATTATGTTGGGGTCAGCTTCCAGTCTACCAAGATGCGGCTAAATACCAGTATTTTACACGGAGCAACTGATCTCGGCAACCAAGTTACTGGGCATTGCCGATATCTTAAGGTTTCGGGACTCCTTAGGTTTTGGTTTTCCTAGATTTTTAGGCTGACTTCACGTAACGACTGTCATAAGTACCCAGGACCGACGGTTTAAAGTGCACTTCGCAGAGGGGTTTCGATGTGTAACGAACGGTCACCCATTGGACACCACGAACTGACCGCGGCAAGCGCAACTTAACCTCGCAACACGACGACACGTTTGGTGCAGTGGCTCGAGCTGCGATCGAGAAGCGATCGACTTCTGCGCTACAGGTCGTGGGTTCGATTATTGTGTGTATACTTGTATTGTGATGATTTGTGTCTGTAAACACACCCACGATACAGGAGAAATCCTAGTGTGGGGAAAAGGTTTTTCAATAAACAAAAAAAAAAAAAACGTATCCTCTGCGCTGTTGGTAATTAGCCTCAAACCCAAATTAGATCTAGGAGTCTAAAGATTAAATAAAAAGTTTTGTAACCGGACTTATCTTTTTTAAAACCAATAATGTTGCCTTTCGTCAATCCGACTATTGTATTATTTTTCAAATAAAGGTTTCTCTAATAAAACAATACTATCGTTTCAATTATTAATGTAAATCAAATCATAATTAAACTCGTACATAACAATTATTAACCTGCATAGCTTTCTTCCTCACTACACAGCTTAATAATGGTGGCTAAACTGAAACTAGTGCGTAGCTAATTAAAAAACAAGTTGAATTGTACGTTAAGGGTTAGCACGTCACTCGAGACTTCCGACGAACAAAAAGGCTCCAATTATCCAAGTTATGTATGCGCTAGCTTCATTTACATAAGTTCACAACTTCAACCACGTTAATTAACGTATTGACATTAAAGTGGAAATTATACTGTTACTTAGATTATGTGTGGATGATAAATTAGTTTTTTGATTAAGGTAAATTCGTTTTGGCAGCGAATGAGGTATTGGTTGATATATTACAAAACTAGGTTTGGTTGTACGACGTATTCAGCTATTGAAAGATAATATCGTCAGTGGAAAGGTAAAAAGACTAAAGCTCCAATATACCTACTTCACAGTAGAGAGATTCAAAGTTTTTTTTTTGAAGAAAATCAACACACTTATTTTTCTTAGAGTATACATATTAAATAGATAATTAAACTATCTATTTAATATGTATACTCTAATAAAAATAAAGTAAAGTAGGTATATTGGCGCTTTAGTCTTTTTACCTTTCCACTGACGATATGGTTGCTCATGGTAACTGTTTTAATTTTAATCAATTAACCTATTACTGGGCAAAGGACTTCGGTAGGCCTTAGTTGATTAACTGAATTAACACTCAAAATCTTCTTCTCTCGTGTCAGTATGAGTTATACGAGCCCATGTCGTGGTCAAAAGATTAGCGAGTCAGCAAAGTTGGTAGCGCGGCCAACTGTCCAGGTTACAGCGGACGTCACTCCTATCGCCACTCGTGTAGGCTCTTTTAATGTTCTCTGTTTGCTAATCATAACAAAACAATTCGTTATCTATACTAATATTATAAAGAGGAAAGATTTGTATTTTTGGATTTTTGTATGTAACGAAGAAACTTAAAAACTACTGGACCGATTTCAAAATATCATTTGCCGTTAGATAGCTACATTATCGCTGAGTAACATAGGCTACGGGCGGAGCCGTGAGGACACAGCTAGTCATTAGTAAACTGCGATATTACTGTAGTTGTGGAAGAACGAGGTATGGTGTTCATCCTACGAAAAGGGAGGATCTTCCTACCAGGCGGGTCTTATGCCTGGCGGGCCACTGCCCAACGGTTGACGCTGAGAACTTGTATACTATCTGTGTGTCAAATCTTGATATCGCG
The DNA here is from genome assembly GCA_910594945.2 of Amphipyra berbera. Classification (NCBI taxonomy): domain Eukaryota; kingdom Metazoa; phylum Arthropoda; class Insecta; order Lepidoptera; family Noctuidae; genus Amphipyra; species Amphipyra berbera. Next base: position 14,623,339 of record OU343125.1, read on the forward strand.
ATGCAGGATTTTTGACATTTCATTTGACAGCTGCCATTGTTGTCGCTGTAGTCTGCTAGACAATCGTCGTGCTGCGTAGCTCTCATGATTGTGGCGTGATAGGTGCCGCTACGTAGTTATGTGCATAATTACATTAATGACTGAATTATAAAATTACGTACACAAAGAAAAATGCAAGCATTAAACCCATAAACCATATTTATCGGCCGTTCAAATAACTTTGGGAAACAAAAGACTACATATTTTACACCTCGTTAAAAGGATCCCTATAAAAGTCTTCGCTGCGCTTAAATTGCAAGTCACTATGCGCTTGAGAGCGTTAGGCATTGTACACATGTAACGACTTATTAAACGATTGGCAAACTGACTAAAATTAATCATAATATTTTTTCTTTGTTTTAAACAACACATGCAGCAATATAGGTACAATATGAATTTAAATTAAAAGTATATAAATTAACTAACGTCTCGTATGATGGTTTCCGTCTTCGCTTAATTAAACATCCCGGCGGTGTCATTGTCTTAGTACTATAAGTGCCTCGTTGGTCTAGTGGTTGTAAGCGTGCCTGCTGATCGTGAGGTCCTGGGCTCGATCCCCAGGTCGGGCAAAGTGTTATTGAGTTTTTCCGTGTGGAATTCCTCAGTAGCAGCCCGGAGTGGAGTTGTACCCGGTTGATGGCAATAGGCTGGCCACCTATTACATGAGACTTAAACATAAAGGCGAAATGAGGGTGTTACTATACACCTCTGCCCAACCCTTCGGGAAATACAGGCGTGATGTTATGTTTAAATAATTAATTAAATCAGCTAACGTCTCGTATGATGGTTTTCGTCTTCGTTTGATTCAACCTCCGGCGGTGTCATTATGTCTTAGTACTATACGTACAGCAAACAATAAAAAATAATGACCAACAGCAAAGCAAACTTAAACTAAGTATTAAGGTTTACAACAGAAACATATGCATAATTGTGTTCAATAAACGTAAAACAAACAATTAGTGATTTTACGAACGGTACCGGAAGATCGTAAGTGCTCTGTGCCGCTGTGCGCGTCCAATTTTAAAAAGTAATTCATGATGAGACTTTATAGGTATGTGCAATCGATCAAAATTTTCCTTACTTGTGAAGTGGTAGATAGTATACTGTCGAACTGTTGACGATAGCAGCGTCTCGGATTCGATGCTCTTATTCAATTGATTAATTCTGAGGGGCTCGTTGGCTTATTACCAACCGCGCCGATCATACGATTTGCGAGGTTAAGCTACGCTTGCTGCGGTCAGTCTGTGGATGGGTAACCGTTCGTTATACATCGAGTCCCCTCCGTGCCTCGGAGAGCACGTTAAATAGTCGGTCCCGGGTGTCATACGAATACCTATGACAGTCATTACGGGAAGTCAGAAGCCCGAAAGTCTGACAACCGGTCTAACCTTAGGATATCGGCATTGCCCAGTTACTGGGTTGCAGAGGTCTGATGGCAGTCGCTTCGTGTAAAATACTGGTATTGATCCGCATCTGGTTAGACTGGAAACTGACCCTAACATAGTTGGGAAAAGGCTAGGCAGATCAGAACATTCAATGGATTGATTCAACTTATCAATAAAAAGTTGATCTACTTTAACTTATAAGCAAATGGAACTACTAGATGAATAGCCATATCCATGTGTTTTGTATCGTCTCTATGGCTTAAGAGACAAAAGTACAAATCACAGGATTTATACTAGCTTAATGGACGGCATAGATATTAAGTAGAGTAGGTCTATTCTTAACTGGATTATAGGCATGACGACATATTACAATAATTACTCCAAAATCGCAAAATCTTAAGTGTACGTACATCCTTAGTTAATGCGAAAGCCCATGGGAAACGATTTGCACAACCGCGGTATAAGCGATTATTACGGAGCGCGGGATACCTACTGCGCGTCACTATTACGCGGATGGATGCCCATACACCTGTGCATTATGGGCGACCATTGTCCTCGATAACTCAGTTACAACACACGAGCAAATTAGTGGGGTATGATGTAAGATATTACCTGTGTTGGGAACTAGGTACATATTGCTTTAGAAAGAAATCAAGAGTGGTTAATCACGGAAAAAAGAAACATTTTACAGTACGACTCAAGCGTCGGTAAATTTCGTAAAACCGACCACTTCCGAACTGATTGCGAATTCAAGACCACGAATGTTTATTTGTACTGTAGTAAAAAAAATATCTTTACGCTGACGTAATAAGTGGTGTTGAGGTAGCACTCAGATCGGAAGCGATCAGTTTTACAAAGTTTGCCGACGCGCCTTTTTTTTTAAACCGTACTATTTAAAGAGCAAAAGAAAATACGCGTCCTTCGACTTCCCGGGACTAGCTAGGTTCCTGGTATTCTTAAAAATAACAATAATGTGCCTTCATTTATGGTTATTTAATTACAATTTCCACACAAATTATACTATACAGGGTGTAAACGAAATCATGTAATTCCTTCAAACCTCGTGATGTACTGCCCTCATAGATTAACCCTGATCGGGATACTGGATTCAATTAAAAATAAATTACAAAAAGTAAACATGAATGTGTTCTTAACGTGAGGCATTTTAGCGCCCCTAGTTAAATGACCGCGCAATTCGCTCGGTGCGCTAAACTGCCTCACTTTAAGCACACATGTTTACTTTTTGTAAATTTTTTTCTTATTGAATCCAAAAGTGTCCCGTGCAGGGTTAATCTATGTCAGCAGTACATCACGAGGTTTGAAGGAATTACATGATTTCGTTTACACCCTGTATATCTCTCGAACCAAGATTCGCAGGGCGATGTAATCATGACTGAAAAACATTTATTGTAATTCTTTCTTCTTACTCTTACACTGTTATCTATAATAATCGAGTAAGTCTTTACATGAGTAAAAACACTTTGCTTTACTAAAGTATTTTTTACATTTATTAGCCTACAATTGGCCACTGCTGACCTTTGACCGATCTTTGCAGAGATCATTTGAAGGCTCAAATTCAGCAGTCGATGTTTGGGGGCTGATAAATGTAAAAAAATACATTTTACTCAAGTAACGTCTTTTACTTGACTATAGATACGAGTGTAAGTAAACTTTGTCTGTCGAGTACGTAAGTAAATAAAGAAAAGTTTAAAGAATGTCTTTTCCCAACTATTTTGGAGTCAGCTACCAGTCTAACCAGATGGGATTGAATACCAGTATCTTATACGGAGCGACTGCCATCAGACCTCCGCCACCCAGTTACTGTGCAATGCCGATATCCTAAGGTTAGACCGGTTGCCAAACTTTCGAGATTCCGACTTCCCGTTACGACTGTCATCGGTATTCGTATGACACCCGGGACCGACTGTTTAACGTGCTCTCCGAGGCACAGAGGGTTCTCGATTTGTAACGGACGATCACCCATCCACGGAGTGCTCGCGGCAAGAGCAGCTTAACGTCACAAACCGTATAATCCGCGCGGTTAGTAATTAGCAACTAGCCCCAAAAGTCTAAAGAATATAAAGAAAATCTTATACGACAAAATACCTCAATTACTTACATAAGCTAAGCCAATAACAAATATTTAAAAGATTTAAAAATAACGCGCTCTCATCACTGTGCGTATACTTAATGAAAACTGAACACAAAGAACTACTCATACATTCTAACAAGATATCAAATGTTTACAAGCATATAGATAATAAGCAGAGTAATATAAAAGAGAACCAGAAATTCTCGTGAAATACCACACAATGTGGAGCTGTGGATACATAAGCATTTGGAACACGCAATGATCACCTTAGGCATTTGCTGGATAAACAATAGCAAACTACCTACGACTGATAACATCGTGATCGCAGTTTCCATTAGTCAACGGTTTAGAGATCCGCCTGTTTTATTACATGATGTATTAAAAAATATAAATAACATCCGTTTTTAATAACATAACATCACGCCTATATTCCCCAAAGGGTTGGGCAGAGGTGTATATTAACACCCTCATTTCGCAGTTACGTTTAAGTCCCATGTAATAGGAGACGAGCCTGCTGCCATCAAACGGGCACAAATCCAAACTCAGGGCTGTTACTGAGGAATCTCACACGGAAAAATCTAATAACACTGCCCGACCTGGGGATCGAACCCAAGATCTCACGATCAGCAGTCGCGCTTGCCACCACTAGAGCAACGAGGCAGTTAATCTATACAGATAATATATTTTTATCAAAATGATCTTGTGCATCCATTTAGACGTTTGTCAGAAACGTGTGTGCTTATCATAACTATCACGCCCATTTTCTTTTTCTTTAAAAAATCAGTTCCTCAATTGGAAAACTTGAACCGCGAATATCCTCTAAGCTATGTGCATGTATTGGTCTTTCATTGAATTGATAAGCTATTCCTGCAATATTTCTTATATTCAGGAATACCAACAGTTTTATTAAATCTTCGATCAAAATCTACAACAGAATCATATTTTTCTAAAGTTACGAATTTAATAAAACAAAGACATCAAACAGAATTGAAATGGTAATGAACCCTCTATGTCAACATTCCTGTATTGTTTTATTATGTTGTCTACCTTGTGCATCACGTCATCACGTGGTCTGGTGGCGTCCGCCAAAGACCGGCCGGTGGCGCGGCGTGGCGTGTAACGTCCGTGATTCCGCACAATGAGATATTACCATTAATGGACGGCACAGTCATTTTAATGACGAAAACTACAATAGTTCTGCCTGGTATTTTAAAATATGGTGTGGTTTTGAAGACAGTTTGATTTTATGATGATAAACGGTATGAAAATATTGAATTTTCATAAAAAGCTGGTATTAGCGACTGATGTTGGTACTGACCAAATCATCTAAATCTATACTAATATTATAAAGAGGAAAGATTTGTATTTTTGTATGTAACGAATAAACTTAAAAACTACTGGACCGATTTCAAAAATTCTTTTGCCGTTAGAAAGCTACATTATCACTGAGTAACATAAGCTACGGGCGGAGCCGTGAGGACACAGCTAGTCATTTATAAAAAAAATGAGAGATTAAGAAAAATGTTTTAGGTACCTAACCCTATAAATCCAACAATTTTCTTACAAACATAAAATTGCAAAGCAGAGTAATGTCTGTAAAAGACTAAAAATAACTATTAGCGTAAATTGCTTTAAGAATAAAGCGATTCCTTTGCAGTTACCCGACACATTATTACGAAGCTATTTATATTAAATTACTTTTTAACATGCATTTAAATACCATACAAACTGGTGTTCACCTATTTAAGTAAATTTTCTAGGTGCGACAAAAACTACAATTGAGAGTAATTGACATTTAGGAGCACAATTTGCTAAATAACAAATTATCTTTAGTGTAATTCAATATAAACTGATGACCCTAATCGTATGACAATTATTCAATTGTGGTTTGATTGCCGTACGTGAACAAATAGTTATAATAAATACCGTGTCGGTTTAGAATACAAACGGTATAGTTATAAGCGATTTTTCACAGATATGCACTTGGATTGGATTTTTTTATCGTGATAATGGTCTTATCTTGAAGGGCAAGTCTGTTTTGCTGATCTAAAAATCAAATTACAATCAGAAGCTAATAACTTAATAGCACTTTATCATTTTTTATGGACGGTTTTTATTTTTATTGAATACTCTGTGTACAAAAAGACTCAAGAGTCAAGACTTGTGAGTCAATCTTAGGATGTCATGAAAATAATTTATGGGATGAGTCAGATATAATGAAATCCAGCTGACAGACAAAGTCGTATTGAATCACACCCGATAGAAGAATTTACATCAACTATGTTGGTATCGCTTTTTAGTGTGACCATGTGATCATATTTTACCCGGGACAACCTAAATATAAAGTACCACCATGAAAACTAAAAAAAAAAAAAACAATGGGTGTGTTCTCTCTAACGTTTTCCCATCATCTTGGGATCAGCTTCCAGTCTTCATAAGATAACAGAATAAAATACGAAATCCCAACTAAGCGACACAGAAAAAAAAATCCAATCCAACGATATAATACATAACTTATTTTAGCCAAAATGGCGCTTAAGTAGTATTAGCTTTCCGGTGACGATATACTTTCCTTAAAGAAAAGAAACGTAAAATGACCAGTTACAAGCAAGTGAACATACACAATACACATTTCTATTAACATTAGCAACACAATCACATAGTATTATGTACCATACGTACTTATCAACGGTAAACAATAACAAGGAAAATCTCCGGTGAGAAATGGGACACTTTTTCACGGCGTGCGTGTCACAATTATTGTTACGGATATGTTTGTGGAAACTACAATACGGATTATGTCGGTACTTAATAAACTTAATTAGGAAATTGAAAACTGTATAGGACATTTTCCACTATAACTGGCTATATGATTTTGTGAACTATATTTTGTCTTTTTGTGGGATCTCGACTCTCGGATGGTTCGCGTAACAGACATCACTTTAAACACCTGAATAACATAACATAACATCACATCTTGTTTTCCCAGAAGGGTTCGGTAGAGGTGTACACCCTCGTTTCGCCAGTCATGTTTAAATTCCATATAATAGGGAGCGAGCTTATTGCCGTTAACCGGGCACAAATCCAGACTCCGGGCTGCTACTGAGAAATCCCTAGTGGAAAAACCCAATTACACTTTGCCCGACCTGGGGATCGTACTCAGGACCTCATGCTCAGCAGTCGTGTTTGCGACTACTAGACCAACAAGGCAGTTTAAGCACCTGAATGTGGCCATGTAACCCATTCCTATGGGTCCAGGAATGGACACCACCGTTTCGAAACAGCTTAAGACAACTCTTATTACGTCTGATTGAATTTGGAAGACGAAGACCCATTTGTACTAATTAAATATAGGAGAGACCTGATTAAAGCCATGAACAGAGACAACTTCGTTAATTGATTAATACGTTGAATTTGACTGCCTTGTTGGTTTAGCGGTCGCAAGCGCGACTGCTGAGCATGGGGTCCTGGGTTCGATCCCCAGGTCGAGCAAAGCGTTATTCGTTTATTCCATTAGGAATTTCTCAGTAGCAGCCCGGAGTCTGGATTTGTGCCCGTTTAATGGCAATAGACTCGCCCCCTATTACATGGGACTTAAACATAACTGGCGAAAGGAGGGTGTACTAAAACACCTCCGCCGAACCCTTCGGGGAATAAAAAGCGTGATGTTAAGTTAAATTAAAAAAAAATAAGTTTTTAAAAAGAGCAAAATACCACTGATTTCAGTTCCTGCTAAATACTCACAGGCTTAAGGTATTTTATTAAAAAGGCATCTGAAAGATTTTCATTATGCAATTTACAAACGTGCATGAATATTTTGGCATTGTACTACGATCAGCATAAATTGCTTTACTTCACGCAGTCGTGGTAGTTTTAAACGTGCGAAATGCATATTGGAGGGTAATTTTATTAATTGCCTGTGGAACACAACATTCTACATTGCTTTACTCAGCCCGTTGCAGTTCCTCTCAAAATGGGAGAACATCACAAATGTTTGTATTTTTTAAACAAAGTTGCAAAAAATTTAGGATTTTTTTACTGATACCTACTCTTAGCAATTTTCTGCACCTTTGATGAAGTAGCCATATAGATTAAATGCGTCACTAGGAAATTAAATGACGTGGAAGCTGATGAGCCATTGATTAATTGCGCTCTTGAATTCAAAGGCCGCAGTTATCCATAATTACTGACATGGCAGTTACAAGTGGCCACAGTACGAGTAAATACCCATTAGTACTTAGTAGCCTATCATTTGCTCCAATATTCCATATGCTGAAATTTGCCGAAGGGTTGGGCAGATGTGTATAGTAACACCCTCATTTCGCCGTTATGTTTAAGTCCCATGTCAAAGGGGGTGAGCCTATTGCCGTCCACCGGGCACAACTCCAGGCTGCTACTGAGAAATTCCACACGGAAAAACACAAGAACACTTTGTCCGACCTGGGAATCTAACCCAGGACCTCACGATCAGCAGTTGTGCTTACCACCACTAGAATAACGACGCGGTTAAATACCTATATTTCACACAAACATATTTTTAATTAGGCTCATACAATGTTGAGCTGATTAAGTTGTCACCTTCATTCAAGTTATAATTCTTTTCCCACGTCAGCTAATAAAAATAAAAAAAACGTCGCGTGCTTTAGATACATCTATAAAGTTTTTTGTGTCATACTATCAACACAATTAATAAATATCAATGAGATTATGCAATGATAGCATGCAATGCAATTTTAGCCATACATTCTCATTAAACAGGATGTGGCTCATGGCTAATTAGCAACCGTGTGGATCATACGATGCGCAAGGTAAAGCTGTACTTGCCGCGATCAGTCCGTGGAGGTGACCGTTCGTTACAATCGGGACCTCTCCGTGCCTCGAAGAGCACGTTAAACCGTCGGTCCCGAGTGTCATAAGAATACCCATGACAGTTATTACGGGTAGTCAGAAGCCCGAAAGTCTGTCAACTGGTCTAACCTTAGGATATCGGCCTTGCCTAGATACTGGGTCGCGGAGGTCTGATGGCAGTCGTTCCGTGTAAAATACTGGTATTCAGCCGCTTCTGGTTAGACTGGAAGCTGACCCCAAGAATTGGGAAAAGGCTAGGAGGAAAGATTCTCATTAAATAGGATGTATATTTGAAAGAAAGGTAACTTGATTGGCGTTTGGCGTTTGCAGAAATTAGATATGTGCGGTTTCTACTAACCACCAACGTATCTTTGACAACCGTAATATAACGAGATAACCGTTGAACTTAATAGACCCGTAACACAGACCGGTGTTGAGAAGCAACGTTACCAATTCAAGAGTACTGGCTCTTTGGACACCACAGTGCTTGAGGATATAACCTCCCTTTTTTAAAAGAAATCATCTAGCTCGCATGCGGAAGTATGTACAGCTAAGTAAATGAACACCTTGATAATAGCGTGATAAGAGCCGTAATAAAACAGTGATTCCATGCAGGAGTATCAGAATTTGATCACTTGCGTTAACGGTGAGGGAGAATATCGTGAAGAAACCTGCACACCTGAGAGAACTTTAAATAAGTCCTCGATTGTGTGTGTAGATCGCTTACTCCAGGCTAGCTCTGTGGATTAAGGCCTATACCCTTCTCATTCTGAGAAGAGGCCCGTGCTCAGCAGTGGGAGAGTAATAGGCTGATTATTCTAAGGCCTAATAAGGACTGAATTGGGATTGATCGAACACAAGGTCTATTTCCACGTGGCGAATAGCATCGAAGCGCATGGAAACGATGAGTTTGTTGATCAAAGAAAGCAGCTAAACTTTTGGGAGTAATCAAATTTATAACAATCATTCAAGCTTTCGTAAGTACAAGCAAACATTCCACGTTTGTCATGATACAAGAGCCTGAAAATACAAGCTGGTCCAGCCACTCTTTAGTTTGAATAGCATCGCATATTGGGAACACTGAATTACTACTGGGCTACTGAATAAAACAACCCAGTTCCCGATGCCTATAATTACCCGGGATATGAATAAATAAAGTCTCTCTCACTAGGATTCCCAGTACATTGAGTGCTACTACAGACACAATTTATTCACACAAATAAATAAGCCTAGTCACATTTTATTACGGACTCTCGTTGTTGAATGTGTGTCATTCATTGATGTCATTGTTCTCAGTTATGTCTTTGATCGATGTGAGAGGTGAAGCAAAAATTTGAATGGATGACTGTTATTTACAGTTCAAAACCTCTTTGTTCTTCGGAGAAGACATCGGTATCGATAGTCATGCAAATACCTGACAGCACTGACTGTCGTCATGCGCAGATGCCTCCGACTTAATTGAGAAGATGGTAAGCAGATGATGACCGGTTCTCATTACTCTATTAACATTAAATAAACAGTTCCTAACAATCCAATTAGCTCATAGTGACGTTTCTGACAGCATCATTCAGGTAAATTAATTAACAATATGCAGCTAATAAAGTAATTTGCTGTAAACCTGTATTACGGCCATCAGCTGTTGGCAGTTAGCATTCCTGCGTTTGCGCTGCTTACGACTCAACATGTGAAACAACAGAAGGCTCAGTCCTTACAATATAGGTATGTAGTAAGAAAAAAATTATATCTGTAGTCCATAAACGACCGTTGTGATCAGAAGGTATAGTAAAAACAATTGTAGGAGAGTATGTCGTATTCTCCCGTTTAGATAATACATTGGTGGTTGCGAGATGTTATTATTGTCGAAAAGAAAGATACTCTTGTCCATCTTGATGATAATTATTATTATAATCAACTAGCGGCCCATCCCGGCTTCGTATGGGTGGACATTTTTCCCGTTTTTGCAACATTTTTCATTTATGCTCCGCTCCTATTGGTCGTAGCGTGATGTTACATAGCCTATCTATTAATCTTCCTCGATAAATGGACTATCCAACACAAAAATATTTTTTGAATTCCAACCAGTAGTTCCTGAGATTAGCGTGTTCAAACAAACTAACAAACAAACTCTTCAGCTTTATAATATTAGCTTTATAGATTCGTCTGTCAGATAGCCTCAGTCTTGCGTGTCGTAGAACTAGACAAGATAGACTCTATCGTGAGAAAGAGGGTACCGAGCAACATAATGCCAATAAACTCACACATTAACAGCTAACGTTTCCGCCTAAATATAGTCCAAAAGTCCAGAACCATTGACTGCAACATACACTCACTTTAGCGACAGCTGTTATCGCGGATTCTATCAAATGGATCTTCTGTGTTTCCTTACGTAGGGGTACCGCTAACTAAATGACAAATTGTTTCCTGCGCGAGAACACCAACGGTACGCGGTTTTTAGCTCCCTTGTCGTTGATTGTGACTAGTTGTACATGATTGTTGATGTACACTTGAAAGCGAAGGTAATAAGGCGATTTAATGTTTATTTGATGAAAACATGGAATTTCGAATGATTAACTTGTGCATGTTTCGTTTATTGCCGGTTTTTATTACCATTGCCGAGTTTAATTCGTCGCAAACTTTACTTTAAATCGTTTTTGTTATGCAGCGTACACACCGAGCCAATGAAGGCCAACGAACGTTCGTCATTTGTTGAATTTGACCAAACATTGTTTAGTACGAATCCAGTTTCATTTGGTTTTAAGCGGTATTGAGCCCCGTTCGTTGACTAGATGTTTACGCTGCATTATATTCTGATTTTATTCGAGTCTTTCCTGTTATCATTGGGAAGTTATCTATCTAAGTGCAACCCAATTTATGAGTACAAGAGTAATGGATGAAAAAATAACAATGCTTGTTAAATAGCAATGTCTAACTTTGTCGTTAAAGATTCTAGAACCTAAAATATCATTTAATTATGAAATCAAGTGACATGTAGAAATAGGTATAGACTCAAAAACCTAGAAACACATCGTCCTAGAAATACACATGGAAAATCCCGATGTGGCTAAAAATAATTTTAAATTTTTATACCATACAACCACGTAAAAGTACGTTTCAATAATTTAGAGACCAAAATATTCTATTTCATTTACATTCTTGGGTGTGTTCGGTACAGTACACCCCAAAACAAATTAATTGATCAACAGTAAGACGTGGACAGAGGTTGTTAGACTTGATTGATTTGTTAATAAATGCAGGTGTTCAATAGTAATCTGTTGTATACCGCTCACTTATTGATTGGATGAATTCAGTTTGCACAAGTTTAAAGCGCCAAGTTCACTAGCAAGTTAAATTACGCAAGTTATTTAAATTTATTTATCTTTATTATTACAGACAACATTTGGGTCTAATGTGTTAGTAACAAAGTGAGTTATTCTATGTTAGTAGTAATGACTTGGTCCGGTTGACCAGCGCCCACACAAGCGGGCTATCAGCCCAGGCGGCTAGGCAGGACGTGTTAGGGCTGCCGCGCAGCCTGTGAATTAGAGAGGCGGACTTCTTACGCCAGACGGCGTTGAATACGTCGGTGCGCGCTTATTGCAGCAAGTGCTCGCTTAGTTCGTACAACTCCCAAAAGTCAACTTCGACAATTTATTTTGCGCTAGTAGATTTGACGCTTTATACAACACTACTTTAATGGGTGAGGTGTATATCGCGGATTTAAGCGATAATAGTGCGAGGGGACGTCCTAGAAAGTTATACAATTTTATTAATTGTACAGGCTGCCGGCAAACAAGTTTGAAAAAAAAAAAAGGTAAAAAGGGGTGTGTAGAGATCGTAGCGTCAGGCGTAGCATTCTGTAGCTCCTGCCTACGCGCACGGAAGTCGTTAGAATTTATGTCGGTATTTTATGTGTATTTAAATAAACTTTAATGACCTTCAATAATAGTAACTGTAATTATCTAGAGTAAAGATTATTTGTGATTGACAAGAAAAATGATCCGTTATCACACAGCGTCTTTTCCCTGCATTTACATTAACTGATCTTTGGAATCCTGTCCAATTAACTGTTGTTCATAGGTACCTAAAGCATGAAGTACCTCAATGCTCATCCAAATGTTCTTCCTCGGCATCCAGAGCATAGTTTATTTCAAAATATGGCATCATAACCAAAGTAAACTTAAATTGTTCCGAAACAGTAAATGCGATAGATAATTAGTGTTATCAGTTATCATTACACAGAGATTTGATAAAAGTAATCTAGAAGATATTAGTAATGACGTCAAGATCTATATCATAATGCAATCCGGTAGCATTTTCTCGGTATCTTTCGTCGCAAATCACAGAACAGATGTCAATTGTTTTGTGGCGATAAATGATTGCATCCATTACAATGCAATTTCAATTCGGTAGATATTATCTTCAAATACATGTAGGTATAGTGTATAAATTATAGACTTTTCCAAGGTCTTGGTGTTTACTTTTTTTGGTGCTACGTATCATATCATGTCAACGTTAAAATTGCATGCTAGAGTCCCTTTGACGCGGCGCTAGTGTCTATGCCATTGCATTCAAAAAATGTAGTTCCACAATTTTCCGCGGGACTTCTTTCGTGACGCGCACACTAGCATACTTTTCTAAGTTCTAAGGTATTGTCTATGGGTATTTTAGATCTATTCTCTTTCTCTCTCGTGTCGTCACGAGCTATACGAGAATAACTCCTGCCGTAATTAAGAGATTAGCAAGTCAGCAAGGTTGGTAGCGAAGCTAACTGCCCAGGGTGCACCAACACTAAGGGTCAAGTCGTTCTAGAGCAGAGTCGAAGCGCATCGAAGCGTCAAATTCTTCACAAGTAAAGCGAAGAACCAATCAGCATTGGTTGCGCTCCAACGCGCGAATTCTGTGGAATGCGCGCGTCTTTTTTTTTTAGAAGAAATTGTGTATTGTTGTGGAGATAAGGGTGAACATGCTATGTTAAGTTTCAGATTGACGCTTCGATGCGCTTCGACTCTGCTCTAGTATGAGTTGACCCTAAGAGTTGTTTGATCTATTGGGTACCACTCTTGAAATATCACAATGACATACAATGTTAAACATGGCCTATGGTCTTGTAATAGGTCCCTACTAAGGAACGGTGCTGTCCAATGAGATCGATGATCGAAGAATCTTTATTGCTAGAAAAGCATGATACCTACTGCTTTTTATGAGATTCACCGGTCTAGAGAGTTTATTCTTAATCTTGCAATATATTTCATATACATTTTAATAGCATCGCATTATCAGCCTTTTACTGTCCCACAGCTGGGCACGGACCTCTTCACAGAATGAGAAGGGTTTACGCCTTAGTGCACGCCGTCCTGGTGCGGGTTGGCAAAGTACACACCATCGAGATTTTTTAGGTGTTTTTTTCGTATGCAGGTCCTCGCGATGTTATTTCTACAGCGGTAATCAAATTCTGATCAAAACATGAATTAGACAAGTCAAAGACGCGAGCCTAACTTGAAATCAAACCCGCATGGAAGGCACGCGTTCAACCGCTAGGCTATCACTGCAAAAAAGAATAATAAACCAGTTAAAAATGTTGTTGTTGATTTCTTTCATGAGCAAACAACTATAGAAGTGATTTCATTCAATATTCCCTGGACATTTCCAATACCGTACAAAAAAATCATAGAATAAATACACGTAGGCACGTCATATTTTCTTACAGTAATTATGTAGGATCGATTAATTGTTTAATGCAATCTTTCCATCTATAGGAAGCAATGAAAAAAAAAAGATATTCCGTAATTATAACAATGAGAACATAATTAAATGTGCCATTGTCGTATTATTGTATTAAATCGCTTCATATCTTATGCGTTCAGGTATAATTAAAAACTAAGTACAACTAATCCTTTGACGATTTAATTGTTCATCAAATTGGACAAATTATGTTCTTCAAACTACAATGATAATGACATAATTGTAGTTGTTTAACCAGTTAAGACATGTAGTTTAAGTTAAGGATAGTTTTAAGTGTTTCTGTATCAAATCAGAATATGTAAAATTTAAATTAGACATAAGGTGTGGATTTTCAAAACTTCGGAAAATGGAGAAAATACTGTAAACTTGATTCTCAAGGTTCTTACATATATTACTACTATTAAAAATTATATAAAAGGTAAAAAAACCTTTAATCGTGAAACATTCGTTTTGCTTTAAGAATCCATGAAACACACATATTTTAAATTCTAACACTAACAGCCGCATTAATGAAGGTTAATGGGTCATTAACTAACAATTACTTAAGAGTTGTCAGTATAATACCTATTACCTATACTGGGAACTTTTAAGCAAACGTTAGTTAATGTTTCATTAACATCTTTGAGTGCGGAGGTTATTCTTCAATCCTTTAAAAATAAGTATTTTAAAACGGTTCTCAAAACAAAATGAAGGTTTTACAATCAAAAGTTTGTTTACCTTACATACAATATTTTAATAGCCGGTCTATAGACTTGAGGCTAAAACAAATAAAAAAGAGATGTTTATTTGAAGCTTGTTTTGTTTAATGTAAAATATAAAATGGCTCAGCACTGGGATCACCGTGAGGACCAAGGTTTACTTTTTGGAAACACGTTTAGCACCGACGTTGCTGCATTTCTTACATTATGTACGATTTCCTTATTTGCATTGTTATTATCCCATTTTTGGGTGATTCTTCGAAAATTTTTAACATTATTTTAACAAATCATTCTTCTCCCGGGTTGTTAACTTTATAGTATTGTCAGATTGTTTTTATTCTTGTCTTATTGCTTGACGGCAGCGGTATAGTTTGAGTTTTCATTATTATAATTATAGTATTAAACATCTGCATTCTTAACTTTGGGATGATGCTAATGACGTTCTCAATTTTTGTTAAAATTTTTCGAAGAATGCCCCTTTTGCACGCTCTTTCTATGAAAAAGCACTCCATAAATGAGAACGACTCCTCAACTGCAGGTTACTGGTTCCTTTACTTTAGCAATCAAACAACATTGTAGTGCAGCATTTATAATATCATTATCGATACCAAACCACCGTAGTTGTTTTAATCACTACTAGTTTTGTAATTAAGTGGTGAATGTGATTTTATTATCAGCCTTGATATTAGATAGATATTGCAGCGTTTTTGTGCATCAAGGCAATCCGGATGCATAAACATAATCGAAATACATAGGTACTTATGAATAAATTAATTCTACAAATACCATTGGAAACGACCACTTTTGACAATGAATAATTTCATTACACAAAAAAAGATAATATATTACGTTACCACATGAATTCATGAATTCGATTTCGCACTGCATTGGCAAGATGATGTAAATCAGTGACATTGCAGTTGCATTTTATTTACATAAAAAAGTTATTTATATGCACAATAATAATATGAAAAATTATCTCACGAATTAATTGTCCTTCAAAAATAGATTTAAGAAATCAAAACAAATAAATAAAACTCATCAAAAGTCAAGGGAAAAAATCCAAAATGGTACTAAATACCAACCAGTGCCTTTATTCATTTAAATTTGTGAAAAGAAAAAAACATTAATTAAAAACAAAAAACAATGCAAGTGCATAAACCCGTGCATTTTGATTACACAAGAAAAGGAAGAATTGACTTCAATCAATCAACGCACTAACGAGTAGCTAATTGATGAACAAACTCTTATGTGTGTACTGTATCTAGAAGACATTATTAGACTTGTGAGGCTACTTAAGTCTTTCATGATTTCAGGAAAACAGATGAATAGTTTACAAAACTCAATACGTAATATGGGACCAAACCTATCATAATATAGTTTAAATTAGTTTAATCGGTTGAGATATCTCCGAGCAAAAGTTGTATACAAAAGAAGCTAATATTAACAAAGTCGAATTGAAAACTAGAGAATTCTTTTGGTTTTATTTGGAGAAATTTATGAAATAGTTGCTAAAGGATACAAATGCAAGAATCGTCACAATTGCTTACCACATACAATTGCTTCATTTCTAATACGCAATGTACTTTTATTAATAACTGCCACTAATCAAATTGCTAACGAGCTTAAATGTCAATAGACTATTTGCACAAGTTCGCCGATCGTTTAATAAGACAACTAAACTGGATCGGACAAGACCGCGATTGACATAAGACATAACTTATGTAACGAGTAAGTAGATTATTCTACAGGTGGCACAGATGTTAAACAAAAAACAATAATTTAATATGTGCCCATTTTCGTAAGTACAAAACTATATCAATTTGTAATAAAACATGTAGATATACGAACCATTCCCAAGGTAACTTCTATTCAAAATAAATTATAGAAGCTGTGTTAGAATCACAATTGTTTCTGAATCCTCGGAAACAAATTAAAACGACATTTACTCTACCTCAAGCACTTCAAATTGAAACGAACTAAAATCTAAGATAGCAAGCACTGAATCTGTCTCCACAATATGACCAAGAAAACGAAGAAAATTTAGTGCTAATAAAGTCGGAAAACAGTAGCACCTCAGTGCTTCGCAATGAAAGTCGAAGCAGGTTAGCATCTGAATGGCCAAGCAGAGAGCGTTTCCTTGTCTCTGCTCCTCGCATGAGATAGGGACGTGCGAAATTAAAACCTCTCACCGTTTAGTCTAAGAAAAAGTATTTAAATGAAATGTATTGAGAAACTCGCTGGCGGAAATGAGGTTCTTTCAACGCCACCTCATTCCCACTTTTTGAGTGACTGTTTTAGAAGTCCAAGCGCACTTTTTTAAGCTTTTTTTACGTGTATTTCTTTTATACTGGTTAGTGCTTGACTTTTAAACAGTCAATATAATGAACGAAATGCAACGCGCAATCCGTGGATACCGACGTAAAATGTGATTCATATCGTTAATCTGGGAAATCTATACTAATATTATAAAGAGGAAAGATTTGTATTTTTGGATTTTTGTATGTAACGAATAAACTTAAAAACTACTGGACCGATTTCAAAAATTCTTTTGCTGTTAGGAAGCTACATTATCACTGAGTAACATAGACTATGGGCGGAGCCGTGAGGATACACAGCCAGTGTTGTATAAATTAATCACATTTTGCTAGAATTGTATTGGATTGCACAAAAATAAAGTTAATACACTTCAGTTTAATTGCTGATAAATGGTACTTTAACTGCCTCGTTGGTCTAGTGGTGGCAAGCGCGACTGCTGATCGTGAGGTCCTGGGTTCGATCCCCAGGTTGGGCAAAGTGTTATTGGGTTTTCCCCTATGGAATTCCTCAGTAGCAGCCCGGAGTTTGGATTTGTGCTCGGTTGATGGCAATAGACTTGCCCCCTATTACATGGGACTAAAACATAACGGCGAAATGAGGGTGTTACTATACACCTCTTATCACTTCGGAGAATACAGGCGTGATGGTATGTGGTACTTACTTTGTATTTTCTCCATTAGCAATTTTAATTTTATTTACCGTGTAGTTGCGTCTTCGAGGTTTGAAATGTTTAGAAACACTAACAAAATAAGATTCCCTTGCGAAAGCCCTAACTAATTTGTTTTGCTACTAATTATCTCTAAAAAACGTAAGTACCGTATTCATAACAGGTACATCCTATGACGTAACTATTTGTGACGACTTGCGCATAACTAAACTAGAACAAGATCAAAGGGGCAAAATGAATGGGTGACATTGGCCGGACGATTACACAATGGCGTATACCGCACTCGGGCATACAGTGGCTGTGACAAAACTGATTGTTAAATCAAAGCCGAATTTGTTAGCGGAGCACAAACCTTCATATTATTTTGTCATCTCTCTTGTAACAATGTCAAGTATTTTGAATAAACAAAACGATTTTAATGCAAATGCTGTTCATGGATTTACGAAGATTGACTTGTTTAACTCACAAAACACAATAAACTTTAGTGTTCTGTAGATGTACATACATGCATGTTACAATGTAGTGAATATGCATTGCTCTTAAAGTCCTCAGTTCAGTTGTTGCAACGGATAAAAAAAATTGATAGTCTCATTACTTAGGTACTTCGCTTTACAGCATGTAGGTAGGTTGTTCGGGATTGGAATAGTGCCCATTTGCCCAATGAATGGCATTAGGGGCGCCCCCTACCACATGGGACCTAGCCTCGTCATTGACGATCAGTGGTAACACATTACACTCCTACGTAACCGTCCTAACCCCGGTTTCTATATCCAATAACGAATCTGTTTGCTTACTCATAAAGGGATTTGGAAATGCTAATATATAACTGAGCCTATAAAATGACTCGTAAGCAGATTTTACCTGCAGGTGTTACTGACGGATGGCGGGGTCCACTACGCTACTAATCTAAATATTGGTAAACCTATACGATGGGACTGGGCGTTAATGAAGCTATTCATAGTTAAGGTTCGGTATAAAAGATTATTCTCTTTTTGCATTTTCAGTTCTTTCAACAGCAAAATGTTTATAGAGTTTAAGTTAGCCCACTCACGTGGGTGATTAACAGCATTTCCACGTGTGGGCAGAATTTAATTTGCCTAACTAACCACAGCCAACTGAAGTTTAGAGACTTAATTAAACCTCTTTGTGATGATTAGCTGCGAATGAGTTAAGTCATGATTGCTAACAGCTACTAAAGACGCGTGTAAATTTTTAACGCTAAACAAAGGTAATTAAATTACGAAGTTTTTTTCTTCAATCGGTAAAATGGAAATTATTGGGTATTAATGAGGTTTGCCGCTTTAGTATCGGGCTATAAAAAATGAAAGACTTGTTCCACGTGGCTTTTAAACCTCTTTTTTGCTAGAACAATCAAAACTAATGCTGACAAGAGGAGATGAGTTCATAAAAAAAATTCTGTCATTAATAAAAATAGATACATTATCATGTTAAAACTTTCTATTCTATGTGGTATAACATATTTAAAACAATATGTTAATAGGTAAAACGTGTTACACTTACCAACATGAAAAAGAAAAGAAAAAAAAATACTGTAAAAATATTGGACTATAAGTTATATATCGTCGCTGCGCCTGCAAAGTCCGCTGTTTTTTTTTTTTGAAAATCTGTCTTTGATGCTATTTTATAATATATATATATATAATAGTTATCAAGCCACGTGCAACTGTAAAATACGTTTTGTAATAATTTATTTTGCTATCTTCTTAATCAAATATTATAATAAGAACTATTATAAAATACCATCAAAGACAGACTTTCAAAAAACACATAGTGGATTTTGCAGGCGCAGCGACGATATCGTGTTTACAATTGAGAATCAAAGAGGTACCGGGACAGTACCTATTAGATCACAAGTTGAAAGAGTCAAATGAGGTCACCATTTGACTCTTTTAACTCCAGCTATTAGATAGTACGTAGTACACGTCATCGATGGACTTTACGATTTATGAGTCGTGTGTCTATTATAGCCATTCAATTCTATAATCAATTCCACAGAATCGATAATACCTAGTATGGCCATATGGCGTTTTGTGTTAATTTAGAGTAGCTACATGTTACGTTAGTAAAATAATTGCAGTATCTGTGTGGACACGATTAATTATAAAATCTTCAATATTGATTTTTGAAGATACATGTTTAAAACTGAAGTATCCTCAACCATATCGTGTCTGTTTACTGTTTTGCTTTGCATATTTGAATACATAAGTTGGTTAAATCATAAGTTCAATCAAACGCAACAGGTGAATCGATGTTAAAAAGCGTAAAGAAGCCAGGCAAATAAACACACAACATAATTTCACGCCTATATTCCCTAAAGGGTTGGGCAGAGGTGTATAGCAACAACTTTGTTTCGCCGTTATGTTCAAGTCCCATGTAATAGGGGGCGAGTCTATCGCCATCAACCGGGCACAAATCCAAACTCCGGGCTGCTACTGAGGAATTCTATACCGAAAAGCCCAATAACACTTTGACGACACGTTTGGTGCAGTGGCTAAGCGATTGGCTTCTGCGCTGCGGGTCGTGGGTTCGATTCCCGCACGGAATAAATATTTGTATGGCCTACAGATAGTTGTTCCGGGTCTGGGTGTTTGTGCGTGTGAAGATTTGTGTCTGTAAAAGCACCCACGATACAGGAGAAATCCTAGTGTGGGGAAATGTCTTTTTTTTTTTAAAAAAAAGAAAAGGAAAAATGAAAAAAGAACACTGCCCGACCAGGGGATCGGACCTAGTACCTCACGATCAGCAGTCGCGCTTGCCACCACTAGAGTAACGAGGCAGTTAAATAAATAATAAACAAATAAATTTAGCATAAGCATAATAACTTAAACAAATCAATGGGTTTATAGGTATAGGCAGAATGCGTATCTTTACTGAGAAGTTTGATTTCAACGTAAGTTAATGTTATTAGTTGGACTATTACCAACTCGTGGCTTATTACCAACCGCGCGGATAATACGATTTGCGAGATTAAGCCACGCTTGCCGCAGTCAGTCTGTGGATGGGTGACCGTTCGTAACACATCGAGACCCCTCCGTGCCTCGGAGAGAACGTTAAATAGTCGGTCCCGGGTTTCATACGAATACTGGAAGCTGACCCCAACATAGTTTGGGAAAGACTAGGCAGAACAGTTGGACTAAAATTATGACTATATAATCCCTAAAAAAAGTTTTAAGTTAGACGGTTTTATCTTGCAGTAGGTAGGTACCTCTGCAGCATCAGGATTTGAGGATTGAAGGTAGAAATTATTACAATGTTGTATTGTCATGGGAATTGAATTTGTGTGCGAAATTTCAGAAGAATCGGTTAAGCAGAAGTAGTTGAAAAATCTGTCGCAAGATTTAAATCAAACAAACAAATATACGAAGTGAAGCTAAATAAAACCATTTAAAAATGACATTGCCCACGATACAACGAATTAAAGTGGAAACAATGTCTCGCTATACTTGGGCATACCCATTCGAGTAAATTATTGGATTCCTAAAATAAACAGTATTGTCCGCATTAACATCTAGGTTCGTAATCGTAATTCGTTCGCCTTGTCCTTAGTCTAGAACAGTGGTGGACTAGCATCACACCGTGAGTCGCATTGCAATTAGATACAGATGTCTGAAAGCCCACAAGTATGTCAGATGGTTAATAAGCCGGGTAGTCACCAGCGGGCGTGCGACGCATTCAAATGTGCAGACTAGTTTCACGGATGCGCACATGTGAAACGATCTTTATCAATGTCACGCCTAAGAAATTTTGGTTGAATGGCCTAAAATGTAACCTTGGTTAAGACTTGAGAATACAGATGACAACATTGTTATCGATGCCCAACGTACTTGCCGTAGAACTCTTTGATTCATAGGTGTTTGTATAGGTACTGTGCTATAATTTCCATAGCGATTTCAGAAGAAAGAAAACATGTAGGTACTTATCAGTTCGCAATCATGCCTTACGAATTGTTATGGGTAGTAAAATGCGATCCGACATACCTATATACGTCTACCAACTGACCTAAACAAGACTAATTTAAACTTCTTGATAACGTTACGAATGTCCGGCATTGTCCGGGCGGAGAATTAAAAAGGAAGAGCGGTGACGTGTACGCGTAGCTTGAAATCGCTAATAGGGATATGTTTGGTCGCCTACGTTACTTGGAAATCCGTTACTCAATTTACGAACAAAGATCAACGGAAGCAGATATTTTTAACAAACAAGAAGAGTGATTTCCGTAAAAGGGCACTCTTTTAACGCTTTTTACATTCAAACCATATTAATGTCAAACATAATGTGTAACAGATCACACGATTTGCGAGGTTAAGCTGTGTTTGCCGCGGTCATGGATGGGTGACCTTTCGTTACACATCGAGACCCCTCCGTGCCGCGGAGAGCACGTTAAACAGTCGGTCCCGGTTATCATACGAATACCTATGACAGTCGTTACGGAAAGTCAGAAGCCCGAAAGTCTGACAACTGGTCTAACCTTAGGATATCGGCGTTGCCCTGTAACTGGGTTGCGGAGGTCATTAGCGACTGCCATTAGGCAGTCGCTCGTGTAAAATACTGGTATTCAGCCGCATCTGTTAGACTGGAAGCTGACCCCAACCTAGTTGGGAAAAAAGCTAGGCAGAACAGAACATACTGTGTAACAGATTTGTAAAATTCCAATAAACGAAAAATTGTAGAAGTCGAACTACAGCTCGTGACTTGTAAAGAAGATAGCATAAACTGTATTCCCAAAGGCAGAGGTGTATAGTAACACCCTCATTTCAGTCGTAATAGGGGGCGAGCCTATTGCCATCAACCGGGCACGCATCCAAACTGCTACTGAGGTAGAAAGTAAAAAAGATACTGTACCTAAATATATACTCGAACACGTAGGTAATAATAGCGACACAAATTATGTGTGACTATTGTTTCACGATATTCCGCGCTTCTTATATTAAAAGCTACCAACAGATTCTTAGGCGTCTCTCAATGTAAGCCAAGATGTACTACTGGTAAACGTGTACGGTCCACTCGAGAATATTGACTAACCTTCCCAGACCGCTGCAACGAACGGTCCTTCGAGATTGCCAATTCACCACAGTTGAAAAACTGATTGGTGATCATATTATGGGTTACAAAGCTTGATACCTCATCTATTTTAGTTATACTTTCTTTATTTCTTTGAATGAGACACAAAAAAGTTACATTCGCAAGAAATCTATGTATGTAGGTACGTCTTTTACACGTACTAACTGTTACTTTCAAGAAAATAGCGAAAGTAACTATAAGCTATTAGGTCATACGTGTTCTGGAGCTCGTCCGTTGTTTACCATCTCTGGCGGAAAAGTTGGAACATTCTGAACTAAGAATCGCCATTAGCAGAATCGGGTTAATTAGCTATACAACTTCTGTCTAGGGTTACGGTCAAGGTGCTATACATGTAGGTGTAGCTATGCCTAGGCATAACTTCAAATTTTTAAGACGTGGGTATCAATATTGGTGACCACAATCAATGCATCGATTGATTTCTTTTGGAACAGAATTAGATAAATACCTAATGAATTTTTAACGACAGTTTGTGGTCTGATTCCATAAGGTATGGAAACTTCCAAATAGGTCATATTTTTCCAAATTTCTTCAAAATAAAGTTCATCAACAGAAAGTTGTGCCAATACAAAGTTGGCCTACAAAAAATGTGTCTAGTCAAATGTTTCAAGATCATTAGTTAAAGAATCGTGCCCTAACAATCTATAGCAGTGTTAGCTACGGTAGTATAAACGAATGCATTCATTACTCTGTTATGCGTATTGAAACATATACAGAACGGCTATTCTCTTTATCTTCATCCTATTCATTATTTTTATTAAGAAACATGTCCATAACGAATGTTTTGAATTTTTAACGCATTCGACGTTGAAATATATTTTTTCTTGCTAACAGAAGATTTTTTTGCGTCAATAATACAATAGGATTGTACGTGTATGCGCAAAATTTAAACGGAATGATGTCAGAAAATTAACAAAGAGTTTGGTGCTATGATTTTGGTATTCAAAAACCACAGACTACAGTTTTATGCAATATTACAAGTACAGCTATAAATAATGATATCTCCCATAATATATTATATGCATATGAGTTCATCATTATTATAAAAGCGAAATAATGATACGTAGTAAGTAGGTAGATATTAATAGAACATAAACCTTCGACGGTTCCATTCGAAGGCATAATAAAATTTTATATGGTTATGTTGCATTAATACTATAAAACTTATCTCTTTAATTCTGGTACATTAACTTACATTTCTACGCTGTGTGGTCTTTGGCTACACATAGGCCGTATGGCTCTTGCTTTTGTGGGGGAACGAGGTATGGTATTCCTCCTACGAAAAGGGAGAATCCTCCTACCAGGCGGGTCTTATTCCTGGCGGGCCACTGCGCAACGGTTTTTTTTTTCTGTTCTACTGCTTGTGTCTTGCTGACCGATTCTACGTAACCGGGCGTTATTGGCGAGACCTGAAGGTTCTCCAACCAATGGGGACGAAAGTAATACATATACTTAATCGAAGCTGATTACTATTACTACTACTAACATCATGACTAGCTAGCAACAACAGCACTAAGGGCGAACCCTAATGGGATTTGGACGTCGGCTTAGGACGTTGCTTGCGAGAGGACTGGGAGGGAGGCACCTTGATGAGGGCTGAATTAACGGTGTCGCCCCAACGGTTGATGTTGGGAAGTTGTATATATACTATCTGCATGTCAAATCTTGATATCGCGATGCAGGATCATTTGACAGCTGTCATTGTTGTCGCTGTAGTCTGCTAGACATTCGTCATGCTGCGTAGTTCTCATGCGGCGCGATAGATGCCGCCACATTTTGATATGCTTTTCTACATGTATTAATCGCCTTTACTCATACACTCGTCTAATCCCCTTTTCGATACTTGGCCAAGGATAAGAAGATGGGAAATTAGTGAAAGCAAAATAGGCAAGTTACTGAAGCAAGTGCTTATTTAGTTCGTAATACTTCCAGATTTCGGTTTGCTGCGGGTCTGTCCACACTGAAAGTCAGTAGGCCTCAGGCGCGGTCGCAGCCAAAGACTTTGGGGGGGGGGGGGGGTCATATTAACAGTAAAATAAGTTCAGCACATTAGAATTTATTGCACAAAAATTTTAATTGTATAATCAGTAGCGTAACTAAACCATCAGAGGCCCGAGGCAAATGTACCTATATTCGATGAGGCCCCAGTAAAAATCGTCACATGGTAATTTAATTTTAATAAATCACTTAACTAGTTACCCAACAGAATTACTAATATAGTGTGCATTTTAGTTAAATATCTAATAAATTTGATTTTCAAAAGCCGTGGGCCTCGTTGGGCCGGGGGCCCGTAGCATTTTGCCAGCCCTGCCACCCTATAGTTATGCCATTGTGTATATTATCTATTTTTAGGAGGTTTGTCAATTTTACTTGTACGATTTTGGGGGGGTAATGACTCCTACGACCCCGCCCCCCCTCGGACCACAACTGGTAGGCCTAGCACGAATGCTGCCGACTTACTAATGTAAACGTAACGTTGATTTAAGTGAATATTGAATCGGAAATACTATTTAATTAAATTGAAAACTTTATTAATATCTACGCATGATACAAATTGTGCATGTCGCAAAAGAATAAACCAAAACGTTATAGGACAGTTGTATTTTCGATTCAAAATTCGCTTACATTAGCGATTCTTTTACGATATTATATGTCGTGCTAGGCCTAAAGTCAGCTTACGCAATTTAAATTACTAGCCGATTTAGCGCTTTTGAAATCAGAACTGTAAAGCTGACGGTAATTATTATCATAATTATATTATGCCAATCTGTCACATAATGCAAATATGATACCAACACAGTAAAAGGGACGTTTTCTTTTTCATAATTATAAATACCGGGAACTAGGTAATTGATCCAACAGCGACTGCAATAGTCCAGCTGGCGTGCATGTAATTTAATATATCTTTTACTTATATACGCATGTATTTACTGTTTCTATAGGTACTTTCGTAACAACATTTTTTAGGTATAGCTAGATAGCCTCGTCGGTCTAGTGGTGGCAAGCGCGACTGCTGATTATGAGGTCCTGTGTTCAATCCCCAGTTCGGTCAAAATGTTATTGGGTGTTCCCAGTGGAATTCCTGAGTAGCAGCCCGGAGTTTGGATTTGTGCCCGGTTGATGGCAATAGGCTCGCCCCCTATTACACTTGACTCAAACATAACGGCGAAAAGAGAGTGTTACTATACATCTCTACCCAACCATTCAGGGAATATGGCGTCATGTTATATTATGTTATCTAGATAGATATCTCAAATATCTCTAAGGTTCGGATTTGCTTAAAATTAGATAGACTAAGCATGTATTACGATGGACCACAATCCAACTGCAAATCGTTCACACTGTCACACCTTCAGCTGCAATTGGGGCATTCTTCGAAAAATATTAACAAAAATTAAGAACGTCATTAGCATCATCCCAAAGTTAAGAATGCAGATGTTTAATACTATAATTATGATAATGAAAACTGAAACTATACCGCTGCCGTCAAGCAGTAAGACAAGAATAAAAACAATCTGACAATACTATAACGTTAACAACTCGGGAGTTAAAATAATGTTAAAAAATTTCGAATATTCACCCAATTAATTAATCGCAGCTGTTATCAATTCGAACTGCAAAATGCAGCTGAGATGAAGTGGTCTTGATTAATGATAAATGGTTTTTATTTCTGTGAATAAATGTGTTACAGACACTTTTACAAGTCAATGTAATGTTTTTTTTTAAGACTAGTTACCTTTCCTGTTTGTCTAGCTCTGAGAAGAAAAGCCGAAACAAACTCAGATATCAAGGTCTCTTTTAAAGTCCACACATTGTTGTGATATAAAAACGATGCGAGGATAACAATGTAGGGCAACGTCTGGAATGGCCTTTTGAGGAAAGTGCCATAGCAGGTTTGAGTTGACCTGTCCTAACTGATGGCACGCATGTATCAGCCATCGTGTAGCTCAAACCTTATTTTAAGGAGTTCAACAACCCGACATACGACGCTATACCATTCAGCCGAACATTTGCGTAGGTCACAAAAAAAATACTTAAAACCACGAAATAGATATAAAATTCGTATATAAAGCTAGCCTACGTGGAACTAATATTCATAATTTAATAAAAAATAAAAATTAACAGATGACACATCAATAATAATTAAATAAGTATTGCATTTTGCTTGTAATTAAAATGCAGTTTTGTGTACAGCATCCAAGCTGCATTTTGAATTTAAATTGCATTTGGAATGCAGTTAGTCTGCAAATGAGTGCTCATTGGCAAGCTTAAGAAAAATGAATAAATGTATTTTTTGCCCCGAGGGAACCAATCTATTACCAACCTGGCGTAAACGTTGGCGTTGCGTTGGCCGACCAACTTATATGCAGGATTATGTGTCGCAATCTTAACCGCGACCGCTATTGTACATAGTTACATTACATTTGACCTCTTCCTTCTTGTTTCGTAAACTTGTCACCTTATGTATTAGATATTACTTATTAGTAGTACTATAAATAATTATAATTCACATGACGAGGTTAGATAGAGATTGGTAAACATTACTATTGCCACATCGTTTGTAAACTTTTTTGGTTTAGTCACGAAAATTTGTTTTGATTTGCATCAATCTTGAAGCATTTAAGGTCAAGTTTAAGGGACAGCATAGACTAGTAATCATTAAAAAAAATGTGCCCGTTAGTAAATAGGTATAATCGCCGAAAATTTGAACAAGACGTTCATCGAATCTGGACAATCCATCTTATTTCAATTGTCTTAGAAGAAACGAAACGATCATGGAAACGAAGTATTGAATGAAGATAGTAAAATTAAACGAAGGTTAGCAAAATTCATAACACAACATATCACGCCTGTATTTCCCGAAGGGTTGGGCAGAGAACACCCTCATTTCGCCGTTAACAAAATTCAACTAATGAAAATGAAAGCTGGGCAACAATAAGATGGATGCAGCAAACAAATGAACTTAGTGGACACAACACAAAGTCACGTGATTCGTTCAAACATCACTGAATCTAGAAGCCATCAAATACATTATTTAAGTGAGACATGTAATCCAATTCCTTTGTATGGCCCACAGGGAGCCATGTCAGACGCGGCTTTAGTTTGCGAGGAGCCCAGAACTGCAATAATGTTATGCATAATACGTACTCGTATTCGTAGTAACATCTCTAGCAGCTAGTCAACACGTTCAAATCTGTTGTATTACAAAATAACTTTGAATGACGCCTGTTAATGCGGTACAAGACATAACACCTCCCTCTCACTCTTTCCCTTAACTCGTACAATGAAAAGAGATAGTCATACAAACGATGGGTCGTGGCATGGCGAGAAGCCAAATCGCTTTATCGTAGAGCTCTTGACCTAGAGTTACATTTATAAACAGTAAAAATATTCGCGTGTTGACGGAATAGTTGGAACTACAATAACAAACGGTGGAGAAAAATTGACAAAACAGATGTTTTTATAATGCAAAAATAGACGAACGACGAGGCGGAAGATGGATGTTTAACATTAACTTGCTATCAAAAAAAGTAAATATATATAATAACATTTTGCTTTTAAAGTGATTGTATATCGATACCGATGCTTTTTTTCAGGACGGAAGTACAAAAAAAGTCCAACTCGAGCCAAGTAAATATACAAGGATATTTTTAGTTGATCTGCCTAGCCTTTTCCCAACTATGTTGGGGTCAGCTTCCAGGCTCACCAGATGTTGCTAAATACGAGACACTCCAATAGTAATTTCATCAGAACCACCTGAATATACGTTTTTTTTTTAATAATTCTCAAGTTACATGTTAGTTTGTGTTGCGTTAAATTCCCCAGTAGATTACTTACCTACGAAATCGGTAAGGAGTGCCGTGCAGGGGTTATCTAATACACGGAAACGTCTCAAGCCTCACTGGTAATGCAAAGAAACCTATTGAATCCAAGTTCAAATTAGAAGTTATTTTTGGAAAAAAATATAACGTGTAATAGGGGCATTCTTCGAAAAATTTTAACAAAAATTGAGAACGTCATTAGCATCATCCCAAAGTTAAGAATGCAGATGTTTAATACTATAATTATAATAATGAAAACTCAAACTATACCGCTGCCGTCAAGCAATAAGACAAGAATAAAAACAATCTGACAATACTATAACGTTAACAACCCGGGAGAAGAATGATTTGTTAAAATAATGTTAAACATTTTCGAAGAATCACCCAATAGGTACCAATCTATTCTCCTATTGCCGATTGGAAATTGAGACTTACCTATATTTTTACCAATAATGAAGCAAAGACCTCATGGCTTTGCGTAAGAGACCCTCCCATATAGAAGTATCACAGGTAAAATTATCTTACGAGTGTATTTATATGCCCAATTTGGCAATAAAAATGCTACCATTGGCAAGCAAAACGATTCGTTTTTGTTTATAGGAACCGTGCACTAGTGATTCTTAACAAATTGGTTTCAAATTTAGTGTATACGAAAAATAACCTTGTATAGATTATATTATAATATTTTATATGCAATCAAAACAATTAAAAAGTCAATAGCGAAGCGAACCATCTAACGTTAACAAATTTTTATTTGGTCCATGCATCCAACATGTCATTTAAAATTAGGGACGATGTTTACTCATTGTTTCTGGGTCAGTGGTCAATTGGATATTAGCTTAACTTTGTTACTAATGCGATTAAAAAAAAAACTATATAGGTACTTTTTTATTTTTTTAAGAATATTGTGTGAAATGTGTGACCTTGTCCATCTTCGAACTACACTGGCCTGCAAAAATAAGTAACACACTTTTAAAATTTCAATTTTTTCTAAACTATAGAAGTTAGAGATTTAAAATAAAAAACGTTTTATAGCAATTTTTATCAGCTTTCTTTGAAACTATAGTAACAAAGTTAAACTCTTTTTTGAGTCCTTTTTGTTTCGAAAATATATCTTGTGTACCTACAAAGTTATTGCAATTTTAAAAGTGTGATACTTATTTTTGCAGGCCAGTATAGGTTAGTTCCAGCAATACACAATTCATAAACAAAAACAAGATTGCCAAACTTACGTCTTAGCATAAAAATTGCTAACAATTATGAAATAGTTACAACTCTTTAAGTACGGTGATTTCAATTCTAAACGCGCAATATTGTATCTAAAATATGCAAAGAATGTCCCAAAAAAAACCTTTATCTGCAAATTAGGTATTATGATGATGACAAAGTTCTCAATTCCGTAACTAAACAGTCTAGAGCTGTTTTGAAAGTGTAAAAATCACCTTGTATAGTATATTTACGCATTATCATACTAGTAATTTGTTCTATAATTATTTTATTTACGCTTCACGGCCAACAGTGGCATGCATAAAGCCGTTGCAAATCATTTGAATGTATAAATTAAAATTGTAATGATTTCTTAAAATCACCGTTTTGGGATTACGTGCTCTTTTGTTTTATTTAGTTTTTGTATAGTGCTAATTCCATGCTCATCTAGAAATAGTATAGACTTGGGATAATGTGTCAAGTTGTCAACTGCTTATTTTGTTGCTGTAAGGTTGCCTGTCCACTGGAGCGGAGAGGAGCGGAGCGGTGCGGAGCTAACCAATAGAATTGTACAAAATTCATGAAACGAAGCGGATGCATGAATTTCCGCTGCCACTCCGTGAAAATACAGCCTAAAGAGTTGGCGGAGGAAATTTAACAAAGCATGGGTCACGCAGAAAGCCGAGCGAGGGATATTTTTAATAAATTCCCAACTTGTTTAAATCTCTTAAAACATTATATCAAGATCGTTTTATTTTAATCAGCTAGACGCAACGCTAGATCATTAAGGTATGATTCACACACAGATTAACCTCTGTTCTGTAACCTCAATTATAATAACAATAACATATTCGACATTGCCTATTATATACTAGATATTTATTATGACTGTCATTACTTTCCACTCCTCAACATGCACGAACCAGCCGTTACTTAATCACTACGAAATTTAGGTATAATAATAATAATATCAAGAATTACTACACACGCCTATCAAAGCACAAGAGAAGCGACAATACAACCTGTCTTAACAAATTACACCTACAATATAAAGCGTGATTGTAAGTGACAATACCCTGATTCTGTTGAGCATCGACTAAACTTAACTAAAAATATTGCTATCTTTTACTTGCAGATAGAACAAGATGAGATAGAAGATAATTAGAGCTGTTAAATTAGATTAAACTAAAATTTAAGAAGACATTTTGTTGATACACCCCAGGATGCCGACTAAAAACAAGCAGAAGTTTAACATGTAAGCAGTTTGACAGCTCTAAAGTTTTTCCGTCTCTTTCTTGTTCTATCTGCAAGTAAAAGATAGCAATACTTTTAGTTAAGTTTAGTTGGTGCGCAACAGAATTGGCGCCAATGTGTTCACAATTGTAAACGTGTGACCCGATCGTCTGGCAACGCTACAGGTGTCATTCGACGGATAATTCCCGAAGACATTCGTAGATATGTACGATATTATTTACTATTGTGGACTGACACTGCTGTCTAGACAAATTATCATTAATATTTGAAGTAGAATATATGATCGAATTGACCTAAGATTGAGAAAGAAATATGGAGTACATATATTGTCAATTGCTTTGGGGCAATCCCAGATTCACACTAGGGTTTCCAATTTTTTTCAGAGCAAATATAAAAGTATTGTAGATCGGAAAAAAATGTAGTATGTTTAAAATCACTGAGCTTTCATTTATACTCGAACATTTTGATTTTTTTATTTGTTGGAAATATGAAGTCCCGGGGCATGAGTTTTCTTTAAAAGAAAATAATGGTAATTTAGCCTATTACATATTTAAAAAAATAATATAGTATTCGTATATTATTCCTTTGGTGTTGCAAAAATATTTTTACTTGTTGCAAAGATTAGTTTCGCAGCTTGTAAGGGTTGTAAGTAAGCAGCTTACTACAAAGTTTTCAAATGCTGGGTTATATTCTAGACTAATCGGAGTGCGGAAAATTATAAAATGAAACTAGGAAAATGCTGTTTGGGTCTTGAGAAGCAAGACCCCTACTACACGTTCTACACACGAATTTATCGAGATGTTATGTTAAAAATTAGGGATGGGCCGAATATTCGTTTCATGTTCGGTATTCGGCATATTCGGCAGGTTTACCGAATGTTCGTATTCGACCGATTATCCGGCAAAAATGCCGAATATTCGGCCGATTGTTCGGTTCGGTATACTTTTAACCGAACATTCGGTCGATTATTCGTATTCAGTGAAAACCTTATTCGGCCCATCACTGTTAAAAATTACTTCTCAGTATTGTCTAAAATAATGATTAATGATCCCATATCATCATTGACGATTATAGCCGTAATTGCAGAAATCGTAATCGTAACATGTGTATAACAGTGTATTTGTTATTTCATTGGTTAACAAATTATGCAAAGCATTTCATTTATACATGATACATTTTTACCCAGTTAGTCTAGAGCCAAGAATAATATGATATCGATTTATTGTGCAGATAGACCACGCGGACAGTGCTACGGATAAACGCTACTAAATATAAACACGTGTTCGCATTTATTTATCATCTTCTTCATGATTAAGTGCTGAATAAAACCTAGGTCACATCGAATGCAGTACTTTTGACACAAATGTATATAAACCACATTGGGTCCACATTTTTATTATTTTGGTGTATCACAGTATTTTTTAGGTCTTTTATAGAAAGACCTAATGAAGGGAAAACCACCTCTTACATTAAAGAAAAAGCTCATGGACGTATGTATTCTGCCTATCCTCACATACGGTGCTCAGACTTAGTCTTTGACAAAACATCAGAAGTCCGCACTCGGAGTTTGCCAGCGAGCCACGGAGCGCAGAATCTTAGGATTCCGGCTATCAGACCGTATAAGGAATAGTGTACTGCGCTCTAAAACTCAGATCACCGACGTTGGTCAGACAGCCGCAAGCTTAAAATGGAACTGGGCTGGTCACGTCTGCCGCATATCGGGCGAGCTGTGAGCAAAACTCATCACTGAGTGGAGCGCACACAACGTCAGACGACGTCGCGGCAGGCCCAGAAGGAGATGGCGGGACGAGCTAGACACTTATTGGAAGGATTGGCCGCAGAGAACCTTAAACCGAGAGGAGTGGAAGAAGGGCAGGGAGGCCTTTGCCCTTTCATGATCGCTAGTTTGAGCGCACATGATCGCGTATCTTTTAGCATCCTGACTCGCAGTACGCAGACTTTCGACGTCTTGTGTGCCATCCTATATACTATCATACAGTACAACACAACTAAGGAGTCGCATCGACAAACTTGATCGAACAACCAATGTCAGACGCCCATTTTCACGCTACTCACACTTATTACGTCAGCATTAAGCTTATTTTTTACTGCAACACTAATAAACATTCGTGGTCTTGAAATCGCACTGAGTTCGGCAGTGATCGGTTTTACGAAGTTTGCCGATACGACTTCTTAGTTGTGTCGTACTCAGTGGCGTAACTATACCATCAGAGTAGGCCCGTGGCAAATTCATTGGATGGGGCCCCAGTAAAAATCGTCACGTTGTAATTTAATTTTAATAAATCACTGAAGTAGTTACGCAACAGAATTATTAATTTGATGTGCATTTTAGTTAAATATCTACTAAATTTAATTTTTAAAAGCATTATTATAATTTTTACTTAATTTTGTCAAAAATGTTAGGTTACTTCTGAGCTCGCGGCCTCTCGGACCAGGGCCGTCGGGCGGGGGGCCCGTGGCATTTTGCCAGCCCTGCAACCCTATAGTTACGCCACTGGTCGTACTATATGTTGTAACCCATACTGTATCACACATACTTCTCACGCGTGCATTTGGTCCACAGCTAAAGTTACACTGTATCTAATGCGTTTGCAACACGTTAATAACGGCCGCCTGCGCAGTGCGGTGGGCGAATACGTAAAACGTTACTCAAAGTTTACTGCGCTGCACACGAGCTGCATTTGTGTGGCCGAGCTTTAAATCTTCACCAGATATCATCATCCAGTTGACTGTGCACACGGTTTGGCAATGCACTCGGTGACCTGTCTGTCTGACGTCAGTTGCTGAAACCGATCGATAACGTGAAATTACTAAACTCGAGTAAATTCATGTTTTCTTGAGAATAATTTTAGACTAAACACAACACAACTGCGTTCTACAGACCTTTATTATATCGTCGAAGATTTCTAACACAATGCATTTTTAATAGAATTTCTGCTAATTGAGGATATCCACAATTTTTGCAATCTTCTTTTCTTGTGTTTAGTGACTAACCTTTTGTCAGACTTTATGCCGCCCATGGGACTTTGACTTGGCTTCACATGCCGTCGAGAAATATATCTACGGCATGCTGGTTTCCTCACGATGTTTGCCTTCACCGTTTTTAAGCATAATGATAATTATACAATATTTACATGAATCCGAAAAGTCAGAGGTGCGTACCTTAGGTTTGAACTCGAGACCTACGACTTGGCATCTGACGGTCACGCAATTAGGCTATCACTGCTTTTTGATTTTTGCCATTAAACATAATAGATACCTATATATAACAGACACAGGCTCCTGTAACAGGTTGCTACCTAGCTCAGGAGCCACGGCTTCAAATAAGTTGTAACACCTGTATTTTGTGTCAATAAACAATTTTATTATTATTTATTACCTATTTCTCCTAAGTTCGATGATTACAAAGAATCTATCTGTAGAAAAAGGAGGATTGAGTAAATAAATCTGACCAGGTTTTTGGACACCAGCACTATCTTTATCTTTAAATAGTATAAAACAAAGTCGCTCCCGCTGTCTGTACGCTTAGATCTTTTAAACTACGCAACGGATTTTAATGCAGTTTTCAGCAATAGATAGAGTGATTCAAGAGGCAGGTTTATATGCCCCACATTAGTATCTATATTGCACCCGTGCGAAGCCGGGGGGGGGGGGGTCGCTAGTAGTTTTATAATTCTCTTATCAACTATTAAGAAGTTTCTATACATAAAAACTTAAAACTAGAACAAAATAAGATCAAAATCCCGTCCGGCAGTACCATAGTAATAACACAATATTTTACGAGCCGCGTCGTGATATCAGTTCGTACGGTCCACGGGAAAGAAATAATACGGTAATATAATTTTGATTAGTTCCGATAAAATACTAGTCTACAGGTTTACGAGACAAGTCAGTAACTGTACGGTTTTCTTTTTATTACGTTCTTAAGACATGGTGTTTCGTAGTTTCCATGTTGCAAAATAATGTCAAATATCATAATTATCATATAAGCCTGTATTTATAACTACTGCTGACAATGACCTGACGGACCATTGCATCGAGAGATCGCAAAAATAATATCCAAAATCACCATGTTTAGCAAAAAAACTGCCTCATTGGTCTACTGGTGACAAGCGCGACATCTGATCTTGAAGTCCTGGGGGAACCCAGGTCGATTAAAGTGTTATTGGGTTTTTCTGGATGGAATTCCTCAGTAGCAGCCCGAAGTTTGGATTTGTGCCCAACAAACAATTACCAATGGTAACCACACTAGTGGTTACCATTGGTAATTGATATGTTAAAAAAACCACCATGTAAACTTTTTACTGCCTTGTTGGTCTAGTGGTGGCAAGCGCGACTGTTGAGCATGAGGTCTTGGGTCCGATCCCCAGGACGTGCAAGTGTTATTGGGTTTTTCCATTAGGAATTTCTCAATAGCAGCCCGGAGTCTGGATTTGTGCCCGGTTAATGGCAATTGGCTTGCCCCCTATTACATGGGACTTAAACATAACTGACGAAACGAGAGTGTACCTACTAAAAAAAACACCTCTGCCGTACCCTTAGGGGAATACAAGGCGTGATGTTATGTTAAGTTATAAACTTTGTGCATCAAACTTTATGTAAACTCTTTTCGCTGATATTTGTATATTGTATCTCTTGTTAACATTATTGGTATAAAATAAAACCATTATCCTGCATTTACTATCGCGCAGTCGGGTAAAAGTAAGAGTACTGTGTATACATGATATCGTTACAAACACAGAGAGGTCATTTATTTAGTGATGTCTTTTGACATGATACCCTTAAGGGTCGCCACACATCTGACGGAAGATAAGATGCCCTGCGCATCGTCGGTCGCGTAACGCCAAAACGGACAAGTAGATAATAAAACATTCAACCTTACACACTCAACCGATGATGCGTAAGTGCGTCGAGCGTCCTAACGATGATACGCCCGACGCATCTTCCGTCAGATCTGCAGTGACCTTAATTAAAAAACTACAAGAACATAATAATACTAGAACCCAGTTCTAGTTATTTCAATGATGGACTTCCTCTGTGTAAAATCGTATAAGTAATACGATATGTTTGAATATGAATATACTATAACTAGCTGTGTCCCCACGGCTCCGCCCGCGTAAGAAGTTTTATTCCAGCAATAAATATAACCTACATATGTTACTCAGTGATAATGTAGCTTTCTAAAGGCAGAAGAATTTTTGAAATCGGTCCAGTAGTTTTTATGTTTATTCGTTACATACAAAAATACAAATCTTTCCTCTTAATAATATTAGTATAGATAAGACGAAGTAAATTAATAATTTAATTCAAATGAATTGATTTAAGATTGTATCTATACTATTTTGTACACTTGTCACGTATAACAAACAAAAGGTTTTATTTTTGTTGACTTGAAATTAGTGGCATCCTTAATTAGTTACAGTATTCTCCTGACAGAATCGAATTCGTTACTCCTACGATGCCCATTCTGATAGGACAGTCTATTCTGGTCCATTTCTATCCAAAACCATAATAACGGTAAGTCATTGTAATATTCTGCTATGCAATTCCATTTTTGTTTACCGTTGAATCTCAACTTATCAAGTGTAGTATACACGTAAATAATTTACTTAGTTTCGCTAAAATAATATATAATAATCCACACCTAATGTGACCATAGAAAATTGAAAACAAATTAAACCTTGATGAAAACCAATATCACAAGTAATATCGCCGTGATTTATTATTAAAGGAATTGTAATAAATGTTCACACGTGCACTGCTCTTGCGCGTCTAAGGAAGCGGAACATAGTGCGCGTGCGCGCGTTACATCCTCGTTTTTTTACGCTCGTGTTACATAAGTATGCGCCTCATTGAATTTACTTAGGTAATATCGTACTTAAACACGTCAAAATAAATAGATACATTTACACTTTGCAAACACGATTCCTTTGCTAATTATATTCACCGATATTTCGTATTGTGCCGCTATGATTTATAGTAAGCACTCAGCAGGTGTGATGCACCTAATTCCCCGCACATATCTGATCCATAGGAAGCGAAAGATAACTAAAGTGCCCCCGTTATTTCATAGGCTACTGCCATACAAAATTATAATGTAGAGCTAAATGGGCCTTGTTATGCAATAATCTGTCAAACACACAACAAAATATGAAATTTGTGTTTACGTCATGTTTTTTTTATCGTTGGAAAATCCTCGTGGATGTCCCTCGCCCGGGGAAGGCGAGGGTGTCTGCCGGACTCTTACCGGCTAAAAACCAACGGTGTCCTTCCTTCTGACCTAAGGCCGGGGTCACGGGATTCGCTATTACATGCACCGCAATCCCGGCAGGTCTCGGTCCACCAGCTTCTTCTGGTGGACCTCTCCAGTGGTGGGGCAATTTCTCCCCTGCCCCACTTCCTTCTGAGGTGTTAACGTCATCTAGTTCTTGTGGTAGGTCTATATTCAACACTTGAAAAATACCCAAAACTGTAGTAAATTTAATAGACCGTCTATCAAAAAAATCATAATTCAGTTTGCATTTTTTCAAGCGTTGGGTACACCTACCACCATAACTAGATGGCGTTAACACAGAATTAATATTTTTGTAGGTTGACACATTATTGCATAACACAGCTCAAATACTGTTGCAGTAACATGTTATTTAAACGATAAGTACTTACATACCTACTACTAAAAGTACTAATAGATTAATATAATATTGTATTTAATATAAATAATCGGCATGTGACGAATGTGCGTGAACTTAATTATAATAATAAGATAAAGGTCGTTACTTAATTTATTTTTATTTGCCTTTCACCTGAAACTAAAATAGGTAAGTTCATCATAAAAAATAATGAGCATTTAGTGTCTTTGTTTCATCATACACAAAAAACTAATTAAAAAAGACACGCATTAAATAAAATTTTCTAATTAAAAATAATATTTATTATTCTGATGCAACTAGTAACAAAGTTTCGTTTCGTAATGCATTTATTTCTTCGGCTAACAAGACAGAAAGTAAAATGTAAGGAGTGATTTCCAGCCTAGAAAATGTATCACTAATATTCTATGTATGCGAATAAAAGTGTTCTATTATTAAAACGTGCCTCGTTGGTTTAGTGGTGTCAAGCGCGACTGCTGATCGTGAGGTCCCGGGTTCGATCCCCAGGTCGAGCAAAGTGTTATTGAGTTTTTCCGTGTGGAATTCCTCAGTAGCAGCCCGGAGTTTGTATTTGTGCCCGGTTGATGGCAATTGGCTCACTCCCTATTACATAGGACTTGAACATTACGGCGAAATGAGGGTGTTACTATACACCTCTGCCAAGCCCTTGGAGGAATAAAGTCGTGATGTTATGTTATGTTATGAAACATAATAATTGCTTTACGAGATTAAGAAACATGTGATAAGTTTTTCGTTTTAACACTTTCGCAAATATTGCCTTGCGACGTATTACAAAATATCAAATAAGTTATATATTATTGTTTTTAGACAAGTCTTGGATATAAATGCCAATGTCGAAAGATGTTTACAAAAAATAAAATAAGCATGAGGGCAATATCAATATGAAATCATGACATTATGCAGATTCGACATCTGAGTATGTTTATGGCACGCAGTTTATCAATGTCAGAATGCATCTTGTTTGAAGTGCAATATCATAAATATTGAGTATTTAAATTTTATTTACCTGCTCTAATCATTTATTATTTTATTTATTAACGTTAACATTAATACTTATGACCCAAATTTTATTTATTCTTGAATTTGTTATTAATCCGTGATATTACGTGCAATAATTGAAAGAGACTCTATGATAGAAGAAAGAAAAAAGGAACTAAGTAATTATATCAATATTGATTGATTGATTGATCTAGAATGCCATCTGGACTGGTCGATCCTTGACATGCATTATAATATGATCTTCAATTCGCGTACTCCCAGAAGTGACCGTGGCATTACCCTCCTCTTTTATCGTTAGAAAATCCTCATGGATGTCCCTCATCCCGGGAAGGCGAGGGGGTCTGCCGGACTCTTACCGGCTAACAACCAACGGTGTTACTCCTCCTGACCGTTCAGCCGGGGTCGCGGGATTCGCTAAACCATGCACCGCAACCCCGGCAGGTCCCGGTCCGCCAACCCTCGGCGGACCTCTGTGGGGCCTTGCCCCACATCCTCCTAAGAAGAGCGCACGAAACGCAGCGCGCCGTCTTCTCGCGCCTGTTACTGGTCAGCTGGCGGGTGGCATTATCCTCCTACCTCATTCGATCTTGTATCCTGAATAATCCGTAGACATAATAATATCCTAGCTTATAGGCAGAATAAAAGTAGTGTCATTGTAATTTCAATGTCGGTTTTACATTGTATTTAAAAACATATTATGATGTCAAGCCTTCCATAAAAACATTGTTTCCACAGCATTTAGCGTTGAATCCGTTATTTGCTTTCAAAGCATCAAAGATGGCTGCCGTTCATTGTGACAGTACTCATAACCCGTTCATTTGACTACTGCCATGGAAAGTTGTAGTTTCATAGCGCACTCATACGTGTAATAAGTTGACTTTCCATAATACGTAGGCAATTTGTGGCCACCGATTTTATGTACCTACCGATGTCGATGGCCTGCAAAGATGTAATACCATGGATTTCACAATTAGATCGAATCTGTTGTTATTAAATCGACATTTGAATGATTATTTTATTCTCATTGATGCGCTATTGTCATTTGTTCTAAGTTACTATTCAAATTCAATGTTTACAGAATTAAATTATTGTTCTAGGAATGTCATCATGTTTGAAACAATATTATAATCGAAGCGAACCGCTGATTGGCTGTTTTTAATAATATAATAGGCAAAAGCCTTTTATATGCTTCTTCTATTTATTCTAATAAAAACCTTGCCAATTCGTGTATGTAGAACCTATTTTTCTATATATTTCCTGTTGCTTAATCGTAGGCGAATGAACCAGTTCTGTGGGCAGGACTCCCACGTTTATTCTGACTGTCGTAGGATGGAGATCAGATTCCTTTGACATTTGCAGCTCTCATTTTTATGCCACCAGAAATAAATTATTAAAACTTGAAAATAATAATGCGTCTCTGGGGGCCAAATGCCAAAAAATCTGTCCATTTTATTTAGAATCGTTAATTTCGACGGTCCCTACGTATACTATCGAAACTACAAAATCTCAGTTTTTATTTTATTATGTAT
Organism: Amphipyra berbera; assembly: GCA_910594945.2. Lineage (NCBI taxonomy): Eukaryota > Metazoa > Arthropoda > Insecta > Lepidoptera > Noctuidae > Amphipyra > Amphipyra berbera. The sequence continues at coordinate 14,663,728 of OU343125.1, forward strand.
GTACACCGATTATGCTGAGATTTATGATCCGATTTACGTGATTCTTCTTTAGTTTGATGCGGAACAGTTGCCATTTGGTCCCATAAAAAAATATTATTTTATAACCTTTAAGATAACATAATTTCACACATTTTAAGCAGTTATAATAAAATTAAAGATTTTGTAGTTTCGATAGTATACGTAGGGACCGTCGATTTATTTGTTTATTTTATTTATACCTACGTAACTAATATAATTAGTAAGCAAACCATAAACATCCCTCAGCGGATGATTTGCATGTCATAATATTCGGATACATTATGTGTTTTTGCCACTAAAACTATTTTAGCGTAATTTATTACCGTCACGTGGCTTCAGTTTCGGTGAGACGTAAGCTGTTTAACGGCAAGAATAACATCAGTAATGAGCTTATTGAAGACTAAAATAAGACAAGTATGAAACCGCCTAAAATCTACGAAATTTTATAAATTGCATTGTTTTGCATTCGTTCTGTCTAGCCTTTTCCCAACTATGTTGGGGTCAGCTTCCAGTCTAACCAGATGCGGCTAAATACCAGTATTTTACACGGAGCAACTGCCATCAGACCTCCGCAACCCACTTACATTTTCTGGGTGTTGCGGATTCACTTACGTAAAGTTACGTATCATGATACACTGTATATTAAGAATGAGCGACTAGTTTAGTAGGTACTTGACCGAAGCCCGTAATCAGTACTCCCAATGTGAAGAGCTCATGATTACGGGCTCCAGTCAAGTCGAACTAATTTGTCATCCCAAAAACGTACATTCATAGATCAAGTCAAACTAATTTGTCATCCCAAAAACGTACAAAATATAGCCTATGATCATGTTTGAAAACCTTAAAAATCTTTTAAATTAACGGTTTTATCTTGCAGTACCTCTGCAGCGTCAGGATTTGAGAATTGAAGGTGGAAACTATTCTAATGTTATATTGTTATGGAAATTTATTTTGTGTGCGAAGTTTCAGGAGAATCGGTTAAACTGTCGCAAGATTTGAATCAAACAAATATACGAAGTAAAGCTCATTAAAACCGTTTAAAACATCAAACATCACGCCTTGTATTCCCCAAAGGGTTCGGCAGAGGTTTTTTTAGTACACCCTCGTTTCGCCAGTTATGTATAAGTCCCATGTAATAGGGGGCGAGCCTATTGCCATTAACCGGGCACAAATTTAGACTCCGGGCTGCTACTGAGAAATTCCTAATGGAAAAACCCAATAACACTTTGCCCGACCTGGGGATCGAACCCAGGACCCCATGCTCAGCAGTCGAGCTTGCGACTACTAAACCAACAAGGCTGAAGGCAGTCAAAAATAAAGCAAATTAATTATTTATCGCTTTCAACAGCTTGCTCACATGATTGACCTCTAAAACTACAAATAGGATGAACGCATAATTATGGTACAATGGGTGTGACAGTTTTAAATCAGGCCGATACATCTCCCTCGTGGAACAATCACCGAAGTGTCTCACGGCATGACCCTAACTGTATCACTTACGATCAATTTATTGCTATCGAACTAAGTTTGCGAGGCTGAGGCACTCATTGACATGGTGGCACACTGTATATATGAACTATTATATTAAGCTATGCCTACAATAAACTGAATTTGATTCTTAGGGATTAATATAACTGACGAAGAAAAGCACCGTTTAAAATTAAATCATGCGTACAACTAGGTATAATAAAATATTTTTAATGTCTAAATTCAACCTTTTAAACTCATCGATGACAGGAATTTTATATAAAAAAAACACTTCCAATGCAGTTAGTGACTTCATGAGTAATAATTTTTCAAACCTCATAAAATGCTACAATACTTTGTAGAATTTTTAATTTTCTTATTTTTTTCTAACGTACAATATTTTTGTGGTTGAAGATGAGAAGAATAATACACTTATGAACTAGGGCATAAGTACTATAAATGACATCAAGAAAAGCGCTTTAATATATGACCATGCGTACAATAACAGCAACATGTTTATTTTGTTTAAATTCAACTTTCTAAGGGTCATTTTATTCAATGACGATAGGTTTATAAAAAGAACCAGTTCTACTAACCCATTGCATTTTTACCAGTAAAATATTTAAACTCTTATACGCTTTTTACGTTATCCTGTATTATACCTACGATATTGCATAAGTCGCTATAATATTTTAAAACTCTAGCGAAATTACAATAAGACAGAATATTGTTATTTGATCATCACAGGAATTAAATATATAAATAGATCAATGCATAATGTGTTTGAATGATCGATTCCTATAATCTACCGAGCGTTATTGGTTAAAACTAAGAGTCTTGTGTCTTTACCAATAATGAAGCAAAGAAGACCTTAACACACGTCAGTAGCTTTCGCACTTAAAAGAGTTTATTTATATGCCAAGTTTAGCAATAAAAAATGCTATTGGTAAGCATAACGATTCATTATTGGCCATAGGAACCGGACATAAGGCACACTTCAATTTAAACAGCACACTGTCATTGGTGTGTCGAGATGCAAGAGTCGGGGACATGATGAAAGCTAATACTCAGAATTATTACTTCACTCTTCTTACTCACCTACAGCAAAAATATACGGCTGAGCCCAAATTCCTGGAAAGAAAGAAAAAACATACCTATTAATATAATGAATATCTTTGATTTTTTTAATATACATTACGTAACAGAACATTACGTATCACTGAAGGATTAAATATGAATATACTACAGAAGGTAAATTCTCAGTAGGTCTCATTGATCTTTCGCATAGAAGCTATTATCAATACCGGGCTTAGTGTAGACGTCCAGTCAACATGGGCCACTCAGCACCAGGACCCCCGACCTCAAACCATCCACCGCTTCCGATCTCCAAGTAACCGGATAACAAGAGTCGCCACGTAATACTGTTGTCGAGCAATAGGCGAGTCCATTCCGAATTACTGGACACAATATCAACCCTGGAACTAGAACTAAAAAAAATCTAACAGGAATGACGCTTTGTCCGACCACGTAATCGAACTCAAACTTTATAAGCGTTAACAGTAAATATGACGTCACACCACTAAATGTCTGACAAAGACCTTTGGCTAGTGCACGCAATTTGAAACTTTATATTTGTAACCCATTTACTGAAGTCATATATTCCGAGAACTCTATTTTACAGTCGAAGTTTGAATGTTCAAAGAGAAATTAACACCTGTTGACATTTTAAATGCGATTAATGTGCCATAAATTAGATAAAACAATGCATTTGTCGACCTTTATTTCTAATCTTATTTCTATTGAAGCAACAGGTGAGATCTATTATGTCAGTACCTGATTCATACTTTTTAAACAAGGTAGTAACAATAACGATGTTTATTCCTATTCTCTAGGCCATTACAGAGTCCCATTTACAAAGTCAGGTGTCTCACAGTCCTGTTTTTAAACATACTACTTTTTAATAAGTAAACTTACATCATTATACTTAATGTAGTGCAATTGAGAGTAGATAAAATAATAGTTCTTCAGACTGTAGGAATAAGGGGACGAGCTTTTCAAAGTACAGAATTTACCTTGCTTTAAGTTAAACCCCTAAAAATTCTTAATCTATATTAAAATGCCTTTCCAATAACGTAAAATTGATCGCTATTTCGCGGGTTCTTCTTTAGAAGCTGACGTAGTTAGTGCATTACATTTACAAATAGCGCTTAAATTGCTTACATTCCATATTATAAGAGACTTCTTATATCACGATTACATTTGTGTGCCATGACGTCACAGACTCGCAGCACATTAAAAATGGAACGTCTAATAGCTTCAACAAATATTGAGAACCAGCACTAAAACTCACTAAATAAGTGTACATTTTAGTAAAATGTCAATAAGACGGGCCATCAACGCCATTAAGGAGAGGCTCGGTAACAGAATCGGTCGTTAGAGCGAAAAACATTTCAAAATCAAACACCAAGTAACTCCACTGACAGTGCTGGAAACTTCCCCCTAATTGCTCCACTCCTTTGAGCTACTTAAATGTTTCGCAGAAATAAAATATGCAAGAAGATTCCTATTACTACCATAGTGTTTACAGACACTATGGTAAATATACGACCGTTTCCATTTAAAGACAGTTAATTAGTTAGATATTGAAAGGCAAAAGTAAATAAATAAATATGTGCATTTTATATGATCGCTTCATTGCGATTAAACATAGTTTTAATTAAAATGTAATTAGTACTGTCTATGATTGCTCTGTCGTAATACGCAGTTTTTTTAATATAACAAGACATAGTGACAAGGCTTTTTGTATAAACTATGTAACATTTTTTTACAGACCTTGTTCGGAATACCACGGTGAATTTAAGGAAACTTAAAGAACTAGATTACATTCCGACGCATGCTGACCTTATGAAATTTGAGGTCAATAATGTTTGATTCCCTTGAATGGACTGTCAAGGGAACAATGATAAATGGTTATATAAAATGTACAATAATAATAACCCGTGAAATCGAGTTACCTCCTACCTAATTTATTATGTAATTTAATTTCTGTCAAATTATACTCTGTACGTAAATAAATACCCACATAGTTAATTGAGCACATAGCTATCTAGTTTCAATATGATATTGCGATACCTACTACAAATTGGATTGCAATTATCTCCTCCAATGCAGTGTATACTGATACTATAAAAAAAGTATTATTTTATAAATCCGAATCGCAAATAATTTAAGAATATCTAGGAATTTCGCAAATACTATAATATACCACTCTACAAGGTGTAAACAAAATCATGTAATTCCTTCAACCCTCGTGATGTACTGCTGACATACAGTAACCCTGCACGGGATAAATTAGGATTCAATAAAAAAAAATACAAGAAGTAAACATGGTGTTCTTAACGTGAGGCATTTTAGCACCCCGAGTTAAATGACCGCGCAGCGAGCGACAGCCGCACAATTCGCTCGGGGCGCTAAAATGCCTTACGTTAAAAACACATGTTTACTCTTTGTAATTTTATTTTTATTGAATCCTCAAGTATCCCGTTCAGGGATAATCTATGTCAGCAGTATATCACGAGGTTTGAAGGAATTACATGATTTCGTTTACATCCTGTATATGCTAAAAAACATCCAGTCCTAAATAATATTACATAAGTATTACAAACATAATTATAGTTGCAAGAATTGCCTGCAAGTTGTAAAGTGAGCTCTAGGTGCACCCGGAATTAAATCACGCCAGACTATAGGAAAAGCAAATTGAAGATAATGCACATACGTTTCAGCACATAATAGACCTATTAGTTGGTACGTAGGTTCACGTTCGTAAGGGATGTGCTATTCACCACCGACAATTCGCTAGTGACGGTTCGCCAGCGACGGTTCGCCAGCGACGGTTCGCCAGCGACGGTTCGCCAGTGACGGTTTGCACGTGGCGGTTCGCCAGTGACGGTTTGCACGTGGCGGTTCGCCAGTGACGGTTCGCCAGTGACGGTTCCCCAATGACGGTTAGCCAGTGCCGATTCGACAGTGACAGTTCACCGGTGACGGTTCGCCGGTGACGGTTCTCCAGTGACGGTTCACCAGTGATGGTTCGTTAGTGATGGTTCGCCAGTGACGGTTCGCCAGTCACAGTTCACGAGTGACAGTTCCCCAGTGACGGTTCGCCAGTGACGGTTCGTCAGTGACGGTTCGGCAGTGACGGTTTACCAGTGACGGTTCGCCAGTGACGGTTCGCTAGTGACGGTTCGCCAGTGAAGGATCGCCAGTGACGGTTCGCCAGTGACGGTTCGCCAGTGACGGTTTGCTAGTGACGGTTCGCCAGTGACGGTTTGCTAGTGACGGTTCGCCAGTGATGGTTCACCAGTGACAGTTCACCAGTGATGGTTCGTTAGTGATGGTTCGCCAGTGACGGTTCGCCAGTCACAGTTCACGAGTGACAGTTCCCCAGTGACGGTTCGCCAGTGACGGTTCGTCAGTGACGGTTCGGCAGTGACGGTTTACCAGTGACGGTTCGCCAGTGACGGTTCGCTAGTGACGGTTCGCCAGTGAAGGATCGCCAGTGACGGTTCGCCAGTGACGGTTCGCCAGTGACGGTTTGCTAGTGACGGTTCGCCAGTGACGGTTTGCTAGTGACGGTTCGCCAGTGATGGTTCACCAGTGACAGTTCACCAGTGATGGTTCGCCAGTGACGGTTCGCGGTGACGGTTTGCTAGTCACTGTTCGCCAGTGACGGCTCCATGTAGAGGCGGCGAGCCTTTTGCTATTACCAGGCACAATCCCACACATCGGACTTTTCCAGATAGAAAATCTTATTATACCCTCCGACGGAGAAAGACGAAGTATTATGTCTGACTCTTACCGACTGAGGTTGATGTTCACGAACATTATTTATCTGGTTAAACAACAGTATACTCGAAAACGGTATTAGAAATTTAGGCTAACAGTTGTTTAACCAGAGAATTAACACCGGTCAACACCGGCCTAAAATCACTCCTACTACCTTTTGCCGGGGATGCGGGATCCGCTCGCACATTCACCGCCCCCTCGACAAATACTACCATGGCTATCCTGGTAATTGAACCTACAACCTAATGCTCGACAACTTCGTTTGCAGCCTTCAACAATGAAAGAGTAATTAGAGTAATGTAAGCTCTGAAAAGAAATAAACACAACATCACGCCTGTATTCCCCAAAGGGATGAGCAGAGGTGTATATTAACATCCTCATTTCGCCGTTATGTTTAAGTCCCATGTAATAGGGCGCGAGCCTATTGCCATCAACTTTGCACGAATCCAAACTCCGGGCTGCTACTGAGGAATTCCACACGGAAAAACCCAATAACACTTTGCTCGACCTAGGGATCGAACCCAGGACCTCGGGATCAGCAGTCGCGCTTGCCACCACTTGGTCAACGAGACAGTTTAATTTAGAGAGAGTTTAGTTTAAGAAATAAATTGTTGCAATAATAAAGTATAAACCAGAACTAAAATTGCAACCTACAACTATCATAATAATATGGTCCTACTTTAAACTGTTTGAAATGCAGTAATAGTACCGGTTCTGTGCCGGCTAGCTTACCCCAAGGTCGGAGACGGGTCTAACACGATATGACAGAACAACTTCGTAACATATTAGAAATTATGCATAAATTATCACCCGTGTCACCTATTCTTGGATATAACTGTGATTTTATATATTATAAATAAACTTGCTTCAAAGAAAGTCCAAATATAACAGGAAAATAGTTTTTTTTTAATATTCTAATCAATCATAGCTTAAATGATAAAATTCCGGTTTTTTTAGATTAGCATAAATGACTTATGATATGAAGATAGTATTTTGTCAATCAGCCTATTTAACAACCTCAAAAACTAGTGCATTTTGATAATAAAATGCAAATATTAGTGTTACAGATAAGTTGATTCTTAGACAAATAGAAATTTCCGACTGACTTCGTAATATTGTCTTGTTTATTATTATTTGAACACACAAAGACGCGACGTTTTGACAGAATAATCTTTCAGTTGATCAACATTGTAATCAAACTATTATAAATAAGCATCCCACAAACACTTTCTAATATAATATTTAACTAACGCGATATACAGTAATTTTCACACTGTAGATACCTAAAATCTCGATAGTATCTCATTGCATCGATTAAGCCGTTCTACGAATATTTGAAAACTGAATACTTTACCTAAATAACAGCACTAAACAAAACTGGAAATACTTCATCACTGCACACTACACTATCACAGATCACACTAGCACATGGGTACAGAATAAAAAACAAAAAAGGGCGGTGAAAACCGATCCGCGACTGCGCGTGAGTGGAGTGTTTTGAGCAAATCGCGTGAGCAGAGAAAGATCGCGCGCCCACGCATAGCGCGCGGCTATAACGAGATGCCGATTGTCGCCGGCCCTGGGGCAAGGTTGCCTGGAACACCGGGTGTCAAATCTAATGCTTCTAATAAATCAGAAACTGTCACTTTCGATGTGGCCCACATAGTTCCGTGATTGTTAAAATTATTAGATAGTCCAGTGTTGTGAAATTCAAGTCTATTGATAGCACTGCGGTTTCACAATTTACTTTACGTTTTATGTATTTCGTACAAGGATTTAGTTACGTTTACTATACATTCTGTAGTATTAATAGTCAGTGTTTGTATTAAACCAATTTTAAAAAATACCAGAGAGTTTAAACATTTTTACTAGAAATTGTCCTTAACTTTCATAAAAGTTCTCGTCTACTCACACATTTCTGAAAGCATTCATTCTACCTCTGATCAACATCACCTTTTGACTTTGTGTCCTTTACTTTAGCTTCATAGTCGCTCTAATTGCTTTTCGCTACACAAAACTGATACATTCAATTAGAGAGGCAGGAGAGGCTTACTGTATGCCGTTATCGCTAATACCGACCTATATTATGATCGCCGGAATGACGTAATAAATGATTACTTAACACTAATAAAATCTCTATCTTTAATCTTTGCAATATCATTTCAGTAATTATAATGGTCAATTAAATGCAATAAAGATTAACAATGATAGATTAGATGTTCATTCACTTTGTAGTTTATTAGATGATTTTTTATGAAAATATAGGCTTAATGAAATACAAAAAAAAACAATGCAGTGGTCGTTGTCATTAAACCAATACAGTATTTCTTCGACCAATAAGTATGTAGCGAACATTTACATATTCGTAATCATAACTACAAGCTAATCGAAATCTAAATAATATTGTCTTATTATTTAGATTTCTGTGTAATTGTTCTTTACCTTCAAGCTGCATTTGGCAGTTGCATAGTTTACAGTTGCGACTGGATGAGCAGTCCATTTGCAGTTGTGATTATGAATATGAAACTAAATATGATTCACCAAATGTGACGTTATTGGGGCGGCCAATATTTGAGCCATTTAATTAAGTGGTCCAATAAATTGACTTAATACCGCAATTGTATAACACCATAAATATATTATTATTGAAATTAAAAAACCATCCATTCAACTATTGATTTTTAATAAAGTAGCGACCCGCCCGGCTTCGCACGGGTGCAATGTAGATACTAATGTGGGGCATATAAACCTTCCTCTTGAATCACTCTATCTATTGCTTAAAACTGCATTAAAATTCGTTGCGTAGTTTAAAAGATCTAAGCGTACAGACAGCGGGAGCGACTTTGTTTTGTACTATGTAAAGCCGAATGATATAATAATATAATGTTAATTAGTTAGATATTTATGGATCCTTGTAAACATTCAACAATACAGCTTGTACCATGCATAGGTACGTACTTATGCAAAAGCCAAGCTATACAAAGAGCATGAATAAATAAAATGTAATAAAATGTAATTGTAGTAAAATGTATTTAATAAAAATAGATTCAGTTTAAATGACAACGTTGTTTCATATAATGTTTTGTTATTTTTACAAAACTGTTCGAGTAAATCGAGTAGTCATATTTCTAAAATATAACACGCTTCAAAAGCGTTGAGTTCGCATATAAAATTATAAAACTTTATCGCTGAACGGCAATAGAAATTTTGCAAGTATACCTCATAAAGTTGCATCGTAAACGAACTATTTCTGATTAGGTTGTACGGCATTCACTGGCTTCATAAAACGAAAAAATGTAAATGCATTCCCTCAAGGTTTCTTTGAAGGTTGAGATTCCGTATTTTTTAACAAAAAAACTGTTAATATCGGATGCTTTATTTTTAACCTTACCTTCTAATCAAGATAATGGTAATTCAAGGAAACTCTTCTGGTTTAAATGAAATAGGAAACCATTTCATAATAACTCCCACGTTATTAATTAGTGTAAGGTTTTTTGTAGAGGTGTCATGTCCTGTAGATAACATATTTCTGGGAAAACCTTACAAACTAAGCAGTCATTATTTCTCCCTTATCTAACACTAGCGGCCCGTCCCGGCTTCGCATGGGTGGACATTTTCCCCGTTTTAGCAAAATGTTTCATTTATGCTCCGCTCCTATTAGTCGTAGCGTGATGTTATATAGCCTTTAACCTTCCTAGATAAATGGACTATCCAACACAAAAATATTTTTTCAATTCCTACCAGTAGTTCCTGAGATTAGTGCGGTCAAACAAACAAACTCTTTAGCTTTATATTAGGTAGTAGTTAGTAGTTTTATTAGTAGTTATAGATATTATTTTATTAGTAGTTATAGATATTATTTTGAAAGAGATATTATATATGTTTTAGGTTTTTATAGATATGTTTGTACAAAGATACAATAACAATATTTAGTATTAATTCCGCCAAACAGTTGATCAAGCTTGCATGCAGTATGCAGCAAAGGGGCTCATGGCTAATTACCAACCGCGCTTATCATACGATGTTTGAGGTTAAGCTGCGCTTGCTGCGGTCAGTCCGTTGATGGGTGACCGCTCTTTACACATCGAGACCCCTCCGTGCCTCGGAGAGCACGTTAAACCGTCGGTCCCGGGTGTCATACGAATACCTATGGCAGTTGTTACGGGAAATCAGAAGCCCGAAAGTCTGACAACTGGTCTAACCTTAACTATCTGCTTTACCCGGTAACCGTGTTGCGGAGGTCTGATGGCAGTCGCTCCGTGTAATATACTGGTATTCAGCCGCATCTGGTTAGACAGGAAGCTGACCTCAACATAGTTCGGAAAAAAGCTAGGCAGAAAATTGTTATTGTATCTTTGTATTTCATGGACTTCCGCAAAGTAACGCCTAAGTAATTTCGTTATTTAGATCTAACATAACATATTATCACGCCTTGTATTTCCCGGAGGGTTCGGCAGAGGTGTTTTAGTAACACCCTCGTTTCGCCAGTTATGTTTAAATCTCATATAATAGAGGGCGAGCCTATTGCCATTAACCGGGCACAAATCCAGACTCCGGGCTGCTACTAAGAATTTCCTAATGGAAAAACCCAATACCTCTTTGCCCGACCTGGGGATCGAACCCAGAACCCTATGCTCAGAAGTCGCGCTTGCGACTACTAGACCAACAAGGCAGTATTTAGATATGCTTGTATAAATCCGTATCAATGATGTGTCATTAGGAGAGTGGTTCTTCTGCCTACCGTAGTAAACTGAAGACCATAGTCTTTCCCCATTCGCTATTACCTACTGTTGCCTTGTCGTATCCCACTGTTGGGCAAAAATCTCCTTCTTAATCCCCGCTGCTTAACTGTCTCGTTGGTCTAGTGATGGTAAGCGCGACTGCTGATCGTGAGGTCCTGGGTTCGATCCCCAGGTCGGGCGAAGTTTTATTGGGTTTTTCCGTGTGGAACTCCTCAGTAGCAGTCCGGTGTTTGTATTTGTGCCCGGTTGATAGCAATAGGCTCGCCCCCTGTGAGGGTGTTACTATTATACACCTCTGCCAACCCTTCGGGGAATACAAGCGTAATGTTATGTTATGATTTCCGCAAGCAAAACGATTTCGCGCTATCGATGATGACCAGTCGATTTTACATCTCCAGGGTTCGTCCCGCCGTCGCTTCGGAGGTCTGTTTCCCCCATTTACTTATTTCATAAACGGTTATTCTAATAGAAAAAATATAGAATTGATACCGTTACTATGCAAAAGAAGTGCCAAGGTTTCGCCATGTTGATTATTTAGACATAATAAATATTATGCAACGCGTTACGATTAAATGCGACTGCATGGTGTGTAATATTTGCACGTGTACGTTTATTACCACGCCATGTGGATATATGTAAGATTTATTTTATAACATAAAGCCAAAATGATAGAACTTTAAAACAATTAATTTGATCTACATAACATAACATCACGCCTAGTAACTCCTTCATTTCGCCGTTATGTTAAGGTTTCATGTAATACGGCGCGAGCCGATAGCCATAAATCCAATCTCTGGGCTGCTACTGAGGAATTCCATACAGAAAAACCCAATAACACTGTCCGACCTGGGGATCGAACCCAGGACCTCACGATCAGCAGTTGCGCTTGCCACCACTAGACCAACGAGGCAGTTTAATAATTTGATCCGTGCTAAGTTTTAGAGAAGCAATAATTATGTTACATTTGAAAATTGTTAGCAAGTACATTCTTTTCAAAAAGCATTACTAATATTATATTATTTAATATTTAATCTTCATTTTAATCGACAGTTTAATTTTAATTTGTGTAATGTTGTTATTTATAAAGTATCTATGGATCCTTGATATCTGAATTAAAAGTATTTTTTTAATTACTTAAATATGAGTGAAGAAGAATCTACTCTTGAGATAGAGAGATGGAGTTTTATTTTTGTAAAAAATTCAAAGTTTATCAATCTCCTTGCCTATGAATTTTGCACGAATGCATCCCTCGGGTTTATCCCAAATAGAATAAAAGGATCCAAATATAAACATTAGTATTTCAACATTATCCGCAGCATTTAAAGATTGGAACAGTGAACAAGTAAAGCAACAACTTAAGCGGAACGATAAGCGATACGTACGCGGTTATGTTCACTTTGAAATTTGTACAACATTGTATGTACAGGGTGTATCTAAATTCGTGTAATTCCTCATGGTCTACTGTTGACACAGGTTTACCCTACACGGAATTCTTATGGATTCAATAAAAAACGAATGTTAACATAATGTTTCACAAAGGAAACATGATGTTCTTAACGTGAAACATTTTTGCAATAAGTTAACAGACTGCACGGAGCGATAACTCGCTAGTCGTGTCCACCAGGTGTCTCGCCGGACTTCCATAAATTTATGCGTGGCATCGAAATGTTCTATCACATTAAATAATTTTGTTGCATTTTTTTCTCATTTTTTTTATTTAAACCCAACTCACCACTAATCGCGAAACAATAAGTTTTTTTTCTTTTTCAGTCAAAATCCCGTGCAGGAATAATAGAAGGAAGAATAGATTAACATCTATAGCAGTATTAATGTGGTTTAAAGGAATTACCCACACGAATTAGTTTACACCCTGTATATTGTTGTTTTTGTGAACTAATATTAATAATGAGCAGATGTTCGTGAGGTAACAGTTCAATCCACAATATTATGGGGACAACTCGCGAAAGTTGTTCACCCGGTTCGCGCCGGTGCGAACTACTAGTTATAAGGATGTCACGTCATGAGCATTTTATTTAATTACTAGATGCCGTGAACAATATTTTTAATTTTTTTTCTCAATGCTCTTTTTTCCTAAACAACCCCAGAGGCGAAAAAAATAAAAAAAGCAAATCGATCGAGCCATTTTCGAGTTTTTGTGAGACTAACGTACGGCAATTGATTTTTTTATACATATATAGATTGTCTAAATAGGATGCTGATGAAGGCAGAAGTAGGATTGTTTTATTTAGATTTTTGCCTAAGTGATGTAGTGCAACTTGGAGGCTTGGAGGCATGTCGACATCAATAGCCTGAATCAATTCAGAATTTTGTAGAAAAGTTCATTGATATTTACGATATTCTGCGGAATCTAGAAAAACTGTGTTTAATAATTACGTAACAGGGGCATTCTTCGAAAAATATTAACAAAAATTGAGAACGTCATTAGCATCATCCCAAAGTTAAGAATGCAGATGTTTAATACTATAATTATGATAATGAAAACTGAAACTATACCGCTGCCGTCAAGCAATAAGACAAGAATAAAAACAATCTGACAATACTATAACGTTAACAACCCGGGAGAAGAATGATTTGTTAAAATAATGTTAAAAAATTTCGAATATTCACCCAACAGCGAAGTTTTAGTCTGACAGATTGTCAATTTTTATGACATTATAAGTATTATTTCACATATCAATGTTATGGTTATCTGCTATTACTTTAGCTTAATTTATGAAATGTTGATAACATATTAAATATTCTGTGTCCAATTGATTTCAAAATCATTTCTTAGGCTTTAATTTTCAACTCATTCGCCAGCCAGCTTGCCCGGCGGTGTGGCCACTACAGGCAATACAGGCATTTCCTCCCGTTATGGGTAAAACCTTTGTACAACAGAAGAATTGCAATTGGCTGAACTGAGTATTTTGTCTTACTACAACCTGCAACCTGCAACCTGCAAGCCTCCCACGCACAGCATTGATAAAACATTAAGGTATCGCAAATGCTGTCAAATCCTTTCAAGGTTCCAGACGATCCCTGCCTTTATCTTGTCACGGCATTGCGTGCCAGGCCTGCAGGAATCGACAGCCCTACCATATGATGCACCTGAAGCGATCGAGTTGACTGGCCACTGTGTCATTGGAGCAAGGCGAACCGACCACGCATAATCGCTAATTGCCATTACGTTAACAAACAAATTCAGTTTAGATAGGCCTGTAATGGTTCCTTTTCTTTTATAAAGTAACTTTTTATTTAAATAGAAGATTCTCATCAGTTTTGATAATAGGTACCTGTTATTTATATCTTAGTAGTCATATAGCCAAATACTCAAATGCTACTTAATTTTAAGCTGGAGTGCGCGCAAGATAACTCTGCGCGGCCAAAATCGGAACTAATCATGGTCCGCCATAGTGTTGCCGTTTTATTAAGTTTGTCACTAGATCTACCTGATTTTAGGAATAAAAAAAAATAATAATAAAGATTACCTCATCAGACGATAATAATCATAAGAGCCATACCTCACCGAGAAGCCATGACGGCGCAGCCAGGTCGCGTCGCCAATAAAGTGTATGGTTGGCTGCGTCACCAAGCGGACGCCAGGTCAGCCATCCTCTATAAAGCTGTATACATTTAGTTGGCTGGGCGACCTGGAGACGTCGCTATGGCGTCCCGGTGAGGTATGGCTCTAATGCATTCTTATTCACTCACGCCACATTTATCAGCTTAGTTCTTTTCCTTTACAAATTACGTAAAAATACGAATTAATTTAATTGATAGGTAGTAAATTTAAACGTACATAACTTAGCTCAATTAAAATATAATAAACCGCAAGAGGGCTGCCCAATTTTAATGCTCACGAATATTTTACTTTTCCTTAAAAAGTAGGACTTTGTATTTTTGCCATCATGGCAACATTTAGCACGCCCTCCGTCGCGCGCAGAGTTATCTTGCGCGCACTCTACCGTTAGTTTCGTGCTGTCACTGTCACTTCGCCTTAATGTGACAGTCAGGGCCGGAATGGGACCTGAAATCGGCCCGGGCATTTGAGAGACGGTCGGCCAGTGCTGGCGAAAAAAATTTAATTCCCAAGCGATTAGACGGACGACGTATTTTTTTTTTAGACGCTCCCCTCACTCTTTCTCCTGTATCTTGGGTGCATTTACAAACACAAACAATTTGCGGTTTGCAATCTTTTTCAAGCGATAGGCGATAGTTGGATTACCTTTTTTTTTTCTCTGACTGTGTGACCGGCCCATCAGGCCACACCGGCATTTGCCCGATTTTCTCGTATGGCAGTGACAGCACGAGATTTAAAGGCAACCTAAAATTGAGTAGCGTTTGAGTTTTTAGTCAATAGTCTGACAGTAGGTATTCTTCTTATTCCTAAAGTTAAGCATGATTTCCACCAAACGGCTCGCATCGCATCGCATCGGATCGGAAGTGTAAGCAAATGACAATTTAACAATGGTAGTATTCTTATAAAATAGTTTCTAAAATGATACTTTGTATTGATAATAATTACTGAACGAAACATTTTTACGAATATATTATCTGTGGTCAAGCCCGCTAAAACTAGACAGATTTTGAAAGATTGCTTGTTACGAAAGTTTTCTATCCATAATTTTCTATCTATAATTACCAAAACTGTAATAAGAAGGTGATTAAGGCGCCATACCTTAACGTAAATTGTCTAAAGTTATTCCCGACCCAGTACCTTTATAGAAAGTTTTCAGAAGGGATACAAACAGGTGCGGTGACAGCCGATCGCGTCCGGCAGGATGTCCACGCATACGACCGGCTCCGTACCGTCGATTGCAAACGTTTCCGTTTCTGCGCCTAGTCAAATAGTTGCATTCCTACCGTTTTGACGTGTTCTAATTTTTGAAAGGATCTGATCGGATACGTCTACAGGAGAACGGAGCCGATCGCGCGTTTCAGCATACTTTTGGCTACGATCGCGTGTCGCGGAAGACGCCCGCGGTCAAGCTGCTGTGCGCAGCTTGGTAATATAGACTTTAAATACTGTGTACACGATTTAATATCGTTTAAAGATTGTAAAATGCGTTCCGATCCGATTCGATGCGAGCCGTTTGGTGGAAATCATCCCTTAATCTTCAAACTTGATTCAAAATTGACTTTTGATATGAAAGCCAAAAAAATTTCATTGTAACATCTTCATTTGGAAGCAAAGCTAAATCTACTTCCACACATAAAGCATCGTTCATTTTCATTTGAGGAACGGTTGTAAAACTGATATCTATCAAAAGTTCTAAAGTAAAATACAGAAGTAGTGAAATGTTTATCATTGAATGTTTGTGTGACGCCCACATCCGACTTTTAATCTGGATATACTCACGGAGTTCGCAGTCTCCTTTGAACTTTTATGAATGCGCCTTAAGCACTTTTTACTGTTTAAATAAAGATAGTATTTAGTAGTAGGATATAGTACATTATCGCCGTCAAAGCTCCTTTCGGCTAGTTACAAAATATTAAAAAGGTTTTATGAAGGAAAACGTGGAATAAAAGAAGAAGTATATCTTAAAAAATGTTTATAATACATTAAAAATAGATTTGTATGATAATTCAATGCAGAACATTGACTAATGATGCCAACTAGGACAACGTATTGTTTAAATATTAAGTTATTTATAAATGCATAACTATACGTTTACGACTCTACCAGAGTGGACAAACGGCGCGTCCTAGTTCCAGTAATTTGTGCACTAAAAGCAATCAAATATGGACCCGGTAGAATTACTAGACAGACGTCTCACACGAAGCTAAAGCGTGCATGTAGCGAACTGTATTTAGGAACAATCAAATTTGGAAGCAATAAAATTGGTCGTTGACACACCTCAGAACGTTGACGCCATATACGTATACGTTTGCAATGTCGACGAGGCGATGACGTACAGTAGTCCAGCACGATAACGACCCTTTGAAGCGATTTCAATCAGGAAACGTGGCGTCAAGTTGGCCTAGGTCACAATTAAACGTGTCAAAAAAAAAAATCAGAATTATCTAATTAATAGTCTGTAGTGAAACGTCATTCTAATGGAGACGCACCGACAAGAAACAATAGAGTAGAAAGGGAAAATAAACTCCATCAAATTCCGTCTATATTTTTACAAAAAGACTATTGATTTAAACACACATTGCAGCATACCTTTATATTACCAGATATGTCAAAATATGCACATGCATTCATTTACAAGGCGTGAACAAAAGCTAAATAATAATTGTATTGTTTCCATTAAAGTTTTTATATCTAATTGTTCAGAATATTTTGCTTATGTATGAGATGCATAATAAAATGTAATCATTGTTTTGTTTCTGATTTATGAATGTACTCGTCGTCAATAGCACCAGTGGCCTCGCATATTTGTACGTTTACTTTAAATATTTTTCTTACGGACAAATACTCAAACGCTACTTAATTTTACGTTGCTATTAATTTCGTGCTGTCACTGTCACTTCGCCTTAAAGTGATAGTGACAGCACGAGACTTAACGACAACTTATTGAGTAGCGTTTGAGTGTTTGGCCACTAAACTTTTTTTTTAATATACAAGGTTAGTCGGAAAGGGTGTACTAAGCCGAAAGGGTGTTAAAGTAGCCATAATAATGGGTAACTTTTGTTCAACGACTTTCCCCAAAAGTCACTAGTTAAGAGAAATAGATTCAAAGATTTCATAAAAAATACGCTAAATTCTATCTATCCTCAGCTATGATCAGCTGTGTTTACATTTTAGGTCATATTTGGGGTCACGGATTAGGAGCTGCATTTTCTGAATTCGTAACTAAAGCAGGGATGAAGATTTTTTGAAAAAACTAAAATGAAATTAATGCTGTATGGTATTTTTTTATCGAATTTTGAAATTGTAACACTTTCTTTAAAACAATCATCAGTGATACATTAAGTGGCCCGCGGCTTAGTACCCCCTTTCCGAATAACCTTGTATAAGACTATGTAAACGCTATCAAGATTTTTCCAGAAGTTTTCAAAATATTTATACACTTATACCGGCGACAAAAAGAGCCTTACTTACCCCACGTTTTAACATAAAACATTCCTAATTGATCTTTATTTAAAAAGAGACTAGATGCTTAATGACAGCCCAAGTGTTAATTTCGGTGCATAGTTTTATTTAGTAATGAACATATACAAACGTATATCCTTGTGTGCTGAACTTTCCACGAACAGTATGTTGCAAACTTTCCTCTGTCTATTTGGCCTAATATTTATCGAATTTAGTTTTCCTTTTTATAGCATTCATTATACTACATTTTTGCAAAGCACTATAATTCTTTAACCAACAGCATCTGTATAAAACAATGATGAAATACCCTCACTGGTGCAAACACAATGACTCTGCCATTACAAACACAAAGTTTGGTGACTCCATACAATAATCAATCTGAGCAAGCGCATTTGATGGACCGATAACCAGCAGTAGACTACAGTAGACAGAAAAGTAATTACATAAATAATTATGTAGCAGCCCAAACCCACTAACAAAATTGTTTAAAATCGCAATCGAACCACAGCTCAACCACGGCTGCTTGACCGTTATCTTTATAAGAAAAAGCAAGTGAGTTTGGATTTGTACCCGGTCGATGGCAATGGGCTCGCCCCCTATTACATGGGACTTAAACATAACGGCGAAACGAAGGTGTTACTATACATCTCTGCCTAACCCTTTGGGGAATACAGGCGTGATGTTGTGTCGTGTTATTTTATGTTTGTTAATGGAATTGGCCTCTCTTGGCTCCTGAATGTCCACCTTCATCTCATTCGTCTTCATCTTGTTGTATCTGTATACAATAGTTCTAGAATCGGTGTAGTTAGTTATGACTATACACATACACATCAAAAACGTGCCAATATTGTCCATCGAATACAGGATCACGTTGCATTAAAATTAAGTGTCTAAGATAGGTACCTACTTTTTGTCGACAGTTGTAAGTAACAAAATATTCAAAGTACATCGTAATTCATTTATAGTAATACTTAGTTGATAGAAGTAATTATGAAATTAAAATTTTCTATGGTCATTGATCCTGTTAGTTACACAATGAGTTCAAACGCAATGATTGCCGTTCACGAACTAAATATTTTCTTAATCGTTTACTACTAGTAATCTTTTACTTAATTTAGCGTTTTATTGTTATGCCTAGCTATCATTTGCAAAAAGGGATATTTCTATGTTTTACAAAAATTCGAAAACACCTTACGTAGAAATAGGAATGGGCGTTTGATCACTTCAATTTCAAATAAATATTTCAATAATCACTACTCTGGACAGGCAAATTAGTTGCTATCCCTCGTGGGTATAATCCATTACGATACCAACGGGCAGGGCAAAAAAATGGTCATGAATTCGCATAGAGTTCACTGCTCACAACAAGTCAACGAACTTTAATAAGAAGTAATAATTTAAAGTTCATAATATTTCGCACCAATCAGTGGCCAGTATTGGGATATTACGTTGCATGACTTAGTAATAGGAACTATTTAATATTACACCATTAACCTTTTGCTATCGCTACTAACGCCGGTTGCACCTTTCTGAAAGTCGTGAGGTTAAGACATGATTATTAAATAACAGAGTATGAAACAGATACTTGCGAGTTTACGAGTATCTGTAAGTAAATGCCTTGCTATCAAGTTTACAATTACACTTTGAGAGAGCGACATATATTTTTGCGTTGACATTGTATTCTTATAACCGTGTACTTGAACTTTAAAATTATTTACTTTATCTGCTATACCTATCAACCAACTTATCGCTGTCCAATGCTGCACATACACGTATGCTAAGTAATTGCAAGACACTATTTACTTATACTTTATCTACCTAGTTGATTCAAGAACATTATATTATGTATATTAATTCAGCTGTTCACCATTTCACATAATAATTATAGTTAATAAAAATTCCCGAGTCAACAACTTCTTCTCTTCCGTTGTGACAAGATTAGCCAGGAAGTTTGGTAGTGAGGCTGACTAGCCAGGATGCACCCAGGACGTACCTACTCGTGGAGGTTCTTTCACTAAGGGACAAATGGAACAACAAGCTGCGGGACTTGGCGCGGGACATATACGTGTATGTCCTAGGGACAATGTCGTGGAACAATTCGCGAGCACACTCCCGCGCCCGCTCTCGAAGCGGCGGCTTGCAACATGTCCCGCATCACGTAGAAATGCCGAACAATGTTGCGTGCAACGTTGCGGGGCAGTGGGCTACGTTGCAGCGTCACGTACACTCAATGTTGCGCGTCACGTTGAGGAACATTTTATCCCCTAGTGATTCAAGGCTGAATGCATCACAGTCACCAAAAAAATATTCAGACGTATGACCTTCAGACAGTCAAAAGTATCTACTTCCTATTTACCAACATAACACTTGCAATAACGACACAAATATTTGAAGAAAATGTCACATGACCCAAGAAAAGTACATAATACATGTGACAAATAATTCAACAACTGATACTAATTGCTCAGCTGAAAGCGTATATTATTTTTAACGTATGTCAGTACCTAATGTGTCCCATACATTGAAATGCACGAAGTTTACCTTACAAACTTTTGAACAGTCCGCAGTAAACTGCTCCGTGACATTTTTAAAACTGAGACAGGTTCAAATAAAATTGCGTCTAATTGTACTGGTAATAAGATTTAAAATGCTTCAGTATTGGTACTTAAAGTTCGGAGGTCGCAGACGAGGTAGAGGTGAGGAAAGATCACTTATATAACAGCAAATATACTTATGATGCCTTGTGAAATGTAAGAGAGGATTATTGTAGGTTTGTTTAAAGGTAAATGTTTGTTTTAATAAAGTTTTAAGGTGTTACAACTCTAGTTTTAATCGAAATCTCAATTTTTTCATTGAATCACAACTTAATTGCGACGTTAGTAGGTCTAACTACCTAGGTACATGTTTTTGCAACTTTGAATAATAAAGTATTAGTTGTAAATTCATGATCAAGGTACCTATAGCCGTAACGTAAGTAAACATATTATGATACTACATGATGTCATGTACACATAGTAACCGAATTTCTATATAAGTATCTACACTCAGACTTCGCTACGTACATGTAACATAGGTACCAAAGTAAGGAGGTAAAATAAACATGTACCTAATAGGACACCTTTCTTTCTTTCTTGGGTGTCATAAGAATACCTATGACAGTCGTTACGGGTAGTCAGAAGCCCGAAAGTCTGTTAAACGGTCTAACGTTAGGATGTCGGCATTGCCCAGTTACTGGGTTCCGGAGATCTGATGGCAGTCGCTCCGTGTAAAATACTGGTATTCAGCCGCATCTGGTTAGAGTGGAAGCTAACCCCAAGATAATTCAGAAAAGGCTAGGAGAAGAGGACAACTATTTTTCTACCATTCCTTCTCCACTTTGTTACATCTTCAGTGTTCTCAAAACAGAGGTTATTAGCTCTCATATTGTACAATTAACATCTATTACGTCATAATTATTATTTCAATATTTGTTTACGCACAACCCTACCGTATCTCAATGGACACTCAAAGAAGATTCCACATTTATTGCTCGTCCAGTCATTAACACAGACATCAATCATGGGAATCGAGAGCGACCCAATAAAGAGCGCTAACTTGCACTCGAGTTAAAATCTCATTACCGTACTAAGGTAACGTACGGTTTCTTTAAGGTCAGCGCTGTTCCGCCTGACCCTGAACTGGTATTGAATTACTTGATTTTTACCGTGTTTACTTTTTCAGCTGTTTCAAGTTTATTGAACAGGTTTATTGTCATTCATATAGCAGTTTTGACCACAACACTATTGAATGGAGATGTAAATATAACTGTTTTTATCTGCAACTAGCTGTCCGGACAGACTTCGTTCTGTTAAAAATTATTGGCTTGTAGTGTGAAAAGAAAAGTGTTGTTTTTACTATTTTCCATGCAATTTTTATGTTTTTTCTCTCCATAAGAACCTTCCTTGTGCCTTCAGGAATATATATTTAAAAAAATAGCCGAATTGGTCGAGCCGTTCTCAAGTTTTGCGCTTAGCAACACGTTTGGCGATTCATTTTTATTTATATACCTATAGATTGGCTGGAGACCCTTCAAGTCGCGCCAATTATTACCCGGTTACCTACGTAGAAGTAGTCCGTATAAACTATAAGCATTCAATATTATATATATATATATTCAAACAATATAATATAGGTACTATTATCTAGAAACTTATATGCCGAAACACTTTCTCCTGGAGAAAGGAGATACAAATGATGTCATCTACAGTTGCCTAGTGCATAGTATAAAATACAGGTATTCTCATCCCGTTGCAGGTGGATCGCGTGGCTGACCTTATCTACGTCATAGCTACTAATGAACCAATAAGCTTCGGCTTCTGTTGTCAAACTTTGTTGTTATTGGTAGAAAAATATCGTCATGGGACATCGAATAGGAGATCGCGGATAGATAATTCTCGAAGAGGCAGGAGAAGAAGAAGGGCTTGTCACGTTATTGAAGCAAAGAGCCGATATATCAAACCTTATCTAGGAAATAACAAATAACATAGAGATGTTTGGTTTTTCAAATTATATTGGCCTCATTATTTGTAAATATTTAAACCAACTACGATAAGTATGACTAAGATGTGTCCAACACAATAATACACCCTTCACTTTCAAGCTATGCAGCACGTGTAGAATGCATAATTTTTTATTCATATCAACTGATTTGTATTACTATGCGTGCCAAATAAGAATAGCACTGTCAAGACGCCATTTTGTTCCGCAACACTCGTGAACTTCATTACCAAACTGTAAGGTGTGCAAAAAAGTAAATAAAGCAATTATATTCAGTTTAATTATTTTTGTTCACTTTTTTGGTATTTCTTATCAATTTTACAGCAAATTAATTACACAGTAATTATATTATTATTATGGCGACATATTAGGGTGACCAGTAGCATTTCGTGAAGTTAACTATATATATTGGTTCATTTCATTAATGAATACTGTTTTCAAATATGATTAAATTATCCAAAATTATCTATTTATGGAATTCAATAAATAACATTTTATAAAAATGAATGTAAATAATAATGAAATCTATGAATAAAAATATATAACTTTTTTTTATTATAGTATTTTTTTGCTGGCTGTACCAATTTGACAGCTATCGTGTGAAGTTGTAGCAAGCGCGATCCTATTCTTATTTGGCACGCATAGTACAATATACACGTCAGCTGAACAAACAGGATATTGAATTTCGTATTCTTGTTTGTTAGGAAACATGATTTAAGCCATTTAACATTTCGGTCTGAATAGCCCATAGACATAATAATATGTCTATAGGCTATATACAACCGCACTAGCCAATGTATCACTTAGAACGAATTTAATACGAACTAGTTTAACCCAGTGAACGGGTTGGTCTAGTGGAGGAGCTAAAATATAACACAGTACTTATCTATTCTAATACCATTTAACGAGCAATTCTTGTATATATAGGTATATATGTAATCTGAATCTCGGAAACGGCTCCAACAATTTTCATAACATTTTGTATGCACGAGGTTTCGGGGGCGATAAATCGATCTAGCTAGGTATCATTTTTAGAAAACGTCGTTAAATAAAAAAAAAGAAAACCGAGCTCGGTCATCCAGGTACTTATCTTTATCCTTGTTAGAATCAATGTCGCTTCTGCTAAATGTTCTGCCTAACCTTTTCCTAACTATGTTGGAGTCAGCTTCCAGTCTAACCAGATTTGGCTGGATACCAGTATTTTACACAGAGCGACTGCTATCAGACCTCCGCAACCCAGTTACTGGGTAATGCCGATATCCTAAGGTTACACCAGTTGCCAGACTTTCGGGCTTCTGACTTCCCGTAACGACTGTCATAGCTAATCATATGACACCCGGGACCGACTGTTAAACGTGCTCTCCGAGACACGGAGGGGTCTCGATGTGTAACGAATGGTCACCCATTTACGGACTGACTGCAGCAAGCACAGCTTAACTTCGCTAATCTTCTGATCTCCGCGATTGATAATTAGCCAAGAGCCTCTGTCGCATCTGCTAAATATATTATTTAAAATAGTCGCCGTCATCAACAGCCTATTGGAGTTACCTGCGGCAATATTCAGTTACTGATTCAGTCATCAGGCCATCTTTTATATTTAAACTAGCGGCCCGTCCCGGCTTCGCACTGGTGGACATTTTTCCCGTTTTTGGTCGTAGTGTGATGTTATATAGCCTATAACCATCCTCGATAAATGGACTATCCAACACAAAAATATTTTTTCAATTCCAACCAGTAGTTCCTGAGATTAGCGTGTTCAAACAAACAAACAAACTCTTCAGTTTTATAATATTAGTATAGATAGTTGATCAATTAAAGTTGTTGTTAATCGGTTTTATTTCAATTTCAATCTGTGTTTAATACATTAATGTCCCCATAGAATCAATAAACAGTAACTGTCTGTTTCTATTTTACTAAATTACTATTTACTAAATTACTTGGTAGATCATAGGACGTCATTATTCTGGCATGCATTGTAAATATAGAACGGCTAATCGCATACACTTAGTAAAAGTCAACTGCTCTCGTTAGTAGTTCTCTAATACAATTATATTAATACGATATTGTCTCGGTGTTGCAAGAACACAAGATATAAGTATGGCAATCATCCTACAAACAATATGCATGATATCACGTTTATGTAATCATCCTACTGACCCGCTGGTAAATGGATGTCAGTACGTCGTCTGCCTAGCCTTTTTGCAACAATGTTCGGCTCGGCGTCTATCCTAACCAGATGCAGCTATACAAGGTTAGTCGGAAAGGGGGTACTAAGCCGCGGGCCTCTTAATTTATCACTAATGTTTATTTTAAAGAAAGAGTTAAAATTTTAAAATTGGGTATAAAAAAATTCCATGTTTTTTTTTCCATAAATTCTTCATCTCTGCTTTATTTATGAATTCAGAAAATAGAGTTTCTAATCCGTGACCCCAAATATGACGTAAAATGTAAACACGTCTGATCATAGCTGAGGGTAGATAGAATATAGCGATTTTTTTATGAAATCTTTGAACAGCTATTTCTCTTAAACTAATGACTTTTAGGGAAAGTTGTAGAACAAAAGTTATCCATTATTATGGGTACCCTAACACCCTTTCGGTTTAGTACCCCCTTTCCGCCTAACCTTGTATATCAATATTTTACACGAAGCGACTGCCTTCTGACTTCTTATTACTAAATACTAGGCAATACCGATGTTGTAAGGTAAGACCTGTTTTCAGAATTTTGTGCTTCTGACTACCCGACAGTCATATGTATTCGTATGAAAACCAGGACCGACGGTTTACGTGCTCTATGAGGCACGGAGGGGTCTTGATGTGAAGAATGGTCACCCATGCGCCGAAAACGTATCCACGTGTAAGCTACGAGCCCCTCTATACAATAGTACCTAAACACCTGTATTTTCCGCTACTGAAAACGTAAAACAAACATTTTTCAATTAATATTACGACTTCACTATAAATATTTTTCTCGCTTACTTGCACGAGATGATAAGGAAGGGACACGCCTTATGATTTTTTATAATACAAGCTCTGGCAGCAGTGATAACGTAGCAATTGAACGTATGTTCAGGAGTGTCCGAGGTCAGTCCCGGCGTGCACCTCTGACTTTCCTAATTCATGTACCGATCACAGTTTGATTATCACTAGCGTTAACGATGAAGAAAAACATCGTGAAGAAACCTACACACCTAAGAGGGTTGCATAAAGTACTCTATGGTGTGTGTAGTCCACCCACCTGCACCAGGCCACCGTAGACCCTCCTCATTCTGAGAAGAGCAACAGTGAGCCAATAACTGCCTCATTATGCTATAATTATATTATAATTACAATACAACTGTACTGAAAAAAAAAAGATCGATTAAAGCAAAACTAAATATCTTTTCACGAGTTCCACAACGTTCAAAGATCATTGCTCTATTGTGCTGTGTGGATAAGAAGAGCTGTAAAGATTATGCGTACAAACTGTTTGCTCATAATCAAACAAAGTACGCGGTTTTCTCGTGTTAAATAAACATTTAATCTGACTGGCAACATTAGTTTGTGCGTAGAAGTTACAGGAGCTCCAGTATATCCCGACAGCTCTCGGCGGCGCTGCTTGTGAAGGCAAAAGTCAAATTCAGTACATTTAAATGTAGTTCCTTAATTCGCCGCCAGTCAAAATATACTGGGCGAATATTTATGATGGGATCGGCTGATCTTAATCCAAAACCTTGTTGCTATTTTTGGGTTTTATTATATTGACGTAGAGCCGACATGAGTGACGACATTTGTAGAGAGTCAATAAGCCAGTGTACACAGAATCAATGAATGGATCGTGTGTTGTGCTCGTATGTTTTTCAACACATGAGCACGAGTAATGAAGGAAAGAAAATTATTTTTAGATTGATTTTCCTTGTGGAATTCGGAAAAATACTTTCCCGTACTTTTTGTAAGATAAGCAAAATAAGATCTGCAGACAGAATGTTACATTTGTTTTGAATAAAATGCTTGAAATATCAGCATAAGATACATCCGAACAAACACATAACCATTTTATGGTAGATCGAATATTAGTGGAAAAAAACATGGCCAATAAATATTTTTTTTAAAAACAAAAATTGTTTACCGTTGAGGTTCACCGCAGATGTTTTATAAATGTCTTGTTTTTCTATAGTCCGGTGTAATTACCGATTACGTTCATAACTATGCGAAATACAAAAAAACGTACCTACTAATTGTACCTATCGGCTATCTCATAACCTATAATTTTACTGCAGTATACCATCATAAGTTAGCGCATATCAGGCACGTTCTTGACCGGTTTTTCTACATAAAAACACACTGTGTTACTGAACATCGCCTCATTATGCAGACCAACGCGTGCGCAGCTTACATGTAAATAAAACGAATGAGTTACGCTGCCCACCTATTCATTTGCAAATTAGTCTATTCATAAGCATTCAATTTCCTTTAGGGCGTAATAAAAGGTGAAAAATAAAATAAGTAAGTACTAGGCGCACCACGCACCTATTTTTAGAACATGTAATATTGTAAAGTGTTTGTGGAATTTGCAAAAAAAATAAGTATGGAAGTATCCATGCATTAACATACCTTTGCGGAGTGTACGGCAAGATAAAATACATTTTTATTACAAATACAAGTGTTTTTGGAGTTAAAAATGTTAATGTTAAAAATATGTAGGTACTTGTTTAAATGAATATTTTTGAAATTATCCTCATAAAGATATAATCTATAATAGGGTTGTACCTATCTGATATATTTCGAGAAATATTGCAAACCGATTCTAAGAATTTTGGATACTTTTTAAAGTTAATTAAAATAATCTTACGTTTCTAAGAAATATCTATTTAGCTGATAATCTATTTTGACACCTCTTATTTTTTATTAATCAATAAGTTTATTGTACCATCGATTATAATGAATTATAGTTTGCAACTTTTCGTTGAAAGAAGAAGAGTTATGTTTTGTTTTCGTATATTCCGAATGTGGTATTATTTTTATAACCTCTCAATCGGGCTCATGCTCAGAAGTATGTAGCTAACATACCATATATACCCAATGAACAGCTTTGAGGATGCCCATTTTTAGCAGAGACGTTAACGAGCTGATATGGGGATAGCGCACCAACTCCATAAAGATAGAGACACACCAGATATAGTGTTTAACTTTTTTAAACAATGTATTATTAGGTCTTCTAACGTTAATACACCAATTAAATTCTACAATAAACCATTAAAGAAAAAGAAAATAGAACATTGAACGACTAATATGCAAAAAAAACTAAATGTTATTAGGTACTTCACTCACCTCACGAAACACCGGAAATACATAAATGGATAAACCAAATACCTCACATAAATCTTAGTACGTTAGTATTCAGCGACAATTATATCTAGACAATCGAGAGGACATTAACAGTGTCTCGATGAATCAATTGTATCGGAATGACCCCGTGCCGGGACTAACAAATAGTGTTGTAGTCATTGAAGGGAGACGTAACAGAAACTGGACAGTAATACAGTTTTGAAAGAGCAATGCGTTTATTACGACAGTGCGATTGCGTATTAAGAACAGACAAAGATTGTTAAGCTGATATTAAAGGCTGTTGTATTTGAATGTTTTATTGCAGAGCATTTCGCATCATTGATTTGTAGGAGCAAGGTCGGCTTTAGAACTTATGGTTTTAGATTTAATTGCCATGTCAGTCAAAAAGCATAATTCAATATTTGACATAACATAACATCACGCCCTGCATTCCCCGAAGGGATGGGCAGAGGTGTATAGTAACACCCTCGTTTCGCCAGTTATGTTTCAATACCATGTAATAGGGGGCGAGCCTATCGCCATTAAACGGGCACAAATCCAGACTCCGGGCTGCTACTGAGAAATTCCTAATGGAAAAACCCAATAACACTTTGCCCGACCTGGAGATCGAACCCAGAACCCCATGCTCAACAGTCGCACTTGCGACGACTAGACCAACAAGGCAGTCAATATTTGAATATTAGTAAAAAAACTCAATTCAGTATGAAATTAATTAAAACAAATGCAGTACATTTGAAGTACAGAAGCTGTTTATCTTGTTCGAAATTTTAAAGATAGTATACGAACGATAAACACGATTTTTCCATTAATAAGAACTTGAAATCTAGAAGGCACAAAGTTATTCCGCCGAGAACTTTGGGAAACATGTCTTACTTACTTAGACATAATAATTAATACAAAGAACATCGCAAGGAAATGATTCTGAGAGCAGACCCAGGCTCTTTTTGTATACTCAAAAAAAATTCACAGGTTAACACTGCTGGACATTTCAATTTTCAATTTCAATAAACACATTCATCATCCATCTAATAATATAATCAGCTTCCCATCACACCAACGAAAGACCATTAGCTTTTTTTCGATTGACTTAACAAAAGAACTACGACCCCACTGCAAGACTAGATCTGCTATCTTCTCCCTGCATACTGGCGTCTGTGATTTGTAGCTTCCCAGAACTACTTACAAATGCTTTCCGGTGTGATTTAGCAGTGGAAATTCAACTTCTATCCAATAAACGATCACTTTGATCACGTTAAACCACGTGAAGTATGTGCATACAAAGTAGGAAACCGAGCGTGGTCTGTATAGAATTTTAATTTGCTTATTCTAAGATTATTCTTTAGCTGACTATGTTCATAAAATGATACAATTTATTGCGTAGTCCCATTTATTTATATCGCGATTTATTCTTATTCCTGTCCTAACACATTAATCTATTTACTCATACTTTGACTATGTAGGTACCATAAGTCAGCATTGCCCAGTAACTGGGTTGCGGAGGTCTGATGGCAGTCGCTCCATGTAAAATACTGGTGTTCAGCCACATCTGGTTAGACTGGAAGCTGACCCCAACACAGTTGGGAAAAGGCTAGGCAGAACAACTTTGATCTTCTAGTCTTATCTAAAATCTGCATAGTATAAAATCTGGAAATGCAATACTCGTAAAAAATATATTAAAGAAAAGTGTAAAACTATACCTAACGTTCCATGTCTCAACGTAACATAAACGTCGAAATGTGATTTATTTCACAATAGTATGTAGGTATGCCATACAAATACAAAATTACTACACAGTACACCACGACAAGTAACGTAGATTTTTCCGTAACGATCGTTATGCAATACCCACGACTAAATCTTTTTACATTGTTCTCGAGCCGAGACTGAAGACAAAAACGTGGCCGATAAAAAGTTTCGCATCTTATTTCGCGATCGCTATCGTGTTTCGACATGGTCGTGAGAAATTAATCTTAGTTTACCTACGCACTAATGCAGCTTACTTTATTGTTTATGTTGCAAACCAGTTCTTGGAGACGTAAACAGGAACGCGAGTTGTGTCCAGACAAATTGCTGTTTCACCTGAGTAAGTTCCATCTGTACGAGCAATAAAATATCTAACCGTTTACTTGAGTTGGCTCTTCACCTCGCTGATATTACTTGTCGGTATTTGGCCTACATTGTTATTTACATTTACATTGTCAGATTGCTGAGAAGCCTGTTCTCGTCGCTGTCGAAGTCCTCGTAGACAAAATCACTTTGCGTTGTCGTCACCCAAATCTGTTGATTGTAAGGAATTGACATAAGCGTTTGATAAGTCACGGGATCCATTAATGTGAATTCTTATACGTCTACATATTTTAATAATTATAAAAACCGATGTTGACTTGGCCCTCAAGCTGCATGGTAAAAGATGACATGAGAGTCAATACCGTCATGACCGTCATGGCGGTCAATATCATGACCGTCAATTGACGTTTATTTTATTGAAACTTCCTTTTACGTGACTAAGCAAAAGAACAATAAGTTAACAAATTGACCATTAATCACAGGAAATAACTGAATGAGCTATAAACTACTCTTCGATCCAAAAACTATTTTATATCGTGTTGAAATCTCCATCAATATTACAGACATTAATATGATTAACGTGGAATGAAAATAGACAATTTACACGCACTATTCTAATAGAAATAAATCACACACTAAGGAACCGACTCTTACAAAATCTTGTATAATTAACCGCAATCAGATAAATCTTAAGGAAAGATTACATACCAAATGTCATCTCAAATATTTGTGATCAGTGTGCTACGGGCTTAAAATAGTGGTTTTGCATAAATACAGAGTAAAAACATGAAACTGTTTTTTTTTTAAGCCAACAGTCAGTATTGCTGCGGTCTTATAGTATTTATATCCTATTATTACTTAGACGACTCATGATTTCAACATGCATTGTTTTTCTATGAAATTTCCATGGAATGTAGTAATTCTATATTATGACATATTATTATGTTGTTATATTGAACGTTGTTTCTTTTTTAGAACGTAATCTACTTGTTTATTAACTATCCTGGGAAAACTATTCTGATTGTGTTTGTTTCATAATGCCAAACATCATTATTATCGAGAAAGAATTTATTTCATTGTGATCATAGGAAACTTTAAAGAAAAATAAATGTTTACATTATTACCTGTTATAAACTCTATCTATTAAATGTTCATATTATGTTCTATCTTACTACAAAATCGTTTGTAACAGGCGTTTAAACTAAACTGGGCTTAAACATTTTTTTTATGAATGAAGATTGACGTTAGACAAGGTTCTAACAAATGTCAAAGTTTTTGTAGTTACGATACCTAGTTTTTTTTTAATATTTTATTACCGTATTTATAATTTAAACTGAAGTTACCTGACTTTAGGCACGCGCACCACCCTTTACAGAATGCAACTCCCAAAAATACATCCGTATTTTGAACAAAAACCTGATCACTTTTGTCCATCAAGGTTACATAACCGTGTGACCTTTCAAGATCACTAATTTCAAATATAGAATTACTTCAAATTAACTGGCGACCTATTGTTCTCTAATTAAATAAAGTTTATACATTTTCTATTTGAATGTGTTCTATTATCTAGTAACCCTGTGAATTTTGGCCAATGAATTCGTACTAATCCTGTATACGCTGTGAGAAGAATTTCGGACATCATGTCATACCACATGTGTCGTGAGTAGAACGTTTACAAGTTCAGTAGAATGTGGACGGATGTCAGTCTACAAAGTCAATGTCATTGACTTTGACCATTGTAATGAGCAGCAGTGATTCGGAATGACGATTATGTGTATGCCTCACGTGAAGGTCGTTTATTTTGGGTTTTTTAATGATTGTAAAAACATTCGTAGCAACTAAATTTGATATAGGTTTGAAATCAGATTATTAATTATTACTGGTTATGCAGTCAAACTTAATTTAAATAGTGTCACTGCTATTGATTTTTTAATTAAAGTGTTTTCGCATAGTATTAATATTAGGGTACCTATGGAATTGGCGTTTTTTTTATCAAAAATAGAGAACCTCGTCACTTCTATGATTTAAAATATTCATCAATTGCTTGATATTATATCAAATAATGAACATCATAGACAACTACCAATAGTAAAAAAACCCTCTTACTTATAGTTTTCTAAACATAAAAAATACCTTAAAAATGACTCCCCTTTTTGTTAGCAGAAATGACCACTATTTTTGTTTTAACTTAGCCAAAACTAATTTTTGTCGCATAATCTAAGTGGCATACGTTATCTTAGTTTTTAAACATTAGTGCATAAAAGTTTTAAAATATTAGTGTTCATAGTTGTTAAATAAATTAAGAAAATGTTAGTATGAAAAATGCAACTTCTTTAAAATGTTCCATACAAAACGCTGATTTCATAGGTGGGGACCTAATATATTCTTGAATATAATTTTGATGTTTTATCGATATATTTATTTATTCCGTCTTCTGTCCACTTGTTCATAATTCATACCAATGTGTCACTGGAGTTATAACCGATTTTATTGGTTGAACTGTCCTGTCTGATTCAATACTTTTGCTATTTCAAATAATTCGTATCATTAGCTCTAAAATGCAGTTTACTGAGAATAGAAGGCAAAGGCCTGTAAATTTTGCATGCGGTCGTGTCTACATAAATTTCTTAATCCAGTTTTTATCTGACTTCTAATTTACCCTTTTCCCACACGTTACTAGTGAGCTGAACGGCAAACAATCCATTTGAAACGCCAGCAAAGTCTTGAAAAAACGTTGAGGCTTTTAAAAAAGAGACTGCAGCTGATTCATTAACTAGCTCTTTGCTTATTAGGTGATTTGTAACGGACATCGTAATGGGATTTTTATTTCTAGAAACGGTTTATTGAGCAAAAGAAACGACCGTGTAACCAGAGTTAATTGAACAAGTTTAAAAAAATATAGGTAAGAACAATTTTGCTAATATACGCAAATTGGCTTCGGTAAATTGTGAAGAACAAGTAAAAATCTTTTTTGTTGAGGTCTCTCTTACAAATGTGATATTATTAGAGTTTGCCAGCGTCTTTAATAATCATATCTCGGATTAAGAAAAAAAAATTGTATTTTAACTCCATTTATGGGGGTATTTATCATCTTTATGAGTAGCATTGCTCGACATACTCGTAGAGTCCTACA
This sequence comes from Amphipyra berbera, assembly GCA_910594945.2. NCBI lineage: Eukaryota > Metazoa > Arthropoda > Insecta > Lepidoptera > Noctuidae > Amphipyra > Amphipyra berbera. The sequence continues at coordinate 14,696,905 of OU343125.1, forward strand.
GATAATATAGGTATATGTGTTTAAATAGTACCTATAGTTAGTGTGTGTGTATAGTGTACCGAGGAATGAAATATACTATTGGACATTTAAAATTTTTTGAAGTTCGTTTTGAGTATACGCAAATAAATATTGAGTATTGAGTTTTTTGAAGTTCGAATTCTGTTTATAGGTCCTCTAGTGCTTCATGTTTTGTATTGGGCCTTGTCATTATTATGCTAGTTAAAAACATATGCTTTTAATATGTACAAAATATTTGTTTAATAATTATATGGTTCGTAATTAGCGACTGCCTTGTTGGTCTAGTGGTCGCAAGCGCGACTGCTGAGCATAGGGTCCTGGGTTCGATCCTCAGGTCGGGCAAAGTGATATTAGGTTTTTCCATTAGGAATATCTCAGTAGCTGCCCGAAGCCTGGATTTGTGCCCGGTTAATGGCAATAGGCTCGTCCCGTATTACATGTGACTTAAACGTAACTGGCAAAACGAGGGTGTTACTAAAACACCTCTGCCGAACCCTTCGGGGATTACAAGGCGTGATGTTATGTTAGGTGTGTGTAATAAGCTTAATATACTACACGTTTATGCAGATGAACTAAATCAACAATGTCATGTACAATCTTAAAACTGCCTATACATAAACACACGTAATATTTAGTGTTTAGTAAATGAAGGCCGCACATTATGGAGATACATAACTTCATGGCTGAGATCTTTAAGATTCATCGTGGTAGGAAAAAACTTGAGTTTTATTCAAACCTAATGGCTCTTGCTTACAATGGCCAAAGTCCACAATTTTATGTAGGTATGTACAGTAGGGGAATGATAGGGTTCGAGTCAGTTTTCGAATTCATTCCTTTCCCACATCGCGGGCACATGTTACCTTTTCAAACTGTTGAACGAAACAGACCAATGCATGGAAAATTATGTTTAATTAATTGATATTAAAGATCAAAGTTGCCCTTTGCCTCCATATGACGTAGTAGTACCATTTAATGTCTTTGATTTGATTTAAGGAGTTTTGTTGTAAAAATCATGACTTCAATCAAATCGATGATTAAATAAATTGACATTACTTGTGTCTGTCACCATGTCACCATAATATCCTGTTAAAAATACTTGTGTTTTCATTTCTATAATGTTGGCAATACGTAGTCGGTAAAATAGGTTGTTTCTTGCACTGTGCAAGCAAAAATAGACCTTAAGGTGTATAACATTTTCGTTCCCCGACTGTACATTGATAGTTTACATGAATGACGTCTCGCATACGACTGCAACAATGAATGACGTTTGATTTGACGTTTTATGAGTACCAGGAACTCTGAAGTTACCGGAAGTTTAATAAGTGGAGATAGGTAGACACATTCTAGCGACATTAATAATCTAACATCCTTTGAAAGTGTCCGTATCATCCTAATTTCTGAAGCGGATTTGTGATAAAATCTACTGATAAAAATAGACATTATGTAAATCCTGTAATTTTTGAAAATTGCCTTCTAATCTGATTTAGATGTCGATTACAGTTGGTTTTGCAATTTCCTTTTCAGCTCAAGCAACAATTAAGTTTCTTCTTCTTCTTCCTGCCCTTATCCCACACTAGGTGGGGTCGGCACAACGTGTACCTATTTCATAAGTCCATGTTGTTAGAGGTTTTGGCTTATTGTTTTATGACCGGCCGCCTGCCTGACATCAACCCTCCTTGGGAATATTCGTTGCGCAGTCGCGCGGGTGACCCAATGTGCTTGCTGATATTATGCAACAAATAAGTTTGTATGCTAAAAATTAAGATTCAATACAGTTCATGTATTTTACGTTAGACTCTTGATAAGTACAGTGGCAAGCATTGCATATAGGCAATTAAGCAGTGCCCACCTCATAAGATTTAATTAACTACTCCATCTTTAACTATTACTATAAGTAAAATAAGCGTGTAGGCTTTGAATTCTTTAGGTCAGAATCGTATTGAAATGGGCTTAAGCGTACAATTGAAAGCCGATATCGCTAGTGCTTGCCTATCTTGTCCGCAAACCAATGCACGCCACTGGATAAGTACCATAATATTAGCTGATCGAAGCTTTCACTATAACAAAAATACGATAAAAAACACATCAAACCACCCTTCACAAAATATCAGCCGATCGCTGTGACCCTAAGTCGCTGTGTAAGACCTCTTACCTCAAATCTAATCTAATCTTCATAAAACATATATCCAATAATCATAACATCTGATATAAGACACACTTAGTCCTAAAATCATCAAGTATCGTGTTATAGTACGGAAGAGCGTAACGTAACCATACACGAGGCGGATAACGTAACCGGCGCACGCGATGTTACACGGTGTAAAAACATCAGTTCATTGAATTGACATAAAGACGAACGGGTCTCTAAACATGATTGTAGTCGTTCATAACCACCTATTGTAAATTCTGTCGATAGCTGAATATTAGATCATTCGTCTATGCGACGGGATAATTGGACAGTCGCATTGATGGGCTAAAAAAAGAATACTAGTTTTTTTTATTGAGAATGCTTCAGTTTGCTGCGTGGAATATTAATACGATTCGATACTTTTTAACCGACTTCCAAAAAAGGAGGAGGTTCTCAATTCGACAATATGTTTTCTTTTTGTATGTTTGTACCGCGATATCTTTGCTAATTGTGAACCGATTTTAATTATTCTTTTTTTGTTTGAAAGGGTATTCTTTTGAGGTGGTCCCATTTAAATTTGGTGAAGATTTGATGAAGAACTTCGGAGATAGACCATTTGAAGTCGGTTTTATTTTTTGTTAAAAAGTGATTATTTATTCTTTAACTTTTCGCGTTTGATCTTAGTCGCACCTGATAGTAAGCGCAGACGGGGTCTAAGATGGAGCATACGAATCCAAGTAGCAAGAATATAGTACTCCACTATACCCCTCTGGTTCTCTCATACACACGATGGAACATAGTAAACTGCTTGGCGTGAGTTTAATGTAAGGGTGCTAGCTAGCCAGTCAAACCGTGAAGATCCTACCACCACTTTTAAAGTGAATGAATGTATGTTGAATTTATGTAAAGATTCGCTCCATAGTTGCGATAAAGAAACTCGATGCCTATCCGATGTTTGTCTATACTAATATTATAAAGAGAAAATATTTGTATTTTTGTATGTAACTTAAAAACTACTGGACCGATTTCATCTATACTTCTATACTAATATTATAAACAAGAAGGATTTGTATTTTTGTATGTAACGAATAAACTTAAAAACTATTGGACCGATTACAAAAAATATTTTGCCGTTAGAAAGCTACATTATCATATTTATTACTGGAATAAAACTTCTTACGCGGGCGGAGCCGTGAAGACACAGCTAGTATCTTATAATTAAAACTATCTCAAAGCTAGTAGAGGCTTTACTAAGCCTCTAATATTGTGCATTAACTGCATTATTTATTTCTCATTATTCAGTTCCGTGGGGGGACCGATTAAGAATACAACACTCTTCTCCGTCGCTGGGCTAGCGAGTCTGAAGAGGCGACGTACCTGGCACCATAATTGTGCTCGAAAAATGGCAATAGGCTCACCACCTATTATTACATCGGACTAAATACAAGAGGCGAAACGTGAGTGTACAGACTCCTGTAATAGGAAAACCTACATTCCCCCTTCGGGAATTGTAGGCGTGATTACCTACATGTATTTAATTATTTCTCATATATCCGATCCTTTGCAGTGCCAAGACAGACTAAGTCAGGGGTGCCTAAACTTTAAAGATAACGGAACACCAACCAAATACCTTTTATTTTATGGAGCCCCATATGAAATGATTACAAATCAACACTGAAATAGCTAGCAAATAGCTAATAATAGTAATTTTGGCGGAAACCTGATGATTATTCTACGGAACCCAGTTTGGGAATCCCTGGTCTAAGCAACCACGCGTGACGACCATTGTAAGGGCTTAAAAACTATTAAGAAAAGAATAGAAACGAAATACAAGCAAAAAACACAAAAAAAAACCACAAACAAATATCCGTAAAGTTTCCATTTTAACTTATAGTAACGTGTAATTCGTTTGGTAGATATACCTACTGATAATACCGTCTCTTTTAGAAATATTTATTTGTATAACTAATTATATTACTAGGCAAGCAAAGCCGCCGGCGAAGCTAGTCTATGACCAGCTAGTTGACCGTGACCACAAAATTCGTGCCGAATCTAACCCAATGTAACTTTCTTTTTGTCAATTTACGTTACTATTGTATAATAGGGAAATACCGAAGTTATTGCCGATATTTTGTTAAATAATAGGCACTTTAACGTTAACTTTTTTCAGCTAGGCCGACTTTAAAGGTGGTTTTAGACTAAGGCACTATAATGCATTATATTCTGGGAGTCTAAACAGACTAGCTTTGCGTAGGTATCTATGTACTTACAGCAACGCGGCTACCGACGAACCCGCGTTGCTAGGACCCGTGTTGTATTTACCTGTCTAACAGTATCAGTCTATATCCACCTTAAAAACTCTTTAGTAATAATAATTTTAGATACTGCAATATAAATAAATCAAAATATTTAACATAAGCAATTTGAGATAAGCCAATAGCCCTTAACCTGTTGGTTTGTAATCTTATAATGGTTTAGCAATCGCTGTGCAATTTGCGGCTACCTACAAGCTACGGTGTCTGACTGTCGGCGGTTGACTACTTTTCGCTATTTACAACTTACCTACGCAATCGCATAATTTTATTGTTAATACCTACACGTGACTGAACGGCTGTGGCTGTGAGAACTTCCTATAAAAACAGTCGGTATGTACCTATCTAGAAAAAAACGTAAGAATGGTAACTCGTGGCAGGAAATGTTTCCATACGTATATCTATGGTTGAACAAAGTAGTTAAGAAAACAACGGCAGCTGACCACAACATCATGAGGGATTAATCGACACGATAAGAAAGACATACAGCTAAGAATTCTATAAACAATCTCACGTCAAGTAGGCAATCATAAAAATATATTGATCAAAACAGAAACCAATCATAAAACAAAAGAAAAAATATTCCTATAAAACAAACGCAATCTCATATAGGTCATAACTTTGCAATTTCCGGTTATACTTGGTTTTTAGGTAAACAGGCACTCACGCGCATTTAATTAAAGAACACGTAACGAACGGGTGTGACAAAACCCTTGTAGTTCGCACTTTGGCGTTCATTGTTAGTTCAAACACCTGCGGGCTAATTGTGTAAGTACCATCGTAATCGCTTTCGACTGATTTTTCAAGTTTTGTTCGACAATTTTGCTTAGAAACTAGGTATGCGAGTTTTGGTGCCGGCGTGAGATTGGCACGGTTTGCAAAATCTAAATCAGAAGAAATTAAAAATGGAATGCATCGATATCTATTTCTGTATATAAATTATTCGTAGTCAGAGTTCCACATATCGATTTGACAACTTCTTACGTAACGACGCGACATTATGTTTGAGTTATCAAACACTGCTGAGTCACTTTCCATAGAGTGTTGTAAAAGACTGCTAAAATAGTTGAGCACGTGGGTAGAGAATGGAGAGACATGACTTGTAATATCACATCATGAAGAAATACTTGTTTCCCTAGATCTTCCGAAAATTTAGACGGATTGTACTAGGAGCAGGAAACTAACAGTACATTTTAAATGAAGGTCATGAACTTGTAGGGAGTATCAACCATGTCAATATGCTGGCGAATAGGACTAAGAGAACTTCAAAGAATCAAGTGCCCAATGAAAATGCAACAATAACAAATTAGTAGCTACATATCAAGCCGAATACCAACCATTCCATATTCAAATAAGTGCAGCGCGAATCGCGAACCGATGGAACGTTAATTAAAATCAATCATGCATCAACAAAAACGAGAATTATTATTAACCGCTACATAAGCTTCTATTTTTTTTAATATCCATTTATTATTCAACAAAAAACTGCTTACATAGCAACTGGCAGTTACGAAATCACATCAAATCGTATTATCCGTTTCAAATGCTGTTAGGATAGGACATTTTGGTACTGCGTTACGCGGCACTGATTACGTGTAGTGTTAGAAAAACAATCGGTACCTCTACCATGAGTTGTCATCGAAAAATTATTAACAGGTAATTTACGTTTCTAACATTACTTACTATTATAAATTAATTTATGAAAGTTTGTGAGGATGGATGTTTGTTATTCATTGACGTAAAAATTAGATGACTTACTATAGGTACTTTACTTTCTATTAAGTTATTTAAAATGTAAAGTTACTATTTTAAACGCGGTCACTAACATATTCTATGCCAAATAAGCTCTTGCAGACATTATTTTGACTTTAGTAGACTCAAAAACGTATATAACTTTAATGTTAACATATGTTTCACAAGTCAAAATGCTAGTGAGCTACGTTACTACTATCGCACGCGTATTATTCGATAGGTTCAGTCAAATTAGTGACTCATGGTACCGTTTTGTATGGTGACAGCTGAAAAACGTTAGTGACTATCGAATAGATTACGTTAGGTTTTTAACCTATCGTAATCTATAGTGCTCATGGTACGAATTTTAATTCTTTCTGTGACCGCTAGGGGCGCTGTACAATATTTCATACAAATAATTTACGGAGACGCTAGCGAGTTTTGACTGTGTAAACTCATGGTAGAGGTACGGATGAACTTAACGTCAAACGGTGCTCCATTCTAACAGCATTTGGATCGAGTAGTACATTTTTACCAGCAGATGCTAAGAATTTTGGCGAAAAACAGGAAATAATTATTTAGTTTTATTTTAGAACTGCCTCGTTGCTTTAGTGGTGGCAAGCGCGACTGCTGATCATGAGGTCTTGGGTTTTCCCGTGTGGAATTCCACAGTAGCAGCCCGGAGTTTGGATTTGTGCTCGTGTGATGGCAATAGGCTCGCCCCCTGTTACATGGGACTTAAACATAAGAGCGAAATGAGGGTGATACTATACACCTCTGCCCAACCATTCGGGGAATACAGGCGTGATGTTATGTTAATATATAGCGTAAAGCATATGCCGTGGGTTGAAAAAACAGCTGTGAATGATGATGATGTAACGATTATGATTTTACGGCTGAATGACATAATCTTCTACGCCACACTTCGGCACTATTCTTTTATTGTTTGGCACTATACTATACTAATATACTATTGTTTGACACTAATACTATTGTTGTTGAAGACACAAGTTCTAGTTTTAACCAATAACGGTCGGTAAGATATAAGAACGGGCCGTCAGTCGTTTACCCAGTTCGTCGTTTACTTGATACGAGATGCTATTAAACATGATGACCGTAATGCCGTTTGCCATCAATGGGTAATATGTACTGTTGACTCGAAATAGAACGTTTCACACCAACATTTTCATTACAAAGAGGTTGCTACAAGCATAATTGGTCTATAAAAACGCGTAGATATAATTTAAGGAAAAAAAAACACCTTATAAATTTCGATACTGCCACACAACAGTTATTTGAAAGAGTAAAGTCCAAATAACCAGATGCAGTAAAAATCGGTTGTAAGCCCCGTCTAGCATTGAGCAAAATTATAAATGTTACGTCAAATAGACCCGCATCCGGTAGCCGAGCGCCAACGATCAAGTGTAATTAAGCCTTAACATGGCCTCAAACATAGAATAGTGTCAAGCTTACCTTGCTCGTAATAATAACAAACATATTCTGATAAACTTGGAAAACCTTTATGCCTTGTTAGAACAAGTGTACCAATTTAGCTAGTATGAAACTGTCGTAATGTTTGAGCGAACTGGATAATTAGAGCTAATTTCTCCTCCTCGATGTAGCATGTCATCCGATACTAAGTGGACAGCTACCAAGGAGGTCTAATTGCACCATAGACACCACAATTTTCTCGTCGGAAGTGGAACATGAAAAAAATTGTCTGTTTGATATGCAACCTCATTATAACGTGCTTTGTCATTAAGCAGAAACAAAGTTAATGATACATACAGAGCGATGAAGGTTTCATTTTGTTTTTCATTTTTGTAGTGTCACTAAGAAGAATGACTGTAATGCTTTTTAACTGCAAAGCGATTCACTAATAGGTATTTTAAGCAACAGTAACAAAAAAAGGAGTCATAAGCCATGCCAAGAGCCCACTTAGAGCGCTTGTGCACTGCTCCGAATCCGAATCCGAGAAATTACGATCCGAACTAGCTGTAGTACCTTTTGTATGAACAGTTGTGCACTGCATCCGATCCTAATTTCATAGATTTGCTATCAACCGAGATTTCTCGGATCATGTTTTCAGCAAGCGCTCTTACCCTCTGTGTTGTGGTTTTCTATATTTGTTGCAAGTAGTAACGTCATTTGACGCACTATCATTATTAGTTTAACTTAGGTAACACCCGGATGATATACAATAGAATATACAATTCAAAACACAACATTATTTTTAATAACACGTTTGGTGCAGTGGCTGAGCGATCGGCTTCTGCGCTACGGGTCGTGGGTTCGATTCCCGCACGGAACAAATATTTGTATGGCCTACAGATAGTTGTTCCGGGTCTGGATGTTTGTGCGTGTGAAGATTTGTGTTTGTAAACGCACCCACGATACAGGAGAAATCCTAGTGTGAGGCAACGTTTTTTAAAAAATAATAATAATAACTGTGTAATACATAAATTATAAGTCGTAAGTGGTCTCCAACTATTTGTATCTAAATTCACCATTATAATGGATTTTCAGCTATCGCTAGCTAATGTAATTTGAAATTACGTACAAATTTGTTTCATGGTTACAAATGCGATCAATCATAAGAAACAGTTTCATACTCATGGCCTATTTCTATGTAGTATTATTTACAGTTGAAACCATGCAGTAAAATATAAACTAGAAACAGTTTAATGAAATAGTGGGACGCTGAGAGAATGTGAGAGCAGAACGAAAGAAATTCAAAATAATTAGAACAATCAAAATGTATTGAACGATCGTAAAATTGCTAGTAATGCAACAATTTGTAAACAGCAAGCCGTCATGTTTATAGCACCAGGGTGCCATTGTAACCAGCTATATGCTTTTGATTACGCAATGGCATTACTGAAACAAACCAAGCTAGCTTATAAACTAAAATCAATTATTCTTACGCTATACGTCGGAATACATTGCAGAAGAAATCGCAATGCATTAATGAATTTTTCAATCGAAAAATCATTTAGTACGTTTGATCATTTTTACTTATAATGTTCATATATGCTGCATGCTATTGATAAAGTTATCAAAATTCAATTATATGTTGTTTTGTTGAATAAAGGCTTTATTATAATAAAAATTGGTTTTTTTTAGTTACAATTTCTAATATCACGCTCCGTTGAATGTAACATACAGTGTGTGACTAACAGGATATTGAAATTATATAATATCTGCTGTTCTGGAAACTTAAATTCTTTATCATTAGTAGAACCAAATCCTCAGCTAATACTTAGTTTATTCTACAAACACATCTACTCCTTTCATATCCAGTCAACCCTGCCTTACCGCGGTTGCCGATTCGCATTCGTCTTCTCTAAAGGACTCTTCTACTCCAACTACCCTCGGTCTTTTGACAGAATTGGCCTACTTACAGTCACTTGAGCTTACTGGATCTGCAGGCTATATTAGTGACTCCAGTTCTCCTTCGGATATAAGCGAAACCGAACATAGGTAGCTCGCTGAGGTCCTTTCACTGTATATTATTCTCTCTACTTATATTTTTACTCTCAATTTGTGGACTACCCTAATGTCCAAATACTCACGCTACTCAATTTGAAGTTGCCGTCAATTTCGTGTTGTCACGTTCTATGCGCCTTAGAGTGACAATGACAACACGAAACTTAACTGCAACATAAAATTGAGTAGCGTTTGAGTATTTGGTGGTAAATGTCATAACAGGCGGAATAATCACATACAAAATACAATAAACAATACCTGCTGATATTCAACGATAATAATATTTGGAAAAGGCAAAAGAGAATGAGGAAAATACTTATGATAGGTATAAGAGTGGTTAATAATTGATTAATCAATAAAAGACAATGCACTAGCGTCACTTAAATCACGCTATTTAGAGCTTACTGTACATCTTTTTACACGTGCAACTGTGGGAGAATCACACGCAAGTCACGCAACGATCATATTATGGAGCCCTCCGCGTCCAGTACAATAACGCGCTTAGGGCAATGATGGGGCTGCCGCGTTATTGCAGCGCCTCGGGCATGTTTGTGGAGATGCGCGTAGACTGCTTTTATGCAAGTATGCGCAATCGATGCACGTCCCTGGTGCATTGGGTGCGCGGCAGCGCCTACAGAGTCCTAGCAATGATTGCGGACAGGATTGCCTGTCCTAATGTCCTTACATCACACCCTGCTGCAGCTTGCACAGTGCGTGCAATCGTGTTGAGTCTGTTTTAATTTTATAACTAGTAATACAAATAATTAGAATTAGAAGTAAGCGTTACTAACAAAAATGAGCCAATGTAGCTTTTAATCTCAATAAATAATAATAATAATTAGCACAACACAATCCACACGCTTCGCAAAATAAAATAGCGCAACTATTTAATAGGTTTAAAAAAACGCGTGGGCATCAAGTCTTCAAATTACTCTCATAGCATAAGTACCTAACTACTGTATATCTTGATACCAGTTTTAATGAAATACCCAGTAATTTATAACTTTGTTCAGCTGTACCAACCGTTAACCGACCTTCGACGAACACACGCCTATTTAATTCTTTATAATGCAATTATTGGTAATATAGAGAGTATATACTAACATAAATAGACTATTGTTTTATCTTTATATAATTTAATTAGATATTATACCTATACTTTTCTTTAAATCTAATAATAATAACTTTATTTCCATAATTGTTTCACAATATATGTTGTTTACATAAATGGGCTAAAAATTTTGCGGCTAATAATATAAAAACAACATCCGCTGCCGAACTCAGTTAAAAGCTTGTATTTAGCATTTGGCGCTACTTCCCGTAGGAATATTAGATCAGACTAGCCTTCCTAATACAAGTTAGGCAATTAACTACAAAATTACCACAAAGACTAAAAAAAATTAAAAAATACAGTGCATGTAAAACTAATAGTAATCCAAAATTACCGTGCATGCCGAATGGGGGGGTAGGGGTGACTAATTCCGAAAGCAGTATCAGAGAAACAGAAGAATAATGCTAAGTAAAAAGTGGGAGGCCTAAACCCTTCTCATTCTGAGAAGAGGCCTAGCAGTGTGACAGTAATCGGCTGATTGAGATAGAAAGCGGGTTGTGGTGAATGCTACACCGAATCCCGCTACTCCGGCCACAGGCCCTCGGATAAACGCCGTGGTAATTATACAACCGTTTTCAATAACCCATCTATCGGCTGTTTGCCCCACTAGAGATAGAAATTTGACATAAGCTCCATAGAAGTAATGTCAAATTTCAATCTCTAGTAGAGCAAACCGCCGATAGATAGCTTAATAAAAATGGACATTAGTCTGTAAGAGTCTGAAATAAGTCATCATTTTCCTCAGGGTGGAAGGCATCCATGAGGATATATTTCCACAAACTAAAAAAAAAGATAAAATCTATACTAATATTATAAAGCTGAAGTTTGTTTGTTTGAACGCGCTAATCTCAGGAACTCCTGGTTGGAATTGAATTTTTTTTTTTTGTTGGATAGTCCATTTATCGAGGAACGTTATAGGCTATATAACATCACGCTACGACCAATAGGAGCGGAGCATAAATGAAAAATGTTGCAAAAACGGGAAAAATTTCCACCCGTGCGAAGCCGGGACGGGCCGCTAGTATGATTATAAATTAATTACTGATCTCAAACTTATTTTAATTTTTATTATATCAGATTGGAAATATCCACAGCTGAACGTGGACGGCTACCTTATCCCGACTGGTATCTTGCAGGACGGATATAATACAACGATTACAACCTCAAATTCATCTTTTACTTTTTGACCTGTTGACTCTACATTATTTATTGCGGTCATTTTAGATGCCTTACGGAGTTGGGTGCCAAATATATGACGTTTAAATTGCCCGATATGGAGAAGTAACAATATTACTGTCCAGAAACCAATTACTAACATGATGGTCAGAGACCCTAGTTTTTTTTTTTTGGATATTTTTATCAAGTATTGAAAAACTTAATGGTAAAAGTAGCAGGTAGTAGCTGTCTACACAATCTACACTGTAAAGAGTCCAGAGACGTGACTTATTTAAGATACAAGTATCTAAAATACAGATACAAGATACAAAATACGTATTTTCATCTTGTAACTAAAATATTTTTTTTAAATTAATTTTGCATCTTGTATTCCTTTTGTTTGGTATCTTAGTATTTTGTAGATACTATGTTTGCTAAAATACTTTTAGTAATAGTTATCATAAATGTGACAACATTCTATGGTGACATTAATTTTAAAGAAAAAACTGAACGCGCCGTTGATACTTTAGTCTGGGACCAAATTGATAGATGGCGATTCTTTCTTTCTATATAAACTATTTCTTATTTTTTATAAAATCTTTTTAATAAAAAGTAAGAAATAGTTTTATTTTTTAATTTCAAACTGGGTATTTCTATTTAAAGAAAACACACAACAAAGAATGTTTCTTGATAAAGTTCAATTTAAAAAATTATATCAGCTTATGCTAATGATCGCAAACTTTTTTTGATGTGTGTATATTGGTTCTATATTAGAACGGAAAAGAAAGCCCTATAATTGTTTATTTTCTTTTATTTTCGACTCTCCCCACCGTTTGATTTCTCCTGTATCGTAGGTTCTTTTATAGACACCCAGGCCACAACTATCTGTTTGGCCCGAGAACAACAAGTAACGCAGAAGCCAATCACTGAGGCACTGCACCAACCATGTATACTTTTAAAGATTATAAGTAATCAAAAGTGTTAAACAAAAACTGTCATCATCATAATATCAGCCGAAAATCCTCTCCAATCTGCTAGGTATAAGATTATAAGGGATATACAAGACATTTTAATTTTTTTGTGGGTATTCACGGTTTTATATGGATAAAAATATAGAAAACTACACTAGATTCCATTGTCAACATAAGAAAACTTCTTGCATAACTTTTTCTGGTAGCATAATTAGTCGATTACTGTCCCAATGCTGGGCACGTGCCGCTTCTCAGAATGAGAAGGATTTAGGCCTAAGTCCGTCACGCTGGTCTGGTGGCGGAATTCTGGTAACCAAATTGAAATTAACTGTAACATTTTCCGTATTCCATAACTATTCGCTAGGTTCAACCTTCAATAAACTACCTGGTAATGTTCGAGTTGTACTTGTTTGTATGCAAATGTAAGTATAGATATTATTAGTACCTGTCTTGACAAGTGAACATTGCATTTAGATATAAAACCAGTGTCTACATGGATATTAAGTTCAGACTGGTTATTTGTGTTACATTATTTTGCAATTTGAATCGGTGCCCGTTATTAATTTGTCCACACGCAAGGTTTCTACGCATTGATATACAAATTAACTTACATTGAACGCTGTATTTTAAACAGACAGTTTGAAAAAAACTCTTTTCTGAAATAAAAACTTACGAAAGTTTAGAAAAAAAATTAAGATTTAAAAATCGAAAGTAATTATTAGATCGACTTACTTATTATGAAAATATCACTCAGGTGATTTTATCTAATGAGCTAAGATTAAAGAGACCGATCTTCGCAGACGACTGTGCAATCGAATGTACAGCTTTTTAGTCGATCTTAACGATGCAACATGCATTCTAAAGTTGAAAGATGCGAGTTGGGAATGTAGACCGCTAAAACATACCGCTTGCGACAGCTTACCATGCCGGACTAGAACGTCATTCGAATAGAGGTGCTCTCGTAAATGTCATTAACTGACTTACTATTCATAGATGTGCGTTATTCATTAATTTGACGAATATGGCTTGAAAGTACTAAATGTTCAGTATGATTGGAAGTTTCTGCATTGGTAGAGTTGTATATTGTATGTTTTGCCATCATGAAATAAACATAGTTCTCAGACCATATCTTCAAGTAGGTGATCATTAAGTATTTCTTAAGTTGTTTGATCTTAACTACGCTTACAGCATTTGATTGTTGCTGTTAATAATGGCAATGCAATAAGTGAACAAAAGTCTATATTTTTGCTTTTTGTTTATAATTTGACTTATCGAGAACAGAAAATCCTACACAGATTTTGTTATATCATATTCCTTAAATATAAATAGGTACAGTGCAGTACTAACTTTTGCAATATAAAAAATGCAATACAATATAATATAATTTCTTTAGAAAACGCGAACGGAGTTGTACTTAATAATACAACATAAAGATTCCGATTAACTACTCTACAAGTTTCCCTCCATATAACTATAACTGTTGTCTAAATGACAGCGGCTTTATTTAACAACAGGGGCCCTATTCTATTAACAAAATGGTTGCCAAACCGAAAACCGACCACTACCGTCAGCGAGGTTACGATTACAAAATCTATCAAAATGTTTAATTTTGTTTTTGTTGTCAAACAATTTGACAGTTTGTGTAAATCGTCTGAATGAACGGTTCGACTTTGGTTCGGTTGTGGTTGAGCAATGTTTCTGTTAGTTGAATTGGTCCCCAGCTGATAAAACTAACCACAACCGTCAGTAAGGTTTCGTTTACAAACACTATCAAAATGTTTAATTTTGTTTTTGTTGTCAAACAATATGAGAGTTTTTGTAAAACGTCGGTATGAACGGTTCTACTTCGGTTCGGTTGTGGTTGACCAACGTTTCTGTTAGCTGAATTGGTCTCCAACTGATAAAACAAGACCGGATTCTGTTAATAGTAAAGATTAACCACCTTACTTATACTATTTGCGGTGTAGCATGGTGTGGGTGGCATTAGACGAACTTTACAATCATGACTAAATATTTCAGTTGTACTCTAAATATCACAATCGTAAAATACGGAATCAGTCATAACTGTAGTAAATTAAATAAGTTTACATTGCCAAAATGTTGTTTACAAATAAAATCAAATACTGACTGCTGTCGCACCATGTTACACCGCAAATAGTGTAATATACGGTGAATCAAGTTATGACAAGCTTGTACTTAAGCACATCAAAAAATGTATGATTATACTGACGATATTCACGACATAAGTATATTCAGAGTTTATTAGTACGGAGGTAACTGTGTTACTTTTAAGTAGTAGAATTAGAGGAGTTGGTTGGTCAGTTTTTCATTCTATGTGTATCTTTACATAGTATAAAACAAAGTCGCTCCCGCTGTCTGTACGCTTAGATCTTTTAAACTACGCAAAGGATTTTAATGCACTTTTCAGCAATAGATAGAGTTAATCAAGAGGAAGGTTTATATGCCCCACAATAGTATCTACATTACACCCGTGCGAAGCCGGGCGGGTCGCTAGTTTATCATAAAACTTTTGTGTTGCTGAAGATAGGGACTCGAAAAATACCAGGAAAAATTTGCGCGGGAATAGTCCAATAGGGAATATCTGTTTTAAATAATAATGAGTACTAATTATGTGGTATTTGATAACGTTTTATCAAAGTTTACACACCGACAATTATATTTGTTTTTCATGAAATTTTGTGTTATAAATAAGTAAAAAAATACGTTGTTATTTCTAACTCAAATAAAGCCAAATAAAGCTTTCAATAGCATTCCACAAATAAGTAGATAATATGCCTGCCCTGCAACAATTCTTTAATTAAATATCTGTTATATAATGTCTGAATGCGATTCGGGCATTGACCTAGTCCAAACTCTGGCCCATTAACAAAGTAATTCATAGCTAAATTACTAATTATTATTTGATATTATTAGGTATTGTGAACAATGAAGAATATTTAATGAAATCATTTCAACATTATTTGAATTTGAATTAGTATAAAATTACAAAGTACTTACGACTCTATAATTATGTCTATTGTCATTATAAATTCAATACATACACATTTCATTGTCGATATGTCTGTGGTTAATTATTAAATAAGTAAAGGCTTACTTATGTACGGTGTATAAAAAAAAACATGGTCAAGTACAACTCATCTCCTACCGAAATTTAATTCACTTTTATTTACAAATGTGTTACGTAAGTTTGTGATAATTTTTTAAAATATATTTTTATTCAAAATGCAGTTGTATAAAAGTTTTTAAGAAAACAAATAATACGTAACAAAACTGGTTTTCTTTTAAATTTAGCACAAAATAATATAATACGAACGAATCTAATACATTACCTACTTACAATCGATGTTTTGTTCGATTACTTCTTACTTTAACAGTTAAACTGCGAAATAAGAAAGTAAATACCGTTTATAAAGTAAGTATAATTTCATTTATAATTTTATTTATTGTGGTATAAAGCCACAATAGTTTTCTTGACTTAACGCCTGAGTTGATTGCGTACCTAATTTCAAAGATTTTTTTTCGTCCGATTAGAAGTATCAACACTTTCCCGGACTTTACGTGAAGCGCGTGTTACTGTGTATTATTGTGGCGACTTTTTCTGAACAATACATATTTTAACAGTGTACATACCTGCAATGGATGACCGGCCGGCAACGCACACTGACGTTTCCTAATCAAAACAAATGACAACTGAGTGAATAATCGGATTAAGCCGAGAGATAACAGTTCTATAAAAGTAAAGTTCCTTATAATATTAAATACAACACTTCCACAGTATAGTCTAAAATAATAAACCAAATACGATTTTTTAAAAGTTTTTGTAAGTTAACGTAAACGTTTACGCGGCACGCGAGAGGAAAGGCGCGCGGTCCGTATAGCTTCGCAGTTATTACTGACTGAGTAAAAACGTATTTTGCTTCGTTCCGACGTATACCACTACGTTGAACGTAGACGTATTCACTATTCACACAGATCTATCGAGGGGCTACCATATTATCCTTGCTCCAGGATTTCCTACGTAATGTACTGGTGTACAAGGTCCAAAACAAAGAATGTACTGTAAGCACCTACGGAAGTTCTAAATCCGCTCCTATTGGTGACAAAATAGTAAATAAAAGGTACATAAGTGATATAGGCATTACGTCCGCCTTGTGTACCATTATTATGCATAAAGTATAAATAAATAGGTATAGTGAGATTGACGTTAGAAAGAACCCTAATAATCTCTTTGTTGTTTTTTATTTGGTTTACTCTCAGAGCCAGCGAATTAAGTTCCTTGAATAATTGCAGTCTCCTCGCTAAATTAGTTATTACATAACTCGTTTCAGCTTTTCTCGTAATAAATTACTTAATCTGAATAACAGAAATCTAATAATTAAGAATGGATCTTTAATTTTAGACAGCTTAAAGTAATAGTAGGTATCCAAAATGTAGGTTTAATGTGTAATTAAGTAAGCACTTATCCACAGATACGACCTTAAAGTCCCAGGAGATGTATTAACCTGTTTGCCATGTAATATAGAAAATAATGTTAGACAAACAGGTTAATTTTATTTAATAGCATTATTTATTCAGTAATTATACATTCTCATGAATAATGAACATGTTTGCCTAATATCTAGCTTGTAACATATTAAAATAATGGATACTTTAGTACACACGTAGAGTACGACGCTCCCAAACCACGACACGCGACGCGCCGCCACGATATGATCTGAAGAAAGTAGCTAGGGCAGACAGGATGCGGAAGGCGGATAACCGGGTGTTGTGACGCAATTTGGGCGAGCTCTATGTCCAGCAGCCGACTGCGATAGGTTAAGTTAATTGATTTACAGATTGTTTCTGTTCACGCTCTCCCGTTGCTGACGTATCCATATAGACCTGTCAGTCAAGATTGAAAGGCAAAGGAAGGGCAGATGGATAGGCGTTTTAATATAAAACTAACATAACATTACATCACGCCTGTATTCCCCGAAGGGTTGGGCAGAGGTGGCGAGCGTATTTCCCCCCGGTGGATTCCCGCATTGTCGTTGCAGGGGGCTCAGTAGCCGTGGCTTGGATCTACACGATGAAGCGAAAAGGAACCCGAGGAGGAGCTGCTCGTCGGGGCTTGGGCCAGGAAGCCCTCGATGTAGCCAAGTAGGTTGCGGTGTCGCTTAGGCGACATTGCAACTGAGGCGGGCCGCGATGTCGTATGCTGAGGGCTGAGGGCTGGAGGCCGCAGCGGAAGAGGAGTGCCGGTATTGCGGTACGCCGCTCTCCCTACCTTCCGCGGCCTTGACGTGGTCGCCACCGTCAGATGGCGGACGCGGTGGGACCGCAGGGGGAGAGGAGTGTCGGTATGTCGTTGGCCGCTCTCCCTATCCTCTGCGGCCGAAAAGTGGTAGGCGGCGGGACCACTAACCTGACCCGTCGCAGGGGGTAGTCTGGCGCCCATGTGCTTTTTTGGTTCCCGGGGTGGTCACGGCGTGCCATGTGTTCTGGTGCGCCGGTGATGTGGGGTGCTCTCCGCACCTCTCAGGAGGTCGTGGGGCCCCACAGTGGAGAGGTCCACCAGCAGTTGATGGACCTAGAACTGCCGGGGTTGCGGTGCATGCTTAGGCGAATCCCGCAACCCCGGCGGACGGTCAGAAGGAGGAACACCGTGGGTTTTTAGCCGGTAGAGTCTAGCAGACCCCTTTGCCTACCTCGAGCGAGGGATATCCATGAGGATTTTTCCATGATAAAAAAAGGAGGCGAGCCTATTGCCGTCAACCAGGCACAAATCCAAACTCCAGGCTGCTACAGAGGAATTCCACACAAAAAACCCAATAACACTTTGCCCGACCTGGGTATTGAACCCAGGACTTCGCGATCAGCAGTCGCTCTTGCCACCGCTAGACCAACGAAGCAGTAATATAAAACTGTGATAACTAATTCACCTACCAAGCGTGATGATTTTACCTTTTGTTTATACTTACGGTAAATAAGCATAATGCCGTGTTATTCACGTGTGTTAGCCTAGCGGTTGAACGTTTAACTTCCATGCGGGAGGGTCTGAGTTCGAGCCCGGTCCCCACATCTAACTTTTTTGGGTAATATATGTCACCTATGGAATTATGTAAAGGGAATTGGTAACAGGTTAATAACAGGCTAATACCAACCTACTGCGAATAGTGCGATCGCCAATTCGATTAACAAGGGTGGTGATTATGGCCATTTTTAGGTTTCCGTACCAAAATGGTAAAAAAGGTACACAAGACTTATATGTAGTGCGACTTCATCTGTCTGTCTGTCACAGCTGCTTATTTGAGAAACTGCTACTGCTACCGACTTGAAATTTGGAATGATTTTAAATAATTCTTACCCATATTGCAAGTAAAAGAATCGAAAAAATATTTTTGGAGGGTTGAAATTTTGAAGCGGGGTTACTAAATCAAGTGGGGTATCATATGAAAGGGCTTCATTTGAACATTTTAAAATATATTTTTATATTCATTTACGCCACATAGTTTTTCACCTATGAGAAAAAGCTTCTGAAAAAATACCATCCCCCCCCTTACTTCCGAAGTTTGCAAAGCGAAACATCTGGAATATATAGAGTTGATGGAGATTTATGTAAATATTACAGGAAAAATAAAACGATGTCTTTAACTAGGTAGCAGTTATTTCGAAATCAGCAAATATATTTTATAAACTTAGCTGTACTGTAATTACCTCCAACGATACGGAGCCCTCGGTGCGCGAGTATGATTTGCACTTGACCGGTTTTTTTGTGTTATAGTCTGTGGGGAAGGGCTGTAGTCTACGGGCTGATGTACTATGACAGGAGATATTACATGGGTTTATGAATTTGAGAGGGGCTCGTAGCTACGCAGATCATATGATTTGCCAGGTTAAGCTGCACCTGCCGCGGTCAGTCCGTGGATGGGTGTCTATTTGTTACACATCAAAACCCCTCCATGCCTTGGAGTGCACGTTAAACTGTCGATCCCGAGTGTCATACAAATACCTATGACAGTCCTTACGGGTGTTCAGAAGCCCGAAAGTTTGACAACCGGTCTAACCTCAGGATATCGGTATTGCCCAGTAACTAGGTTGCGGAGGTTTGATGGCAGTCGCTCCGTGTAAAATACTGGTATTCAGCCGCATCTGGTTAGACTGAAAGCTGGAGGCAGAACGGATGATGAATTAAGGGGACGCTCACTTTACTGATACGGCTATTAATGGCTGTATGACTACGGGTATTATAAATAATGCATAATCAGGTTCTGCTGGCGATCTAATCCCTAACCGAATCAGGTTCTAAATAATGCGGTCACCAATCTCTTTACCAACATAACATCACGCCTTGTATTCCCCGACGGGTTCGGCAGAGGTGTTTTACTACACCCTCGTTCCACCAGTTACGTTTAAGACCTATGTAATAGGGGACGAGATTACCATTAACCGGGCACAAAACCAGACTTCGGGCTGCTACTGAGAAATTCCTAATGGAAAAACCCAATAACACTTTGCCCGGCCTGAGGATCGAGCCCAAGACCTTGTTGGTCCGACGCCTTGTTGGGACCAAAAAGGCAGTCAAGGCAGTCCCTTTACCAAGTGTAGTGATTAAGGCAATTTTCGGTCACGAACGTTCATTGTATATAACAGTCAATTATTACAAGCTGATAATCTAAGCTATAATTAGTATTAATTGCAATACCGTCATAAGTGGGGTGCACTTACGTTACTCAGTCTTACGTGAAACTGAAGTTACGTGATTCCATAATTTTTCCGATCGTTTCCAGATTGTCTTTGTTTGTGAGACTGAAACTTCATCAACAGGACAATTACTACAACCATACCTATTTCTGCCAACAAGTAACATTGCTGTGTTTTGGTTTAAGGGCCTATGCACACGACGTCTTTTCTACGCGCCAACGACGCGCGTTACCGTCAAACTCGATACATAAAAAAACGATACACGCATTTTTTAAGTATGGATAAACGCGCGTCGTCGGCGCGTAGAAAAGACCTCGTGTGCATAGGCCCTAAAGGGTATGGGTGCCAATGAAATTACAAGTGCATGAGATTTTACAACTTTGTCTGTAAGATTAGCAATTAGCAACGCATCAGCAATTTTCTTAGTGTTGTAAGTTTATTTAGGCGGCGGTGACCATTTACCATCTGGTGGGCTGTCGGTTTGATTACCAACTTTTTTTTATAGCCTTATGTAACTCTCTTCTCTGCTCTACACATACCTCTCCCAAAAACTTGGTAGATACCTATTACTATATACGTCTCTGGACTCTTGTCATGTCATGATGACATAAATCTTTTCCGTGTATTTATTAAATATTTAATAGGGAATTTGTGCCTTTAAAGTGACCCCTGTTCACTGACGATGTCTCTCAATATCGTAAAATGTAACTTGTGCAACATAGTTATAAACGAAGTTCTTGCATTTGTGCAAAATAAAATTGACATGATGGACAGTGTCAGTTTGATTCAAATCTGCACCACTGCTTTCAAGGAAGATGAGATAGACTGTGCTAAGCTTTTATTATTTCAAGCGATACCTAACGCAAAACGGATGGTATCTCGAAAGAAAAAAGGTAAAGCGGTAAGGGATATGGAAGATATAATAGATCTATTTAAAGTTACTGACCCTGAACTGATACCCATCTTTGTAGCCCGTGATCTACATAAGTTACCTCCGGTGAGTTTTGACCACGTCGATGTGACGAGGCTACTTAAGGATATTTTGAGTTTACAGGCAGAAATTAGATCTATAAAGGAGTGCTATGTATCCAAAGAGCAACTCGACAGTATGAATCTGACGGCCAAATACGGAGATGCTAGGACGTGTACAACAGATTCGGATTATCAGTATGTTAATCCAAAAAGAGGTACGCAAAGATCTAATGTATCTGTATTAAGTGATGATGAAGTGATATTGCCCCAGCATAACAGCAACGACATACCTTCAAAAGATATTACAATTAGCACGAAAAAACTGAAAATGTCCGAGTGCGTCATACCATGCGCGTCGCACCAACCAGTAATGGCAATACAACACGTGGAGGCGCCCTTGGTCGAAATGTCGAACAAATCGATCTCTCCGCTGTGTGCGGCCGGTATGATTACGGAGGTAGGAGGTATGCAGCGCGATTTATCAACAGAACTGGGCGTGAATATAAGGAATAGTAATGATTGCGATTGGGATATGGTGCGTACAAGTACTAATGACGGATGGATTGACGTAAGTTATAAAAAGAAACGGCAAAATAGATTTGTAGGAAATAGAGGAAAGGCAAACACTGAAACAGGTGAAACCTTCAAGGCTGCTGACGTAAATATACCATTTTATATATATAATGTAGATAAGGGAGCATCGGTAGAAGAAATTGAGAGATATATATTACAAAGAACCCAGGTTAAAGTTGCTCTTAAAAAGATAAAAATGAAGCAACTCAAACAATATGTTGCATACATGTTTTACATTCCGTATAAGAAATTGTCTATCTTCATGGACGAAAACTTATGGCCAGAAGGGGTAGCTTTTCGGCGTTTTATCTACTTTAAAAATGGTAGGAAAGTCACGGAGAATTCAATTGAATCTGTTTACAACACCGGTCAAAATTCACGAGAGAATGTAATGAACATATAGCTAAGTTAATAAGCTTTAACTGTAAAGGTTTTATGAGATCGTTGGCTTGCATAAAAACTTTATGTAGGTCTGCCGATCTAGTGGCCCTGCAAGAAACGTGGATGCTGCAAGATGATATACCTATGCTGGCACAGGTTGACAGGGATTTTGGATACACCGGAAAATCGGCGGTCGACCTATCAAAGGGCATTCTGCGCGGTAGGCCCTATGGGGGAGTGGCCATTTTATGGCGAAAAAATACGTTTAGTGACGTGTCTATTGTGTCGTGTAGTAGTAGTCGCCTCGTGGCTATTAAAGTTGTTACAGCAGGTGGCAACTCATTGTTGATTTTTAATGTTTATATGCCCACGAACTCGTTAGATAATTTAGTGGAATTCAGTGAGTGCCTAAGCGAAATAACGGCTGTAATAGAAACTCAGAGTGTTGAATCAGTTTATGTGCTAGGGGATTTTAATGCCCATCCTGGGGAAATGTTTGGGAGAGAGTTAGATAATTTTTGTTTAGACCAAAAATGGATATGTGCTGATGTAACTAAACTTGGTCGGGGCTCGGATACCTTTACGTTTGTCTGCGAAGCAACCGGAAGTAGACGTTGGCTCGACCACTGTTTAGTTACTGAGGCTGCGTGGTCCTCGGTCAGTGACGTCGTTGTGCGTCATGACGTATACTGGTCGGACCACTTTCCATTAGAGATTAGCTGTAACCTTAATATAAGTCGACTCAAACGCCCTATTAATAGTAAGCCTAATAATAAGAACTATAAAGTAATTTGGGGTGATAGAAATGTTTGTCAAAAAGAGTATTATTATAAATCATGTACAGACAAATTAAAATGTATAGACTTCCCTCCACAACTTAGTAACTGTTGTGATAAAATGTGTACAGACAAAAACCACTGGCCGGTTATCTGTGATTTGTATAATAGAATAGTTGACTCATTAAGGGAAGCATCTATAAAAAGTCACGAGCAGAAGAGGGTCGGGAGAGGCCGCACTGTAGTCGGCTGGAATAAGTACGTTAGAGAGGCACATAGGGATGCTCGTTCCAAATTCCGGGCATGGAAATTAATGGGCATGCCATCTTTTGGCCCTGTATTCGATGATATGTTCCAGAGCAGAAGGGTTTTTAAGAGTAAACTACGATATTGCCATAGTCAAAAGGAACAAGTACAGATGGATTTGTTAGCTGAACAACATAAAATAAAACACTTTTCAAAGTTCTGGAAACATACTAACAAATTAAACCCAAAAGCGGGCCTGCCTTTCAGCGTCGATAGGGAAACGGACTCTACGCGGATCGCAAATGTTTTTAAAGATCACTTCAGGGTTCGGACTCAAATATCGCCCGGGCGCAGTGTGTCTGACGCTGGGTCCTGTATGTGTATGTCGGAGACTCCTCTTCGTTTTACAGCTAAGGAAATCACTAAAGTCATCAAGAGTCTTTCCCGAGGCAAGTCTCCCGGACATGACGGACTAGGCGTCGAACATCTTTTGCATGCAGGGCCACACATCTCCCGAGTGTTGGCAATGTTGTATACTTTCTGTATACGGCATTCATATTTACCGACGGAGTTAATGGAGACTGTTGTGGTCCCTGTTGTCAAAAACAAGACTGGTGATATTTCAGAAAAACAGAATTACAGGCCAATTTCGTTGGCCACGATTATCGGTAAGGTACTTGATGGTCTGCTTGAACTTCAACTCAGTAAATATATAAAACTGAATGATGCGCAATTCGGTTTCAGAACCGGACTCTCAACTGAAAGCGCTATACTGGCGCTCAAGCAGACGGTTAGGTACTATACAGACAGAAAGACGCCGGTCTATGCGGTCTTTCTTGACCTCTCTAAAGCTTTTGACCTTGTCTGCTACGATAACCTGTGGGCCAAGCTAGCGAAGTTAAATGCACCTAGTGAGCTAATTGGCCTATTCCAATTTTGGTACAATAATCAGATTAACCGGGTTAGGTGGACGGACAGCTTTTCTGACCCATATAAACTGGAATGTGGTGTTAGGCAGGGTGGACTGACATCGCCTATATTGTTTAATTTGTATGTTAATCAGTTGATTGAGGAGCTCAGCAGCGCAAATATCGGTTGCTCCATTGATGGTCTGACGGTCAATAACCTGAGCTATGCGGACGACATGGTGCTGCTGGGTCCAACAATTAACGCGATAAGAAAACTGATATCGATTTGCGAATCATACGCAACCTCGCACGGCCTTGCTTATAACATAAAAAAAAGTGAGTTCATCGTATTCAAAGGGAGAAACAGAGTACCGTCAGAGGTTCCTCCTATTACACTTAATGGAATGCCTTTAAATCAGGTCTCTCGTTTTAGGTACCTAGGACATGTGGTAACGGAGGATCTCTCTGATGACGCAGACATGGAGAGGGAGCGCAGGGCGTTGGCGGTCCGTTGTAATATGATAGCCCGCAGGTTCGCACGCTGTACAAATGATGTGAAGATCACTTTGTTTAGGGCCTACTGCCAATGTTTTTACACCTGCAGCCTATGGGTGAAATATGCGCGGCGGACCTACAACGCCTTGCGTGTCCAGTACAATAATGCCTTCAGGGTAATGTTGGGTTTGCCTCGCTACTGTAGTGCGTCTGATATGTTTGCACGTGCGCGAACAGACGATTTCTATGCTATATTACGTAAAAGAGTCGCCTCAGTAATGAGCAGAGTGAGGGAGGGCCCCAACATTATCTTGAAGACATTGAGTGGCAAAGTCGACAGTCCCTTCCTTGGACATTGGGTGGATACTCATTTGTCTACGCGGTGTCCGTTTGTAGGGGTGCGGTCGGGGTGAAGTTGTGGTCGGTGGATGTAGCTCTGACCTACTTTAGTTTTAATTATTTATGTTTTTCCATTGGCCCATTATTATTAAGATATTTTTGTAAGTACTTATATTATAATTTACCAACATATGGATGTACCTTGTCCGAAATAAATTTGATTGATTGATTACTATTCATCACCACGTTGTGTAAGCGGATTTGTAAACGAACAGCCAGCCCTACAGGAAACTCTGAACAGTGTCAATGATAGGTGATGATGACTAGGATGAGATTATTGTATCAGTATTATTTACACAATTTACCTACTAGCGAAAGTTTAGATGTTTGGTTCATTGATAGAGATCCTTCTAGATTCCAATCATGAGGATGGCATATTCTGGCATCGGGTTTATAAAGGGGTACTTATAAGACATGAACAAAAAAAATTTGTTTTAATGTTTACGATTCTTGATCACGCCATAATTACCTACTGGACGCGTTCGGATGTAATTTTTACAGGAGTAAAATAACCTGGATTATCTAATAGGGTCTAGGTAGCTATTTCATCCCGGAAAAGTAGGTACCTAAGTATGCAATAACTTTCATTTAGACTGAAAACTTACTGAGAGCTGTTACTTGTAGGGACTAGGTATTATTTATTATGTGGCTGCGAGCATATCTATGTAGGTACCTACCAACTTGTTTCTTGTTCTTTCATACACGTACTAACTTAATGGTAATCGCCTAACGAATTAAAAATATAAATAGGCATCGTTGCTGCGCACGCGGCTCGCTTTCCAAACACGTTGAATTGTCTTATTTGCGGTTTCCGGACTCTCTATCCAGAAATACGTGCGTCTTTTTAAGGAAGTTAGATGGCTCCTTTACAAAATAAAGATGTTGCTACACTTCTTCGACTGATTCACTAATATTAATTACTGGTAGGTAGGTATCGCATAGTTAACATGGTAAATGTACCTATGTAGCGATATAAAAGCTTATTTTCAGCCCTTAAGCGTGCGCCGCCACCTGTGTTTCATAAATAACTGGAAACGGACAACATCCAGATTGGCGACCTTGACCCGCACAATAACTATGATCAAAGAATTAAGGTTATGTGTGTCTGCACACAGTGCACACTGCCAATGACCGATGATGTTGTGATGACCGACAATGACCGTATTCCCATCAAAATCGCCAGCTTAATGATCGCATGTTTCATGGTCACCGACTTGTCCAGCGATGAGAACTACTGGGCTTAAGTAGGCAATTAGAGAGAGAACCTACGTATGGCCCTTTCCCAGTATTGTTACATATGGTGCTTTTTACCTAAAAGCTTAAGTTTAAGATAGTACAGTTTGACAAAAAGTCTTTAAACGGAACTAATTTTGTCAATGCCGTGTCAATCAGTATTTGATCACTATTATCAAGCGATAAATATGTATTAAGACGTTCAAATTTATTTAAAATTAATAACACTATCCTAAGTTCTTCGACAGACGGTATTTTAACTTTCAGTTTTAAAATATATGCCTAGTGGCGCCCTTATTTTACGCATATTTTTTTGTAGAGGTATACACTTTCGTAGATCTATCTATTTGACAAGGACAACAGCACGAGACTAAATAAGAATTGTCTAACTGAAAAACCTGATCCCTTTTCAGAGTGAACCGTGAACCCAAGACATCACGATTCGAATCTATGCTCAAATAATGTTCTTTTTTTGTGACGTGCCAAAAAATATAATAATGAACGCAGATTTTCCACTGAACGCGTTCATATAAGTTTCATAATTTTATGTTGTCAGTACTGTGCTAATGTTGTATTTTTCTAACAACGCCATCTATCGTGTAATATTTTATTATAAATCCAGAATAATAAATCCTGATGTACAGTTTGCTTATATAATTTTACACGGAAAGTGACTACATTTGTTTCGTATTACTTAATGGAATACCTAAAACCTGCAAATCGAGCCGTTTTATTCTACCTTAACATAAATTTCCATAGTCGCTAATTATGATATGCTTGTGTTGGCACTACTGTGACCGTGACAAAACTTTCGTTCGTTCGTTGATGTGCAAGATAGGAAATGTGTGTGTTTTATCGAAAACTTTTATTTTAAACTGATAAAAGTATATTTAATTGAATTTAGTGGTGTATAACTACGTGCATTTTCTACAATCGGACGAGATTAATGTTGTGAACAAACAAATCGTGCTTCAGAGATCTTTGAAGAAAATGTTTTTGTGTGCTAAGTTTCATAATGGCGGCCCGTCGCGTCCCCCGCGCCTCCATTTCGATGACAGTCAAATTATGACAATGCCGATACGTAAAGTTTAGAAAATGTTGTGTATTTGTAAATAATTTAGTGAAAGTTTATAATAGACAGTTAATAAAGGACTAAATATGAACGCGGATCACCATAACATGAATACGGGTGGTGGCCAGCCTCCGGGAAGTTCTGAGGTACGAACGGTTTGTTAGTTTTTTTTCGGTATATTTTTTTCTGGTTTGATTACTCATGCAATTTTTTTGCAGTCACAGGTCCAAAGAGTTCAGGCCACGCAGCAGCAGCAGCATCAGAATAACTTGCCCGCCACGACATCTGCTACTGATCTGCGAGTGAACTCTGCAGCAGTGAACGTCGCTTTGTCTAGTGTCGCGAAATATTGGGTGTTTACAAATTTATTCCCCGGGCCAATACCGCAAGTGTCTGTGTACGGATTGCCTGCCGGCGCCAGGATCGAGAATGGAAAGCCTGTTCAGGTAAGCATCTGTTATTTTATTCTCTAAAAAAGTGTGTTACTATCTACTAAAATATATGCCAATTCTTAATCTTATAAAGGTCAGGGCTTCATCTTATGGGATCATTAAAAATAATGATAATTTATTGCACAATCTCGAATCATCACTAATATTATATTGTATAAATAATTCAACCACTAGTAACTCATTGTTAAGCTAAGCATATTCTATCTGCCAAATCTAATTTATGCAAATTGTCTTGTTGACTTAGTTGAATCACTATTTATTTTGGCCTCCTTCAAGTCCTACATGAGCTGTAATAATAGGCACAATTGCTAGGTACAACTAAATTCTCGACTTTAGAGCATGTAGTGTGCCTATTTGAAGTAAAACACATTAAATCTTTGAAGTATGGTTACTAAGTGTTGAAAAATAATGTCGAGCTTTAATTGGGTACCAATGTTTTGTATCTGAAATATTTATTAAATATTCCATCCAATGATGTCATGTTGTTTTTCTTTAAGTAACGTGACATTGAGTGGAATTTAGAGATTAGTTTTATTGTGCATACAATCGACTAATACACATTTACTCACATCTTGCTTATGCTACAATTTATGTTTATTTGTTATTGAATCACTATGAAGGTAAACTAAGTAAGCAAGGTAGTTAGCTATTGGTAAGGTGGATTCCATTTTGCTTTTCAACAAGATCATATGAAATGCATGAAAGTTAGAAAACACCACTTGAAGTCGCTGCACTCCTAATCATCTAATTTAGTCTTCGTCATAATTGCATTAAGTTTTTCATAACGTTTTGTAATTGATATATATATATATATTGTAATATCTATATATTTTATTATTTGTATATATGTATTTTATGTAATTTATATTTAACTTTTGATTTCCTAATATATTCAGTCCAAAATTGTCAACTCATCTTTTTCCTGTACCTACGTATTTTGATGCTTTTCTTTTTAACCCTAAGATTGACTGGTAGAGAATGCCTTATGGCATTAAGTCCGCCTTATGTACCACAATAGTGCATAGAAGTATAAATAAATAAATAAAATGCTTGTGTTTTTTTAATTTTGTTTGGAACTTTTATAAATAGGTAGAATTCTTCTAGTTTAGCACATTCTTTACAGCAGTGTTCTGCAAACTTTTTGTGTTCAAGGTACACCTACGAAATTGGGGAATTTCAGAGGTACACCATAAATAAAAAAAATCACATAAAGATAGCAAAGAATACATTATTTCTGTCTGCCTTTATAATTTTATAAGAAATAGATGTTTCCCGCGGGACACCAATTAATGACCATGGTACACCAGTGTGCCGCGGCACACACTTTGCGGAACACTGCTTTACAGAGTATTAAGAACTTTTTTCATGAACGAAACTGCTCCATAGTTATTGTCAACTGTTGAATAACCAAAGGTTACTCAGTATTGAATTGGATTCCATTGTTTATCATCTATTATATCCAAATTTCCAGTGATTGATCAGATAAAAAAAATCAAAATCATACATTTCCATATATTTTTGTGTTTTGAACTATTACCGGATTATCCATAACCAACCTAATAAAAAATTGTATAGACTCTTATGTACAACGATATAAAATTCTAAGAATATTACATTAGTGTCATTGAATCTTGTTATTGCTTTTTGAATACTCATACAAGTTACAAACTAATCTTTAACCAGCATTTCATACAATCTTGTTGAAAATCAAAATGAAATCTACCTTATCAATAGCTAACTAGTTATACCTTACTATGTTTATCTTTTAATCAGTAAGATAAACACACACTTTCCTACACAGTATATTAGAAACTACATACATACATACATAAACTCACGCCTTTTTCCCATGGGGGTAGGCAGAAACTATAGAATGCCACATGCTACGACTCTTACATACCCCTTTCGCTTCATCCACATTCTTCATTCACATTAGAAACTAATATGTATATATAGACTTTATTCATACCCATTGTTTATGGATAGGTCAAATTTCCGTGCATTCAAGCATTTTTCCTGTACCTGTTATTGGAATCAAGTAGATCAATAGATCATGTAAAAGGGCCCATTTTTTTTTTTCGGTGGTTCTAGACAGCTGGTCTTATCCCAGTTGTAAACATCAATTTTTGTGGTTATGGCCTATTGCTGTTTTCTGTCTCACCCTTGATATATATTTTTTCAAATAACGTCGTTTCGCTATTATTGGCGTAAAATATACCACATGTTTTTGAAAACATAAAATCGGACATGGCTGTTTTAATTAACAAATAAAACTATAGTCCGACGGGATAACTCAGTCCTCGCCCGCGACGTTACAGGGACGCGGGGGATGACGACTAAAAGATGATTTCCAACAAACGGCTCGCATCGGATCGGATTGGAAAGGATACGGACGGATGCGAGCCGTTTGTTGGAAATCATCTTTTAGTCGTCATCCCCCGCGTCCCTGTAACGTCGTGGGCGAGGACTGAGTTATCCGGTCGGACTATAATAAGCTTCATTCGGACTTGTCACATTATTGAAGCAAAGAGGCGATATGTAGGGAAGTGGAAACTATTTTTCTTTCTACTACTATTTTCCTTTCTGATTCATTTCATTACATGTAACAAAACAGTTCAATCATTTCCCTGAGACACACCAATATTCATTGTATGGGCATTTTCCTTTAGTTGTTAGTCGCCATTGTAGATCCTGGCTTACAGGAGTTACAATGGATGGAAACATGCAGCAGGCTTGTCCCAAAAAAATTTCCATTAATTTTACATTGCCATGCACTTTTTGCGTATCTGATATGCACACATACATTAAGACTTATGTAACCTTACATAACAAAAAGGTATTCTTAAAAATACAATTTATAAATTACTAGCGACCCACCCCGGCTTCGCACGGGTGCAATGTAGATACAAATGTGGGGAATATAAACCTTACTCTTGAATCACTATCTATTGCTGAAAACTGCATTAAAATCCGTTGCATAGTTTAAAATATCTAAGCGTACAGACAGCGGGAGCGACTTTGTGTTATACTATGTAAAGATGAAATCTTCCCATCTATGAAACCAATTTTAAGAAAACTAGTAGTCTTCTTGTATAATATTTATAAATAACTTGGGTTTTGTAACTGTACTTATCAATGCTTGCTAAATTTTTAGTCATTTCAGGATCTTGGTCAAGCTCACGCCAGTATACTGAACGGGGATCCAAATATTATACTTGGACATCATGGAGGCCAGTCCCAGGTCACAGTATCTGCAGCCGGAGGCCAGCAGATACCAGTCTCACAGATCATCGCCACACAGTCTGGACAAACTCATGGTAGGTATTAGTGCTAAGTTTTATTATAAAAAGGTCGCCTTGTAGGTAGGTCTGCCTTGTTGGTCTAGTGGTCGCAAACACGACTGCTGACCATGGGGTCCTAGGTTCGATTCCCAGATTGAGTAAAGTGATATTAGGTTCTTCATCAACAATTTCAATGTAGCAGTGCAGAATCTGGATTTGTGATCGGTTAATGGCAGTAGGTTCGCCCCCTATTACATGTGACTTAAACACAACTGGCGAAACGAGGGTGTACTAAAAACACCTCTGCTCAAAACCTTCGGGGAATACAAGGCGTGATGTTATGTTTTATTATAAACCAAAACTACGAAGTATGATTGCATGTACATTGGTCTGGCCTTCAATTATGCCTAAATGTGTCATTTTTAATAACTTTTGCATTGTTATCTAAACAGATGATTAATATAATAACAAAACATGTCATGATGAATCTTCATTACAACAGATAATTATTTATCAATTAATTTAAAACGATTTCTGTTTAATTAGCTGTGGCCTTGGAGTTTTATAGCTTTTAACTAACATAAAATATCACATGATTTTCTGTACTACAAATAAAACTTCCCTTTTTCACTGCTGCTCCCTCAATTACTATTCCTAAAAAAAAACTTAAGAGGTTGTCACAACAATCTTTATAAGAACATCATTACGTTCATGGAAATGTATTGTTGGTCGCAGTAGTATAAATAAATAAACTAGTGATTCCTAATAAATATGTTCAGTGATCATCAAATAATCTGTAATCAAATTAATAAACGACTGATAACGCTAAACTCGTAGCTAAATTCTAGGCCGAGTCAATTTAGATTGTCATTGACATGCCAGAAAGAAGAAAATCAAATTGAGAAGTTGAATGCAGTCTCTCTATTCGTCTTTGTGTCAGCCACATGAGTGGAGACTATAATTTATAGTTTAGACAATAATACTAGAATATTAACTGTGTTATTTTCTTTCGCTTCTGCCTCGTTGGTCTAGTGGTGGTAACCGTCACTGCTGATCTTGAGGTCCTGGGTTCAATCCCCAGGTCGGGCAAAGTGTTATTGGGTTTTTCCGTGTGGAATTTCTCAGTAGCAGCCCGGAGTTTGGATTTGTGCCCGGTTGACGGCAATAGGCTCGCCCCCTATTACATGGGACCTAAACATAATGGCGAAGTGAGGGTGTTACTATACACCTCTGCCTCACCCTTCGGGGAGTACAGGCGTGATGTTATGTTATTTTCTTCCAGAAGCGCTTGTTGCCCATAGTCAGCAGGCCGAGCTGGCGGCGGCGCAGGGCTCCGCCAACAACGGGCAGGTGTCAGTTAGTGCTGGCCAGGCCACTCACCAGCAGGTACCCAATAATCGGGTCGAGTTTGTACAACACCATAACATTGATATGGTAAATCACGTGGTAACACACTCCCTTTACTAGCGGGAATGCTAACCGTACATTGCTGTTGTGTAGTACATAGATTAATTCACTATGTTTGTAGTTTTACATATGAAGTTTTATAAAAAATATTTGACATGAAGGATTTTAATGTAATCCTCTACATTTTACTGCAAAATGCTCTGAAACACATGATCTTTGACTTGTAACGTTTATAATGTTGTACCAGCCTGAGATAAATGCATGATAGTACAAAGGTCAACATGTAGAAATAACTTGATCATAACATCAAAGAATCCTTTATGAAGTTTCTAGATAAAATATTCATCTAAATGTATTGATTTTTATTCTTAGTATACATTTTCTCAACACATTTTTATTAGAGAAATGAGTAGTGACAATAGTCTATTAATTTAGTCATTGTAAATGCATGTACTACTGAAAATTTCCTAGTAGACTTTATTGTGATGTGCATGGTAAACCATTATACAAATATTACAATAGTACCATTTCATTGTAGAGAGACTAGTGGTGGTTTTTGTAGGGTCATCATTGTAGTATTAGTACCCTTACCACTAATATTATCGTGATTATACCAATTTCGTAATTGTAGTATTTTATAAAATTCATTTGATATTCTGTAAGTTTTTTTTATTTCAAAATATTTAAGTGCATGTGTCTTTCATATTATACTGTAATCTAACATTATGTTTGTATTCTCTAGGGACACCATTCACAACAACACTTGATGCAGCAGCAACTCATGGCTGCAGCACGGCCTGAACACAGCAACCAACAGGTTTGTGATTGTCATGTTGTACTAATAAGTTTAGCTACTTTCCCAAATTTGCTTCCTTGTATATTCCGCACATGTAAACTAAATATTCCTGTACTTCACGCTGCTTTATTATTATCATCATGCAACAGGTCAGCGAGGTAAGTTCAATAAAGATTTTGTTCACATACACACACATAAGTACTTTGTAAAGCCAATGCTAATGCTTCTTTACATTATCAGTTCACCATTTAACTGTCCGTTTTAATACATTCACAAAACATCACGTAAACTAAAGAACAAAATTAATGATTGATTAATAAGATTAAGTTATTAAACAATCATTAATTTTGTTTTTTCTCTGCAACTGACTGAATAACCATTTAACTCACCAGTTTTATTATTATTATTATTTGAACTTCTGGGAAATAACATAAATGAAATGAAAACAAGATTTCAACTTTACAAGATTCCTAAAACCAAAGTTTATTTAACTAACTAATCTAAAAGCAACGTCTAAAACCCAAGTTGTTTCAACATTTCAATTATAATTTTCTTTTATTTATTTTGAAGAAATATAATATTGTTTGAAGTAACACATAGAGGCTGAAACTGGTAACCAATTAAAAGTTTATATTTTGATAATATTCAGTAAAGTCAGGAAATGCAGTGCTCATCTAAAAATAATTTGAAAACCAACATCAGTACAGGGGTTTACAAAGCTTCAATCCAAAGTATACCTTATGACTTAGCAAATACAGTTGAAAATTTACATCCAACTCGCAATCCCCGCCTGTTGCCAGTTATACAGACTGAACTGAAAATAAACTACA
Organism: Amphipyra berbera; assembly: GCA_910594945.2. Classification (NCBI taxonomy): domain Eukaryota; kingdom Metazoa; phylum Arthropoda; class Insecta; order Lepidoptera; family Noctuidae; genus Amphipyra; species Amphipyra berbera. Next base: position 14,731,342 of record OU343125.1, read on the forward strand.
TCTTGATGCTTAAACATCATATTTAAAAAAGGTCACGTGTCCTTATGCAGTTTTTCCATGGCACTGGACACAACACGACAAAATTTGGAGACGGCACTAGTAGCGTCGTGTTGTATTATGAGTAAACGGTTCATAGAAAATGTAGGATGGTCGAAGTCGTCACCACATTGTGTGGTCATAAGCCATAGAATAACGACTAAAACTCGCGCTTTTTTAACAATTTATATGTCCCAACCAGATCCAACTGACAGTGAGCGAGGACGGCATAGTGACGGTGGTAGAGCCTGCAGGAACTAAGATGGTGGATAAGGAGGAATTGCACGAAGCCATTAAGATGCCCAACGACCACACCCTCACTGTGCATCAGTTGCAGCAGATTGTGGGACAACAGGTATACATGCTGTAATGTTGTTTATACTCATTGAAACTCAGTGGCTGCACATACTAAATAATCTGGAATTAATCTTGATTATGTATCCCTGAAACAGTCAACAGGCTTTTTGCCTTGGTATTATATTTGGCGCCATAGCCCATGCAAAGCCCATCAAGCTCATGTCTCGTGAGAACTGTACTGAGCAATTTTTTTAAATAATTTTTTCAGAGGGATATTTACTACTATTATGTACTATTTACCCTCCTCAGTTAACGCATCAAAATGGTTTCACTGGTATTAAAGTCCTCCTTTTCACGAAAGGAGTTGAAATGTAATAACTCATTTCTAACTTGCCTACTTGTCCTATTAGGTGATAGACAGCGTAGTACGTATAGAACAAGCGACTGGCGAGCCGGCAAACATCCTAGTGACGCACAACCCTGACGGGACGACCTCAATAGAAGCCAGCGCAGCTGACCCTCTCATCGTCAAAGACGAGAAGAACTCCAACAAGATGGAGACTGCACAGTTTGCAATACCTGCTGAGATAAAGGATATCAAGGGAATTGACTTGAAGGTGAGGTACCATCTGTTCTTATATTCCAGAGATTAATTACTGTTATTTATTATCACTACATCAAACTACTTTCTTCTTAGACTTAATACGACACGTTTGACGACACGTTTGGTGCAGTGGCTGAGCGATCGGCTTGTACGCTACGGGTCGTGGGATCGATTCCCGCACGGAACAAATATTTGTATGGCCTACAGATAGTTGTTCCGGGTCTGGATGTTTGTGCATGTGAAGATTTGTGTCTGTAAACGCACCCACGATACAGGAGACATCCTAGTGTGGGGCAACGATTTAAAAAAAAAAAAAAACGGAATTATTCATGTTTATTTTCTTCTATTAAAACAGAGTGTAGGAGCCATGGGAATGGAAGGTGCAGTAGTAAAGATCTCAGCGGGCGCGTCGGAACACGACCTCCACGCCATGTATAAGGTCAATGTCGAAGATCTCTCACAGTTGCTTGCGTACCATGAAGTTTTCGGAAAACTTAATTCTGAAGGCCAGCAACAAGCAAAGGTAAGTTCTTAGTAAAATTCACCTTAAACTAGGATAACGAAAATGTAAACTTATTTTTTTACAACAGATCTAATATTTTAATTTCTATTTAAAGCTTTTGTACAGTACTATTTGATCTTTTCACTATTACTTTTAATATTTGTGTTACAGTCATAACTATGGCAAATATATTTCTCACATATTGCATACATTTGTCAGGTTTGGTTATCACGACAATACGAATCTTCGTCGCACCACGCTAAATGCGACCATAGCATGACAATTATATTTTCTTTTAGGTAATAAGCGAAGTGGAAGTGGAAGTAGAAGCGGGTACCAGCGCCACCATGTCAGAAGCCGAAACCTCACCTGGTCACCACTCCTGTGATATTTGTGGGAAAATATTCCAGTTCCGATACCAACTTATTGTTCATAGGTACCTATTAAATTAAAACTAATCATAATCGATATAATGCAACTTATTGAGTACTGGTATAATATGTTTAAAAATAATTGTGTACAGGCGTTATCACGGCGAAAGTAAACCATTCACGTGTCAAGTTTGCGGTTCCGCATTTGCCAATCCAGTTGAACTGTCGAGGCATGGAAAATGTCATCTTGGTAAGAAAATACGGTTTTTCTTATTAAACTATTATCCAAGGTTAGTCGGAAAGGGGGTACTAAGCCGAAAGGGTGTTAAAGTCCCATAATAATGGGTTACTTTTGTTCTACAACATTCCCCAAAAGTTATTAGTTAAAGAGAAATAGCTGTTCAAAGAATTCATAAAAAATACGCTAAATTCTATCTATCCTCAGCTATGATCAGCTGTGTTCACATTTTAGGTCATATTTGGGGTCACGGATTAGAAGCTCCATTTTCTGAATTCGTAATTAACGTAGAGATGAAGAATTTGTGAAAAAACTAAAATGAAAATCATTTTACATGGAAAAATAAATACCGTATTTTGAAATTTTAACATATACTTTAAAACAATCATCAGTGATACATTAAGTGGCCCGCGGCTTAGTATCCCCTTTACGACTAACCTTGTAGTTTGTTGCTAAGATAGTTTATAACTTTAATTTTTAATGTAGCCGGTGACCCGAATGAAAGACACGCAAAGAGGATTGCGCAAGACAAGCCATACGCCTGCACTACTTGCCACAAAACGTTCTCTCGTAAAGAACATTTGGACAATCATGTCCGAAGTCATACTGGGGAAACACCTTACAGGTAAACAATAATAACGATTCATACTTAGTCCTGCAAGCTTTTAGAAATATTTACATCGTGCGAGATCGATTTCACACCCCTTCAGTACGCAAGTCATTAGTGTTTAACCCATAATAAAATGGGTTCATCTTAATACTATTCTTTCCAATACATTTTCAAGTATGAATGACTTAACAAAAGCTGCTAAAAAACGCGAATAGTCATAATTATCTCTTAGTATTTCACGCACTTACTAAACAAATCCCTACCATAGATAATTTTGAATTGTATCATTTCTACAATTCAAAATTATCTATGGTAGGGATTTGTTTAGTAAGTGCGTGAAATACTGAGATGTTGAGAGAATGAGTGAACGGCGATTAACAAAAGGAATTTATAAGGCGGATGTTAATGGGAACGCCGGTAGAGGACGTCCTAGAAGGACATACATCGATGTTATTGGTGAAGTTCTTCACAAAGGTCAGGTGCGTAGTACTCTCAACCGGCGTGCGTGTATGACAAGATGTATGAATGTGGATGAAGCGAAACGGGTATGTAAGAGTCGTAGCATGTGGCGTTCTATAGTTTCTGCCTACCCCTATGGGAAAAAGGCGTGAGTTTATGTATGTTTATGTATGTATCATTTCTGAAACTAAATCGTATATAAATAATTCTGTACTGAAAATGAAATGATTTTAATATTTACCATAACAATTAAAGAAATAAAGATTAAGTACATAATTATAGTCATTAATTATTATAGCAGTTGCTTTAATATCCTTATCAGAACAATATAATATTATTATATACGACGACATTACTAGGAACTGCATACAAATGCTGAATTACAAAATCATTTTGTTTGATCTATGAATAATATGACATGACATAATAGAAGTTAATGTATTCGTACACAGATGCGAATTCTGCGCAAAGACTTTCACCCGCAAAGAGCACATGGTCAACCACGTGCGAAAACACACGGGCGAAACTCCGCACCGATGCGACATTTGCAAAAAGAGTTTCACCAGAAAGGAGCACTTCATGAACCACGTCATGTGGCACACAGGTACGTAAACTTCCTAAAAACTAAGTTTCATAAACAGTTATGTTGATTTAGAAACTGATATGGAAATCCGTAAATGTTCTATTGACATTTAAATGCTGATAACAGTTTAGCACGTGAGTTTTTTCACTCATATGTGATTATTTGCTTGGCGAGCCTGTGGTTCACCGTTTAGTGCGCATATTGGAAATACCACGTTATTTTACGCATTTTATGTCGATCAGGCGACAATCATATCGCACTAATAATAGCTGTTGTGGTTTTCTGAAGGCATTCAAGTATAAAAACTAAACCGGTATGAAGCCAATAGAATTCAATTGTTCGCGCGTCAATTTTTTTTTTGTCTTGAGAACGATTTAGAATACCAAGAAATCTTGGATTAACAATAATATACCGAATGAAATTGAACCTATCGAGATTAAATTATCTGACAAAAAGTACACATTTTTTTGTTCACCATTTTTACTTTTAGGGCACATCCTGTTTTCTGAAGTATTTGAGATGCGTATAATTTTATACGATAATGATTGTTTTTTATCAATCCTATTATAATTAGATAATTACAAATTTATATTTCCAGGCATCGAAAACGGTATATTAATTACCTATAAGCTTACAACACGAAAATCAAAAGGGTACGACTTAAATGAGGCACGCACCTTTTAATTATCGTTCTGTTATGTAAAGCAGAGGGGTGGAGCTTCACGCGTATTTCCCTATTTTATTTTTCCCATAGTGGCACATCTGCGGGCTATTATCGATTCTTAAATTTTAATTCAGGTGAATCAACCGTTTCTGACTCATAAAACTACTTGTAGAACAATGCATAGTTAAGACAAAGAATTTTACCTTTGTTTTAAGTATGCTATAAAAGAAAACAAAATGTTTTCATGATGTTCTGTGATTATTTCGGAATTTTTAGTTTGTAAATATTTATTTTCTTTGTACGGAATACCCAAGCCTGCACCAGTACCATGGGCTGATCCAGGGGTGCAGAAAGTAGAATAATGATTGAATGATTCAACTATTTATCCAATACTTTTGATGTTTAACAATGTAACTAATTGAATATTGACTAATACAGTCTCCCTTAAATTCCACCAGTAAACTAAGCTTGTTACTAACATTTTAATATGGGGAGATTACAATCTATTTCAAAATACAGAGACAAACTAAATGTTTCGAGCAATATAGTTGCATCATTGAATGTTAACATTTTATTTTCTGCTCCACCCAAATAGGTGAAACGCCGCACCATTGTACAATATGCGGCAAGAAGTATACTAGGAAGGAGCATTTAGTGAACCATATGAGATCTCACACGAACGATACTCCGTTCCGATGCGAACTGTGCGGCAAGTCGTTCACGAGAAAGGAACACTTCACCAATCACATATTGTGGCATACGGGTTAGTATAGTTTTGATTATACAACCAGTGATACAGGTACTGTTGCGACCAAACTAAGTTGTTGCCTGTGTTGCTGACTGTACAACCCTGTGGACTGCTCCTGGTGTCAGGCTTGGAATTTTCCGATGTTCATTTACCCTAATATCCTAATCCATCTCGGTATGTGACTAATAAAACTCCTTGAATTTATATAATGTGTAATAATCCTGCTTGTGTGTGTTGAATTGTTATCTAACATCTGTAAGTCATGCACAGAAACTGTTAATTGTACATATTAACATTAAAAATCCATTAAACTGATAGTCCCAATCAAGTTGTGATTCCGAAAATAAAAGTGTCTTCAGTAAGTCACGCGTATTTTACACGTTGCACGCACGCATACTGAAAACAACGAGCTTCATTATTATAAGCGACGTTAATTATTTGTCACGCGACCCGCAACACTGGCCGTCCGTCGTGCAAAATATGTTTATAAAATCTCTAAAATATGTTTGCACTAGCGACCCGCCCCGGCTTCGCACGGGTGCAATGTAGATACTAATGTGGGGCATATAAAACTTCCTCTTGAATCACTCTATTAAAAAAACCGCATCAAAATCCGTTGCGTAGTTTTAAAGATCTAAGCATACATAGGGACAGACAGACAGTGGAAGCGACTTTGTTTTATACTATGTAAAGATTGATCTGAATCGGTCCTACCCACACCACTGAATTCTTTTTATCATAACAGGCGAGACTCCGCACCGCTGCGACTTCTGTTCAAAAACTTTCACGCGTAAGGAGCATCTCCTGAACCACGTCCGGCAGCACACAGGCGAATCGCCTCACCGCTGCAACTTCTGCAGCAAGTCGTTTACGCGGCGGGAACATCTGGTCAATCACGTGAGACAACACACCGGGGAGACACCCTTCCAGTGCGGATACTGCCCTAAAGCGTTCACTAGGAAGGACCACCTCGGTAATTAGGTTTTTGTTTGTTACACTGACGGTATTTGTTATAAACTCGAGTTTTTACTTTGCCACTAAAGGCTCATTTACACGGAGCAAGTTTCTTGAAGCAAGTTTCATGCTATTTCTGTGTTTGTCGTAGAGAAGGACAAAGGCAGAATGACTCTTGCTTCAAGTAACTATCCTCGTGTAAATCAGCCTTAATTGTTGAGCTCCACTTAATTGCATCGAGTCACACCGCGCCTAGTGTTAAACCGTGCGTGCAGCTCTGCAAACACATTTAAAGTAGAGGTGCAATACAGCTTGTTGCAGCCAACATGCAACTCAATAAATTAATTCTTTGAAGTCTTGTTTATCCCAAAATACAAATAATTTAAATTAACTTATATCAATTGAGATATTATTATATAGATCAATTAATGTAATCCATGTCGATATAATATCGTACTTCTGGTACTTTAATGCCCGATTTCTATAAACAAAAACGAATCGTTTTGCTTACCAATGGTAGCATTTTTATTGCCGAACTGGACATATAAATAGACTCGTAAGTTAATTTTACCTGTGATAGCTACTTTCATATGGGGGTCTACTATGCAAAGCTATGAGGTCTTTGCTTCATCATTGGTAAAAATACAAGAGTCAATTGTAACCAATAACGCTGCGTAAATTATAGGAATCGGCCATAAGTCGTAACATAAGTTTTAACTCCATTACTAAAGTATTTTGTACTATGTTTCAGTGAACCACGTCCGTCAGCATACAGGTGAATCTCCACACAAGTGCTCGTTCTGCACAAAATCGTTCACGCGTAAGGAGCATCTAACAAACCATGTACGCCAACACACGGGCGAGTCGCCGCACCGCTGTACTTACTGCGCCAAATCCTTTACAAGGAAGGAACATCTCACCAACCATGTCAGGTGAGCTATCAGTGTTGATATTACACTTGGTGTCGAGAGTAAACTGTGAATCATTGAACGATAATTCCGATGACTCGGGCGAATGAGTTTCTTTGTACCAAAATATATACAACATGTAACATAATTAACGCACACCCTCAAACACCCCAATTAGAATATTATGTTATAATCATAATACATACACTGAAATTTTATTTTTATGTGCTTAAATATTGTTCATTCAAGAAAATAGTATTACTTTTTCATTGTTAACTTCATTTAAAATTCAGTCTTATGCCCTTGACATAAGGCTCAATTTTCGTTACGCCAATTAAAAGCCGTAATTATTAAAAAACACGTTTATTAAAAAAAATACACATTAAAAATGGCTGAGTCGATTCAGTAAACGATTCTGAAGAAACTACTTTCAGGATGTGCATTAATTATATTACATATTGTATATCCAATTAAAAAAGTTAATACAAAGTTTTCGGTGTTCGAAGATTTAGTTTAGTCTCGACAAAAAGTTCTTTTTTATTGTTAATAATTATTATGCCAATTTCTGTGAGTTTGGTTTCATCTAAATATTAGTTTCGTAGTAAAATAACATACAATGCTGTGCTACACTCTACTGCCAACGTTGCCACAGTAAGCAGTGCTATAGACCCTCTGTTGTAGATGTATTACCCCACCTTCCTTAGACGCATGTCTCTAAAACTTAGTCGCATGAGAATAGCAAATATTTCTTACTTAACGTCTTTAAAAGGTAAGGTCTTCTAGTTTTGTACTCTATCAAGTCTCTACTGATGTACCTTGCAATTAAATATCTCAGAACTAGGATAGTCTCAGACGGCATTTGTGTGAGGTTTCCCTTTCATTATGTAGCACAGCATTGTGCATTCCGATTGGGGTTGTACAGCAAAGTCTTGTTCTATCCATTCCCTTCCACCTCCGGCCGTAGCAGATGACTTTAGCACTTATTGGCATGTTGTTAATGATGGAATCGGAATGTACTCTGTTGCGCAGACAGCACACGGGAGAAACGCCACACAAGTGTACGTACTGTCCGCGGGCGTTCGCGCGCAAGGAGCACCTCAACAACCACATCCGGCAGCACACCGGCGTCACGCCTCACGCCTGCTCCTACTGCAACAAGAGCTTCACCAGGAAAGAACATCTCGTTAATCATATTCGGTATGTATATGGGTATACAGATACGCAGCTAATAGATCTTCATCTATACAGTCAGCCACAGCGATCGCTTTCGTAAAGCAATCGAGTGGGGATTCTGGAGTAAGCAGGGCAGGTCTAACGTCACTATCTGACTTAGCCCATACACAACATCCACTGGCCCAAAAAACGCAGGAACGCTTGAACGAAGTCTTTCTGTGCATGCCTTACTTTATTGTGTTAAACTGCCATAAGGCAGGTACGATACGATAGGTATAAACCAGTCGTATCGTACTAAAATCGTCAAGAACTACATTGTTGCGACTGACTGTGAGAGCTTCTATTGACTTGTGTTTAAATATTAAATACTAGCTAGCTATGTCCTCACGGCTCCGCCCGTAGCCTATGTTACTCAGTGATAATGTAGCTTTCTTACGGCAAAAGAATTTTTGAAATCGGTCCAGTAGTTTTTAAGTTTATTCGTTACATACAAAAATCCAAAAATACAAATCTTTCCACTTTATAATATTAGTATAGATTGTAATTTACAATTTTACACTTTGAGAAATAAATCATCTACTACCAACATTCATTCATTACTAACTAAACATAAAGACGTATATTCTATCCACACCCTTCGCAGATTGCACGAAAACTTTCTTCCAAAGTTATTTCGGGAAGATCTTAATATACATGTTGTTTGCAGGCAACACACGGGCGAGACTCCGTTCAAGTGTACGTACTGTTCAAAGTCGTTCTCTCGTAAGGAGCACCTCACGAACCACGTGAACCTTCACACTGGAGAGACGCCGCATAAATGTCCCTTCTGCACCAAAACATTCTCCAGAAAAGAACACTTGACCAACCATGTTAGGTATGTGATTATATACATATTTTCTTTCTTAATCTTCGAGAATGATTGTTTGCTTGTTGTTTTACGGAATAGATTACTTGACAGACTATTGCAGTATGATCATACTGCAGTACAGGCCCGCCGCTAGCTGTTTCGTCGCCCGCGTGCAATACCGAATGAAGAAGATTAATTCCCAAGCGATACTTGGACGAGCTTTTTTTTTAGACGCTCCCCTCACTCTTTCGATTACTCCTATATCTTGAGTGACACAAAAACCGAAAAAATTGAAATTGGTCTCAATTAGACGAGTCGCTCGATTTGCCGCCCCCTGGGCGTCCCGCCCGCGTGCGGTGCGCGCTTTACACGCCCGCTTACGGCGGCCCTGCTGCAGTACCAAAACTGCCATATTTTCAATATACAGATCATCACATGATGTAGAATCCCTTAGTAGCTTCTTAGGTTTCGCACAGCATTGAATAATAATCTTTTAATTACTAGTTGTCTATCAACTTATTTGTTTTTAAAAAATAGCGCATTAACTTGATAATTGGTTATAAAACAATAGAATTCACACGGGCGAGTCTCCGCATCGGTGCGACTTTTGCCAGAAGACGTTTACGCGCAAGGAGCACCTGACCAATCACCTAAAGCAGCACACCGGGGACACCGCACACGTCTGCAAGGTGTGCTCCAAACACTTCACCAGGAAGGAACATTTAGTTACACACATGAGGTAACATATCAGTCTTCTCTATTATGTTTTAGATTCGCTCAAACGAATTGATCATGCCGTGGCTTACTAATACCAGGTTCACACGATTCTATTCTAGTTGATCAACTGCTAAATCGCATGCGATTTGAACCGTCTGAACAGACTTTCAATCAAATTGAATCAATTTGAAGGAACAAAACGTTTCAACTTTTGTTGATCAACTAAAATCGAACCGTGTGAACCCGCTATAAGCAATGTATTAATACAGATTGCATTGTTGTTATTGATTTCCTTGTTTGTCCTTGAGATAAAGATGTTGTAAATCGTTTTACTACTTAGTGGACCATGTAAAAAGATACCATTCGTGCTCAAAGCAACTGCTATGTCGCCTCCGCCACTTGTGATCGCCAATTTTTTGCAGTATGACGTTACAGATATAAGCTCAAAGGCGGTCGTTACACTAGTTTTAGCTTAAAATTTTGCAATACTAGGATGTCTTGTGTTCAAGAAACTTCACTAGAACCTCGAGATTTTCATAAATGAAATTATTTTAATTTTATGATTTCTTCCAGGTCTCACAGTTGTGGCGAGCGACCATTTAGTTGCGGCGAGTGCGGCAAATCGTTCCCGCTGAAAGGCAACCTACTGTTCCACGAACGATCACACAACAAGAACAACGCCAATGCCAATAGGTCGTACCGCTGTGAAGTCTGCTCTAAGGAGTTCCTTTGTAAAGGTATGTCAATATCATATTTTACACAATGGTTAAAGTTATTATAGTGTTGCAAAATATATGTATACTTTCTCATGTGCATTATTGGGTTTGTCAGACTCATTTTGTAATCAACCAGAGGCCTTTAATCATGAGCCCTTATAAGCGGCAAGGTGGTGGGCTGAATTGACAGATTAAAATGTACGTGAGGTTGGCCGTACACACTCGTACCCATGAACATCATCCATCAATTTGATTTTTTAAATGATTGTGTAATTTACAACTCTAATAGGTTTTATGTTCAGCAGTTGTTATATTTAGGGAATCTCACTTATTGTATAAAAAGTCCTTACCTAAATTAAATATCCATTACAGGACATTTGGTGTCCCATCGGCGCACGCACGCGGAGGGGGCTGAAGGTGCCGCGCCGGGTGAGGCGCCCGCCGAGACAGAAGACTGTACCGACTGCAATAAGTGCATCAAAGTGGAGCCAGAACGAACTGAGAGGAAACATGACATCAGGTTTGTATATTATATTGTATTTAATATTGATTGATAGAAACAAAACATAACACTTACTTTCAGTCGCCCAGTCGGATAATAAATTATAATAGAAAAAAGATCTAAAATAAGATTGTGATTTTTATACACATACTATTTGGCCTTCGACTCCTGACGTGCGCTATGGTTGCGTTATTAATCCTGTTGTACCCTTTAAACCCGCGTTAGGAACGCCGGCTTAGAACCGCTTTGAGGAAATCGTTTCATATCCAGTACAAAATTGTCTTATTAATAAAACGATTTTTGTTATTGTACCACAGGACTACAGTGGAAACTAGACCAGCGGAGAGCAATGTCGCACAAACCCAACCAAACACTGCTACTGTGATGATAACTAATAATCAGGTGGGTTGCAAGATTGAATGAATTCAAATAATAGTTAAATAATATTATATATTAGTTTAATAATAGTTTTCTTTATTGATCTTTGGCGTACAGCAACTGGCAAAAACAAAACAAACAAAACATTTTATGTTGAAATAAATGGTTTATTTATTAATCAACGTGGTCGTTTACGCATTTCGGGTAATTAAAGACTACAAAAGTCAGGAGACGTCAATGAAGAAGTTCATAAGTACTAAATATGTGTTGTGTGTAATTAACAGCAAGTGCGTCCTCCCGGCGGGCCGGCGCCGGGCGCGCCCGCCGCGGTGGTGCCGGGCACGTTCACGCACACGGTGAGCGCGCAGCACCACGCCGGCGCCGCCATCGCGCACCACCCCGTCACCGTCAACTACTAGCATACGGCCCTCTCTCTGCCCACGCTCGAAGAAGCAACGCAGCAATGTCTCTGACAGAGTTAACGACGCACAACTCCATCCGTCGCTAACCAGAGATTTAAAGGACAGTGAGAGCACAAAGACAATGAACAATCAGTGAGTACTCGGCTAAAACTTGTTGACAACTTTAACAAGTTGTGAAACCTAAATTGAGTTGGTTTAATTTTTCCGTACTTTTGTAGTTATTCTGGTGCATAATCGTTATCCATTTAACAATTTATAGTGATAGAAGAGACTAGACGAGATTTGAGTATATTTAATGTTCATCGCGAATATCAAGTATTTATGTAAATAATATATATATATTTTTTGTAAATAGACCTAGAACCATGTAAAAATAATGTTTAATTTTTATTCATACTTCACAATTACTAAATAAAATATGTATAAAGCCATGTTTAAATAGATTTTGACGTATTTTTAAATCCCACTTGTTATTTGAATCAGTATAGTTCAACATACTATTACTACTAGTTTTAATCATTTTTTTCCATAATTAATCATAAGCAAATTATTTTTTATCAGTCAATACTTTTATATTATTCATTTCATAATTGATACATTGCTTCTAATTTTAATCTGTTAGCGTTTTAGTGGTTACCAGATCCATTATTGCTATTACACAAATGCACATATATCTGTTTTTAGCTTTAATTATGTAAAAAGAAAACGCATAATTTGTTGCCTTTCTTGTAGTGGGTTTTAAAATTTTAATATAAACTTACAAGTTATAAAAATAGTTACATTCCTTTTTGATTGATTATACCACAATGTGGATTAGAAAATACTGTGCAGTAAAGAAAATTATTTTACTTTCAGAATGCACTCAATGGAGCTATATTAGGTAAAATTATTACTTTTATTGCGGCACATAACCCGGTTTTCTGAACGGGATTAATTGCAATCTCATTTTATATAACAATAAATAAATATAAATCATACGAAATGAGTTACTTGACTTAGGAAACAGGGACCAGAGATCAAGGCGAGAGTATCAAATAAAATAAATGCTAACCCTCTTGCAGCTTCCCAAGATTATTATATACAAGTGTATATTATTATCTTTGGTTTATTTGAACCAATAAAAACTTAGTATGTTAACTTATTATTTTTCGGGCGGTCATTTCATGGGAGTATGTCCAATTTGAAATGTTAGGTGTGTCCAGCTTAGATAATAATTATTCTTTGCCATGTATGTACAGTACAAGTGTGATAAATCTGTTATAACTTTTTTTATAAGGTGTATAGAGGTAATACGGTGATTGTGTCGCTTAGCTTAGTGGAACTACGTGCACGCGAAGTGGTGTTATAATCACTTCCGTGGTTATGGTAAACACGCCGCTTGTAATAAAACATTATAATATAGCCTGTATTTACGTGTACATAGTTAAATATATAGATGTATTCTGTAGCAAAGTTAAGACTAATAAAATATCATTTATGTTAATATTTGGCTGGATTGATAAATGTTATCTTTGGGAATAATATACGATTCAGAATCGTATGTTGTAAGATTTTCATTATAAGGTGCGATGAATCATTGAGATAATTTATATCACGGCCAAACGGTAACTTATCTTCAATGGTGCCACGCTAATTTATATTTTATAGGAAATCTAATTCCTTAGACACAATAGTATGTACTAAAATCTAAATTATGTTCCGTAATTTGGTATGAATGAGATTAAAAAATGAAACTAACCTGTTGTTTTCTGTTACCATTTTTTTTACCTGTACCACATATTATTAATACATCCTGTACTGAACCTGTCCAAATACGCTTCTGCTTACGTAAAATCGGCTCCCCGAATAATAATAACCTTGCGATAGATTCGGTTTGATATCTTGTTTTCTCGAGATAACAAACCCCATGTATCGCCAACTAAATCAATCTAATCGTGGGATTTTTGAAGCTACTCTGTGGACACTGAGCAGCTGACGCTGGCGGAGTGAGAAGCACGGTGGCAGCAATCTGTTACCAGTCGTGCACAGTGTACTGTATTATATACAGCAGAGATTTTGTCCATGGTCGGGAGAGAGACTGGGAAGGAGTCTTGTGAGGTGATGCTTGTAACGGAGACTGAGGAAAGGGAAGCAATCCCCTCCTGCACCCACAGTAAACGCAGTTGAAGGGCGTTGAATTACCTCTGGGCACCTTAGTTGTGAGCTTGCGGGCGGCGGACTTGAGGTAGGTAGTCTGTTACCGCAGAAACAAGTCCGAGAGACTGCGGTGCGCCATGTTCCGATAGTGCGGCCGAATATGGAGTCTTCACGGGGCGGAGCTCGCCCGCCTACAAATCGTGGGCCAAGACCTGCTGGAGGAGCAGTACATGCGCGAGCGAAATCTGCGCCTCCGGCCAAAGGTAGCAGGAGGTAGGTACCTTTGTTACGATACCAATGATTTACATATTATTTACACTTTGTCTTATTGGGAAATCATATATTTCAAAGAGGTCCCTGATTATAATATGCATTTCTATAAATATTACTAATAAGGATCTTATCCGAAGTAAATGAAAAATCATTTAAAACTGGACTGATTCAAAAATATATTATTATACTTTAAAGCTTATATACATTAAGCACAATTTAACTTAAGCCTCCATTGCAATTTTGCTTGGACTTTCTTTGACTTTTCGAGGTTTTTCTGAAACTCTTTCTTTGGGGACCTCTGGCAGGTCTTCCGAGGGCACTTCTGGGAGCTGGTTGGCCACATCTAAAATTTCCTCCAGTTCTGCTTCAACAGCCTCCTCATCCTCTTGAGATAGTTGTCCAGAGATAAGTTCATCTATTTCTCTCTGTTTTTCTATGCCTTCTCTAGTCTCGTCTAGAATCTTTTCTATTTCATCAATATTTAGGATATCATTAACCTTCTTAAGAGCTGCGCTTCCAGTCTTCAAACCATCCAGCACCTAAAACAAAATATAACATCACACCTGTATTCCCTGAAGGTATTGCAGTCAACTGGGCATACACCCAAACTCTGGACTGCTACTGAGGAAATCCTTGAATTCCACACAGAAAAATCCAATAACATTGCCTAACCTGGGGATCGAACCCAGGACCTCACAATCAGCAGACATTTCACACCACTAGACCAACAAGGCAGTTAATAATCTATTTCTAATAATTAATGCAGTTGGATCCGCAGATACCCTTTTGCTTCTGCCTACTTCCTAAGACAAAAATCTGCTTTTATATGCTTAAATTAATTAATTATAGATATGACAGCTATAAAATAATTGCAATATTGATTAAAAGCTATATTTTTTAGATAGATAGTTAATGGAAAATACTTACTTGGACTTCGATTTGTGCAAACTCAAGATCATGCGTAAGCTGGTCTAATTTTTCCAATTGGTTATCAGTATTTTGTAAAAGTTTCTCTTGGTACTTTTTCTTTCTCAGAAGCAGTTTTGCTCTCTCTCGTTTGCCATCATCTAAAAGCTTCTTAGCTAATAGTCGGTCTCTCTCAAGATTTAATTCTATTTTCTTTTGGTATTGTTTTAACTTATCTCTCTGCTGTTTTAACTGTAGAACAGCCTTATCTTGTTCGGTCACTCTGCTTACAGGTTTTTTGTGTTTACCAAATAAGGAACCCATCTTTAGGACGCTTAAATACTAGGCATATGTCACGTTATTTTTATTATAGTCCTAACTTTCTGAACAAAAAGTCTCTAAATAATCAATTTTGATTTCTAATTTCTTAAAATTATTACACACCTTCGAAATCAAACTGACACAATGAAGGATAAAAAAAAACAAACTAATCACTAATGACATCACAATGACATAATGACATTTGACTGAACTGACACTGACACAAACAAAGAAGTGACCCAGGGGCTTTTCACCTAGTACATTTTTATTTTGTATGGACTTATAGACTCGGGGTTAGGTTCCGTCGTTGCTCAACAGATGGCGTACCTGTACCCTTCTCATTCATAATGAAATTTAATAAATCTCATTTATTATTTTCTGAAGCTGTATATAATTTTAACTATATAATCTTACTATAAACGAAATTAAATAAAATGAATACAAAATCATGTAATATATTTTTACAGCAACATTGCGCAATACAAAATAATGATCAGTTTCATTTCACGCATTTTAAAGTAACGCCAAAGAAAAGTGACATTGTTTATTGAAATTGTTTTTGTTTTTCCTCATTGGAAAGAAAAAGTTGAGCTCTAATTAATATTATTTTCTCAATTGAAGATTTACCGTAAACTTATTGGATTATTTGCAAATTACAATTCAAGTGTAATATTGGCACCCTAGAAACTGTTTTTGTAAAGGAACGTCATCGTCGAACGTTATTGTTATAAATTTGAATTTGTCATTCTTGGCACAATTCTTGGTATTTTTTCAAACCCATAGAATGCGTTTCGGAATATTGAACAGTGTAATGAACAGTGTGTGTAGTGTTTCTGTAATAAACCACATTTATTTTGGTTTAGGTTATTCAAAGTATGTTAATCTTTATAAACTCAATAAAGCTTTGTAATATTCGATTTCGTGTTTCATTCTAACGAAATAATAAAAGTGAAGAAACAAAAAGGAACTAAAAAGTACCTACCTATAGCTAGCTATAACCTGGGTAGGCTATATAGGCGTAGCTATAGATGTGTATTTCAATTAGTTCTGTCGTTAGTCACCAGATGGCGCATGACGTAGAGGTCAGCTGAATACTCTATACCCCTATATATAATGTACTCTGTGAAGTGACCTGATTAAAGGTGATGTGTGTTGTAGGGGTTAAAAGTTATAACTATTATTTTAGCCGATTTTAGCACATTAAAAACGGTGTTATAATATAAAGGTTAATATTTTAGTGGGTACCATTGAGTATACAAGGTTAGTTTTAATATACACTATACCTGAAACTAGAGTTTGCGGAATCGGTTGGTATAGTTTTTTTAACAAGATAATATATATAAATTTATTTTCAAAAAAATAAAATTATTTTATCTTGGATTTAATAGGTTTCTACACGTAAGGCGCTCCACCCATTGCACCGTGCCCCGTCGCGTAGCGCGGGATGGCAGATTTTACCATTGTATGCATGTATCTCAATTTATATAGAAATCACGCCTAGCACAACACACTGCCGACGTGGAAATGCGCGGGAAGGCGCCCCGTGCGCAGTTTGCCATGTCGCGCTACGCGACGGGGCGCGGTGCAGTGGGTGGAGCGCCTAACAGTGGACGTGACCTTGAGGCTTGAGACAGTCAGCTCGGTAAGTTTCCGTTTTGCACTTAGGCGCTCCACCCACTGCACCGCGCCCCGTCGCGTAGCGCGGGATGGCAGATTTTACCATTGTATGCAAGTATCTCAATTTATATAGAAATCACGCCTAGCACAACACACTGCCGACGCGGAAATGCGCGGGAAGGCGCCTCGCGCGCAATTTGCCATCCCGCGCTACACGACGGGGCGCGGTGCAGTGGGTGGAGCGCCTTAGACATAAAAGAAAGGTTAGTACCTACGGGTTTATTAAGCGTTTGCCGGCGTAAGTTGTCTATACAGAGTGGGTACCTACATTATTATTACAATCCGTATAATTTAATTTAATGTGAAGTTTACTATTTAATTTAGCCGCACTATGAATACAATTCGAATCGGGAAAGGCTAGGCTAGGAGTGGCCAAGGACCGGTCCAAGACCAGCCTATGTTTTATTTATTTACATAACTAAGGGTAACTGTTCGTCTGGTGATATGAGTTGAAAATGCCAGTTACACTAATTAAGCGATGTACTAATTTATTTATTACGCAGTTAAACGTTTCTGGTGCCATCCTAGTATAGGTACCTAATCATAAAACTTGTCTTCATTAAACTTTGTCTTTTAGAAATAAATGATACATTAATACGATCTATATTTCTTTCTTTTACTATTAATACTAAAAACACTATCTGTTCTGTTTTTACATTTAAACTAAACACTTTCGGAAAGTAAACTAACTGGAGACCATGATTGGCCATTGGCCATGATGGTTCACAGTAATGGTCAATATACTTCTAAGATAGCTTGATTTCTGCGACAGCTGTCAATAAAATCACGCATAGGAAGTCCTGAATGTTATAATAGTACGTACAGACAGTACCTGTCAATGTCATACTTTATGGGCATGCCGACCTAATGAATAGGAATGCCGAACTAGGAATGTCAGTTTGACATATGTCGCAGAGATCAAGCTATCTTTTAAGTAATTTATGTGACTAACAGAACAGATTTACCTGTTTTTTTATGTAAGTTAACCTGCGCCGATCGGTACCACTGCACTGATACCTGTTTCTTTATGCAAGCATCCTTACTAGCATCCGAGTCAGTAAAAATATTAAAATAAAACAAAGGTATTCTACCTTTTCTCTTCTCTTCCGACGATGAACCGTATTACGTCACCATTTGTTATATTTTCCTTTAAATTTTAACTTTTCCTTCAATAACAACCAAGTTTGACAACAAAGCCAAAGCTTATTGGTTCAGCACTAGCTTAGCCGTCTTCTATTCTGAGATGGCAGAAGGTAAACGGAAGCATGGTGGTCAGCATTTGCGCTATAAGGATGTATTCAAAAGGAATCTGAACGCGTGCGCTATTGACCCTACATGTTGGGAGGAGCTTGCTTCACAAAGGTCGTCTTGGCGCTCTACTATCTATAAAAAGATAAAAACTTTCGAAGAAAATCGACTCGTAACACTTGACAAAAAACGCCAAATACGTAAAGAGAGACCTAAGCCCTCCTACACATATACTTTTAATTCTGCAGGTCAACTTTGTTGCAGTTCTTGTGATCGGATATTTAAAACCAAGTTTGGTCTAGCGAGCCATATTAGGGCTCATGCTAGGAAGTAATTTATTTTAGGGTCGCCGTTATCGAAATCGATAAGGAGGACTATATATATATATATATATCTATATAGACGTTGATAGGTAAAATCACGTGCTCGGAAGTGACTACACATTTCATTCGATCCAGTCCGAAAATAAGACTATGTAGGTATATATAATAAAGTACTCTGTGCAGTCTGTGCATAGAGTAAAATAATATTTATTCCTCGGACCAATATACTCATTCTGTTCTGTGCATTCCATTCACATATATCATTAATCTGTGTTCCATTCACTTCACTCATTCTTTTGCGCTGCGTGAGCTTACGGTTGAAGGGCAATATTGTTTTGTCTTTAGAATTTAGTATTGTGTCTTAATTATAAGCTTCTTGTAATGTAATTAGGATATTATGTATATTTGATAAGACACGTTAGATTTCAATCATATTAGAGTAGATATTTAGGTTGCCACAATGGCGGTGCTGGCAGCGGCTCAGCTGCTCGATGAATTGATGGGCAGACACCGCAATACAAATCCCAATGAAAAAATCAAGAAGCCTAATTGGGAGGATCCTGAAGTAAGTTATTTTGTAATAGCCAATCTTTTCTTATGATTTACATCAATGTAGATCAACTATATTTCAAGCACAAGAAAGCACATCAGCACAAAAGAGCGCGATACCCCCAGATTGGGACAGTTTTCATTTAACTCTTAGTTTTAGGTTAAGTAGATTTTAACATAAATAGTTACGCCCCGGTATTCTGGTATTATTCAAAATTTTCATGTTTAAATATTTATTTCATGCGGTTTTTTTGTGTGCTTGATACTTTCCTTATTTCTACAACTCGGCAAAAACTTTACCTACTACAACACTACATAACTAGGTACTTAGGCATTTATATTAAAGGTCGTCATAGTAACAAGCATTTTACCTAATAATTATGCATGTTATTCAGAATTATTATGTATCTAGTAGCCTCAGACCAATAGTAGCTAAGCCATGTATCATAAATCACTAGGTACTTAAATATTTTTTATCATGTTACTGATGTATTAAGTTTTATCAGCAAAGTTATCACTAAACAGAATGCATTCTCAATGTAAATGCAAAAGTTTGTCTATCTGTTTGTTACTTCCATTCTATAAGACTGAACTACTAGACAAATTTTAATGAAACTTGAGATAGCTTGAAACCAGAGGACCCCATGTCTTGTTCCTGCAAAATACGCGCTCAGACGTGAAGTTGCGGACACCAGCCCGTTATACCTTATACCCCATGTCTCGGAGGCTGTTGTCATAAGTAGGGTCTGGATTTTTCCATCTACAATTTAAATAAAAAGTCATTTTGATTTATCATAGAAAATTTATGAACAAATTAGTCACATAGCTAAGAGCCTGATTGTCTGACAAATTTTATGTTCATTATTTTGCCAACCATATTAACTGCTGTCCTTTGTAGGGTCTGCAAGGTAAAAATTACCTACATTTGATGATGCAAATGTAGCCTACATTTCATGAAATATCTTTGGGAAGAAGTTATTTCACTTGAATCTGTTGTAGCAAAATTTCTTTAACTTTAGTGTCAATATATTTCTGGAGATGTCCGTGGCAGTGATAATTCACTGGGTTGTTTTGTTCTTATTAGTTGCAAACTCGAAATTATATTTTGTCAACCTATGCTGTTGCACTCCTGGGCAAAAGCATCCTTCTATTTTTTTCTATTCCTTACTTGTGTTATTTTTTTTCAATGTGTTAGAAGGCCTTATTCATTCTTCAGAACCGGCACAAGTCTATTCCTTTCCACTACAAATCTGTCAAATGGACACAATATTATATTTTATATTTTTATTTTGTTGCAGTATTGTAAATATTACATGGTAAAGTTTTGCCCCCACGATTTGTTCGTGAATACACGAGCTGATCTGGGGGCCTGTCCCAAGGTGCACGATGACGAAGTTAAAGATCTCTTTGAGAAGGCAGACTCCTCATACAAGAAGGCGCAATATGTTGAAGAGTTCTTACGTTTTTGTCGCCACATGATTAATGATGTTGAAAGTGAGTAATAATACAATTACAACATAATAACTTAGAGAATTCACCATGTGCCCGTGTAGCATGTGCGAGTGAGAGGCATACAACGAGAACTAAAGAAAAGCCACCTTGGGGAGTGTTCAAGTATTACATAATGCAATTTTTGGAGATTTTTGACAATGTAACGCTCCGTAACCACCACCAAGTGACCATTTTTACCCGAAAGTTACAATTATGTGGCGTAAAGTACCGGAAAGTCGCTAATATACCTATGTTATTGTTTTAGTCACATTAATATTTAATATTTCTAATATGGCTATTGGAGTCTATGGAGACCGAAGTATAACGAAGCCATCCAAAGTGCGGTATTTTTTGTTACCAACTTTACTGGAGTGATGAGAAAAACTATCACAGCTGTTCATAAATATTTTTTTTGCTTTACATTTTGAGTTTAAAAAAAAAAATTAAAAATTATTCACTATCGTGTAAAGCAAGCAAGAAGGGTTATAACTATGTTACGTAACGCATAGTTCAAAACCCCCTCCCGCCCCAGTAACGCATCGTAACGTTTCAGAAGACCCCCCCCCCACCCCCCAAATTCGGTACGTAATACTTGAACGCTACCTTATGCTTACGGAATCTATAAAACCAACAATGGAGATTTATACAAATGTTTAATTTTCAGGAAAAATCCAAAAAGGAAAACAAAGATTGGAGTTGATGAACTCTAAGCCTGATGGACCACCCATGACCCAAGCTCAAACTGAGAAAAACCAGGAGCAGGTAATTCTTTATCTTAAATCTGTATGCAGTGCGAAAATTTAATACAAAGTGCGTTTTTCTATCATCCACTCTGCTTAATCATCTTGTGATAAGCTCACAGAGGCATTTTGTTAAATTTAACTTATGTTATCTTCCAGGTTCAATTGTTATCAGAAAAGATTACTGCTTTAGTCCAAGAGGCAGAGGAGGCTGGGACTCGTGGTGACGTGGAGCAGGCACAAGGCCTCATGAAGCTCTGTGATAGACTGAAGGAAGAAAAAGAAACACTTTTGAAACAACAAGAGAACAGGTATAAACACTTAATTGGGAACAAAATTTCATACATTTGGATCCTAAATAACGACGGTCGGCAGTGAAAACCACATATGTGTAAAATACAATTTTTTACAAGAGATAGTAATAATAAAGAAAAAAAATGGCCGATCAAATGTTTATACAAGTTTGCTATCGGACTTACGGTTTATCAATTTAAAGAACAAATAAAACGCTTTTGAAGAAAATTGGATTTATGAGGTTTTCACTGCCGAGCATCGATAAGTAGCTAGAACTGTAGTTTTGTTTATCACCAATTATTTATGGCGATATGAGTTTTAGCTTAGAGCATCAGGAAGAGCCCATCTTTAATTTCTGCATAACCTCTAGAAGTGTTAGTTTGTGGTCATCCACTTAAGCTTGCACACACAGGCTGCGTGCACTAGTTTTGTACTTTGTGTTTCAATTGGCTTCCATAGTGAACCAATCAATAGGTCCATGAAACATACAAACTCATCTTGACAATAGCCTTTGCACAGTTTGTAGGCTATTCTTATTTTTCTAGTATTCTAGGTTTTGTTATTCTACAATAATGATATTGTTTTCAGCCACTGGTCAATGACAGCTGAGTTAGCAGCTGCACAGGAGAAGCAGATGGAGGTGTGTCCTGTGTGTGGAGCGTTCTTAATCGTTGGCGACGCACAACAACGCATTGACGACCATCTGTCTGGGAAACAACATGTCGGGTGAGATTCGTACTTAATCATGTTCAGTATATTTTTTGTGTGTATTGCAATCGCAAATATCGGGACTTAAACATAACTGTATTAAAAACACCTCTGACGAACCCTTTGGCGTGATGTTACGTTATGCAATCGCAATCAATCCCAAGGACAATTGAGGCCTGAGGGCCAGATGGCCTAACGGATTTTTTAAAAAATTGTGTTGATAATGTTTTAATGTCGTAAATGATGAAAGTAATAGAGCCACAATGGCTTAAGTGTGCCTGAGAGTGGTGCCATCTATTGAAACATTATAGAATCACTTAGGCCATTGTGGCTCTATTACTTTCATCATTTGCGACAATAAACAAAATACGTTAGGCCACTCTGGCCCTCATGGCCTCAATTATATTCATACTTCAAATATTTCAACTAGTTCCATAATTTTAATTAAATTTCACTTGAAACCGCTTATGTTTTAGCTTAAGTTTTCACCATCTATTATATCTTTTCCACAGCTACTTTAAACTGCGGCAAGCTTACGAAGAGATGAACGAGGCTCGCGAGAAGGAACAGCAAGAGAAAGAAAGGAAACGTCGGGAAGAGAGAGAAAAAGAGCGTAGCACTCGCAGCGGTGGCCTCGGGTCTGATCGTCGCGACAGGGAGCGTATGGAGCGCGACCGCGAGCGGGACAGAGATAGGAGCGAGCGAGGAGATCGCGGCGACCGCGACCGGGACCGCGAGAGGGAGAACAGCGATAAGAAAGAACGAGAGAAGGACAAGGACAAGGACAAGGAAAAGGATAAGGAGAGGGAAAGGGACAGGGATAGGGAACGTGAGAAAGAGAGGGAACGGGATCGTCATCGGTGAGGCATCTTTATTCTGTTTAGTATGATAACATATTGTTTTTTAAATTTATGTTTAGTGTGAATGTTTTTTTGTCTTCCAGTCAAAAGTTTAAAGCTCCTAATCTGCTCTGTCTTTCCTAATTCTTTAGTGTATAACTTGTTTGATTCAGGTCGAGCCGCGAGAATACCGGCCGTCATGAGGACAGGGAGCGGGAGCGAGAACGGGACCGTGACAAGGAGCGGGATCGTGACCGCGACCGCAAACACCGCAAGGAGAGAAGTTAGTATCACCGTAATTATGCAAAACTTCTTATGAACACCTTTGCTGTTTCTTATAAACTTAATTCTACTCTGCTTTGCTAGAGCTAGCTGGGTTTCGAGCACCACTATGGCACTCGCTTAGCTGAAGTTGCTTATTTTTAAATCGTGACTCTGTAGACTTAAGCTTTACCACCACAATTATAGTATTTAGAAATGACCAACCTTTGCCGCCACCCTAGTGACTTATATTCTGTTCGTGTGTAAATTTACAAACTAATGTTGGCCAATTTAATTATGCAGGGTCACCGCACGAGCGCTCGCGGCGACGTTCACGCGACCGCCACTAGCGAATGACTGAGGTATCACAAATGCGCCTGAAATCGGTAAGTATATAGCACTACGCCATAACCCTACCAATGCGAAGCGTCCAGGAACCCGCATCAATGACACACTACCCCATATCCATTCACAACAATTTTAGCAACAGTTAACCAACATTTTTTATCAACCTTTACTCACACTACTCAATCCTCTCCCCAAAAGATGAGACAATTACAAGTAATAAAGTGAACACTGTTGTTTTACAGCTTATATGTAGCATACCAAAATATTACTTCGGTATATGGCAAACATATGGGGAGTAATGACACCCATTGCACTCTCGATTCGATAGTTGTCGTCACACCGACGGACTTGGCAGGTATTTGATTGGTATTTTGAATAGTTGCCGAGAGCCAACAATGGGAGAAGACTTATTTGTTGATCGCCGTATTTTTTTCTCTTACATCTAATGTATTGGTTGGGTGTTTGAGTACAATGGCGATCTTCCAATAAGGTCCCTTCAGATGAGCAGTTCGCCTCGACGTCGTTTTGAGGTATTTCATCATGTTATGTTTCGCCGTCGTCATTTGTCGCCAGTCGACTCGTGCCGATCGCACTTGCCAGGTATTTGTTAGGATATGCGTTCTTTTGACAAAGGCTTTTGATGGGGAGATAATAATGTCTTTAGTATTGAAATGTTTATAAATTGATATCGTGTCTGTGATACTATAGGTGATATAACAATCAATTAATAAAACTTAGTTTTAAATTATTTCTTATTGTCGTTGCATTACCATCACATAATAATGCCATGTTACGAAGACTTAAATGGAGCATACACTTTGGTGCTCTTTGTATCACAATTATGGATGCTGTTATCACATCATCTACTGTGTATTTCCAGGTACCCGAATAATGTTACGCGTGACGTAAAGTTTTTAAAGTTATTCTAGAAATTGTAGCGAGGCTCTTTTTAAGCCATAGTCATTTGTAATTTTTGTAATAAGACGTTGGATGAAATGTGAAACTTTATGTCATGCAATTAATTAACCTGAACCCCAACATCCGAAGGGAAATGAAATGTCAGTGATCACTTAATTTTTCTATTTGACATAATCTCAAATATTTAAGCAGTCACATGTTGTTTACAAAAAATATACGTTAGTAATTACATCATTGACGCGTCAGTTCCACACCGTCCCGCTGCTAAGTACCCGTTACTAGCTTGCTCCATGGACTTTTCAGTTGGAAAGCCATAGACGAAGAACTGCGGGTCGAGCTGCTACAGCCACAATCAAAGAGGTACTTTTGAAATTAAGCACCCGTATAGAAGAGGCGAGGCGCGACGGCGTTCCAGAAAATTCTACATTCGACCATCGGTTTCGAGGTGACATAGAATAGTCACACGTATTATTAAGAATTTCAATGTTAGTACCAAAACAATTGGTTAATGAAATGCATGTAGCCCGCGTTACAAACGGACTTGTTATAATTTACGATTAGATATTAAATGTTTGTAACAGTGTAGACACCACTGAATTCGATCTTTAGGAAGGTCACTGTTTTTTCTGTAAACCAGTTTCCTCTGAGGAGTCATTCAGGTATTTATCAAATTATTTTTTATCTTCATCGTAATGATGTTAACGTGATTTTATTGTGTATGTTTGGGATTGAGCTGATAGCGTATGTCTTGAAGGAATAAAACATTAATTTGATCTTTGAGTTTTATTTTATAAAAAATACAATGGTGGAGGGATGCAGCTGCATACTGCCCTCCATTCACAACAGGATGGCACGGCAAAGGTTTTTTATACTCAAATAATTTTAAACTTTATTTTAATACCCTTAGCATTCGTATTTACTAAGCATACCGCGTAGTCGTACCGCAGCATGTCGGAGCATCCTGCGGTACGGTAAATACGGGTCCTGCAGGTTATTAAAATCAGGTTTATAATTATTTGAGCTTAAAAAAATCTTTTGCTATGTCGTCCTGTTGATGAGCGCCGGTCATTATTGTCTCTGACAAGGAGGACAGCTCAGTAGGTTTACTTGTCCCAGTGAGACTAGGCAAAACCAACACCTATGTCTTTGGCACATTTAAGAGACCACATATAAGTTTCTTTTAGCCAACGAAAATATGGAACTAACGTGCGTGGAACTGGAATATCCCCGTTTGTTTCACTCCCAAAGCTATTCCTAATTTACTCCGTGTTTCTATTTTTAACCGACTTCCAAAAAAGGAGGAGGTTCTCAATTCGTTTATGTTTGTTACCTCATAACTCCGCCATTTATAAACCGATTTAGATTATTTTTTTTATTTGAAAGGATATACTTCCAGATTGGTCCCATTTAAATTTGGTGAAGATCTGATGAAGAACTTCGGAGATAGACAATAGAACTCCTCAATGACGAACAGTACGCATAATGTGATTATGTTACGAGCAGCGTCTTTAGTAGGTCCAACCATATTTTATAATTAAGGCCACTAAAACGAAAAAAATAAAAAACATTTTAACAAAAATAAAACCGACTTCAAAAAAACGATGAAAAGAATAAAATAATTACCATAATTATTATAAAATTTACAGTTTCAGAAGTCGGTGCCTTCAATTTGGTTCAGCGTGGATTAGCTTAGCACCGACTTCTAAAACTGTTAATTTTATAATAATTATGGTAATTATTTTATTCTTATCATCGTTTTTTTGAAGTATGTTTTATTTTTGTTAAAATGTTTTTTATGTATGACACGCGATCCCGCATACCGCAGAAACTACACCAGTCACTTTTTGAATTATGGCTGTTTGCGCAAATTGAATGGCCAATTATTGTAGTTCCGTAAATGAATGGGGCATATAAAGCGGCAAAATATTTATAGAAAGCTTCAGAAAAGCAGTTTGAAAACTTTTCCACGGACCAAAAGGGTCCAGCAGCGTCGTTATTAAGTGGGTCATACTGAATAGAAAGTTTCGCCGAAGTTTAGTGAAATGAAAACAAATAGATGGCTGTCCGCCGCGCCGTCCTCTGAAGATGCAACTAAAGTGTAAGTTTCACGAGGCCAGTTTTGCAGAGCAACGTTTTAAAGTTTATGCGAAGAACTTTATATTACCCTGAAGTCTGTATATTCGAAACTGAAGGATAGGTATATATTTGATAGATATGAACGTAATACTTAGGTACGTAGTTTTGTAAGTATCGACTTTACTACCTAAATATGAAGTTTCAGTCTGGTTTGATAAGAGAGGACAACCACCTTTCCCTCTACGAGAAAATGCTTTCTAGTTCAAAATTCAAAAGCAAACATTAACTCTCAATTCTCCATTGCTGAATGTGGGCGTCCCTCATTGACCTCTAAACGGTTATAGGGGATATCGTCTTGGTCGACTTATTGGTGAGCGGAGTATGTTGAGATTAGCAGAGACTATCTAATATATGAAACTAATATATATGTCGCAGACACACACCGTTTATAGCGTTTGACAGAACTGAATATAATAGCATTACAGTTTAGACCAGTGTCTGCTTATCAGAAGGTAAATCGGGTAATTCGTAAATAAAACCAACATAGACTCCACCACTGAGAGCACTTGTATTAGGGTTAGTTGTTAGTAATAGAAGCTAATTCACAATACAACAATTTACACAAGATCAGAAAACTAGCCAGGAGGACAAACTAGCCAGATATAAAAGGTCAGACTTTGGCTGTTCCATATGGAATCGTCGCTCCGTCGAATGACAACAGTCTAAAAGGTCGGGTACGTCGACTCATCCTGACGACTACCCTCTTTTATTTTCTAAATGATTAATTGTCCGACAATATAATATCAACTCGACGGTTTCCCCTTGTAACGACACCGGGTGAGGTGGGTCATTATTTGCTGGTAACCACATGGTACAAATGAAATTATAGCACAAAACAATAGGTAAGGGTCATTGTAATGTCAGATAAAGCAGATTGATATAGATATGGCCAATAAATAATTATTCGGTTTTTCATTTTGTTACACATAGTAATTTTTTATTAGTAGCAATACCCAACCGGTCTAGCGCCGGCTGATAAACTGCACAGAGCATGTAACTATTTACTGCGTGCAAGATAACTCTGCGCGCGGTTAAAATCAGAACTAATCATGGTCCGCCATAGTGTTGCCGTTTTATTAACTTTGTCACTAGATCTACCTGATTTTAGGAATAATAGAAAATATAATAATAAAGATTACCTTATCAGACGATAATCATCATAATGCATTCTTATTCACTCACGCCACATTTATCAGCTAAGTTCTTTTCCTTTGCAAATTACGTAAAAATACGAATTAATTTAATTGATAGGTAGTAAATTTAAACGAACATAACTTAGCTCAATTAAAATATAATAAACCGCAAGAGGGCTGCCCAATTTTAATGCTCACGAATATATTACTTTTCCTTAAAATGTAGGACTTTGTATTTTTGCAACCATGGCAACATTTAGCACACCCTCCGTCGCGCGCAGAGTTATCTCTTGACTTAAAGGTCCAAATGACCAAGTCATTAAAATCCAAAAAAAAAAAAAAAGCAGAGTTATCTTGCGCGCACCGTAGTATTTGGCGGCATGTCATTAATTGACGTTATGTCACTAGGGATTGGAATTTAGTGGGATGCTGTGTCAATGTCAAAATCTTGTCAAGTCAAAACAAAGACAAACAATACTAAATATCGTTGCAAATAAACGTTTTGAATAGTAAATAAGTGTATAATTATAACAATTTTAATTATGATCGATGCAGCGGAAGTGTCTGACGATGTATTAAAACAACAACAAGTAGCTGGAGCGACACTTCGGGAATTATTTCTAAAAGCAATTGGTGAACTAAATGGTAACCTATTTCATTAAGCAATTATAGGAGCGTGTACGATCGTTTGCATAGATTCTCTGAAAGCTAATTATGTAGTTAATAATGTAGATTTATTGGTACGATCTTTAAAGTAGTCTTTTGTATAAATCTGTTTATACAAGACACTTTGTTTTCATGAATTTGAGAGAGCCTCCTTAATGAAACTAATAATATTAAAAATTATGACTACTTACATAAACAACTTCAACTCTTCGTCATCTTCCTAGTATTATTTTGGTACACCAGCTCATTTATGATTTTAAAATTTACTTAACTAAATATGTAATTTTATTCTACTTCAAAGATTACAATTTTCCGATAACAGCACTCGACGTTATTTATAGGTAAGCCCTGCAGTATTGTAACATATGAGAAGACATCATTAAATGCAACATTTGCTGCATGGCATCCTGATGGCTCGGAGATCATTGTCCGAGATCTAGAAACCCCTGCGTGCTTCACAATGACTACAGCCCTGCTTAGGACTCCTGATGTACTAGCTATTAAGTTTGACCAACCTGTTCAGTTGCCATAATTTCAATAAATTAGGTTAAGTTACAAATTATTTATTTATTTCACGGCTTATGTTTGTATGACAGCTGTACGGCTTATGTATTTTCGGTTTACAGTACAATAATTTTAATTAAAACAAATATAACAAAGACATTGATAGGACAAAAATTATAATTATAATTTAGAACAGTCATTTACAGTTAATGTAATAATACAATTAAATAAAAAAAAAAACATTTATTTCAGGTAACTAGGCCCATAGAAGAGAATTACAAACATTTTATAGTCAATAAATAAAATTATAAAATTAATTATAAAGTCAATTATAAAAAGTAAAAATAAATAATAATAGTACACAGAATTGAGATATATACCAAATAAATTAAAAAAAGAATATAGAATTGAATTTGATTGAGAATAGTACAAAGAACAGAAATTGTACACAATGACAATAATTATGGAATACCTTAATAAAAAAAAATGAACAAATATTATTTACTTACATAAAGTATTAAACAATATAATTTGGTGTTCTTATTGCTAAAGCTTAGGTACAGACTAATCATTAGATAATTAATGTAGATTGGTGGTGTACTTTCTGGAATGAAATTCTTAATAGATCTTTCATTGTGCATAATATTCATAACATAACCACCAATTCCCGAAAGGGTAGACAGAGGTGTACAGTCAACATCAAAAGTTATTGATGATGGTTCAAAGTTCTTCTTTTCGTGTGGTTAGTGACTAACCTGGTGTCAGAGTTTATGCCACCCATGGACCTCTGTCTTGGCTTCACATGCCGTCGGGAAATATCTCTCAAGCATGCCGGTTTCCTCACGATGTTTTCCTTCACCGTTTTTAAGCAAGTGATAACTATACAATACGCACATGAATCCGAAAAGTCAGAGGTGCGTGCCTTGCGAACTCGAGACCTATGACTTGGCAGTCCGACGGTCACATCACTAGGCTAAAAGTTCAAGTTTCAAACGTGTCTTGTGAATAGAAACTTGATATTTTTTTATTTTTTTTAAATAGCCTATGAAATGTCTCACTGCTTAGCAAAGGCCTCCCCCTTTGCCTTCCAAACCTCTCTATTTTATGCCGTTTCTAACCTTGCTAGCCCCGCAAACACGTCTAGATCGTCGCGCCACCTACGCAGCGGCCGACCTCGACGATGACGTCCTCCTTCAGGTGTCCAGTGAGTGACGATCTTTGCCCACCTCTCCGGGTGCTTTCGAGCGACATGATCGGCCCACTAATTATTATTATTATGTTAAAAAATATGATAGAAAATAGACACTATAGACAATTAGATCATTCATTTTACAATACCGATAAAATCATTGACCTTTGCTGTTGACTGTACCTATTATCGTACATCAACAATATACTAATGTCGGTGTAAGTTTTCGGTAGATCCTATCGTCATTCATAAGGCAAGCATTTTATTAAGTTCATGTTGCAATTGAGCATTCCCCAAATCCATCGACATTTTTCAACCCGGGAATTGAACCCAGGGCGTTACGTTTAGTAGTCCTAACGTGCGACCTCTAGGCTAATGGATCGGTAAAAATATGAAAGTAGGAATACCTCGTTATGGGTAATTTGACAGATTTAATTCTAACACCCATATTCTAAGACGTTCCTCCAAAATTTTACTCGACTCGACTCCTCCTCGACTTGACATAAACGTCCTCGACTCGAGATTTTTCCTCATTCGAGGTAAGGAATCATCTGTCAAACTCAAGGTACCTCGGAACCTACCTTAAGGAAGGAAGTGTCAAAGTTCGTATGTAACAAACATGAATTTGAAGACTATCGAATATGCTTACGATAATCCTTACAAGTATTTATCGCGGCGTTATTTGCGCGATGCAGATAATTCAAATTATGACATAATGACTCCGTCGAGGAACCTCAAAGTTCACTCGAAATTGCGACTAAGAATACAATTTTGAAGGTGTTTTCGAGGCCGTTCTGAGTCGGGTATGAGTCGAGTAAACTTTGGAGGAACGTCTTAGAATATGGGTGTATAACTGCCTCGTGGGTCTAGTGGTGGCAAGCGCGACTGCTGCTGTGAGGTCCTGGGTTCGATTCTCAGGTCGGGCAAAGTGTTATTGGGTTTTCCCGTGTGGGATTCCTCAGTAGCAGACTGGAGATTGGATTTGTGCCCGGTTGATGGCAATAGGCTCGCCCCCTATTATATGGGACTTAAACATAACAACGAAATGAGAGTCTTACTATACACGTCTGCCCTACCCTTCGGGGAAAACAGGCGATGTTATGTTATGTTGTTTCTAAAAGTGCTATTCCCTAATAATATTTTTGGAACCATTCATTATATCCAAGAAGATTATACCTACTACAGGTTATCTTTATCTTTACATAGTATAAAACAAAGTCGCTCCCGCTGTTTGTACGCTTAGAACTTTTAAACTACGCAATGGATTTTAAAGTAATTTTCAGCAATAGATTCCCACATTAGTATCTACATTGCACCCGTGCGAAGCCGGGGCGGGTCGCTAGTCTTGATATATTACACAAGGTGTAGGCCTCCTATCTAATTGAATTTTGCCCAATCAATTGCTTTTAGGCGAGATTCGAAATAACTCGCAAAAAGTGCTACAGTATGGATCACCGCGTTTGGAATAAATGTATGCTGTCTACGCGAATGGATGGAGACCTGGAATAATCATTAGATCCTTTTTGTTTCGACCGTGATAGGTAGGTACTTACCTTTGCCGTCGGTGATATTGATGTTGATGAAATATGCATGCAATAAACTTGAAAGTAGTCTTATGGCTTGAAGATATGTCAACTGTCAACCCAGATTTATGTAGCTGTATCGGAAGGTTCAACGGCCTCTCGACTTTCGCAGTTCTATGCTGGTTTGCTGGACATGTGCCTCCATAAAGAAAGAGATAGGTGTTGCTCGCATACCCCGCGCTTTAGTGACCCCAGACCTACCCTGACAACGCTGTTTGTTAACAACCGATAAGACTGGTAACTTGGATAATCATTCTGCTATCTGCCGGTGATGTGAAATCATGTATCAATATTGGATAGAACCTATTCATTTACCTACTGAAAGTAGTAATGAAATTCAATAAAATAACATCACGCCGGTATTCCTCGAAGGTTTGGGCAGAGGTGTATCTTAATAACAACCTCATTTCGCCGTTATGTTTAAGTCCCATGTAATAGCGAGCCTATGCCATCAACCGGGCACAAATCCAAACTCCGGGCTGCTGCTGAGGAATTCCACACGGAAAAACCCAATAACACTGCCAGACCTGGGGATCGATCCCAGGACCTTACGATCAGCAGTCGCACTTGCCGCCACTAGACCAACGAGGCAGTCAAAATAATTAGTTTTTCTATGTATAGCTAGCCAAGGTAAAAGAGAAAGATGTTGCCCAACAGTGGAACATACCATAGGCTTTCGAAGAAAAAAATCTAACCATAGCGTAAGCATAGAAACATCAGTGGACGGGATGAATAAGTTTCTCCGAAACAAGAACGTTAAGACGAAGCCATCTTTAAAAGAATAAGCGACTTGCGCGGTCTGCATTGAATCTTAGAACTGCAATCACGTGCAACAAACATTGGAGAAAAGATAAACAATTTATAAAGCTCTACTTAGGGGCCATTCAAGTATTACGTAAGCAAAATTTTAGTAATTTTTGACCCACCCCTCCCCCTTGTCAGCAAAAGTAAGCAAAGTTTTTACCCCCTCTCCTACGCTTACGTAAACATTAGTATTTTTTTAATCTGTTCAAGTTTCTTTATTGTTATACATGAGCAGCAGTTTTCAAGTCTAGAAAAATAAGTAAATAAATAAAAATTGCTGACGTAATCATCATCTAGACACCCCCGACCCCCATGTCATCAAAAATAAGCTAAGCAAAGACCTCCTCACCCCCCTTTCGTGCTTACGTAATAATTGAATGGCCCTTACCGCTAAAAGGCGAACTAAAGCAAAATTCAATTTACAATGCACAATTCATCGGGTTTACCAATGATTTTCAAAGGCAGTGTCGAAAAGCCGCTGCATGTACTCTACGTAGTTATAAGGTTACTGTGAGAGCCCCGGTACAGACCTGTTGCTCAATCGATTCGCTGAGGTCGCTTTGTGGCGCACACTCAAGCGAAGGCTTTTTATATGCCCCGGCCTTTATTTTGGCTCCTATAGCTAATATAGGCGATTAGGGATTTTTTTGGTTAAAAGAAATATAGAGATATTTTTTTTATCTATCCAGAACTATGATGTCTTCAATAATCATGTACGAAAAACAGGTTTTCTATTTCGTGATATTTTTGAATACTCAATTTTGGACTATATCTATAATAGCGTCGCTGCGCCTGCATAATCCGCTATGTTTTTTTTGATAATCTGTCTTTGATGCTATTTTATAATAGTTCTGAAGCCACGTGCACTTGTAAAATCTGTTTTTTAATAATTTATTTGGTTAAGAAAGTAGCGAAATAAATTATTAAAAAAACAGATTTTACAGGTGCACGTGGCTTCAGAACTAAATAAAATAAAATAGCATCAAAGACATATTAAAAAAAAAACAGCGGAATTTGCAGGCGCAGCGACAATAGGTACCTAAATGTATTTAAGTAATTGACGATTCCTTATGATAGGACTTTTTTTTTGGCTGACGAGATATCGGTTTGCATAATAATATTGCAATATTCACCTTTTCAAATTTTTATTTCTATCATCTGCGGTTACTTTGATATTCATATGCGATGCTCCAAGAGGATGCTGCTACTACTTTATTATTTACGATTTTTAAATTCAATTATGTACCTACATAATATATGAGTACTTACCTACTTGTACGGCTAAAATGTTTTGGAAGACGATGAGGGAATTGTATTTCTATATTTGATCCTGGATTATCTAGTGATATTCATTGCTTGACCTAAATGGCAGAGCCTCCGGTTCTTGTGTTTTGGGTCACGACCACGAGTTCGATCCTCGTTTCGGCACAAATATGGTAGATACCTACCTACTTATTGTTAAAGCACTCATAGCCCAGATCTTATAAGAGTCATGTGATAGATTAGTATTATTATTTCTGAATTCTTTCTATTTGTTTAAGCCTTATTTGAGATAGAATTATAAAAGTCTTGGGCATGGCCTCATAGCACGCTGTATACATTTCTGCTTATACTTACCATAAAGTGTATCACAATATGCTAATGCTAGTGAAAATTATACATAATAGCTAAACTTTATCTGTGACTCATGTCTCTAGAAATACTGCATATACAAGGTTAGTCGGAAAGGGGGTACTGAGCCGCGGGCCACGTAAAGTATTACTGATGACTATTTTAAAGCAAGTGCTAAAATTTCAAAATTCAATAATTTTTATTTGCATGCAAAAGGATTTTAATTTTAGTTTTTTAAAAAAAAATCATACCTGCTTTAAGTTATGAATTCAGAAAATTAATTATCTAATCTGTGACCCCAAATATGTCCTAAATTGTAAAGACAGCTGATCATAGCTATGGACATAGATTTTAGCATATTTTTTACGAAATCTTTGAAAAGCTATTTCTCTTATACTATCGAGTTTTGGGGAAAGTTGTAGAACAAAAGTTATCCCTTATTATGGGTACTTTAACACCCTTTCGGCTTAGTACCCCCTTTCCGACTAACCTTGTATAAAACATAATTAGCCCATTACTGTATCACTGCTGGTCACTTCTCAGAAAGAGAAGGGTTTAGGCCTTAGTCCACCACGCTGGCCTTGTGCGGTTTGGCACACTACACACACCATCGAGAACTTTATGGAGCTCTCTCAGCTTGCAGGTTTCCTCACGATGTTTTTCCTTTACTGTTAACGCAAGTGATAATCAAAATCGAAGAGTCAGAGGTACGGGCCGGGATCAAACTCAGACCCTCCTGCATGGAAGGCAAGCGTTCAACCGCTAGGCTATTACTGCTTCTGCAACTTAATAAAATTCTATTTGATCGGTGTTAGTCGAAGCACGCAGCAAATTCAACGTAATTCTATTAAAAAGGCTGAAGCAGGAAAAATCGATATGGCTCGGATTATGGTAATGCATGCAGCCCAGTCAAGCTTAGCCGATCACGTTTGCCTTCTCGTTTATGCTTCATAGCGTTTCGTCCAAGTATCTATTCGTAGTTATTTATGTTACTACCTTTACCTATTAGATTTTTTTCGCCGAGGGACTGAGTTTGGAATAAATATCTTTCTACAAATGGATTACAACCGGATTTTACTGTTTGGAACGTTTATTGAACATGTCAATTTCTATAGTGCTTTGAGGTAAGATTAGGGTTGTTATCACCTACCCTTGAAAATATAAAAAAAATATGAAATTTTATCTTTTTATATAGGTATTATTAAAATAGCTAAAATATAAATTTTCGTACCCAAGCCATACACGTGTGTGTATGTGCTACATGGAATAGAAAACGAACGAAATAGCCAAGGTAACGGGCATCCGGGTTACACACACATTTAGGGAACCCCCCCTCCCGGACGCCCTTCCAAACTAAGACAAATCCGAGGAAACCCAGACGGATGGTAGCCCTAGAGATCATCATCACATAAATAAGGGGTATTTATCCCCAGTTTATTTTGGATCAGTTTACAGCCAGCCCATTAGTATTTAGCACGAAGTGTTGTTACTATCAACATAACCTTATTATCCTAACGTTAGATGAGACCGATTTCGATGTGTTCATCGTCTGCTGAATAATAGTTACTCGTCGTCTTGCAATTTTGTTGTTAGAAGCTAAGATCTACTTTAAGAAGCTGAGCCAACAAAGTACCGGTTGACTGGTTATCTGAATTTCAGAATTAGGACTGTCAAAGAAATATGACACATACCTATGTCTTGGTTCTAAGATGTTATCTAAACAATATTTGACTGCGACGATGTTACTGTAGCCACAGGCCCTCAATATGGCTCTTTTTAATTAATTTATTAAGTGTTTTCCTCCCTAAATTCTTTAAACTTTCTTTAGCTTTATATTGTTTTCCATGGATTGTTATAAAATTGAAACGTAATTTGTTTGAGATGTTGTTTAATTTTGCCGAAAATTTCTGTGACACGTTTTTCTAAATCAAAAATGAAGATGGCGGAAACAATGAGTTTTAATTTTCTTAATTAAACAGCGGATCGAGATAAATTGGAACAAAGGCCGCTCGGATTGAATGCTGGCCGTCTATACAAACATTAATTAAATATGTACTATGATGTTCTATTAAAGGACTAAGGATATTGAAGAAAACGTTTCTGTACAGATACCGACAGCAATTCATTAATATAACTAACGAAGTAGATAATTACGTATTGTGAAAATGTTTTGAATTATAAAGAATTGACAAGTACGGTTTAAGTTTCGTCAGGTTTAGACTTTCATAGTAGACTTATCTGCGGAACATAGGTTTCGGCACTCTTGCCTTTAGAGACTACTAACACACATTTAGCTGGTGGTCACAAAATGTTGTCAACATCTGGTCAGCATCAAATTGGAGTTCCTGAAGTTTTAGCTTATTTTGTTCTAATAGCTATTTATGGCTTAAGTTGTTCCAGCCCGTTTGTAAGTTCGCGTACCTTTACCCACAGAACATAGTACTTACCTAAGAAGCTATCTTTGAATTTCATCCTAATAAAGACGAAACCTGCGTTTGATGTAGCGTCCGGCGTCCGGCCGCAGTTTCTCCTAGGTATTCATCCAACCCACCTTCCGTAGTAATAGAGCAATATTAGCTCCGGACCTTTACAGCTCCCATTCAACCCAAAATGAAATAGCCCGATAAGCAAGACAAAGTGGCACGTAGGTACTGTAACTAGTCTGAATGCATTCATTCTGAGAGGACAAGGGTAATTACTTACGGAACTTCTTAACCAGATTAACAACTTTGAGGACCCGTATTTGAGACATTTTGGGTATGTTCGGGACAGTTAGTGGGGACTAGGGCTGCGTGTGCGTGACAGTGATGCTCGCAGCGGGGCGTTTTGTGTTACTAAGCGCCTGTGCACACCGCGTTTTTTAAACGTGCCGACGATGCGCGTTTACGTCAAACTCCATACATAAAAAAACGATACACACATTTTTTATGTATGGAGTTTCACATAAACGCGCGTCAACGGCGCGTTTAAAAAACGTGGTGTGCACAGGCCCTAAGAACGTGCACGGCTGCATACCGCGCAAGACGCTATTATTATTTTTTCTATTCGACTGCTTGTGGATGATCTTGCGGACCGTTTCTACGTAACCGGGGAGTAATTGGCGAGACCTGAAGGGTCTCCAACCAAGCGCAAGACGCTTTCCACAGACCGTATTTATATTCGGTGTGTTTAGTACAGGAGCAGCTAATCATGTTCAAGGATTTCAAACGCAGCGGGTGGTGAGCGCAACACGCAAAACATGCTATCTCGCTTTTATGATTTTCCAAAAACGCTTCGATACAACTGCCTCATTGGTCTAGTGGTGGTAAGTGAGACTGCTGATGGTGAGCTCCTGAGTTCGAACCCCAGGACGGGCAAAGTGTTATTGAGTTTTTCCGTGTGGAATTCCTCAGTAGTAACCCAGAATTTGGATTTGTGCCCGGTTGCCTATTACATAACGGCGAAATGAGGGTGTTACTATACACCTCTGTCCAACCCTTCGGGGAATAAAGGCGTGATGTTATGTTACTTCGATACAACTCCCATATAACTGCGGTCAGAAATGCATGCATTGCAGTGCACTTTTTATCCAACGCCCCGCTGCACGCGGCGGTTTTCCCTAAACGCAACCTAACACAGTTAGGACAGCGTAACGTGATATGTCTCTAAGCGATATGGCTGCGCAGCTGGCCAGTTAGACTGATGCTATGTAAATTTTGTGATTGTGCCCAAATTCCGGACCGCATAGTTTTCAAGGATTCCTGATTCTATTTGTCTGTAAGGATTAGGCGCGGATTATACCTACTCCTGAATTATTAAGTTTTGTGTCTACTAAAAGTTTATGCTGTATTGTTCGGATCATCCATTATCGTCCTAGAATCTAGATCGAAGAGGTGTCAAATATTTTTTTTTCTCAGGCCGACAAGGCAAGTTTACACGTAGGTACTTAAAGTCTCAATCTTTTCACATTTAAGTAATACGCCCATTGGCGTTACTATAGGTTGGCAGGGCTGGCAATATGCCACGGGACCTCGGCCCAAGAGGCCGCGAGCTCAGAAGTAAACAAACATTTTTTTTAAAATTAAGTAAAAATTTGTAATTCTGTTGGATAACTACTTCAGTGATTTATTAAAATTAAATTACAACGTGACGATTTTTACTGGGGCCCTATCCAATGAATTTGCCACGGGCCTCTCATGGTATAGTTACGACACTGAATACGGCGTAACATTATGTTTGATATATATTAAATCCTTAATATTTTTAGGGATGATTTTGGGGTCGTTTCCTAAGCACTTAATGAAATTAAATTCCCAAAAGGAAAAGGCCTGCCTGACAAGCTTAATGTGACCACAAAATACGTAATTCTAACTAAATATGAAGTACAACATTATTCCTTGAAAGGGTATGTTGGAAATACGTATCAGGTTTGAGTTTTTTTTGTGACCTACGCAAATGTCCGGCTGATTGGTAGCGTCGGGCGGCAGTCGGGTTGTTGAGCTCCCAAAAATAAGGTTTGAGCTACGCGATGACTGATGCATGCGTGCCGTCAGTTAGGACAGGTCAACTCAAACCTGTTATGGCACTTTCCTCAAAAGGCCATTCCAGACGTTGCCCTAAATTGTTACACTCACATCGTTTTATACCACAATGTCTGGACTTTAAAAGAGACCTTGATCTCTGAGTTTGTTTCGGCTTTTCTTCTCAGAGCTAGTCAGATAGGAAATGCCGGCGCCATTTAGTCTTAAAAAAAACATTACACTGACTTGTAAAAGTGTCTGTAACAGATTTATTTACAGAAATAAAAATCATTTATCATTTCGACGGTCCCTACGTACCTATACTATCGTAACTACAAAATCTCAGTTTTTATTTTATTATGTATGTACGATTACGCTGAGATTTATGATCCGATTTACGTGATTCTTCTTTAGTTTGATGCGGAATAGTTGCCATTTGGTCCCATAAAAAAATATTATTTTATAACCTTTAAGATCATAATTTCACACATTTTAAGCATATACCTAATATAAAAACTGAGATTTTGTAGTTTCGATAGTATACGTAGGGACCGTCCATTTATGTCTGGAAACTGTATATCACAGCTGCAATATAACATTTCACATTGAAGTTCGATCCCAAATGTGCTGTCGAATTTGCGAAGCCGTACGTGTCACACTCACAGTTCGCACGTTTTGGGTTTAACGACAAATTCTCGGCTTAATAGAGCTCTATGGTCGTTATAGGCCATTCGCAGCTATCAAATATGATTCTAAACGATAGGAACTGAGAACATTCTGAATGAGCATGCGAAATAATTATGTGAATGTTAGTTACAACGGTTTGTCTTATGTTAGTTAAAATGGACTTTTGATTTGTGTTGGTGTAGCGTTTTAGGCATGGCTTTAGGGAATAACGTATGCGAGTACAGTCAGCATCAAAAGTAAGTGATGATTGCTCAATGTTTCAAAATTGTTTGATGAATGAAAACTTGCAAATTATTATTTTTGTTAATAAATAACGATAGAGGAGTGAATTCTTCAAAGAATACTATTATGGTAATATAGACAAGCAATTAACTCCTGTGATAATTAATATTGAAATTCCAAAATGATCATCGACTTTTGCTGTTGACTGTACCTACATAAAGGTACATACTTTACTGTTTGTTCTGCCTAGCTTTTCCGATTTGTGTTAGGGTCAGCTTCTAGTCTAACCAGATGCGGCTGAATACCAATATCTTACACGGAGCGACTATCATCAGACCTCCGCAAGCCAGTTACTGGGTATATCCTAAAGTTATACCAGTTGTCAGACTATCGGGCTCCTGACTAAAGACTGTCATAGGTATTCGTATGACACCTGGGACCGACGGTTTAACGTGCTCTACGAGGCACGGAGGGGTCTCGATGTGTAACGAACGGTCACTCATCCACGGACTGACCGCGGCAAGCGTTGCTTAACCTCGCAAATCGTATGATCCGCGCGATTGTTAATTAGCCACGAACCCCTATAAAGTAAATAAGGTACATACTATACTGTGTAGTTAGAAAATAACAACAAAATACGAGTATTTCGTATTTGATAAAGACGAGAAACTAAGTCTACCTTCATAGTTAACTAGCGGCCCGGCCTGGCTTCGCACGGGTGGACACTATTCCCGTTTTTGCAACATTTTTCATTTATGCTCCGCTCCTATTGGTCGTTGCGTGATGTTATATAGCCTATAACCTTCCTCGATAAATCGACTATCCAACACAAAAAAAAGTTTCCAATTCCAACCAGTAGTTCCTGAGATTAGCGCGTTCAAACAAACAAACTCTTCAGCTTTATAATATTAGTATAGATGAAACTCATTTATTTACTGTTAAATTAAATATTAAAACTTTAAGCCCGGCTTCCAACATTGACGAGGAAATCCAGGTTATCGCGACACTCATCTTAATGATAGAACAGCCATTGCTCGCAAATTATAATTTTATTCATAGTCTTGCAGCGCTCTCGTTAATGTCATGACTACGAATAAAGATCCAGAATACGTAGATAAACAGTTCCGAAGTCCCTTGTACCTTTAATTCTTGAGTTCTGG
Source organism: Amphipyra berbera (assembly GCA_910594945.2). Lineage (NCBI taxonomy): Eukaryota > Metazoa > Arthropoda > Insecta > Lepidoptera > Noctuidae > Amphipyra > Amphipyra berbera. The sequence continues at coordinate 14,772,297 of OU343125.1, forward strand.
AGTCCAAGTGATTAAGTAGGCAGGCACATACGTACTTGGGAACTTAAATAATTCTACTTGAATGTAACTACGACCATACTTATTAAGGTCTAAGGGTCCGTCACAGAAAACGGGCTAGAGAATTGTCTTTGTTAGATTAAACTAACACGTGTGTTCCCTTTAACTGGATTAAGAGTTAAAGCACCTTCACTTTTTTGTAGGTCCTCTATTGAAACCACTTTCGTGTCGTATCGGGTTTTATTTAAGATCTTTAGTAGTAGATAGGTACCTTCTTTTCAACAAAAACGTGCTTATTTGCAGAATTGCCAAAGATCATTGCGATATTTCAATTAGTACCTGCCTACTAAAATTTACGTTTCGATCTCATATATATAGAATTAGAAAGAAAGAAAGAAAAATGAAAAAAATTAAGTAATCATATTTCACAAGTTGACCTACTTTGCGTGATATCAGGTAGGAGAAATGCTCCTACTTGTGTCGTTGCTAAGTAATTTTCGCCAGCACGAATGGTTGTAGGATGCGTGTGCGCGCCCCATCATTGCGAAGACACGCGCGTGGCTTGCACAATATTTACTTCCCAGTTCAAAAATGTGACACGCTTTGTTATCATAAGTTTGACAAACTTGCGGTATCCATTTAACTCAATATCTGTGGTTGAGACCGAAAAAAATAACGTAAAGCAAAGAAGGGATAAGTACCTACTTACATTGCCTACATTCAAATGTGGGTAGAGGTGGCCTCAAAAGTAAATTCCACATTCTTCCGTTACTGATTCGATCTCAGCGTCGTATTTATAAAGGACTACTTAAGTATCTCATTCGTGGAGGAATAATTGAGGTTTGGATGGACCTTTGTAATCGGTTCCATTCATGAGTGTTGTTAGAAGTAACGGGTAACATAATTACTATAGTCTATATTAGTTCGTAATGGTGCCTATCGAGACTTAACTACCTCAACTCGTAGCCACCTAGTTGGTAGAACTGTTTAATGAGATGACAAAGTTTTAGTGAAATTTCCTTCTAAATGTTGTTATGTAGTTGGTTTAAGCAGAGAAAACTGGCGATTCAACGCTACGACTTCCTTTAGTGAATTAAGACACAAGTTACTGGGGCTGCATTTAGTTAATGCTCTCGATTAAATGCTTAGTAGAAGTTACGTTCCTCTACCGAGTTGCTTGTTGGACTTATTTGCTCTTTCGACTTCTTTTAGACTACGTGCAACTTTATTTAGGTGAGAATAAAAGTTCTCGCTGATGTGCATTTTAATGTCTATTCAGGTATTTACTTTAAAGGTTATTGTTATTGGTGATGTTCTTCACAAAGGTCAGGTGCGTAGTACTCTCAACCGGCGTGCGTGTATGACAAGATGTATGAATGTGGATGAAGCGAAAGGGTTATGTAAGGGTCGTAGCATGTGGCGTTATATAGTTTCTGCCTACCCTCATGGGAAAAAGGCGTGAGTTTATGTATGTATGTACTAACGTGAAGGCCTACACTGCCCTCTTAAGCAAAAGGGCAGTAAGTAGTGAATTTAGCAAAATCGAGTTAATTGTTGCTTTAGAATACCCATTAAATGGGTATTAAAGGGTATTTTAAAGCAACAATTAACTCGATTTCGCAAAGTTCACTACTTACTGCCCTTTTACTTAAGAGTGCAGTACAGATATTATAACTCCATCTTAACTATATCGTTGTTATTCTCCAATTTTTTTTTCTAATTATTTCAATACCTACAATGTATCATGATAGCTTGCATAGGCGTATTCAGGGTGGGGTAGATGAGGCGCTTTCACCACCTTGGCACTACCCTAGATTATGTCAAGTTGCCACCCATGACCACAGAACAATTACCCAAAATAGGCATACCGATGCCCGACTTCGTGTATACCTATTTGGACCTCAAAAATAAGGTTATGGGCCAAAATGCCCCATAATCCTATACTTTTATCTTTTTTTTCAAACTTTGCCCCACACTAGGGTTTCTCCTGTATCGTGAGTGCCTTTACAAACATAAATCTTCACACGCACAAACATACAGACCCGGAACAACTATCTGTAGGCCATACAAACATTTGTTCTGTGCGGGAATCGAACCCACGACCCGTAGCGCAGAAGCCGATCGCTCAGCCACTGCACCAAACGTCAAATTTTGCACTTCCAGATTTATCGAAAAGACAAATATTTACTGTCTGATTGAGTTTGCCCCACCCTAGACAAAATGGCTACGCTCATGATAGCTTGTAGATATTCTCTAAGTCAATTTCGTTTCATCATGAACAAAGTAATATAATATTTTAACCGTAAAATGGTGACATTTTCTATAGCAAATCTGCGAGGCTTTTACGGCTCTATTTTAGTGCAGCCTTAGGACGGACGATAAATTTTGCTGTCAGCATCTTGGAGCTGGATACACCACGGTGACTCCAATTTAATGTCGGCTTTAAAATAATAAAACATACAATGGCTTGAAGAATTTAATTTTCTGTGTAATTTTTTTGTGCCGTGTAGCCTCGGCTAAGAAAATAAGGAAATTGCCATCAGTTCCCATCCGTGTCATAAAACGTTACGACGGGGAAATCAAGAGGCTCTCTACTAATTACATAATTCTGAGATCACTTATCTACCTGTCAAGAGTGCTGACATGATTTAAATTGTGTTGTGCGAAAGGACCTAGTGAATTCTTCTTCTTTTCGTGTGGTTAGTGACTAACCTGGTGTCAGAGTTTATGGTGCCCGTGGGCCTCTGACTTGGCTTCACATGCCGTCGAGAAATATCTCTCAGGCGTGCCGGTTTCCTCACGATATTTTCCTTCACCGTTTTTAAGCAAGTGATAATTATACAATACGCACATGAATCCGAAAAGTCAGAGCTGCGTGCTTTGGGTTCGAACTCGAGACTAGGGTGGCCACCCGTACTTTATAATAAAGTATTGTACGTTATTTCAGGTAATTGTACTCTATACCTTATGAGAACAATAAAGTACACGAAAATACTTTATTTTGCATAATTTGATTTCTTTGGGATTTTGAAAAGTTTAGTCGTAAGTATTTTTTCGTTAAACGAAACGATATAGACTGTAAAGATTCTGTGCAATTGTTTAGTAGAGATACTAATTTCGTACAAACTGCAAAAAGCAATAAAAATATGTTTTTAAACATAATAACAAAAAATATATATTGTAAGTACTTTATTTTGATACTATGTACTTTTTTTTCTTACTTGTAATAACCAATATACTTTAACGGCAAAAAAAAGGTGGCAACCCTACTCGAGACCCATGACTTGGTAGTCCGACGGTCACACCACAAGGCTATCACTGCTTACTAACCTAGTGAGTTAATGACGTCACATTGGTGAATCATATTTTGTTTCATATTCGTAATCATAACTGCAAGTGGACTGCACATTCAGTCGGCAGGTATCATGCACTGCCGTCCGTTTGCTAAAAGGCCGTTAAGTGACATTTGGCAAATTTCAGTCTTACATACCTACTACGTGACAGCGCAACTTTTACTCTATCTATCAGTCTGGCACATATTTTTCTATCCCTTGTCATTTACGAGAACCAGGGCGAATATACGGCTAACTACATCATATTTTGTCGCTGCGCCTGCAAAATCCGCTATGTGTTTTTTTTGAAAATCTGTCGTTGATGCTATTTTATAATAGTTCTCAAGCCACGTGCACCTGTAAAATCTGTTTTTTAATCATTTATTTTGCTATCTTCTTAATCAAATAAATTATTAAAAAACAGATTTTTCAGTTGCACGTGGCTTGAGAACTATTATAAAATAGCATCAAAGGCAGATTTTCAAAAAAAAAAACACATAGCGGATTTTGCAGGCGCAGCGACGATTTGGGATTGTACAATCCTGAAATGCGGTTAACTCACACAAAAACTGAAAATTTAAAAACAAATGGGTGTTAGTCTCGTAACTCATAAAAAATATACTATGTAAGTTTAAAAGTAGCCCAATAATTTGGTATAGCAAAAACACCTGTATGTCTTCAGAATTTCTAAGGACAAAATTTTCTACGTTTTTGCTCATTGCTCAAAATTAGGTTTACTCACTTAACGGTCTTATACAAATCGGACGGCAGCGCAGTAACACTGACTGGATCTTAACTGTCTTCAACCTGCACACCTGCACTTCGCGGTTGCATAGTTTGCAGCTGCGACTGGATGTGCCAGCTTGTCCACTTTGCTTTTGCGAATCCCGCGACCCCGGCTAACGATCAGGAGGAGGAACACCGTAGGTTTTTAGCTGGTAAGAGTCCGGCATAACATACAAGATTTTCTTTTTTTTTGTCGCGTGTGGAGACGGGTTAGAATATAAAACTTCCTGACCACACGCTGGAAATAGACGCGTGTTGTAAGATTCAACAAAAGGCAGCACGCTTGGTGGTATACGATCTATACGGCTTTACGGTCCTTCTGGCTAGTTACCTACCACCTTTACATTAAAGTTCGGCACCAAGCAGTTTACTGTGTTCCATCGTGTGTATATGAGAGCCAGGGGGTATAGGAGAATCCCTCCATATCTATGTTCCTTGGATTCGTGCGCTTCATCTTAGACCCTGTCTGCGCTTTCCATCGGATGAGACTAGGGCCAAACGTGACCAAGTCAATAATAAAAACAAAAAAAAAAAGATTTAACGAAGGTAAAAAAAAACTGTTAATTTTATATGGTAATTATTTTATTCTTTTTTGGAGTCGGTTTAAATTTTTTGTAAAAATGTTTTTATTATTTTCATTTTAGTGGCCTTAATTAAAACTTGGTTGGACCTACTAAAGACGCTGCTCGTAACATAATCACATCATCACAATATGCGTACTGTTCGTCATTGAGGAGTTCCATTGTCTATCCCCGAAGTTCTTCATCAGATCTTCACCAAATTTAAATGGGACCAACTTCAAAGTATACTCTATCAATTAAAAAAGAATCATTAAAATCAGTTCTCAATTGGCGAACATATCGATGAACTACACAAAAAAAAAAAACATACAGACGAACATAGCAACCTCCTCCTTTTTGGAAGTCGGTTAAAAATGTGACTTTGTTAACCTGCCTTGCTAAACTATAATTAAATATTAGGTATTTACTTATGTTTAAACATTTTATATTCATGGACACTTAACTAACTAAACCTAAAGCCTATCTCTGTCCTGTTTTTAGGTCAGCGCGTGTAGTTTGCAGTGGACGGTTATGCAATTCCGTTTATTGTAGTCATTTCAGTGAGCCGGCTCTGTTTCCATTGAGCGAGTCATTTCTCGGCGCGCTCATTACGCGAAATGGTCAGCCGTGTACTTATGTACCTAGGTATACGTGTACCTGTTACCTGTTACATTCACTAGGTAAAGAGAAGTGGCTTCGACTCCATAACTTGTTCATGCTACGTGACTAAACGGAAGGTTTTTAGGAACTACCTACGTCTTTTATACATTCTGTAAAACGTTTTTAGTTAAAGTGTAGTAGTGTGAAAAGCTTTCAGCTTAGTTTCGCCTGCTTTGTGGAGAAGTAACGTTTTTGGCAAATAGGAAGGATTATTATTACAAGCAGCAGCGTGCAACACTCTAGTACTTTCTATTTTATAAGTTGTAAGCTTTACGTGCTTTTTATGTTCACGCCTCGGAGGTTACATATTTTACATCACACCTGTATTCCCGAAGGGTTGGACATAGATGTATAGTTATACCCTCATTTCGACGTTATGTTTAAGTTCCATGTAATAGGGGGCAAGTCTATTGTCATCAACCGAGCACGAATCCAATTCCGGGCTGCTAATGAGGAATTCCAATCGGAAAAACCCAATAACACTTTGCCCGACGTGAGGATCGAACCCAGGACCTCACAATCAGCAGTCACCGTTGCCACCATTAGACCAACGAGGCAGTTACATCTTTCACTGATGGGTTAATGTATTTTTTTTTTGGAATATTATTTATTTAGTTTTAATTTATTTTTTAAATGTTACCCCACTCTTGGATATCTCATGTATCGTGGATGCGTTTACAGATACAAATCTTCGCAGGCACAAACGCTTAGACCCGGAACAACTATTTTTAGGCCATACAAATATTTGATCCTCGCAGGAATCGAACCTACGACCCGTAGCGCAGAAACCAATCCCTCAGCCACTGCACCAAACGTGTCGTCAATTTTTTAGACATCGGTTTTCAATAAATTACTTTTTACCCAAATAACGCCATTATTTAACAAAGTTGATTAACGACAAAACAAGATCGATCGTGACGATTTGAATCATGTTGTAAAGTGTGTATTTACAAAAAAAAACCTAGGTACTGCTAGAGTTATGTTTCGGCGATCGGGAGTTTAGTTAAAAAAATATTTATTTATTACAAATTAATTTAATTACATAAAAACAAGATATTAAGTTGAAGGCTTAGGTTGAACTATAGTAACAAACGATTATATTGAATAACATGATATTGATCTAATGCTAAGTTGCATTATAATACGTATGTTGGCGGCGACTCCATACTCAGCGTTAACGGTTGTTACGCTGAGTTAACTCTAGTGATTCAAATTTTCAATTCAATTAGGAATACCTACAACAAGACACTGACTGTATGTACTGAATGTACGTGACCGCTTGCTGGCAGTCGAGTTATTAAAGCGAGGAGTTGTCTACGGTCGGTTTGCGGTATGCTCCCGAGTTTTCGCTGGTTCTTTCATATCGCACGAACTCATCAGTACGATACCATGTGACGTGAGGTTATTATTTTTGGAGGTTGTTAGGGTTCCGTACCCAGAGGGTAAAACGAGACCCTATTACCACAGTCTAATAATCTATACAGTCGTTCGACGAAGACGTCTAGACAGGTCAATCGTGCGGGGGGCAAGGGGCGAGACGCAGGAAGAGCGAGCCCGAGTTACACACGCCATTTTGTTAGTAGCTCGGGACATATTTTTAGGGGTTGTCGCGCGCATGTTTTAATGTTTGTAGTTATGTTATTTTATATTATTCGAGTAGGCAAAAATAACCAAGGTAAACAAAATGGCGGGCGTAAGATATAGGCCTAGTAAGAATTTAAGAGAGGTATTACTCAAACTCAAAACTCAAAATATTTATTTGCACACTAAGGTAAAATAATACAGATCTTATTATATAGAGTAGGTACAGCTTAGCAACCTTTTCCAGGTGTTGCAATATTTGAGGGCTCTAATTATATGAAAGTATATTTATAAATACTCTATGGAAGTGTAATTTTAATCCATGCAATAATTTAATTAATCATTTATGAATTGTTAATAATATCTTTGAAACGGTGAGTCATACATCAAAAATAACTAAAATGTTGGTCCCCTTTAAGAAACCCCCGACATGGGCTCCCTAAGCTGATCTCTCGGTCACCCATCCATAAAATGACCTCGATGTCAATTGCTTTACTTTTAGTTTACGAAAATAGTCCTGGTGAATCTGCAACGCGTGATTATGGAGACATGGGCTCCCTAAGCTTATCTCTCGGTCACCCATCCATAAGACGATGTCAATTGCTTTACTTTTAGTTTACGAAAATAGTCCTGGTGAATCTGCAACGCGTGATTATGGAGACATGGGCTCCCTAAGCTTATCTCTCGGTCACCCATCCATAAAATGACCTCGATGTCAATTGCTTTACTTTTAGTTTACGAAAATAGTCCTGGTGAATCTGCAACGCGTGATTATGGACAAGTGGACTGTTGGAGTGTTGGTATTGAAACCCAAGATGGCGGGCATTATTTTTGAAGTGAAACTTCTTAGACGGCGTCCGATTTTTATGGGAGAGTAGACAAGAATGAGAGTTCATAATTGATCTAACATACTTAAATAAATGATTATTACTATATTATTGACTATTATTGATTTGTGACAACCCTAGCCTTTATACCCTTCCGCGACATTGTCTAGACGTTTTCGGCTTTTACTACGAGATCAAAGGCGTCGCACTACTGTACTTCTTTATACTCTGCTATTACTAAGACTCCGCTGTCCGTCCGTCCGTCTGTCACCAGTCTGTATCTCATGAACCGTGATAGACAGTTGAAATTTTCACAGATGATGTATTTCTATTGCCGCTATAACAACAAATACTAAAAAATAGAATAAAATAAATATTTATGGGGGCTCCCATACAATAACCGTGATTTTTTGCTCGTTTTTATAGATAATGGTACGGAACCCTTCGTGCCCGAGTCCGACTCGCAGTTGGCCGGTTTTTTTTTAATCTTTTTATTTTCGGGTGGTTAGTGACTAAAGTCGTGTTAGAGTTTATGTCGTCCATGGGCCTCTGACTTGGCTTCACATGTCATCGAGAAATATCTTTCAGGCTTGTCGGTTTCCTCACGATGTTTCGTTCACCGATTTAAAGCAAGTGATAATTATACAATACGCACATGAAAGCGAAAAGTCAGAGGTGCGTACCGTGCGTGCCTTGGGTTCAAACTCGAGACTTATGACTTGGCAGTCCGACGGTCACACCATCATTTTTTTATCAGAATCAGTTAATTTGAATTTCTTATCTCTTCTCGCACCAACTGTTAATAATGATTTTATCTATTTCTGGTTTCATTTTAAAGAAGTTCTTTTTTCAAGAAGTAGGATTAGAACAAGAGAAGATTCTTTACGTCATTAGTTTTTATTTAAAAGATACATATTTCTCTAACTACACCATAACTGGTTTTTTTTTGTGGAAATACTAATAGCTAACTGTTAGGGCCAAGCCACATTTGACGGAAGATATGTCGCCAACCTTGCACTGGTACACATAAGTCCATATAAACAGCTCACACCGTACACATTTGACCGAAGATGGGTTACTAAAATTCCTCATGTAAATTACGCAACGGAAGATCGGCGCCGTATCTTCCGTCAGATATGGGTTAGCCCTTAGTCATTACCGAAAAAGGCAGAGAGAGAAAGAGTCAAACAATTTCCGATTTATTTATTATATTTCTGGATATTACAAACTTTTACTGCGGGACAGTGTAATTAGAGGCACATTAAATGGGTTGCCATGGCTTCGGCCATAATCTCGCTTTACTTATCTTTATAATGGCAGTCGTTAGAGACGTCCCCAATTTCGTTGCGTTACTTTTTATTTTGTCCGCTTGTTATAGGTACCTATGTACAGTAGGGGAATGATAAGGTTCGTCAGTTTTTAAATTCATTCCTTTCCCACTTTGCGGGCACATGTTACCTTTTCAAACTGTTGAACGGGAAAGACCAATGCATGGAAAATTATGTTTAATTATTGGGTAGCAACGATCAAAATTGCCTTTTGCCTCTATTATGACGTATTAGTGCCATGTAATGTCTTTGATTTGGTTTAAGGAGTTTTGTTGTAAAAACCATGACATCAATCAAACCGATGATTAAATAGATTGGCATTAGAGTGCGCGCAAGATAAGTCTGCGCGCGACGGAGGGCGTGCTAAATGTTGCAATGATCGCAAAAATATAAAGTCCTACTTTTCAAGGAAAAGTAGTATAATCGTGAGCATTAAAATTGGGCAGCCCTCTTGCTGTTTATTATATTTTTATTGAGCTAAGTTATGTACGTTTAAATATACTACCTATTAATTAAATTAATTCGTATTTTTACGTAATTTGCAAAGGAAAAGAACTAAGGTTATAAATGTGCCGTGAGTGAATAAGAATGCAGTATGATTATTATCGGCTGTAGAGGTCTATTATAATCTTTATTATTATATTTTCTTTTATTCCTAAAATCAGGTAGATGTAGTGACAAAGTTAATAAAACGGCAACATTATGGCGGAACATGATTAGTTCCGATTTTGGCCGCGCGCAGAGTTATCTTGCGCGCACTCTACTTGTCTGTCAGCATGTCACCATAATATCGTATCAAAAAATACTAGTATTTTCTTTTCTATAATGTTGGCAATACTTAGTCGGTAAATAAAATAGTTCATTTCTTGCACTGTGCAAGCAAAAATAGACCTTAAGGTGTATAACATTTTCATTCCGCGACTGTACATAGATATAGCTGCCTATCTTCTGTAAAAGTGGATGTATAGTATGTGCGATGTGCGGGTCATTAGACGGGTTCCGAATTAGGGACGTTCACACATTGTTGCAAGGTCGTATGGGACCGTTTTTAAATCAATTTATTTTTATATGTAGCGTTCTCTTTGTCCCATGGGACATTTAATTTTCTAACCAAAAATCTGCTCCTTTATCCCTTTTTCGTAACAAACTAACAATCGTTTCTGATGTAAATAGAAATGGTAACTTTTTTTCAGCCATGTCAAAACCAAAAGAGAAAGTTTGATATACAAAGAAATAAGAATTCCGAATGCTGATAGAAATTCATAAACTTTTTTGTTTTCTCGTAAATCGTGTTATGAAATATTTCTTCGCTGACTTTTTCAGGATTCGTAATTGGGTTCTGATTACTGTGTTAATATAATTTCAATTATGATGACAAAAACTTGGCTGAATAAAATTAACGAATTTGCTACATTTTTTATCTACTAAGAATTATCAATTTTTTATATTGTGGTCTGTAAAATAAGAATAGGAGCTCAAGAATTATACACCATGAAGTTACTGAACAGCTTGATGACTTTGTATGGGAATATTTTTTTTTTTGGTCTCATTTTTTATAAGTTTATCCTGACGTTAGATACTACCCCGCGCGGGTAATGTTGGTCGTAGGGTGCACCCGAGGAAAGCTGCATTAGGTATATCAGCTGCCTCTGCTGGTAGTAGATGAGGGTTTGGACTATGAAAAAGTAGTGATGTAACCATCCTGCCTGACTGTATGCGGGACCCGGGCGGTGTTGAGCCGTGGTTTCCGCGTCACCGGTACTGGGAGAGCTCGCTAGTCGTTTTACTTACGTTCAACTTTCCATATGCCTTGTGTAGTAGGTAAGGCTCGTCGAAGGGAAAGCATTATGCCCATCAGTATATTAATTTAACGATCACAAATGTATATTGGAACAACATTTTAGTTATGGTAAACATGAAAGCACGATTTGACGAAAATAATAAACTTAAGCCGAGTTGTCTCCATCAAAATTGAATAAAATGTGAACAAAAACGTTCAATATTGGGTGCGAGCCCTCTGTCCCCGTCAGGTGCTCGAAATTGCCTAACTTGTTCTATCGACACTGCCTGTCAAGCTTTTATTTAATTTCCTGCCCCAACATTGGGAAAAACTCCGGAGTTATTGGCAGGGTGACGGATACGTAGTTGTTTTTTTTTTATATCAATAGATTTATATGAATTGGCGGACCCGGCAAAATGGCACATTTTTTATGGGTACCGATAAATGAATGTCGATAAAAATTGTTTCGTATGGTGCGAATGCTTAATACTTTGTTCAGGAACTTTGTTTGTAGTTAATGTAATAGAGCGCAGGCGTTTATAACATTACCTACTAGCGGCCCATCCCGGCTTCGCACGGGTGGACATTTTTCCCGTTCTTGCAACATTTTTCATTTATGCTCCGCTCCCATTGGTCGTAGCGGGATGATATATAGCCTATAACCTTCCTCGATAAATGGACTATCCAACACCACAAGAATTTTTCAATTCCAACCAGTAGTTCCTGAGATTAGCGCGTTCAAACAAACAAACTCTTCAGCTTTATAATATTAGTAGGTATAGATTGTTTATTAACTTTTACACCATTATCGCAATAAAATGTAATAAAAAGAACCTTCTAAGTAATTGTTCAAGCCAGATACCTGATCGAGGAATAAATAAGAACATAACGAGGTAAAAAAAAATGTGTATAAGCCATACGTAAACAGCCTTAAATAAAATACATGATAATTAAATCCCTTTTGTGAAGTTTAATTTAATTTACGAAAAATTTAGAAGTTTACCACGTTTTCCAGTTGGTTTTCTCCACTAGACACGAGTAGGTATAGATACTGTTAAGTTATTGCCTTCTTGCAGCACGCTTGCACTCGTCCCACAGGCGGCTAGTCACGTTCCTAGTAAGTTACTACGGGGATGCTACATCTTATATTCTATGGAGACCTGTTGAGTAGTCATCTTTATGTTTTGTAAGAGGAATGTTTGGATGAAGAGAAGTGACGTTAAGAATTTTTTTGAATTTAAAGCATTAGCTTTAAATGCATTAAATTCGATATTTAATTAAATTTAACTAGCTCGTTGGTCAAGTGGTGGCAAGCGCGACTGCTGTTCGTGAAATCTGGGTTCGAACCCCAGGTCGGGCAAAGTGTTATTGGGTTTTTTCGGTGGAATTCCTCAGTAGCAGCCCGGAGCTTGGATTTGTGCCCGGTTGATGGCAATAGGCTTGTCCCCTATTACATGGGGCTTAAACATAACGGCGAAATGTGGGTGATACTATACACCTCTGCCCAACCCTTCGGGGAATACAAGGCGTAATGTTATGGTATGTTTATGTGTTAATTTAATTCTACGTATTGCTATAAGAAGTAGGTATATGGATAAAGAATACCTATTAATAATAATATCTATAGCATTACATTATCCTGTCAATTTTTTTAATTAAAAGGACGTTGCCCCGCACTGGGATTTCTCCTGTATCGTGGGTGCGTTTGCAGACACAAATGTTCACATGCACAATTGCCCAGACCCGGAACAACTATCTGTAGGCCATACAAATATTTGCTCCGTGCGGGAATCGAACCCACGACCCGTAGCCCACAAGCCAATCGCTCAGCCACTGCACCAAACGTGTCGTCATTTAATGAATAAAGTAACTTTTATTTAAGGAACATAACAAGTTACCTATGTATATTATTTTCATGAAACAACGAATCTTCCTTAGAAGTTTATTGTTGGAAACCAACCGAAATTAACAGCGTAATATTATGTAGACACTGCTAATTATCATTACGTACTTCTTAAGACTTAGTTTTACAAGTAAAATTCTTGTGCAGGTACCTAAGTTTAACATAGAACAAAAGGGAAAAGTTATGATTAGACGCCTTGAAAACTTGCGAAAGCTCCATGAATCTACAAGGTAATTATACCTTGTAATAATTTCTTTTGTTAAAAATAACAAGCCATTCTTCAATACTAAACCGTAGTCGGTGAAACAAAACGTAAACTCCCATTTAGTAGTAGCGGGGGTAGGGTTGCCAGGCCCAAAAATAGAAAAGCTGGAGATTCATATTTAGCCGGACATTTCGACGGTCCCTACGTATACTATCGAAACTACAAAATCTCAGTTTTTATTTCATCTGTTTAAAATGTGTGAAATTATGTTATCTTAAAGGTTAAAAATAATACATTTTTATGGGACCAAATGGCAACTATTCCGCATCAAACTAAAGAAGAATCACGTAAATCGGATCATAAATCACAGCGTAATCGGTCTACATACATAATAAAATAAAAACTGAGATTTTGTAGTTTCGATAGTATTCGTAGGGACCGTCGATTTTACCCTGAAAGCCTGACACATTGGTTTTTAAAAGAAAAAAAAATCGCTCGCTCGCTTTCATTCGCCATCTTTTGGCGGGACGGGGTTGCCCAAAAGCCTAACAAAAGCTGGACAGGCCGGTCTTGTATATATTTGGCCGGACACGACAGTAAAACACCGGACATGTCCGGCTAAAGCCGGGCACCTGGCAACCCTATGCGAGGGACTCAAAAAACCGGTTCCTACTTAATGAATAGCTTTAACTGTTTACTACTCTCGTTAACGAGTCGTCAGTTTGAGGGTAGTTGTAAATTACTACGAGTTTACCGTCCGTATAGGTTTACACGTGCAACACGATAATCTAAAGGATGGGTTTAGTGCGAGCGCGCACTACGGCGCGGTGACATGCGGTGCGTTTTCACCGCAACGAATAAAACAAATACAAGTAAGTCAGTATGCGGTGAATAAATGGCCTTCCTGACTCCGCAGTCACACCGTTAATTCAGCCCTCATCAAGCTGTCTCCCTCCCAGTCCTTTAGCCAGTAACGCCCTAAGCCGAGGTCCGAGTCCCATTAGGGGTCGCCCTTAGTGCTGTTGTTGCTAGTAGTCATGATTTTAGTAGCAGTAGTTAGCTTAGGTTAAGTATTTTTCTCTCGTCCCCATTGGTTGGAGAACCTTCAGGTCTCGCCAATTACTCGCTGCTCGCCCGGTTACATAGACACGGTCCGCAAGTAGACGAATAGAAAAAAAGAAAAGAAATGCGGTGAATAACACAGTGCGCGTTCTTCTATGACACTTGATACTTCAAAGATTATACGTTAAAAAAATGTAAGAAAGTGCTACTTGCTTTTCGTTCACAGAGAACGTGTGTGAGCGAGATGCAAATAACGATAACAATAGAAGCGCCGCCATTTTCGATCCCATTCTTCATGGAATAGGTTTGAATTTAGTTTAGGTTGTGATTGTATAAACAAAGTGCACAGTGTAACAATTTAGACTACGGAATAAGGAGTGCGACAATAGGTACATTACAATCAAGCCACAAAAGTAAGAAAGTTGAGCTCGAATCTTGACGTCTTACTTATTTAACTGAAGATGGGTAAGTTTTTACAAGTACTTTTATATTAACTTACAAAAAGTTATGGAACTCATAATCGAAATATCGAATCTCGAACGGAAAACATTCCCGTAGTGTAGTGATTCAGAAAAAGTTTCATAACTCTTTATTGTTTTATCATTTCTTGGTTTTGGACCAGACTTAAGAGGAAACCATTAGTCCATACAAACGTATTCCTCAGTTTCCTCCTTGCATAATGTCACTAGAGCAAATATTTTTTACCGTATGATATATATCTACCACCACTATGTCCCTATGTTTTGTTTTTGTCAATAAATTAATTATTAAAAGAACTAGAAACGTTTAAACATTACAAAAGTCGACCGGTTTTACCACCGTTTTCGAACATCTGGCAAACTAATTTTACGAATATAAAAAATAAAAGAAAAACATACAAATATAACCAAAGTCTTTCTTAAATTATTACAGAAAAAAATATTAAAATCGGTCCAGATTTGAAGAAGGAAACAGGGAAATACGAAAGTACGATTTCGCTAATATTGCACAGGAGAAATCAGTCCGAGTTGCAGGTGTCTCTTTCGCGCTCAATTGGGAAGGTTTGCGGGAGGGGTGGGACGGAAATAGATCGCAGAAACCTATTCAATTTATTAATATTTTGTAGCCCGCGTTTCCTCTTAAGCTTTTTTGGAAATAAATCGATCACTGCATGCACCGCCAGCGGCTGTTCGCGTTATATTTTAGGGCATGTAACAAATTAATCTATAGTCGGTGCGTGGAATGGGTGCCGCGGCGACCGGCGAGCCGGAAACTTTAAATGAACAGTGTACACCCTGCCTTAATTAATTTTCGCGTTCAACTGAGCCACATGCTGTAATTAGCGTATCTCCACGTGTGTATAGCTTTAGTACGTTTTAACGAGTTAAAAATAAAAATACTTTCCGAATTTGGTATGTGTTTACTTTTCCTTTGTTTAGAAATATTATAGGTGCCTTTTGTTGTTAACAAAGGACAATGAAAGAAGAAAGAAAGAAAAAGTATTTATTTTCCGCCCACGCGGACGCACACGAATACTTAAAATTAAAAATATAATGTTTCTTAAAATTAACTTACACTTAAATTTAAACATAATATATAACAATGCAACTCTTCCTTAGAAATTTTGCCCAAATTTTTGAAGCATGTTGCCCAAAGTTAAAAGCAATGGTAATTGATAGATCTTATCGTCAATAGTAACTTTTATTATGACACCAAAAAAATTAACCCCGGTAAAAAAAAGATACGACAGTAAGAGAAAAACTAAATATTGATTATAAAATCGGTTAAACTTGTTTTTAACCGACTTCCAAAAAGGAGGAGGTTACTATGTTCGTCTGTATGTTTTTTTTTTTTTGTGTATGTTCATCGATATTTTCGCCAATTGTGAATCGATTTTGATGATTCTTTTTTTAATGGATAGGGTATACTTCGAAGTTGGTCCCATTTAAATTTGGTGAAGATCTGATGAATAACTTCGGAGATAGACAATGGAACTCCTCAACGACGAACAGTACGCATATTGTGATGATGTGATTATGTTACGAGCAGCGTCTTTAGTAGGTCCAACCAAGTTTTAATTAAGGCCACTAAAATGAAAAAAATAAAAACATTTTTTACAAAAAATTTAAACCGACTTCAAAAAAGAATAAAATAATCACCATATAAAATTAACAGTTTCAGAAGTCGGTGCCTTCAATTTGGTTCAGCGTGGATCAGCACCGACTTCTGAAACTGTTAATTTTATATGGTGATTATTTTATTCTTTTTTGAAGTCGGTTTAAATTTTTTGTAAAAAATGTTTTTTGATTGTGCTACATTGATTCAAAGTAAACGTACCTATTATTAATACCTGCTTATTTTATAAGGTACTAGCTGTGTCCTCACAGCTCCGCCCGTAGCCTATGTTACTCAGTGATAATGTAGCTTTCTAACGGCAAAAGAATTTTTGAAATCGGTCCAGTAGTTTTTAAGTTTATTCGTTACATACAAAAATCCAAAAACACAAATCTTTCCTCTTTATAATATTATTTAAGGTATGGTTAATAGTTGGGAGGCATTAAAAAAGAAAAGTAAAAGATATTTTTCGTATATTGAAATAAAAATATATTTATTAGAAAATCCTTTTTAATTAGGTACACATTAGATTCTTATGAAAATAACATTAACCTGCAATCGGTTAAAAATAATTTGAATGATTGACTGATTCTTTTAATGATCGTATTTTTTTTACCGGGATAGATTTTTTGATTGCCATAGTAAAAGTTACTATTGGCAATAAGATCTGTCAATTATCTTAAGTTTCAACGTTCAACTCTGGGCGCCGCGCCATCTTTAACATTTTGGGCTAATTAGTTGCATTGTCCTTTGTTTTAAAAAACATTGTCAAATATCCCGCGTAATCGTAATGTATCTGCTCTATGTCAATTTAGAAGCAACATGGTATGTTTTTGACTGCCTTGTTGGTTTAGTGGTCGTAAGCGCGACTGCTGAGCATGGGGTCCTGGGTTCAACCCCAGGTCGAGCAATCTGATATTCAGTTTTTCCATTAGGAATTTCTCAGTAGCAGCCCGGAGTCTGGATTTGTGTCCGGCTAATGGCAATTGGCTCGCCCCCTATTACATGGGACCTATACATAACTGGCGAAAAGAGGGTGTACATACACCACTGCCGAACCTTTCGGGGAATACAAGGCGTGATGTTATGTTATGGTACCTATGTAATAGTAAAAGGTTCATTGTAAGTAGTCTGATAAAAATGTCTTTTATAGGATACAAGCCACTTAGCTTTCTCCTGTGTAACTTAAATATAATCATAGCACAAGACACTCGAGACTATATCTGAGACGAAAGTCTTTAAATAAAACAAAATAACACAACAATTCCCGCACGCGTTTCCTTACATAAACTTAGTTCATGTAGGTAAGTATAAAATATTTCCTTATTTTTGTATTAACAATTTTCATGCAATAAAACCCGCAAATGTGCGATGCGTTTCGACACAAAACCGACAAAATAAATCTAATATAACGGCTGCAGGAAAATACTTTGACAAAACTGTATGTTTATTTCACCTCTCTAATGTGTGTAACATCCTGAAAGCAGCAGTGGTTGGCGCCACATTGGCTTGTTATGCATGAGCATTCGCCCTATCGGCGCGGCGGTGCCATTACTACGCGGGGACTGGGAACTTTGCTATTTAAAAAGTTAGGTCATTCGAATGGCACACGGTCGTTGAATATTAAATTTCGTTTGAAACTAGACGACCTCTATCAATCAATAAAAATCCCATCATGGTCAATAGAGATTGATGATATTGCATTCGTCATTTCATCAATTGATTCCCGATGTCGGACGTCATAACCTCGACAATGTTATTGGTTTTAAATGCCGGCCATTTTTTCTCGTCGTCTTTTTGCGTCGTTATCACTGCAATACGTACGTTTTTCACAAACCAAAAATTGTGATATTTGTGTTGGATTTTGCAAACAAAGGAGAACAAGGAAAAATGTCGTGATTCTAGAGTTATTCAGTCGAATATTATCATACACAATGGGTGTTCTCAGATGTATCGCTCGTTAGTGCCTATGCCCACTGAAAATGATTTATTGCAAGCCTTCATGAATGTACAGAGAAAAAGCCGGCAGGCGGCTTCACCCTTAATATTTACTTGTATGCTATGAAATAAATACTGAACAAATTGTGGCTATAAATGAAAGAGGGTCGGCTGCGATAGTGTAGGAAACAATGGATGGGGAGAAGAATGGTGAAATAAATAAACACAAGGGAATAGCGGGCTCAGCCAAATATTATATGACATGTACTTTCAGGGTGTGGAAATGAGAGTCTTTCAGCATTTACACATTAACGTTATATGGAACTTTAGGAAATATACAAGTTCTTTGTATGTTCTGAAAAGGACCAGAGACTAAGAACCAAGACCATGGACTAAGGCCTTTAACCTATTTTCATTAAAGTTCTGTGTATACTCACTCTAAAAAATGAACTGGTTAGCCTACTAAAACTACGTCATTGTACAAATTAGCGGTAAGTTCATTAGTAGGTAAGCTTGAATGAGATGGCTAGATTAAAAGCTCCCAGGAGATACCTATTCTGTTCTTTGAAAATATATAGACTGAGAGTTTAGAATTTTGTGTTGCAAAACAATTTAGGCCTACATAATAATGTCTTTTGTAAACAAACGATGTAAATCGAAACTAAAACGCAGCTGGTGCAGCTATAAAGAAAGTATGACGACACGTTTGGTGCAGTG
Source organism: Amphipyra berbera (assembly GCA_910594945.2). Taxonomy (NCBI): domain Eukaryota; kingdom Metazoa; phylum Arthropoda; class Insecta; order Lepidoptera; family Noctuidae; genus Amphipyra; species Amphipyra berbera. The sequence continues at coordinate 14,791,067 of OU343125.1, forward strand.
GCTAAGCGATTGGCTTCTGCGCTGCGGGTCGTGGGTTCGATTCCCACACGGAACAAATATTTGTATGGCCTACAGATAGTTGTTCCGGGTCTGGATGTTTGTGCATGTGAAGATTTGTGTCTGTAAACGCCCCCACGATACAGGAGAAATCCTAGTATGGGGCAACGTTTTTTTTAAAAAAAAAAAAAATATATTGTCATCAAAAATCCGTTTTGTTTTGTAAAAGACACAATTAAGAACGAACAACCGCTTTATTATTTAACTAGCGACTAGAATCAATTCTATTTTCTTTGTAACTTTAACGTTCAAAAGTGCCTTTTATGTGCCTAATTGAAATAAATACTTTGACTTTGACTAGCGGCCCGTCCCGGCTTCGCACGTGTGGACATTTTTCCCGTTTTTGCAACATTTTTCATTTATGCTCCGCTCCTATTGGTCGTAGCGTGATGTTATATAGCCTATAACCTTCTTCGATAAATGGACTATCCAACACTAAAATAATTTTTCAATTCCAACCAGTAGTTCCTGAGATTAGCGCGTTCAAACTAACAAACAAACAAACAAACTCTTCAGCTTTATAATATTAGTATAGATTAATGTAAGGACTTTTAAATGTTTTCGAGTACTTACGTCCAAGAGAATTTATAGTCTCTTCAAGAAGCGTGATATAACTATTTGTGCGTAATCTGTCTTACATGTCATAAAACTTATATTTAGTGAAACAGTATTTTTTATATTATATCCCTTAACTTCCTCGTCATCTATTGGTGGCAAGCGCGACTATTGATCGTGATGTCCTGGTTTCGATCCCCAGGTCAGGCAAACTGTTATTGGGTTTTTCCGTGTGGAATTCCTCAGTAGCAGTCTGCAGTTTGGATTTGTGCCCGGTTGATAGCAATAGGCTCGCCCCCTATTACATGGGACTTAAACATAACGGCGAAAGGGGTTGTTACTGTACACCTCTGCCCAACCCTTCGGAGAATACAGGCGTAATGTTATGATATGTATATAACTTACTTTCATATAAGTTAAACATCCATTTTCTCAAAACACAAATCCAAGCACGACATTTCTCATTACTTCAAGAATTAGTGAACACGTAAAAAATCATTTTCAATCCCAAACGAAAAACTCCGAAAAGAGTTTTAATTTAACTTAAACGCAATGCTATTTACGAAAATGTTTTTATTTTTTGGAAAAAAGTCCAATTGAATTAAAAAGTAAACTGTCAGTGTCAGTTTATCTCGGCAAGGCAAGAGCCCCAGAGAAATTATTCGTCTCGGGCCATATTAAATTAGAAAGTGCTTAGTAAAATGGAAATTGTACGTTCGGCCAGACACACGAAGACTTTAATCGATCATTTGTATCACAACTTGATATTCATCATATGATGGATCGGGTCTTGTGAAGATGAGAGAATGAAGTTTGAAGAGTTTTTATAAAATGTTGTACAACGGATTTCCATTTGCAGATGTTGGTGAATTTATTAATGTGTTTTTTATTTCAACTTATTTTAAAGACCCCATATACAGCTTCAATAAAACTTTCTTCAAGGAGCAGTTTTACAATCGCCACGTTTCACACTAAAATATCAAACAACATTATTGAAACATGCTTGCTACGCGACGTCAGCTGTAAAATATCCCATTATATGACTGAAAGCTCCAATTCTCAAGAGAAATGGTACAATATAATTTATTGCTTACTATTACTTATGTTACACGAGTTGTAAAATGAAGTTATTTGCAAATGTTGTATTGAAATCGTGCGTACGAATTTAACAGCAGTGGAGTTACGACGGAATCAAGTCGTACTTATTATAGGTTGGGTACAGCGTCGCACAAAATTGAATCGGTACATTATTAATTAATAAACGTTTATTGTTTGAAAATGTGTTTCAGTTGTAATCTTTGTTGGGTACGAACATTTGTTGGATGTCTCAAATTATAGTTTCATTAGGATCGTGTAATTGTCAGGTAAAGGATGTAAGAGTTTCTTGTCTAGAATATACGAATATATAGGTATAATACGAACCATTTGAATGTAAGTTTGCGACGAAATGTCTAGAACTTAGTCTTTCTGTCGTAGTTAATGTGTCTTGCGAGTATGTCTAGGTTATTTTAACTATTTAGAAAGAAACTTTCTACCTCAGAGAACAAGTTGTTTTAATGAGTTTCGGAATAATTATATTTACAGAATCTTGAGGTAAAAGTCATTATAATCAGCCCATTACTGTCCCATTGCTGGTGGGCCTCTTCTCAGAATGAGAAGGGTTTAGGTCTTAGTCCATTACGTTGGCCTGGTACGGGTTGCTGCATGACACACCATCGAGAACTTTCTGGAGCCCTAACAATGTTTTTCCTTTCCCGTTAATGCAAGTGATAAATTAATCTACGTGTTCTTGGCTTGACAAACTACTGTCAATGTTAGCAATGAACTTTAGGGTTCAAGGTTATCAGAGTCGAGTTAAAACTTATTAATTAAACATTTCAAGAGACGTGGGTCTTTCATTGACAATTTCTAAGTATTGGACAATTTTAAACTTGAGATGTAGAGGTGTGGTTAATGATTTATTTACGGTGACTGAGTACTTAATAATTAAAAACAAAGTTGTCAAGTAAGACTCATTGGACATAGGTACTGATGGTACGATTCCCAGCGTTTTTTTAAAGCAAACTTTTGTGTATTATTGTAAGAGTGCAAAGTTACTAACGAGCTGTTAAAAATAAATCCAAACATTATCAGTACGTTCACGTACATTGTTAAACTTGTTTCATTCATTGCAACAATGTTTCAATTTAACCTGTCAATTCGAAGCATTCGCAGCTTAATAATAAAAATGACCGTTTTGCACAGAGGCCTTTCCTATCGATCGACAATTTGTTTAAACAAACAAGGCCCATTTCGACACCTCCCGCGTATTAGGTCGTATGTCCAAATTTGTGATTTTACAGGAGAGAGATTCTTAACTTCATCTTTGTCTTGATCAGCCGCAAACGATAGTCTGGGATTAATTTTAGAATATAGCAATGATTGAAGGTTAAAGGGGATAATGAGGCCTTTTGATTGAATTAAAAACTCATATTTTCGTAAAAATAGGCAAAAATAAAAACTTACGACCTTGTTCTTGTTGTCGCAAAGTCGTATCTATTTGTTACGACCTTATACTATTAAAAAGCACAACGAATACAGCACGAATAAGGTCGTATGTCAGACATAATGGTGCGTCCATACCTAACGAACGCGCCGCGAATGCGCCGCTCGCGCGCAGCTCGCAAACTGCGCGCGAGCGGCGCGCAGAGCTTTGTACGAACATGAAATGCACGCGCGCAGCTCGCGAGCGGCTCGCGAGCGGCGCGCGATAATATAACGCACGATAATATCGACCGCGCATAAAATTGCAACTTTCATGTTTCGCCGTTTTGCGTCGGACGTATTTCAAATTATTAACTTACGAAAATAGTGATGAAAATCATTATATACTTAAAAACAATTTACTAACATGATTAGGATAAACATGCAAACCATGATAGTAAATTAAAGTAAGAAATAAACTTACCATTTTGTCAACGTTCATTAACCGTTATTTTCACGTTCGAATCATTATGGTTATTTAAAGCTAATTTTAAATCTTTGATGACCGTTTATTACTCATAGTACTAGTATCTAATAAAAACAAAACACCAAAGTACAAAACACACACAGTTTCTTGTTTTTTTTAGATTTTTAAGCTCCAAAGTAATATTTTGTACCTACTGTTTACATCTTACGACGTCGGTACTGTGCCGTGATTAGCCGGTGCGCGGTCCAATAGTTCAACGTAAATCGTCGCAACTGTTGGCACGACCATATGCGCGGGAATTTAAACATGATAAGACTATTAGCGGGTAAGAATCTAGGTATTTAATGTAAATATGAAAATATTGTTTTCAAGGATGTGTAGTATTTCTATGATAATGAACTGTAGTACTAAAATCTCATTTTACCAAAAAAACGTGTTACGATTTTTTGCGTGGGAGGTATCGATTTGAACTATATCGACGGACGACGCGGCGACGTGACGCGTTGACCGCCCGCGAGATATTTTTTAAATTATTTTCTTTTTTTTTGTGTGTCTGTGGTATGTTTAATATTCGGCTGTTGTCCGTCCAATTTTCTCGTCGCAGAAAAATGTTGTTATAGTGGAACGTGATGATGTATAGCGGGATTACGACTGACATGCGATAATGAAATTCTGTAGTTATTGTGTGATGAATGTAGGCAAAAACATATTTTTTATGCCGTTTTCGGGTAGTGCGGTCCCATTTCCCCGGCTTAAAGGCGCGTCGTGTTATCGTCTTAGACAGCCAATGAATGACTTTACCGACCATATTTCGCACTCTACATAGATAGGCATGAAAATTTTATTTAATAACAATTGATTCTAAGCGTTCTGCCTAGCCTTTTCCCAACTATGTTGGGGTTAGCTTTCAGATGCGGCTGAATACCAGTATTTTAAACGAAGCAACTGCCATCAGATCTCTGCAACCCAGTTACAGGGTAATGCCGATATCCTAGGGTTAGTCAGTTGTCAGAATTTCTGACTATTCGTTTCGACTGTCATAGGTATTCGTATGAAACCCGGGACCGGCTGTTTAACTTGCTCTCCGAGACACGGAGGGTCTCGATGTAAAACGAAACGGTCACCCACCTACAGATTGACCGTGGCAAGCGCAGCTTAACCTTGCAAATTTTATGATCCGCGCGGTTGGTAATTAGCCACGAGTCCCTCAAAAATTCATCATCATCATCATCATCATCAGCCTATAATGTTCCCACTGCTGGGACACAGGCCTCTTCTCTGTGAGAGGGAATGGGCCGTAATCCACCACGCGGGCGCAGTGCGGGTTGGTAGATGTCACATGTCTTCGAATTTTTGGTTCTAGGACATGCCGGTTTCCTCATAATGTTTTCCTTCACCGTTTTGAGAGCAGTGGTGATGAAAATAAATTACACAAAGTAATGCGCCTGGCTGGGTTCAAACCCACGACATACAACTCGTAAGTAGGGGCCGTTACGACTAGGCCACCACTGCTCTATTATACATTATCTATTATACACTCCTCAACAATGGGGTAGCACACTGGGTAACTAATGGCGCCACCATCGCTGGTACTAACGCAATTTCATTGGTTAAAGTTTGTTGACATTATTGCCAATGTTAATTTAAGCCGTTCCGATTGGTTGTAATTGGTACCAGCGAGGGTGGCGCTATCTGAAATTAGCTTTGCCTGTCCCTCCCCATTCATTCTAACTATAATCTATAATTCCTCATCGTTAAAACACCGGACAGCAGTAATAGCTGCGTTTTAATATACCAGCTAACTCGACATTCACATAACCAGTAGATTTGAAGTAAAATCGGCCCTTGCAACACCCAACCTGAAGAAGAACACATTCTAGGTTCTTGAGATCATCAGAAAATCTTAAATTAAAAATACAACAGCATACCACTTCCTTTTTAGACAAGTCCTTTACAGTTCAAGCTGCTCGCTCGTAGAATACATTACCACTCAATGTAAGACGTGCGCAATCACTGCCAATTTTTAAAAAGTTAGTGAAGGAACATTACTTGTCACTTTAATTTGTTATTTCTTGATTATCGCTCACATTTCATCTACTTTCTTATTTATAATATATTAATTTATTAGTTTGTTTAAGTTATATGTATTACGTTTTTCTTTCTATTTTATATATTTGTGTAATAATTGATATGTATTTTATGATTATTATATCTAAGTAATATTATGTACGATACGTACTTGTACACCAAGACTGCCCGATATCTATTTCCGTTCTTCCAGTCCATCCTAAGGTTGTCTGGAAGAGATCGCCTTGTGCGATAAGACCGCCCATTGTACATATTGTGTAAATCTGTGTTCCTTTTATCTCTTACCGGTGTACTTATTATGTACAATAAAGTGTATATAAATAAATAAATAAGTATACATTTAGGTAAAAGTTAGACTTTACATTGTACGTAACAGGTAGCTAATTCCCCTCGCATTTTTTTACTAGTAATACATGTATGACAACAAAAATCAGATGCTAAAAGTTACACCCTATAAAAGCACTGTTCAGCGATAACAGTAAACTAGCACATTGTACACCTACGCCATTTAACCCTTGAGGGAAGCAACCCATCGACATGAAAACACTCGTAAAATAACCCCATGGGGCCTATAATCGTAACTATGTATGAGGGACTGGTATGATTTTTATTTTAAACTAGCGATATAGCAACCCGTCTCTTGCTACCGTTTCGGGAATTAAATTAAATGTAATTATCCCGAACAGTTTAAAGCTTTTGATTTAGGATAGAAGTCTTTCGATGACTTTTTAGACGCACTCTGTAGTGCGTCTAAGTTATAAGCTCTTTCCATCCCATTGGATAAAACTGTTTTAATCCAATGGGATGGAAAGAGCTTAAAATTTATACAAGCAAAATAATTAAGTATCCATGAATGAATAGATTTAAAAAAATCGAGCCGTCGCGTAGCGGGGATCCTGGCAGATGAAAAACACAGAAAACAATCGTGTGAAAAAAAAACCGGCCAAGTGCGAGTCGGACTCGCGCGCGAAGGGTTCCGTATCATTATCTATAAAAACGGGCAAAAAAAATCACGTTTGTTGTATGGGAGCCCCCTTAAATATTTATTTTATTCTGTTTTTTAGTATTTGTTGTTATAGCGGCAACAGAAATGCATCATCTGTGAAAATTTCAACTGTCTAACTATCACGGTTCGTGAGATACAGCCTGGTGACAGACGGACGGACGGACAGCGGAATCTTAGTAATAGGGTCCCGTTTTATACTTTGGGTACGGAACCCTAAAAATAGTCGATTCAAACCGAAGAGAGTCGACGCGTTACGAAGGTCTGCCATCACGAGCGTCGGTCGTCTCGTAGACATACCTATATCATTAATCTATGCACACAACACCCGTTCTCACACCCATACCGCCGCATTTGATGTTTCAAATCAAAAAAAGAATGACACAGCGTTAAAAAAATATACATATATTTTTTGTTATGTCGTTTTTATAAAATAAGGTCTACGTCGTTGGATTATCCTTATATATAGTAACTTTAAATTACAACGACGCACGTATGGCGTCAGTTGGGAGCCGATTGCCTGCTATATCCGTATTCCTAGCCAGCCCTTGCCATATTGAACATATCGTCAACCCTTGCTCTGCTACGACGTTCACAATATCTGTGGAGTCGCTGACGCATTCAGTTTTATTAAAAGTAGATACTTTCGTGGGCTTGATGGGGTAAAAGTACGCTCTTTAGGGGCAAAATAATTTGAAACCCAGAGAGAGGTTTTCCAGGAAACTTTTTTCATAAATGAAATCCGAAACCAATATGAAGGATATTTATACTGAATGCTAGTTATTCGAATCACGCAAAAACGGAGTTCGATAATGGTAACAGCATCGCCGTCTGGTACACTTTATGGAAGTTTTCCATGTAAAAATTTACAATATTGTAATAAAACTACCTACCTAGGTACTAACGAAAGTTGACAGCGAAGTGTCGCGTTTAGTAATGGCAAAGTTATAGAATCAAGATTTGTTACGTAATCATTATAATTAATTACAAATGGTGTTAAAATATATGACTGAGATGCGAACTTTGTACTGTGTGATGTGAACATTGAACTTCCCCAACGAGCAAAAGTACAAAATACGAACTAACTTGTTAATAAAATGATGTAAGAACTTGTCGGTTCATTTCGCTAATGGATAAGTTTTAATTTTCATTAAGACATTGTTCTTACAATGTTCGCAAGAATATTTCCTACGGACGCACTTCATATTTCAGATTTTGATATGTTTTATGAGCTTTATGCTAAGAGCTATGAAGTCATGAGTTTCGCGATCTGTTTTCGACTTATAGAAAGACATACTAGAAGAGAAACAGCAATATCTACCTTAAAGTTACCATAGTTACTAACTACTAAGATTCTATGACCTATGTGACATTCCTATTTTCTCTTGTGTCGGCAAGGGATATACGAGATACTTACTGTACAAGGTTAGTCGGAAAAGGGGTACTAAGCCGAAAGGGTATTAAAGTACTCATAATAATGGATAACTTTTGTTTTACAACTTTCCCCAAAAGTCATTAGTTTAAGAGAAATAGCTGTTCAAATATTTCATAAAAAATACGTTAAATTCAATATGTCGCAGACACACACCGTTTATAACATTTGATAGAATTGAGTATAGTATTACAGTTTAGACCAGTGTCTGCTTATCAGCAAAGGTAAAGCGGGTATTTCGTAAATGAAACAAACATCTCTCCACCACTGAGAGTACTTGTATTTGGGTTAGTCGTTATTTACAGAAGCTAGTTCACAATATATCACAATATAACAATTTACACAAGTTCAGGAAATAAGGATAAGCTAGTCAGATATAAAAGGTCAGACTTCTTCGGCTGTTCGATATGGAATGCCCCGCTCCGTCGAATGACAACTGTTTTTATAACGTCAAGTACGTTGATTCATCTTGACGACTACCCTCCTTTATTTTCTAAATGATTTATTCTCCGACAAATATATCTTCAGCTATGATCAATGATCAGCTGTGTTTACATTTTAGGTCATATTTGGGGTCATGGATCAGAAGTTCTATTTTCCGAATTCGTAACTCAAGCAGGGATGAAGAATTTTTGAAAAAACTAAAATAAAAATCATGTGGCATGTTTCTTTTTTATCGAATTTTAAAATTTTAACAGTTTCTTTAAATCAATCATCAGTGATACATTAAGTGGCCCGCGGCTTAGTACCCCCTTTCCGACTAACCTTGTATAGACTCATGCCGTGGTGAAAATATTAGTCAGTCACCAAGGTCGGTAGCGGGGCCTGCCCAAGGCGTACCGGACGTACTTTAAGTACCTACTCGTGAAGTGGCCCTTAAATATCTATGTAATTTTTCTAAGGGTTGCGAAGGTTAGACTGTAGTCACTCAAATGCTTAGAGCAACGTGGTTATCGGAGCTCGAATGTCAAATCATGTCATGACTTCATGACATGTCATCATGGGAAATCAAAGACTGCGCTTGATAACCTGCTCAAGACTGTATTATTTGAGCCAAACGGGCTCTGGCACGAACAGATAAAACAGTCAATAAAAAAGCATCTGTATTTAAAATGTTGGACATCACAATCAGCCTTAATCAGGTGGTTTGTAAATAGCTTGGAACCTGTGTAATAAAAAAATCACTATATTTTGCAAATGTAAATACATGCTGCATTTTATCCTTTGTATGTAACATTCTGCTTATTTACCCAACATTCGGATTTTAACCAATAAATGTAGTGAGTGTATACTGTATCATAAATATTTATTACTGGCTACTTTTTGTATGTATTTTATTTTCGAACCAGTTCGTATGCAAATCAAATTGAAAGTGCATTTTAACGTTGTATCGACGCTGTACGATAAGAAGATTCTAGCTGGGAAATAAAAACGGTTTAACAACAATAGGTACAGCACAACACAACTAAGAACTCGCATCGGCAAACTTGATAGACCAAGCAATGGCAGTCGGTAATTTTTGCGACACTCACTTTTTTACTGCAGTACCTACTACTAAATCGACGGGTCCTACGTATACTGGTACAACCCGCAAAAATGCGAAACCTACTTTTCTACATCAATCGCCTTCAAATCACCGATATCTTAGAATAGAATAGAATAGAATATACTTTATTGTACACCAAAATTGTAGCACAGCTCTTATACAATAACAAACATTAAAGGGTACAATGGCGGTCTTACTCAATTTTTTTTAAATGTATGAAGTGCAAACGAATGGAAATAACAGTATTATTTAATACGGGATATAATAAATATTTAAGATCTTTAAACCGCTCTTCTATAAAGCTGTGTTTTTACACTTGCACCATTATACCATTTCGCGCGGTAGTGGCGCATAATATATTTCTGTGCCAGTTATTTTATTTTTATAAAAAGCTATGTTATGTGCGTCACTCTCACGTGAATAAACGGTTTTTCTTTCTTCTTTCTTTCTTCTAGGACCCGTCAAAATATTCGTGGTCTTAAAGTCGCACTTAGTTCGGAAGTGATTGGTTTTACGAAGTTTGCCGATGCGACTTCTGAGTTGTATAGTACTACACGCAGTTGTCGAATGGCAAGCCAATGTCGTTCTATGCGTCAGGGCGGCATCGTATTACAACCAATTCAAAACTGCACGGTATACGAACACCAATATCCACTGTAACAATCTCTGTACATTTTATTCTAATTCTTTATATCATGTACTAGCTGTGTCCTCACGGCTCCACCCGCGTAAGAAGTTTAATTCCAGTAATAAATATAGCCTATGTTACTCAGTGATAATGTAGCTTTCTAACAGCAAAATTATTTTTGAAATCGGTCCAGTAGTTTTTAAGTTTATTCGTTACATACAAAAGTACAAATCTTTCCTCTTTATAATATTTGTATAGATTAAAGGTGTGCTGAGTTCGTAATAAGAATAAGAATAAGAATAAGAATAATTTATTGGTCCATTGTTACAATATAAATTTCAAAAATAATAATATAGTATGCTTACTGTAACTAGAATAGTTAACATTCTTATTTAAATGGTGGTCCCCAAACTAGGCATCGCCTGTATCTTGGGGGCCTGAGTTGCGTTAACTTAAATAGGGTAGGGAACGATCAATAAAAATAAAAATAAAAATAAATTGAACAAAAAATATTTCTAAGTAATGTTGTAGTGTGTGTGTATGCGTGAGTGTGAGTGTGTGAGAGTTAGTGTATGGGTGTGTGAGTGTTAGTGTCAGTGTGGTGGTGAGTTGTTGGTGTGGGTTTTTGTGTGAAGGAACTGAATGACTGTGTGAATGACTTGCTTGTAGATTTTGGTGTTAACTCACTAATTCTTCGGTTTCATTAGATGACAGGGAGAGGAGCCAACTTTTTGTGATTCTTTTATATGAATGGGTGTTAAGATCTTTGGTATCGCAGCGCTTGCTTATTTGATTGTAGATATGAATGTGTGAGTAAGAGGGGCACCGTCTGGCCAGAAGACTGTTTGCATTAGGAAGAGGGACATGTAAGATACGTTTAGAGAGCAGGCTTTGGTAGTCAGGTCTGTTTTTAATAGTTTTGTGTGCATGCAGTGCGGCGCTAAGAATATATAAATGACGTACTCGAAGAACCGGAAGTTCTTTGTATAGTAGATCTGTCGGGAACCTAAAGGGCTTTCTAAGCATCACTTTGATAACGGCTCTTTGAGCTCTTTCTATTTCAATAAATATGGTTTTCCCGGCTGCGCCCCAGACGGAGATTCCATACTGGAGTACTGATTGACAGAGACCTAGGTATATAGTTCGAAGAATTTTAATAGGTGTGCAGTCTCGTAGTTTTTTCATAACGTAGATTAGTTTTCTGACACGGCCCGCTAGCAAGTGTATATGAGGTTTAAATGATAATTTTTCGTCTATTGTAATACCTAGATATCTAAGGGAGGAAATGCGGTCTATATGAGTACAACTACAGTTTGTGAGTGGTGGATTGAGATCTTTGCAGCATGTGTGTAATTTGAGTGTCAGTTGGCGAGGAGGACTAGAGGCTATGGTTTTGAAGAAAGTGATAAGCTTAGTTTTTTTAATGTTCAGTGTAAGTAAATTTCTACTAAGAGTCTCGGAGATTGTAAGCAGACCATTTTCGGCAAGATGATACACCTGTTCCCAAGTTTTTGCATGGAATATGATTGCTGTGTCATCTGCATAAGAAATTATTTCACCGTTTTGAAGAGGTGCACTAAGGATGTCGTTCATATAGAAGGCAAAAAGAGTCGGACCGAGAGTACTACCTTGAGGAATTCCAAAGTTGATTGGCAGTAATCCACTAGAGTAGTCACCTACTTTTACTAGCTGCCGGCGGTTTGTTAAATAGCTTCGGAACCAGTCTAGAGCGTTTCCTCGTATTCCTATGCCCTCTAGTTTGGACAGGAGAAGATCTATCGATATTGTATCAAACGCCTTGGCTAGGTCAAGGAATACTGCCAAGACATGTTCACCCTTTTCAATATAAGAAGCTATGGAGTTGGTTAATAATATAGCAGCGTCCTCGGTCGACTTGCCTCTTCTAAAGCCAAACTGTTTTTCAGATATTAGATTGTAATTTTCAAAAAAAATAACAAGTCGCTTATTTACAACTTTTTCGAGAAGTTTAGATAGAATGCACAAAAGTGCGATAGGACGGTAATTCTCCGGTAGCTCTTTAGGACCGCTTTTATGAATGGGTCGGACGCAGGCAACCTTCCAGCAGTCTGGGAAGATACCGTTTTCCAGGCTTAAGTTAAAGATGTGAGTGAGTGGTTTTAGTAGTGTTTTTTTAAGTAATAAAATTAGTCGGACACTAATTTCGTCCAACCCGCCGGCGCTGTCAATTTTAAGTTGATCAATGAGTTTTTCTATTTCGTCCTCATCCGTTGGGTGGAAGAAGAAAGAGTGTGGTGAAGTTTGACGTGGTTTATATTTGCTCGCAAGGGATGCTTGGGTCTCGGACAGTCGCGCCAGTATGAGATCAGAAAGATTTTTGCCTAGTGAAGTGAAATAAGCATTACAACTATTTAGGGAATCGACAGGGTCTAGTGCGTTAGATAATAATTGGGAATAATCACTTTTTTCAGTATTTGGGTTGTAAATGGATTTGATAGTATTCCAGAGCTTTTTTGGGTTGTCTTGGTTTTTGATTATAAGTTGACTGTTATAATCAGTTTTAAGTTTGTGTAGCAAGTTGTTACAAAAATTTTTGTACCTAGTGTACACGAGGCGTCGCATTTCGTCATTTGGATAGGACCTTAAAGCTAGATGGAGATTATCACGGTGTCTCATGCATCTCATGATACCTGGCGTTATCCAGGGTTTAATATTGTATTGACTTCGGCTGACGGTGATTCTACGTGAGTTTTTAGCGATTAAGTTGGAAATGGTTTCAATTAGTGAGTTAACAGAGGAGTTAGTGCAATTGGTAGTTAAAACGTTAGACCAATCTGTGTTTTTCATCTCTGCAGCGACTGCCTCTTCGTCAAGTTTGATTTTATATCGGGGTCTAGCTTTGGTGAAAGTGTGTTTTTGAGCTATAGCAGCCATGATTATATCATGATCTGTAATAGATGATTTCCCTATGATCCCTACAGATTTAAAGTTTGACTTGACAAAAATATGGTCGAGACAGTTGCGCCCCCTGGTAGGCTCGGTTATCGCGGGCAAAAGTCCGTGCGTTGCCATGAGACTTTGATATTCAGTGTGCTTGGTGTTGTTGGTATTATAAATATCAATGTTAAGGTCTCCGGTTACTATAATGGTTGGGTACTTTTTTAATTGCGTGAGGACCGTGTCTAAGGAAATCATAAAGTTATCTATATTCGGGAAAGAAGGAGAGCGGTAAATTCCCAGGATAGCCACTTTGTCGTCTAGTATTATGAGTAGACTATCCGCTTCTGCGACTTCTGTATTTAAAACAGAAATATTCCAAGAAGTTTTGGTGTAGATGACTACACCTCCGTTTTTATTTTGTTGAGTATAAGTGCAGGATGCGGAATACCCTGGTAGTGGATCAAGTACTGTCATGTCACTTAACCAACACTCAGTCAAAACTATAGCGTCGAATTCTGTGTCAAGGCGCTGGAAGGCTGTGTAAAAGTTATCAAAATTGTGCTGATAACTTCTAATGTTAAGAGAAACTATTTTAAAATTGTTAGAGTTAGGTAGCAGTTTCCTACAATCTTCTAATTGATCACATGTGTGGCAATGTATAGTAACATTATCGTCAATGTCCTGGAGAATGTCAGGTAAAGCCATTGATGTAGCTAATGAAAATGTTAATTATAGTCACTTTAAGTGTAGTCATTGTTACTATACAAGTTTCGTAAATATGAAGATGTAGGAAAGCTTTAATATGAAGATGTGTGTGTAGGTGTGTTTTGGTTGTATTTGTGAGGTAGGTAGGAGTTCGTGTCTTTGTCACAATGAGAGTACCGTAAATTACGGAAAAGTTTGTGTGCGTGTTATTATGTTGTGATAATGTTATTAAGTTAAACAGTGTATTTAAAAATTGCAGAGAAAAAACAACAGAATAAAATTTAAACGTAAAACAAAATTTAAAAGGGATATAAAATCTAAAAATAATGTGCGGTATAAAAGTTATATGAGATCTTAAACTAAGAGGTCTAAGAATAATAAAAAGTTTGTACGTTACGTCACACTGGGGTCGCAGAACCCAGGTGGCGGTCCAGGTCATCAAAGTTCCGTATGTGGATGGAAGGATTGCCTTCTTGCTTCCGAACGAGAACGTTACCATATTTAATCCAACAGAACTTGTAACTATGTTCCTTCGCAGCAAGTTTGGTTGCACGAAATAACTGCCTGTTTCCTTGGGTGAGGCGCTCATTTATGTAAACGTTTCTCGTTATGCCGGCTATTTCGATGTCAGTCGAAGTGAGAGTCCTTCTGGTTTTAGCGGCCTTTAAGAATTCGTCTCGCTTGTAGCGTCGTACAAAACGGACAGCAAGAGTGCGCGGTGGAGTTTCAGCTGAATCTTTGGATTGTTGTCGGCGTGGGCCCGCTCTGTTCACGTAGTCTAAATCTTGTTCCTCTATGGAAACTCCTATTTTGTGAGCCAATACGCGCACGATATGAAGCGGGTTTTCGTTTTTGAACTCGTTGATACCAGATATCTCTAGTTCATTCTTCAGTGACCATTGCGCTTGAGTGTTTAGCTGTTCGCGTAGATTAACTATGGTATTGTTGAGGGAGATTATTTCTTCTTCGCGTTTCTCTAGCAATTTTATCCTTGAGTCGTAGTCTTCGAGACGCGTGTAGCATAGCGTGAGGTTATCGGTCAGGGATGTAATATGAGACTTTATATCAACCACATCACTTCGAAGTAATTTTATTTCGGAGCTAAGAGTGCGTAAAATCTCCGAGTCAGTAAGTGCAGCGGTGGATGAGTCAAGTGACGAAGCAGAGTGGTAATAATCAGTTGAGTTAGGCGTCGTGACGTCAGTCGGCATCGACATTTCGGGAACTGGTTTGCACAAGGGGGTAGTGACTCTCTTTGTAGCCTTGCTTTGACAGGATGGACAAATCCAGACCGACTTCGTTTCTGCCGTTAACTTGGTCTGATTCCCAGCATTAGCACATACGACGTGGAACAGTAGATCGCATTTGGAGCATTTTATATTCGATGATTTCAGCGCTTTGTGACACGATGCACAGTTGTTAACCATTATTATTGTTTATTATTTACGTATTGCAAAAACAAAATTCGGTGGCACAAAATTCCTGGAATTTGAGCTAGGACACCTGCGTCGGCTGCGGCGAGTAGTAAGTACCTATCTCCCCGTAGTGCGAAAGAGATGAATTATTTTTTCGGCGCAGTCCGTCTCGTTTACTCGAGGTGAGGTGGGGCCTACCTCAGCGCACTGTGATCCCGGGCACGAACTTTCTTATGGAATATTCACTGAACTTTGACACTAGTTCTTTTTTCGGTAAGGGTCAATATTATGTAAACTATATTTTTTTAATTTGAGAATAAAACAATATTTTTTGTAACACGTCCATACACAACAGGGCTTACGATGCAAGTCCTAATGATTTAAGTTTCCATAATTAAGTACTCCCTAAAACCGAAAACCAAAATACCTATAGATTCCAGATGAGCAAAGATATTATTATAAAATTTCTTCGAGTAATCTTTCCGATAAATCGATAGGTTAATATGTCCCCTACACGAAGCCGAGACATTTAATGGAGTGTCAATTAACGTGGCAAATGCATGACACTCAATATATTCCCGCGCGATCGTTAATCGACGTTTAACCCCAACGGCGCAATTAACCTAACTTTTATAATTACAATTGAAATTTATTCAACCACAGTAACGATTTACAGTCACACGTATAGTGTGATATATTGTTTGAACCTCTCTGTGTGCTGATCGTCTAACCCTCAGTCCTGTTTGCAAGGGTCCCCAAGTTAAAGGCCGTGAATCAATATTTGTTTGTGCCCTCTTCGCTTTCTAAATCCGACCTTTTGTAAAGTTTTGTTGGCCTTCAATAGATTACTAATTTACGATAATATGTCTTTTGTTTGAGGATTTAAACATTTTTCAACAGCTGTTAGATGTATGCACTTTGCTTTGACAACAAAATTATTCACATAATAGGATTTAACTTTAACGCCTTGCTAATTATTCGTTAAATCATTGTTATAATTTCGTCGACAACATTTTGACGAGCAGAGATGTGTTTTCTACACAATCGATAGTGTATTTGACGGCTTTATAGGTACCATTTTTATTTACTTTTTCTAGTTGAAATCCTTAAGAATATGCTCCGTTTGAGGAGGGGCTCGTGGCTAATTACGAACCACGATGATTATGCGATTTGCGAGGTTAAGCTACGCTAGCCGCGGTCAGTCCATGGATGGGTGACCGTTCTTTACGCATCGAGACCCATACGTGCCTCGGAGAGCACGTTAAACCGTCCGTCTAGGGTGTCATACGAATACCTGGGGCATTCTTCGAAAAATATTAACAAAAATTGAGAACGTCATTAGCATCATCCCAAAGTTAAGAATGCAGATGTTTAATACTATAATTATGATAATGAAAACTGAAACTATACCGCTGCCGTCAAGCAATAAGACAAGAATAAAAACAATCTGACAATACTATAACGTTAAAAACCTGGGAGAAGAATGATTTGTTAAAATAATGTTAAAAAATTTCGAAGATTCACCCACCTATGACAGTCGTTACGTGTAGTCAGAAGCCCGTAAAAGCCGATTTAACCAACGTCGGGTAACAGACTTTTATCGCAGGAACAAGTTTGAAGTTTTGACAGGTTCTGATATGGAAAATCTGTCAAAACGTCAAACTTATTCCAAAGATAAACGTTGTCAGACTTTGGTAAAATCTGAACAAAGTCCGACAACCGGTTAAACCTTAGGATATCGGCATTGCCCTATAACTGGATTGCGGAGGTCTGATGGCAGTCGCTCCGTGAAAAATACTGGTATTCACCCACATCTGGTTAGACTGGAAGCTAACCCCAACATAGTTGGGAAAAGGCTAGGCAGAACTGAACAACGCTCCGTCTTGGGAAGGCGGAAAACAAACCGGTGCAATGGTCGTCCACAGCACAGAAGAGGGGCTCCGTGCAACGCCTTTGGCACGTCCCGGGAAAACAACGTTGTTTCCTCACACGAAATAGGTACCAACCCAATCGATTAACTGAAGCTTACAGCGTAAATATTCGAGATAGGTATCGATAAAGGGAAACAATAGGGAACTTTTTGTTTACCTGTTGAACGGCCGGGTACTGTGGACAAAGGTAGTGTTGTGTTCCATACGAGGCAGTAACGAAATTGCAGCCTTTGTATCGATGGCGCGGAAAATAAGCGCTTTAAGCGGAATTACCAGCGGTCGGTTAATTAATGAAACGTTGATATTTTCATTATAACGCTTTGTCATAAGGTCTATATAGCTCTTTAACGTAGTGTGTTGGATATGTGAAAATAAATTGGTCATTTTTCATTTTGATAGCTTTAGCGGGTATTTTTTTATTACTTTTATCCGATAATAGCTGAAGGTAATTGAGATAGATGGAAGATATATTGGCGTACTCTTTAAAGATGAGTCAAATAGGACGACTGCTACTTTTTACAGGAAAAGTGTCAGAGTTAAATGTACTTAAATGTTAATCGTTGTCACCTACTTAAATTTTATTATGTCAAGAAAATAACCCAGTAAAAGTGTTCATACATAATCCAAACCACCCACACACACACTTGGAGTTTATGTCGTCATATCGTTTAATATGTAGATGCACACTTCGCCAGTCTAATCTCGCAAATCGCCGCCATATTTGTTTATGGCGTGCAGGCTGTTGCGGTTCGCCAGCCCACCATAACTTCGCCGCTCCTATCTATAACATCTGACACTCGTGACCTTATTTTAATAAATAATGTTGCCTGTTATTACATCAAATAGGTGCTCAGGAGCAGCGGTGCCAGATGATTTATAGTCTCGCCGGCTTCGCTCAGCACAATAAACTCACTTTTTGTTTACCCCCAAAATATTCTCAAGTTTTATCGCGCGGAGAAAGTTTTCTTTCAGTTGGGTATTTTATTTCCAAGCCTCTTTCAGGGTTACGCCTAGTTTGGAGGTACAGCTTAAAATGTTCTTTCGTTTTGCCATGAGTCAGAATGCTAAATTTATGATGAATTTAATATAGAACGAAATACAGTATGTTAACTAACGAAGAGCGTTCCCGTTAACCCGCTATATACAAATAAAAAAAAATATAAATAAATTAAAAAAGGAATAGCGTCCATACAAATTTTAAAAAAATACGTTGAAAAAAATGTATTTTTATTTTTTAAATAATAAAATATTCACAAAAAAAATTAAATTAATACGTAAAAAATCTCTATATACGCGCACTTGTCTTTCAACGTGGAAGTAGGGCAATGTCGCAATTAATTAATTATTTTTTGATTAATTTATTTCATTATTACCTTTTTATTTATTTATTCATTTCAACTAATTATTTTTTTATACTTATTTTTCTATTCTAATATTTTAATCTATTAATGATATAGATTAACGAGTTTAAGGAAACGCCCTCCGTTATTAAACATACTGTATATGAAAAAAAATGCATCTGCCATGACCCTTTCTCATGCATATTTCAAGTACTTCGTCGTGCATATTTATTTCAGAAAAGTTCATTTACCTGTGATCGTGTATGAGGCCAACAATAGAGGGAATTGTTTACCGCCGATTCAAAGCCGAGGGCTTAAAATTGAAGGAGGATTATAATTTATCGGCGCGCCCGGTAACACGGCCGATTATCCGGCTTCCGAGTCACTGGTGACGTTAAACACCGCCTCGGAAATCGGCTTTTGAAGCCAATTGATGTGAGGACCCTGCGTTGTGCTGAATCCTCAATTCCCTGTCATAGTAAACTTAACACCGGGATTTAAAAATAAGGTCACAGAAATCCGGGATTGTCCAGTAGATGGCATCAAATCTCAGGAAATTTTCGGGCGCAATGTTTTGTGTTAGCGTGGGTCTAAAAAATATTCACAACGAAAAATTCTTTAAATAAATAGGTAAAGCTTATAGTCTGTTCTTTATAAAGTTCACCATTTCAGATTTTATTTATCACTAGCTGTGTCCTCACGGCTCCGCCCGTAGCCTATGTTACTCAGTGATAATGTAGCTTTCTAACGGCAAAAGAATTTTTGAAATCGGTCCGTAGTTTTTAAGTTTATTCGTTACATATAAAAATAAAACATCCAAAAAACAAATCTTTCCTCTTTATAATATTAGTATAGATATAGATAAGTCGAAAGTTTCGCCGATATTTGCTAGTATATCGAACAAGTTTCTCGTAAACAGCTTTTTCAAGTAGCGAAGAGAGACGAAACTTAAGGGTATTTACAAATATTTGTTTCAATATCGAAACTATTTTGTGCTGGTCTTTGAATTAAACTTTTAAAGTATTCGTGACTTGTCTAAAGATAACCCTGGGTGTGCTTCATAGATTAGTAAGGTAATTAATTAAAAGTAACATGAACTGATAAGGAAAGGTTCGGTAGGATAAAATGGGGTGTGAAAGTACCTACATTTGTATTAAAATGGAGTGGTTCGTAGATTATCACACATTATTTGTTACTGCGTTGCGCGTCTGCTGAGCATGGGGGTCTGGGTTCGATTCCTGGGTTGGGCAAAGTGATATTGGATTTTTCCATTAGGAATTTCTCAGTAGCAGCTGGGAGTCTGGAGTTGTGCCCGGTTAATGACAATAGGCTCGCCCCCTATTACATGGGACTTAAACATAACTGGCGAAACGAGGTTGTACTAAAACACCTCTGCCGAACCCTTTGGGGAATACAAGGTGTGATGTTATGTTATGTTTTATTTGTTACTAGCTGTGTCCTCACGGCTCCGCCCGTAGCCTATGTTACTCAGTGATAATGTAGCTTTCTAACGGCAAAAAAATTTGAAATCGGTCCAGTAGTTTTTAAGTTTATTCGTTACATATAAAAATACAAATCTTTCTTCTTTATAATATTAGTATAGATGGTGTAGTAGGTAGGTTTATCTCTAATTGTTTCTTTACATTTAGATAATGATGTTTGTGTATTGTGTTGGTGCTAATGTTCAAAGATTTGCAGCTAAACTTTAAGCATATTGATCGCTTTGTATTATTTTTTCTTGCCGAAGATATCATTACAAAATTCATTTCGGACCGGATTTTATCTTCAGAGATGCTTTTAAACTTCAATTTTCTTTTAGTTTCTCTTGGATTTACTCGGCTTAGGCTTTCATTTTGCTAGCCCGAGGTTCGGCTACTTTAAAGTTTATAGGCCTACGCTTCTTTATTTTTGGCAACAGAACTTATTTTGCAAAGATTTTCTGCAGACATATTTCATGAATTCCATTTACTTTTCCCAGAGTGAATGTTGACAAACATGATACGTTTTTCAATTTACGACTGGGTCTCCATATATCAGTCTAGACAAAAAGTTTCTTCAGCAGATTGATTGACTTTTTACTTAAGTATATTATTAAAGACTATTTTTATCACTGGAACGTCCCTAACTTCGGCATTAGTATTCTTTGTGTTCGTTCATCTTCCACTTTCGTAATAAGTGTCGACGCCCTGATTTCGGGAGAGATTAAAAGATTTGCTTTGATCTTTGTCTTGTGATTTCTATTATAATCTTTTTTAGAGTACGTCTAGATTGAAAAATAAAAGTGAAAACGTGTTTTTTCCTTTTTTCTATTGCTGAACATGAGATTTCCCAATATTGGACTATCACGAGGAATTGTGGAAAACGATATGTGGAAGTACAAATACTCTAATCACCATGCTTAATGGATAGATAGGTGATTGCAGTATGATAAGATAATCTTGCTATGCTAGGGATGCTAAGGATTTGATACTTTGATCCAAATACTCCGGGCCAGCGACGAATAGCACCGGTACGAGAAGACTGAGCAGCGGGATTCAGAGAGGTTTATAAGTAGGTTATCGATTGATTCAGTTTGTAATCTAGTTTTGTCTACGATTCTTGTTGTCTTGTCTTGAACGAGAGAAAAGGAGATAATAAATCGAATCGAAAAACGAGACAGAAAACCGTTTGACGTCGTTCTGAATTGTGAGCCTTGACTGAACTCTACGTGTACCTATGTAGGTACCTACTTTGCCACTTACCAGTATGATTTACGAAAAGAGATATAAGACGTTGCGGACCAATCGCCAAGTTCCTTATACATACAGTCGAGAGCAATGAATCTGGGTCACCAATATAAACAAAACAATGTTTAAAAATGTTTTTCAAGATATTAAGGTTTATGTTGATGATCCCGATTCATTGCTCCCGAGTGTAATTTTTGGCTTCAAACATACCAATTGTTATAAGATTTATCACCACCCACTAATCTAACTCCTAATGAAAACAATAGTAGCACTGCGTCAACTGCGTGTAAATAGTCTCTATTTGGCTCAACTTCCCGCTTCACTGAGCAACTAATCCAGCGTCTAAACAACGTCTTATTATGATTACGAGTAAACCGTGTTTAGATCGTTCAAGCGTACACCGAAGAGCGGTTGTTTGCGTCGCTTGGTACTAATGTTACTAGAGAAGGAGGAAGAGGTTGTGGGATTGTTGCTAATCTGATCCTGGCTTTGTTTTGTTAGTGTACAATTGAATGAATGAATCCTTAGCTATATCCTTTTATTAGAAAACTAGCGACCCGCCCCGGCTTCGCACGGGTGCAATGTAGATACTAATATGGGGCATATAAACCTTCCTCTTGAATCACTCTATCTATTGCTGAAAACAGCATTAAAATCCGTTGTGTAGTTTAAAAGAATTAAGCGTACAGACAGCGGGAGCGACATTGTTTTATACTATGTAAGATAATATTATGTTTATACATGGGCTGTGCCTATAAAAATAATACCTACTGACCTCCAAGATACAGGAGTACTTCTTAATTTGGAGGTCAGCAGATCCACGTTAACTCATTTCAAAAATAGCTGTGTTTTTCAATAAATTATTTATTTATTGTCAGATTTGGAGATGGTACGGAATGAGATCATCATCATCGTGTAGTAAACTTCCACTTAGTCACTTTTTAAACTTAAGGCTCCGTCTATATCACTGTTGAAATTGTGTTAATCACCATTCACATAAATGAATCAGAGAAATAAAAATGAGAGAAGAGGCTGACTCCTGACATAAAGGTTCATAACTAGTCAAATCAAATCAAATAATTTATTTCTTGCAAACATAGGTAGGATAAACTGATGTTACATAATAAGAAAATGTTCTCCATGCTTTGCTAGTTTGGTATTCAGAGGCTTCTTATGCTATTGTAACTTCTTATTATGACAATAAAGATTATTTGTGAGACTTAAAACTTTAAATTACCTGGTCGATCTAGTGGTGGCAAGCGCTACGGCTGATCGCCAGGCCCTGGATTCGGTCTCCAGGTCGGGCAAAGTATTATTGGGATTTTCCGTGTGAAATTCCTCAGTAGCAGTCCGGAGTTTGGATTTGTGCCCGGTTGTTAGCAATACGTTCGCCCGATATTACATGGGATTTAAACATAACGGTGAAATGAGGGTGTTTCTATACACCTCTGCTCAACCCACCGGGGAACACAGGCGCGATGTAATGTTATTTATTTGTCATTATAAAACGATAACCAAACTAGATTTAACGTTCAAAAATTCTAGTAGGTACTTTTATTTTACTTACATTGTAAGAGTACAAATTAGCTAGGTTTTTGCAGGTGTACTACAACTCAGAAATTAATTATATTTTACGGTTTTTATGTCTTTTTAACTGTGTTAATGAGTAAACCTCGCTCAACATACTTTGCAAAGCGTATTTTCACTCTAAAACAACTCAAATAAAATATTTTATTAAACGAAAATCCTGAAGCTTACCAAAAAACTGCGCTACCATATTTTACATTTAAATTTTTGATGTTCTGGCCTCGCTCGCATCGAAACCCCGAATTAAGGATTCAAAAGATGGCCGTTCTCTTCTCGATTGCGGTGATGTCCGGCGACCTCTATTTCGGTAATTACCTAGGTCGTTAATCACCCGTCTTTGTTTACAAACACTAATACATTTACTTGTGGGTAGGATTGCCGGTTTTTCTTCGGACTCTTAATTGTTTTGTGTTTAAAAGAATTGTCGTTGTTTTGTGTTAAGCATTGTGTTCATCTTTGGATTATTTGTACCAACTAAATATAACCGTAACCATGCCATATTGTATGTCAAATCTGTTTGGAGGTAAGAGTTTCTTTTTAAGTTAACGTAAAACCTAAAATTTCCTTCAGATACAAGTTGGCAGCTGTTTCTGAAATATTACGTAAATGTTTCTAGAAACAATGTTTCGTAGCTTTTGCGATCAAAAACTATCAGTAGAGTTTACCGCAATATGTATCAATGTTCAGAAACACGTATATTCTTGTTTGAAAACAGTGCTTATAAACCCGCCCCGGCTTCGCACGGGTGCAGTGTAAATACTGATGTGGGGCATATAAACCTTCCTCTTGAATCACACTATCTATTAAAAAAACCGCATCAAAATCCATTGCGTAGTTTTAAAGATCTAAGCATACATAGGGACAGACAGACAGCGGGAGCCACTTTGTTTTATACTATGTAAAGATATTTGCTAGCAAATGAGCCTTAGGAGCCTAAGCTTAATGCTATTTTTATTGTTTTCAAATTTAAAAAACGATCTCAAAGTAAAACTGTGCAAGAAAAAAGTTAAGTAACGTTTGGTCATTGTTAAATTCGGTATACTTTATCATGGTAACGGAAGGTATTTCTACATTATCTTTGAAGCTTTGTTTCCTTTTGAGGAAAGAATTTTTATAACATTACCTTAATACTAAGATCCTTTTAAGGCAGAAAGCTTTAAGAAAAAATCTCAAGTTAATCTCAGATATTATACAAAGATTTTTGAATAATAACAAAACTAGGTAAATCAGATTATATAAAGAATGGTATTGAAAATTGCGGCGCTTCTATTATTGCCGTTATTTCCGTCTCGCTTACGCACGTTCTCTGCGAGCGAAAGGCAAATTGTAAGTCCGCCATTTTCAATCCCATTCTTTAAGTAATCGTGTTGTACGTTAGTAAGCAGTTTTTTTAAATATATATATATATATATATATATATATATATATAGCATATATATGTGTATAACGGCGAGGGAGCAAAAGGGCTACTTCCAGGCATGCGTTCCTCCTCGTACATTAGTATTCGCGATGGAAAATTATGGATGAAGGTCGTGAGGTCTTCCGATCACCAGCACACGTTTTCCGGCAGAGCCATGAATGACACCCCCACTGAAACTTGTCAAACATTCGCCTCTTTGTTCAAAAATGACGTTTAGAAGATTCTTAATCCACGGCCTCCTTGCTGCGACATATATAAATATAGATGTTTCAAATACCATATACCGATAAATAAATTTACAAAGCGTTCGGCTGTAATAATAAAATTTCATGTGTGTTATAAGTTAAATCCTTTCTATATATAGCGCTGATCGTTAAAACTAAATCGCATACTAACTGACGGGTTATTGCTAGAGTGTAACATTTCGCCTATAGCTGTATACCGACGCTAACCATATATTCAGAATTGTTGAGGACTGTCCTGAAAACTCATATGGCTAAAATAAATAAACGCTTCATGTTCCAAGCTGTGGAAACCTTGTGTCGCGGGTACTATTAAAATTATAAATCATATACACAAACATTGAGATTTGAAACAATAATGGACTTTGCAAATATTTGTCCCGATGCGGGATCAAGCCTGTGACCCTGAGCGCAGAAGGTGGACGCTCTCATTTAATCGACACAAGGGCAAATGTGTACGTGTATTGTTACATACTGCCCTGAAATAAGTAGAAAGCGTATATCAGCTGGTTACTGTAGGGATTACAAACGAGATTGACTAAACCCCGGTTTCTAAAAGGTTGATAAACACAAGAAAAACCGGCCAGGTGCGAGACGGACTCGCGCACCGAGGGTGCCGTACAATTTTTATATGATGTACCTAACTACAAATTACGATTTTCGGTTTTTTTTTCTTTACTTGTGCTATAAGAGATTGCTTCTTGTCAAATTTCATGATTCTAGGTCAACGGGAAGTACTCGGGAAGTAAGGATTTTGATTCCCTAGCGAGAGTCAAAATATGCGTAATAGGTTGATTATGGTATAAGTTTGATTTTTTCACAGCTTCAAGGGATTACAGACCTAAGTATTTGATATTAATTTCAACTTGATACCTCCACGTGTTCCTGAGAAAAAGGGTCTTGACATACAGACAGACGGACAACGAAGTGATCCTAAAGTGTTCCTTTTTTCTTTTTGAGGTATGGAACCTTAATTAATTAAATAGCTATCAAATCTCATGTCCAATGATATGATTGGTTGTTAGTATTTTGGTCGACCAATCACATTCGTTGACATGATATTTGACAGCAGATTAAATTGATCAGCCTTTCAAAAACATAATCACGCAAGATTCAATTCAAGGTCATGATTTTTATTTTTTTTTTTCTCTTCGGGTTATTATGAAATCCTCCACAAGGAGGACACGTTCTTTTGATAGACCCATGTAGGGACATAGGTCTAAGAGCGCTTGTGAAGATTTTTTCGGATTCGAATCGGACGGATGTTGGCACCACATAATATTATTTTTGTTTTAATTCGGATTACTTTCATTATACATAGGAGACTGAGAATCCATAAAAGATAACGTTAAACTTAATCGGTATTTCGGGGTTTGTGTAATCCTTTTGTTGAATAATTTCGGTTCTAAAATATTAATATTATGCTTTTGTTTGTACAGGGTGTTTCGTTGCTTATTATTCCTAGACTGTTTCTAAAGTAAAACGCTGATACAGCCAATTTAACTACGCTTATACCCCTTCAGAGAATTGCCCAAGTTATTCTCTGTAATATTAATTGTTTGAAGTCACGCAAAGTTCACTTGAAACAGTCATTATTTTGCGTCAATGTATCACTGGCCCGTGGTCCCTTGGGAGGTCAATAGAGATACATGCATCAAACTATAAACAGACAAAGTAAGAGATTATCGCTAGCGTAAAATAAGTTTTACGAAAATTATTTAACAGAAAAGAAGTAACTATATTTTTTTAAGCTTTTGTTTTCTCATCATATGTTTAGGTCAATTCGTGCAAGTCAATTTTGAGCTAGTTCACCAGTCGAAATTTTTTACTATGAATATTTATTTTTGCAGTCTATCTCTATTTAGAAAGAGGTAGACCGCCAAACTAATTATTATATCTTTTTCTAAATAGGATATTCAGAAAGAAATATAATTTATCTAGGTAAATTTTTTCGACTTCAGTTATGTAGGTATTCATAGTCTGGTCTCCAGTTTTACCTATAAGTTTCCCGGCTAGTTCGCGGTATCTGAACAATCTACACACATACAGGGTGTAAACGAAATCATGTAATTCCTTCAAACCTTGTGATGTACGCACGGGATACTTGTGGATTTAATAAAAAAAAAATTACAAAAAGTAAACATGTGTTCTTAATGTGAGGCTTTTTAGCGCCCCGAGTTAAGTGACCGCACGGCGAGCGATAGCCGCGTAATTCACTCGGAGCGCTAAGATGCCTCACGTTAAGCACACATGTTTATTATTAGTATGTTTTTTTATCTAATCCAAAAGTATCCCGTGCACGTTTAACCTATGTCAGCAGTAGATCACGAGGTTTGAAGGAATTACATGATTTCGTTTACACCCTGTATAGTTTAAATGACAATGCTACTTTATAACTTTTTTCGTTTGATTATACTTTTTTATTTTTACTTTGTAGTACTACAAAGTAAAAATAAAAATGTCATTTAACACTTGGAGAACTCTGCAATAACACTAAAAGAACTAAAAGCTTTGCGGGCCGATGATCTAAGTATATACTTAGACATCATTTGACGGTCCGCAAAGCTATGTTTCCAGTTGTAACAAATTATTTTGAGTACATTTTATTTAGGTACCTACATTTGTTTTATAAAAGCTTTTATATTTTTTATTTATACACTAGCTGTGTCCTCACGGCTCCGCCCGTAGCCTATGTTACTCAGTGATAATGTAGCTTTCAAACGGCAAAAGATTTTTTGAAATCGGTACAGTAGTTTTTAAGTTTATTCGTTACATACAAAAATACAAATCTTTCCTCTTTATAATATTAGTATAGATAACGCAGTAATTGTCCAAATCTATTTAGAAGTCATGGTCTACACAGTTAGCTCGCTAATGGATTACACGGTGGTCGAGTACGGTTGTACGTTGCAGAGCTGCGACTTGATGGGCGATGTTATCTGATTGTAATACTGACCTCGTGTTATATTAGCAAGACATGTGTTAATTTGACCTGGTAGCGAAAATGTGGACTAGTTTCTAGATTTAGAGTGGCAGTTTTAGTTAAATCAAGTTACAACCGAAGTGGTACCTTACATATACACCGTCTATATATTAGGTTCAGTTGAGGAGGTTAGGAACAAATAGTGTCATTTACACTTTAGGCTTGAAGCTTTTTTATCTCATTGTACTCAAAGCTTTGGATTTTATCGATTTCTGAAGAGATTTGGTACAAAAAGTGCCGTATTGAAGAGAGAATAGCATCTCGCACGTCGCATTCTGATCAAAAAGTGACATTTGCAAGGTAAACAGACATAATCGTGAAATAAAAATCTCAATTTTTGAACAAAAATGAAAAGTGTAAATTATACTTTTTGTTCCTGAGCTCCTTAGTTATCTTTAGTACATATTCTAGTGGTGGTAAGCGCGACTGCGGATCTTGAGGTCCTGGATTCGATCCCCAGGTCGGGCAAAGTGTCATTGGGTTTTCCGAGTGTAATTCCTCAGTAGCAGCCCGGAGTTTGGATTTGTGCCCGGTTGGTTGATCACAATAGGCTCTCCCCCTATTACATGGAACTTAAACATAACGGCGAAATGAGGGTGTTACTATAAACCTCTGCAGAACCCTTCGGTGCATACAGGCGTGATGTTATGTTCTGTTATCTTTAGTTAATCTTTTATTTGTTTACTTTATCTTTTAAAATAATCACCTCGCTCGGCAGATGGATTGATGATCGCAGTGTGTTGTTATTATCAGATTCAAGAATGGTGCTACCATACTCTGGACATGATCCCTTAGTTACGTCGACATCTACGGGACATCTATTCATCTTTACCAGAAATTATCAATCTATTATAACATAACATAACATCACGCCTGTATTCCCCGAAGGGTTGAGCAGAGGTGTTTAGTAACACTCTCATTTCGCCGTTATGTTTAAGTTCCATGTAGTAAGTAGGTAGCGAGCCTATTGTCATCAACCGGACACGAATCCAAACACCGGGCTGCTACTGATGAATTCCACACGGAAAAAACTAACATCAATTTGTCCGACCAGGGGGTCGAAGTCAAGGACCTCTTGATCAGCAGTTGCTCTTGCCACCACTACACCAATGATCTATTATAATTATCGGTTAAAGCCGCCTCTGTCGTAGATCGTCACACTAACGACTTTAGAGACTTAGGTAATACAATAATCACTTATCGAAGCCTAACAGGCACAATGATCGGTTTATCGTAGCTTGATGTTATTAGTATCACGTGAGCGCGGCCCATCCTACTGACATAATCGCTTTATTACTCCTTGCGATGCACGGAGTAATGGGACGGGAGCTATTCATAGTCCGGTAGGAGATATGCTAATTGTTGAGTGGGGACTTTACATAATATAGTGATGACTTATGTTGTTTTTGTCATTGCTGTAATTTTTATCGACTCTTCCTCCTAGCCTTTTCTCAATCTATGTTGGGGTCAACTTCCAGTGTAACTCATACGCAGCTGAATACCAGTATTTTACACGAAGCGACTGCCATGAGACCTCCGCAACCCAATTACTGGGCAAATGCCGATATACAGTTAGACCGGTTGTCAGACTTTCGGGCTTAAACTGAGTATAACCAATGATGGCTAGTAACTGGAGGACTTGGTATGGCAAGTTTAGTTGTAGTAGAGCTCCGTGCGGAACAGCTCGTCCGGGGAAGTACTACCATATCTATTTCAGCCGCCAAGTAGCAATGCCGTGTTCCGGTTTGAAGGGTATGGATGCTACCAGCCGCCCGACCAGTAACATGCCCGAGAAGGCGGCGCGCTGTGTGTATATTATATATCATGCACTTTCACATGATTCTATTTAATGTGTATTTTATCTATTTTCATATATTGAGTTTATTTATATCTTTTTACTTGCTGCACCGGTGGACGTCATCATGTCAACGCCGGCTGTCGCTGAAAACCAGCACTGTGGCTCTGTCTCGCACGTGAGACACAGCATTATGCTGAGCGATGGCAGTTTTGCGCGGATGTGACGCATATTTTTCCCCAAGCTTCTATTCAGTTTTGTTACTTTTATTTTATTTTGTGCGTCATGTTGGCGCGAATAAATAACTTTTCTTTCTTTTCTTCTTTCTGTGTTCCGTGCGCGCTTCTTAGGAGGATGTTGAGCAAGGCCCCACAAAGGAGAGGTCCGCCGAGGGTAGGCGGACCGGGACCTGCCGGGGTTGCGGTGCATGCTGGTCAGGAGGAGGAACACCGTTGGTTTTTAGCCGGTAAGAGTCCGGCAGACCCCCTGGCTTTCCCTGGGCGAGGGATAACCATGAGGATTTTCCAACGATAAATAAACAAGGGTATGGATGCTAATGAAGTTACAGGCACATGAGACTTTCCAACTCTGATGGCTGGCAACCGATCAGCAGTTTATTTTCATTAGGTGGGCACTGGCCTGTTTGACAACGGATTACATAAAAAAGAAACCAACTAATTTTGTCAATGCGAAAAGATAATGTTTAGATTTTTGTTAAATCGACTTGGCTGGAGTTTTTTACCTGACGAATTTATTCTAGATTAGAACATAGGGTTTTATTTATTCGGAAAAGACAAAGAATATTTCTCGTGGACTAAGCTATGCCATATATAAATATACTCGATAAAACAAATGATGAAAAACTGTGTTATAACTCCATATTATATCTTAAAAAACTTGAATATTTTCATCTCAAAGTGAGGAACAAAGTTCGGTAGATGCTAAACAATTTTCGGATGTTCGTGTTTTGCCCATCAGTCTCCGAATCTCAAGTTTTATCCGTCGGCAGGCTCCCTCCCCCGGGGAGAAATTCACTTACTGTATTATTCACCCTGTGTTGACCTCATTTTTGTTGCTTGAACGTAATATTTTATTCATAAGATATTTACACTTGGACATAACATGATGTTTGGCTTCAATTGATGATTTGATTCGATTATGGTTTGTTGTTTGTAAATAAGAGAACGGCGAAATGAGGGTGTTACTATACATCTCTGCACAACCCTTTGGGGAATACAGGCGTAATGTTATGTTGTTATGGTTGTAAGGTTCGATAATTTTGTGAAGAAGTGAAAGAAAGAAAGAAAAAATGTTTAAAGCCACCATATACTTAAAAAATAAACAAAGTTGTGCAGTATGATGAAATGTCGATCCGTGAGCAACATATCTACACCACGGGTCAACGCTGATTATCACCCTGCTCCTTAGTTTCATTACTTCGATTTTTAGGATCTACAAGTGCATTAGAGTTTGCATGGATTTGGATTAGTTTTATGGTTTAATTAAATTGAGATAATCTGAAATGTTAATCACATTATATACATTCTTTTGGGAGTGAAACAGTAACCTAACTAAATAAATCGTTTACAAATACTTTTCATAAAGCACTATTTTTGTATTCAATGAAAAAAATGTTTTACGACAAAATCAAAAGCACTTTCTATAAATTTTTCATAATGATCAAATAAAAGGTCCGAAGAAACATTTTGAGAGAAAATATTGTGAATAAAAAAGTCGTTTACAGGTGCCATTAGACGGACTGGAAATAGATTAAGGTCCCGGGGCATGGGTGGCCGCAGACGGACCAAAAATCCGCCCTTCACCATGATAGAATTATTTTACCTTTTCTTTGAACCCGTCCAGATAATTCTCCGATATTTCTCTTTATGTGTATTCGGAAATATTCCGTTTGGCTATAGTTTTGTCACTTGTTTTCCGTGAAATCTTAAGAGATTTAGCGGATGCGACTAACGCGTTGTGGACCATAAATAAAGATCAGCGTGGATTCGTATTGTTACAACTATTTTATCCTCTGGCTAAATAAGTAACTTAAAGCTTGTCCAATTTCTTTTTCAAAGAATTTTATTTTATCTCTCGTTGGTCTGGTGGTGTGGTGGCAAGCGCGACTGCTGATCGTGAGGTCCTGTGTTCGATCCCCAGGTCGCGCGAAGTGTTATTGGGTTTTTCCGTTTGAAGTTCCTTAGTAGCAGCCCGGAGTTTGGATTTGTGCCCGGTTGATGGCAATAGGCTCGCCCCCTATTACATAGGACTCAAACATAACGTCGAAATGACGGTGTTACTATACACCTCTGCCAAACTCTTCGGGGATACAGGCGTGATGTGCTAATTTTATGTCAGTATGTAAAATAAAATTGTTGGTATTAAAAATCGTTAACAAAATGACTATGTACATAAGTACTAGAATACAGGAAATTGTGTTTAAAAATGTCTGTTTTGCTTCGCACAAAAGTATTGTTGCGCCCTATTTGCTGGAGTTACTTGATTCAGAGTTATTCGGTTAGAAATATGTGATAGCAAAAGCTGTTTACTGTACAACTTACGCAAGCAACATTTTTATTTAACTCTTATAAAACGTTAGAAGTTTTTTTTTGTCTTCCTTTATGCTTGTAGACATTTAAAACAGAAATAAATACTTGTAGGTAATTAGTTTTGACATGACGTACGTATAGGAGAGCACGTTAAGCAGTCGGTCCCGAGTCTCATACGAATACCTATGGTAGTCGTTACGGGTAGTCAGAAGCCCGTAAGTCTGACAACCGGTCTAACCTTAGGATATCGGCATTATCCTGTAACTGGGTTGCGTAGGTCTGATGGCGGTCGCTCTGTGTAAAATACTGGTATTCAGCCTCATCTGGTTAGACTGGAAGGTAATCCCAATATAGTTGGGAAAAGGCTACGCAGAGCATCACGTAGGTATAATTTTATTCTGTGAAAATATCTCTGGACCTAATAACCTAACCTTTTTATACAAGGTTAGTCGGAAAGGGGGTACTAAGCCGCGGGCCACTTAATGTATCACTGATGATTGTTTTAAAGAAAGTGTTAAAATTACAAAATTCGATAAAAAAATCTCCTTGCAAAATGATTTTTATTTTAGTTTTTTAATTTTTTTTTTCATTCCTGCTTATTACGAATTCAGAAAATGGAGCTTCTGATCTGTGACCCCAAATATGACCTAAAATGTAAACACAACTGATCATAGCTGAGGATAGATAGAATTTAGCGTATTTTTTATGAAATCTTTGAACAGCTATTTCTCTTAAACTAATGACTTTTGGGGAAATTTGTAGAACAAAAGATATCCATTATTATGAGTACTTTAACACCTTTTCGGCTTAGTTCCTCTTTTCCGACTAACCTTGTATACAAAATATTATATTATGGCACGCATATATATTTCGCTGGCAAATTTCTACGCAAGAATATGGTCGTAATCTTCCGTATCTGGCAGCTAGTGCCTTTCGTTTTAATGAGACCACCGAGCCCTCTCGACGCTGAATAATTCCTCATTAGGTAAGCTAGCTTCACTCTTTTTTAAAGAAACGCAATGTTTTTTTTAATATATGTACCTGTATTTTTATTTTTGATGAAAGTGTGTTGGGAGCTTTGGTTATAAAAAAGTTCTGCATACGTAACATGTAATCTTTGTACAAGTATAATTTTCACATGGTCGATAGCGATCAGTAGGTCTAGCACGAACATTTTTGACGTATAGAATCGTAAACGTTGCGCTAATGTACGCGAATTTGGAATCGAAAACACAACACTATCCTGTAACAATTTGGTTTTTTTTTTTTGCGACATGCTCAATCTATACTAATATTATAAAGCTAAAAAGTTTGTTTGTTTGTTTGAACGCGCTAATCTCAGGAACTACAGGTTGGAATTGAATTATTTTTTTGTGTTGGATAGTCCATTTATCAAGGAAGGTTATAGGCTATATAACATCACGCTACAACCAATAGGAGCGAGGCATAAATGAAAAATGTGGCAAAAACGGGAAAAATATCCACCCGTGCGAAGCCGGGACGGGCCGCTAGTACATAGATATGAATAAAGTTTTCAATTTAAGTAAATAGTATGTGCGAAACGGGTATTTCCGATTCAAAGTTCACTTAAATTAACGTTACGTATGCGTTAGTGACGACAGCATTCGCACTAGGCTTCCTGAAGGCACTTTTAAAAACAGACAAAGAAAGTGTAATTACATTACATTAATTACATTTAGTTATGTTATATGTATACATCGTCAGTGGAAAGGTAATAATAATCTCTTTTTAACAAAAATAAAACCGACTTCAAATTGTCTATCTCCGAAGTTCTTCATCAGATCTTCACCAAATTTGAATGGGACCACTTCGAAAGAATACTCTTTCAAACAAAAAAAGGATCATTAATATTAGCAAAGATATCGCGGAACAAACATACAAAAAAAAAAAAACATACAGTCGAATTGCGAACCTCCTCCTTTTTTGAAAGTCGGTTAAAAAGACTAAATCGCCAATATACCTACTTTACAGAAGAGACATTCAAAGATAATTAAATTATCAAATATATCAAATATTATAGTAAATAGATAATTAAATTATCTATTTAATATGTATACTCTAAGAAAAATAACTATGTTTATTTTCTTAAAAAAATACGTTGTATCTCTCTACTGTAAAGTAGGTATATTGGTGCTTTAGTCTTTTTACCTTTCCACTGACGATATGCTTTTTTAACTAAGGAGTTTTGCTTTTATAAAGTTTGATCACAAAATAATTGATGATATTGCAAATATAAATTAAACTAATTCGGCAGTGAACAAAGTAAACAATATTCTGTATAAAGTCGAAATTAAATTAGTTTTAGCTGATTGCTTAATAATAATTTTATAAGACTTCCATCCGAATTTGATCCAGGCTGCTCTACTGATTTTGTTTGACCTATATAAAGCTGCTTTCCGTTTGATCTATATTTAAATTATTAATCGAACGTTCCTGAAGGCCCTTCCCAAGGTCGAGGTATCGGTAATGAACATAGAGGCTACGTACAGAGTTATTTCATTACAAATTTGCGCGGTAAAAAAGTACATAGGTATGTACAACTAGGTAGGTAGTTGTATTTTTTATGAGCACAGCGAGAGGGCACTACAGGTGAATAGAAAGGTCTTTATGTAAATTTTTGATAAACCCTCTTCCGTGCCGAAATTAAATGAATAAATAATAGGATAACTGTAAACAGAGATTTCGCACTGAAACACTATTTACCTGTCATAAGACGCAGCTATTTATTACAGTAGTTTTTGTTGATAATGATGATTTTTAGTATTTATACATGACATATTTTCTCCGCATGAGAAGAATTTAGTATACTTTTAGCTTACCTATGTAGTCATACGTCGATATCAAAGATATTAGATATTTCTGTGGTCGATATAATGTTGCTCGTCGATGAAAATCCATTGTCATTGACGGCAAATCACACAAATATTACAAATTGAGTTCACAACTATAAAAATACATATATAATAATATGAATCTGAGGTTAATTTATTGCAAAGAATGTAGGTGACAAATAAGTGTTATTGGCGTTAAATAATTGAACCCAGTACATTCTACCGTATGGCATGCAAAGTTATATGAAATTAAAAATAAGTTAATACTAATTAGAAATTTCATATCCTATAATATGTCACGCTTTTGATACAAATAATTATATTATAATAGTCCATAGAATCGTGTAACAAGTATCTAAAATAATATTTTCACATGCATATTATAAAGATGGGCAGGAAAAATACGCATGATAATTTTCACCTAACTTTCTGTTCGCCGCTCACGTTGAGTTCCATCTTTATTTTCGTTTTTTCTTCCCATAAAGCCTAGCGCAGACAACCGCTT
Organism: Amphipyra berbera; assembly: GCA_910594945.2. Taxonomy (NCBI): domain Eukaryota; kingdom Metazoa; phylum Arthropoda; class Insecta; order Lepidoptera; family Noctuidae; genus Amphipyra; species Amphipyra berbera. Next base: position 14,826,295 of record OU343125.1, read on the forward strand.
TTAATCGTTCATCAATTCGTGTTTAACAACGTCTGATTTTGTTCGGTGATTTTCTATTTTGACCGACTTTTGTTGGACCGATTATAGTCGGTCATCTACGCTAAGCCTTTTTTTTTTTTTTTCTCGTTGGAAAATCCTCATGGATGTCCCTCGCCCGTGGAAGGCGAGGGGGTCTGCCGGACTCTTACCGGCTAAAAACCAACGGTGTTCCTTCTCCTGACCGTACGGCCAGGGTCGCGGGATTCGCAAAGCATGCACCGCAACCCCGGCAGGTCCCAGTCCGCCAACCCTCGGCGGACCTCTCCTCTGTGGGGCCTTGCCCCACGCCCTCCTGAGAAGCGCGCACGGAACACGGCGCGCCGCCTTCTCGGGCCTGACACTGGTCGGGCGGCGAGTCCCCAAACCCGCCGCCCGCAGGCCACACACTAGGGTGGCTGGAGATCATCAAGTACACGCGCTCTCCGGCGCCCGGTGCGTCTGGCGCGGGAAGGGAGAAGAGCACACCGCTCCCTCTCCCTCTCCGCTTCCTCTTTGGTTGCCATCACCCCCTCACAAAAGGAGGCGATGGCTTCCCACGCAGTCTCGCTCCCAACCATGGACAGAACCACAGCCGGAAGCGAGAGGTCACCGCCGACCGCCGCGACTAATTCGCGGCGCTGCGACCCCCAAGCTGGACAGGCCTGCAAAGTGTGCAGCGCCGTGTCCTCGGGGCAATCGCAGTGGTGACAACCGGGCGTCTGCTCCCGGCCTATGCGACACAGGTACTTCCCAAAACAACCATGTTCCGAGAGCACCTGCGTCAGCCGGAAGCTGAGGGCGCCATGCCGCCTCTCCAGCCACTCCTCCATCACGGGTCTTACCGCCGCAATTGCGGCGTGCCCCGCGCTGGGTTGCGCAAGTCGTTCCCTCCACTCAGCCACTAGGATCTGGCGGAGCACACTCCGCCCAGGCGCCTCCTCGCGCTGACGATATCTCAGCGCGAGGGCTCTCGCCTCCAAATCCCAGGGCACGGATCCGGCTAAGAGGCTCGCCGCCTCGAAGGAGATCGTACGGTACCCCCTTATCACCCTGACGGCCATCGCCCGCTGCGGTCTCCGCAGGATAGCGACATTGCGGGCCTTCAGGGTGTCCGCCCAAACAGGCGACCCGTAAAGGGCCATGGACCGTACGATCCCCGCATATAGCCTCCGGCAGGAGGTATTGGGCCCCCCTAGGTTGGGCAGCACACGCGACAGGGAAGCCGCGGCGCCCATCAACTTCGGCGCGAGCTGCCGAAAGTGAGGCCCAAAGTTCCACCGGCTGTCGAGGACGAGTCCTAGGTACTTCATCGTCGAATCGACACCGATGCGAACCCCTCCCACCACGATGTGGGATCCCGAGGGTGGTCCCCTCCGGGGCCCGTGGAAACACAGGGCCCCGGATTTCTGCAGAGCCACCTCGAGACCCAGCCGCCGGATCCTTTCGATGACTTGCGCAACCCCAGCTGTGGCCAAAATGGCCGCCTGTCGGTGCGTTTCTCCCCGCGCCGTATCTACGCTAAGCCTAATTTATTCAAATCATTATCTTCCTCTAACATCTGATTTTTCAATTTAGAAGCTTGAATTTTTCGGTCGTATCCGAACCGGTTAAATTATTCTATATTTTACATGGTACATCCTTGTTTATCGGAATAACTCCTATATCAAATCAAATTTAATATTTCATACATCATATTTTCGTGAAGTCAAGACTGATTACCTACTCGAGTGGATGGAACGTCATTATTAAGATTAAGGTATTGACACATGAGACCCGCGGCGCGACCTTTCACGACAGCTCCATATAACCGCGGAAGCGTTTTGTGTCGTTCAGGATACATTAGCGAACTAAATTGCTTTAGAAGTAGGACAAACTGTATCTATTGTCGTAAAAAGGTATACCGAATGTATGGCGAAACATACTTGATATTTACCTACTATACATCCGATATTAAAATAGATTTTTTTATTTGATTCGTGTGTTTAAAGAAAACAAAAACTTTTGTAACGTTTTTAAGTTGAAAACTTACTTACCATAACATCGCGCCTGTATTCCCCGAAGGGTTGGGCAGAGGTGTATAGTACCTAACACCCTCATTTCATCGTTATGTTTAAGTCCCATGTAATGGGGCCAGCCATGCCGGGCACAAATCTAAACTCGCCGCCTGCTCTCACACAGGCCTGTCTAGCAAACTTCATGATATCTCCACTTGTGCCGACGTCGGCTGTTAGCTTCGATCGAGTTACCAGTTATAATTTCCGGATGGGGGAGCGCAATCGGCGCGCCCCGTAATAGATTCCGCCCTAACGTCTGATATCCGTGGATTCGGCGAATTCACGCCCCGAGTACCCGGGTTCCCCGAGTTCCCCGATTTCCTCAACATAACTGTGCTAATGAGATTCACTCGACGACATTCTTGTTTTGTCGACTTTTTTACGTGAGAGCTCGTAATGGATAAATTGTTTGGATGTAAGCTGTGCCAATAATATTGTGTTTTTGAATCAACAAATCATAACAAAATTGTTAGCTTATTTTTCTACGTTTTTTATTTATATATCTTTGCTGTAATGTTGTGTACGATATCTTATAGTATCGTAAACGTTTCGCTAATGTTAGTGAATTTTGAATCGAAAATACAACTGTCCTATAAAATTTTGGTTAATTTTTTTGCAACATCTTGCACAACATATGCACAATTTGTATCATACATAGATGTGAATAAAGTTTTCAATTTAATGAAATATATAGTATGTGGGACACGAGTATTTTAAGTTCAAAATTCACTCAAATTAACGTTATCTACATTTACTTACTAACGTGATGTTCTGTCTAGCCAAAGTCAAAGTATTTATTTCAATTAGGCACATAAAAGGCACTTTTGAACGTTAAAGTTACAAAGAAAATAGAATTGATTCTAGTTGCCCCTTCCAAAAGGTAGTTTCGTATGGAGAAGAATGGGCAAGAAACTCTTTTAAAATGTCTTACAATATTTTGTATAGGTACATTAATTATACAATTATATGTGAAAACGATGCACCTAGAATAAAATTACTATACCACAAAAGGTAAAAAAAATAAAAAAATGAAATAATGACATATTAATTATGTGATAGGTACATGGTGCTCACATATTTACAAACATAGCAAAAGTATACGTTTTCCCAAAAAAATAAAAGTAATAGGTCAGTGTATGAGTTTAGGTACTTACTCATAGAATCTAAAATAAACGGCTTTAAAAAAATAAATTATACAATTAAAATAGCAACCAGTTTGATTTTGTCTAGCCTGAGGCCAACTTCCAGTCCAACCAGATACGACTGAATACCAGTATTTTACACGGAGCTACTGTCATCAGACCTCCGCAACCCAGTTACTGGGTAATGCCGATATCCTAAGGTTAGACCGGTTGTCAGACTTTCGGTATACCTAACAAGGTGACATCGTACAAAAAGAAAAAAAAATCATTACTATGTAATTGATATTTTTTGTTAACGCCAAAAAAAGGGTAAGTCGTAAAAACCTTACTTGAACAAAGTGCCACAGTGTTTACAACACATAACAATACCCTAGTATCAATGGAGGAACTCTCTATTTGTTCCCCATGTGCTAAATGTTGGCAGTTTTATCGCAGGTTTCTTCCGAACAAAGTCTCAGACTTGTCGTAACTTCCGGTCGGTAGGATTTAATGGTGATCGACGTTTACGCCAGTTCTAGCTGACCTTACTTACCTTATGCTTAGGGCTGGCGGGATTTGATTAAACTGAGAGGTTAAAATAATAATAATATCTAGGGAAGTTGTACCATCGTATCGCTTAATGTTTCAAAACCCTAGCTGTGCTCAGTGTTTCTATATAAACATTGGAAGTAGTATTTAACAGATATGATGTATCCAAGGTAATTACAAAGTAATAGAACGGTTATTTAATGTGCAATAGTTACTTAAACCAAAGTCTCTCCATATCATGGATCAAAAATTAGCTGTTTTGACGCTGGCTATAGTATTAGAAAACGTTAGATGAAGAGTTTTAGTAGAATGCTTTATCTAGCGTTTTGCTTCAGCCTCGGTGTAGTGTACGAATCTAATAAAGATTATCATTTTCAGTTATAAATCTCTTGGACCTATACTAAAATCGCTCAATCAATTGGCATTGACGTCATAAATTAGGGATGAACATATAACAATATTGTTTAAATAAAAACATTTTTTACAAACAATTTAAACCGACTTCAAAAAATAATAAAATAATTACCATATAAAATTAACAGTTTCAGAAGTCGGTGCTGATCCACGCTGAACCAAATTGAAGGCACCGACTTCTGAAACTGTTAATTTTATATGGTAATTATTTTATTCTTTTTTGAAGTCGGTTTAAATTTTTTGTAAAAAATGTTTTTATTTAAACAATGGTGATCGAGGATAACCTCCAGGTACTTAACGCTCAGTTCCCAGGGGATCTCTTTTCCGAACATGACTACGGGGGGGATACGCGAGTGGTTACCGCCGTGCCTCTCGAAAAGAACGGCTGCGCTCTTTTTGGGATTCTCTTCGATTCTCCACTTCCGGAACCAAGCGCCGAGGATGTTGACTGCGGTCTGGAGGATACGAGAGATCGATTTTAGGTCACTACCCGTGTAGTAGATAGCCGTGTCATCGGCGAAAAGAGCCAACTGGGCCTTGCCACGAGTGGGAATGTCGCTGGTGTACAGCGTGAAAAAAAGGGGGGCTAGCACAGAGCCCTGAGGGACTCCGGCTCAGATAGGATGGGGAGACGAAAGCGTGCCGTCTAATCGGTAGCGAAAGGTGCGATCCGACAGAAAGTCTCGAATGATGAGCACGAGACGGCTGGCACGTTGAATTGGTACAGTTTATATAATAAACCGTTGTGCCAGACCTTGTCGAAGGCTTTCGCTACGTCGAAGAACAGCATGCCAGTCTTGTATGAAAACATGAAGCCGGAGCTTATTTGTTCGACGATACGGTGGAGTTGCCTAGTGCAGCAGTGGTTGGAACGAAAACCAAACTGCTGATCGGGAATGAGATTGCGGGAGTCTGCGAATCCCTTTAAACGGGAATAAATGCGTCGCTCATAAATCTTCCCAAACGAGTTGAGAAGACTTATGGGGCCATAACTAGATGGCTCACACTTGGGTTTGCCGGATTCAAACCAAAACAGTGGCTTGTTTCCAAGCTTGCGGAAAGAGATTGTTGCTAAGAGCGCCATTGAAGATGGCGGTCATTAGGACTACGAGCGGGGCGGAAAAGAGTTTGATCACCTTGTTTGTGATGCCGTCAGTACCGGGGGCTTTCCTGGGCTTAAGATTCTTGATTATCGCCTGCACCTCATCCGCGGTGACGGGGGGCAGGGGATCATCAGGATCTTCTACGGGGGGGAGAGCGGCTTTACGTTCGACTTCGTTGTCTACCTTGGACAGGTGGACCGGGTCTACTGGTAGTGCGCTGGGCGTGCACTGGGCTTCTAGGCTGTCGGCTAGGCATTCGGATTTTTCGTCGTCTTCAAAGGCCGGCCTTTGATTCGGACGGTTGAGAGGGGGAGTGGAGGCTACACAATCGGTTTTGAGCGAACTACAGGCGTTATGTTATTAGTTATATTTAATTTTAGCGAACAGCTTTTATTTACAAATTGCTGTAGACAAGTTAAGGTTGACCTCTGAAACTTGGTTGGTGGTATAACGAAACTTATTTAGACTTAGTTTAGTTAGGAATTCATTGTAGTAACTTCTACTGTTACAGACATCTGTGGCTTTGAGTTAGGTATTATGTTGCTCCCAGACTGAGGTAATACAGCGTACACACGTAGCTAACGCTGAAATGTCCAGCTGATTGTTAGCGACGTGTTTCGGGTTGGATGCATGTGTACCGCCAGTTAGGACAGGTCAACTCAAACCTGGCGTGACGATCTCCGGCCACCCTAGCGAGTGGCCTGCGGGCGGCGGGTTAGGGGTCCCGTCGCCCGACCAGTAGCAGGCCCGGGAGGATGGCGCGCCATCAGGAAGTGGGGCAGGGGAGAAATTGCCCCACCACTGGAGAGGTCCACCAGAACAAGCTGGTGGACCGAGACCTGCCAGGGTTGCGGTGCTTGCAATAGCGAATCCCGTGACCCCGGCTGTAGACCAGAAGGAAGGACACCCTTCGCCTTCCCCGGGCGAGGGACATCCATGAGGATTTTCCAAAGAAAAAAAAATAAGGTCATCTCAAACCCGCTATGACACTTTCCTCAAAAGGCCATTCGATTGTTACACTCGCATAGATTTTATACCACAATATCTGGACGTTAAAAGAGACCTTGTCTCGTGAGTTTGTTTCGGCTTTTCTTCTCAGAGCTAGTCAGACAGAAAAGCCCATCTAGTATAAAAAAAACATTACATTGACTTGTAAAAGTGTCTGTAACAGATTTATTTACAGAAATAAAAATCATTTATAATTTATTGAATGCTAACAAACGTTCGTCATTTGTTGAGTTTGCTCAATCGGTATTATTCGGTTTTTAGTCATTTATATAACGAGTCTCGTTTGTTGACGTTCGTTGGCTAGGCGTGGATGTTGCATAACATGTAACATATTATCTAGCATTTCAATAACTTTAACATTTTGTTTAGGTTTTTTGTTGTCTTATACGTTACTTGTTATAACTTAGTGTGGGATCATTATTACTTTAATACCGATACTTAGACACTGGACTAAGACGCAAGTTTTGGCCACGAAGCGTGCCGCCAAATCTTTACATAGTATAAAACAAAGTCGGTCCCGCTGTCTGTACGCTTAGATCTTTTAAACTATGCAACGAATTTTAGAGAATAGAATAGAATAGAATATACTTTATTGTACACCAAAATTGTAACACAGCTCTTATACAATAACAAACATTAAAGGGTACAATGGCGTTTTTATCGCTTTAATGCAGTTTTTAGCAATAGATAGAGTGATTCAAGAGGAAGGTTTATATGCCCCACATTTGTATCTACATTGCACCCGTCTGAAGTCGGGACGGGTCGCTAGTAATGTATAAAATAAAATATTGATTGTAATTATTGTGTGTAGTACTAACATAGTTAGTGTTACTAACAAAATTGATTATGATATTATCTGAAAGTAAACATCCGCACGAACATGCTTCTCGCTGTACGTGCACCACCACGCGCCGTACCGCCGCTGGCCGCCCGCCTTTCCACACCGCACCACGTTATTAACATAACAAAATAAATATCAGAATAAAATTCTACAAATAAAAACTCTACTAAACAAAATACTTTTACAAAGTCATAACTTTTTTCTTTATTTTTCTTCCTAGTGCTATCCTGAGCTCATATCAGAGCGTTCCAATTTCTCCGTATTGTTATTTATATTTCACTGTTTTTCAGTTCATTACCTTACAAGAGTTTACAAAACAAAGCTGTTTTACACTGACAGGTAAACAATGGATTTAGAAAATGTACTGTTTTCCCATTCTCGCAGCTACAGGGAAAACAAAAAACATGAACAATGAATTCCTATTTCAGTATGGTTTACAGCGAACTATGTCGATTTTGTACGCTGCCATGATTTTGTAAAGCTGAAAGGCTACAGTTTTATGTTTTTGTCCAAAACAGTGAATTTATATAAATGAAAACTAAGAACTTTATAAAAAACATAACCCTGTCTTTGTTGTCACGCAGTCGGATAATAAAGGCTGATTTTGAGGGGTCATGAAACGCAAAACTGTAGACGTAATTATGAAGAAAATAGTTAATAAACAATTTTAATTGAATTCTATTGTTTCAGGTGATTAACATTGAATTAAAGATAGTGGAAGTGCTATATGAAAATAAAATATTTAGAAATCTTAAATCTTTGTAACATAACGTTCTGATAATTTCCTAAACAAAATTGATGATGACAATGCATAACATAAAATAATCAGCCCATTACCGTCCGTCCCACTGCAGGACACGGGCCTCTTCTCAGAATGAGAAGAGTTTAGGCCTTAGTTCACCACGCTGGTCTGGTGCGGGTTGGCGGACTATACACACCATCGATAACTTAATGGAGCCCTCTCAGGTGTACAGGTTTCCTCACGATATTTTCCTTCACCGTTAACGCAATTATGATCCGCACATGAGTTCGAAAAGTCAGAGGCTCGGGCTGGGATCGAACTCAGACCCCAGCATGGAAGGTAACCGTTCAACTGCTAGGCTATCACTGCTATAACAAGCTGCAATACATTATTTTAATATTAACAAATACGTATAAGTGCGATGATGTCGGTAAGATGGCATCTATTTACGAGTATTGTCGTTAATAGCGGGTTAATTTGTGATCCTGTATCTAATCTCTGCGACAATAACCTCCGACTGCTGCCGCTGTGTTATTTTTCTATTTTGTCCGAGTCAACACACGACTTGTGTTATTTATATTTATTTCTATTTGTTCGTCGGTCGCGAGTGCACAGAATAAACAATGAAGATGTGAACGTTCTTTTAATTCTTCGTTTAAGTGAAATATTGTGTGGCTTCGTGATTTTAAACGTGGTTGTTTAAAGTTTGTGTTAGTTACTTGGCTTCTAATTTATTTTATTCTTCATTTCCCTAGGTACTTGGTGTTTTATATAGCTGAAATAAAGGGTTTATAATATAAAACTATTATATTGTCTCATAGAGCTGGGCTAATTAACGATCGGGCCGGTCATACGATTTGCGAAGTTGAGTTGCACTTGCCGCGGTCGGTCTATGGATAGGTGACTGTTCGTTACACATCAAGACCCCTCCGTGCCTCTGAGATAAACAGTCGGTCCCGGGCGTCATACGAATACCTATGACAGTCGTTACGGGTAGTCAGAAGCCTGAAAGTCTGACAACCGTTCTAACTTTAAGATATCGGCATTGCTCTGTAACTGAGTTGCGGAGGTCTGATGGCAGTTGCTCCGTGTAAAATACTGGCATTCAGCCGCATCTGGTTGGACTGGAAGCTGACCCCAACATAGTTGGGAAAAGGCTAGGCAGAACGATATTGTCTCATAGAGGTATACCTACTTAAGTTTTCCGTATTGTGAATCTTATTTTTTTCGGCGGGCATATTTTTATTATATGACTTTACATGCGGGGTGCGAGATATGAGCCTCCATGAGTGGCAATACTTCAGCAAGTCCGATGTAACCTGGGCAGTCAGCCTTGCGACCAATTTTGCTGATTGGCTAATCTTTTCGCCCTGCCATGAGCTATTCTGAAGACAAGACTTTGTTACGATGAAGAGCTAAAAAAAGATATAAATATACAAACAAGGTCATCAAGAAAAGAGCCCAGTTCAATAATTAAAACTCCTGTAGGTACCATTATTTATTGTAGTAAGTACCGCTCTATTTATTTATTTTATTTTTATTTCAATAAATACAGTGACAGACTACAGACTTATACAATTCAGCACAGTTATGATAATATACCATACATAAATCCGAAGTCCAATTATTACTGTACACAGCGTTCAATCTATACTAATATTATAAAGCTGAAGAGTTTGTTTGCTTGAATGCACTAATTTTTGAGTTGGATAGTCCATTTATCGAGGAAGGTTATAGGCTATATAACATCACGCTACGACCAATAGGAGCGGAGCAAAAATGAAAATAGTTGCAAAAACGGGAAAAAAGACCACCCGTGCGAAGCCGCGGGACGGGCCGCTAGTGTCTAACATGCTTCATTAGTGACAGTTAAGGTTAAATTTATAAAGACAGTTCAGGTTTAGTCATTATAAATTATGATACGATGCCATACATATTACCAACACATATGAACACAAATTAGTTTATACAACTAATTACTTAGTTATATTAGTTTTGCGAGGTACATACTTACATAGTGGAAATGTTCTTGACACGCCTCTTCAAGCTAATAAAGTTATCTTACTCCCACTGCAACACGAATTTGTGTTCTATATGAGATTAAAGTAATTACGTCGGTATGAATGTACATAATATCACGCCTGTATTCCCCGAAGGGTTGGGCAGAGGTGTAGTAACACCCTAATTTCGCCGTTATGTTTAAGTCCCATGTAATAGGGGGCGAGCCTATTGCCAAAAACCGGGCACAAATTCAAACTCCGAGTTGCTACTGAGGAATTCCAGACGGAAAAACCACCCAATGATACTTTGCCCGAACTGGGGATTGAACCCAGGATCTCACGACCAGCAATCGCGTTTGTCACCACTAGACCAATGAGGCAGTTGAATTGAAGTTGTTTTATGAATTTACATCACAAGATATTCAAAGCCAAGGTTTCAATGTGTTGTTTTACGTTTTACAAGGTTTGCAACTCTATTTTCAGTCTAACGTTGCCTATCAGAATCTGCGATAATTTGAATCTCTCGTTTCGGTACGAGTTATACGAGCATAGCTAGCATAGCATACCATAAAAAAGCGGTGATAGCCTAGTGGTGTGACTGTCGGACTGCCAAGCCATAAGTCTCGAGTTCGAACCCAATGCACGCACCTCTGACTTTTCGGTTTCATGTGCGTTTTGTATAATTATCACGTGCTTAAAAACGGTGAAGGAAAACATGGTGAGGAAACCGGCATGCCTGAGAGATATTTCTCAACGGCATGTGAAGCCAAGTCAGAGGCCCATGGGCGGCATAAATTATGTCACCAGGACAGTCACTAATCACAGAAAAGAAGAAGACGAGCATAGGTCATACCATGGTGAAAAGATTAGCTAGTCAGTAAGGTTGGTGGCGAGACTGTCTGTCATCACGAGGCTGTCTGATTGATGCCATCACTCGTGGAGGCTCTTTTACGTAAAACAATATAATCAGCCCATTACTGTAACTGCAGGGCACGAGCTTCTTCTCAAAATGAGAAGGGTTTAGGTCTTACTCCACCCTGCTGGCCTGGTGCGGGTTGGCGGACTACACACACTATCGAGAACATTATGGAGCTCTCTCAGGTGTGCAGGTTTCCTCACGATGTTTCCTTCACCGTTAACGCAAGTGATAATTATGATCCGCACATGAATTCTAAAAGTCAGATGTGCGAGCCGGGATCGTACTCAGACCCTTTTGCATGGAAGGCTAGGGTTCAACCACTAAGCTATCACTGCTTTGAGGCTCTTTTAATGCACTCCATTTAGAATATTTGAATGTTATTTACCTAAATATCAATTTGTACAAGTTTACTATAACGTTGAAAACAAATCTCACAGCAAAACGTTACAATATGAATTTGCGGTAACACCATGCGCTGCGAGACGGCCGACAGCCAATGTATATTTTACTAGGAGTTAAAGCTTCCATCCCACTCGATGCCTGCAAACTAAATTCAGCACTAAACGCACAGTTGTCACCATATATTCGGATTCTTGATACCTACAATCCGCTATCGGGGACTAGGATATAAATTCAATTCCCGCAAGCAACAGCGTGAAGATTGTATACTTATCGGAGTAGCAAGTATAATGTATATGATTTTGTATGGCAACTCGTCTGATGCTGTGGATGTTCATGGGCGGTGGTTTGTGGTTGTAACTTAAGAAAAGTAGAAGGAAAATCAATTTATTCATGAATGCAAATCGACGCAAGCAATAACAGAAGTTGAAACGAAGATAGGTACCTAAACATAATGAATAAGGGATATAAAATTAAGAAAGAAAAATACTACCGTTAACAGTACACGTTATGCTATTAGTAAATACTAAATCACAGCAGTGCGTCTCATGTGAATGGGTCATCACTCAGCATACTACTGTGGTATGGCAACATTGGACCCTGCATGCTCGTCTGTCCCCGGTATTATAAAAATGTATGTAGATATTAACAACCCTGTCTCGTTGGTCTAGTGGTGGCAAGCGCAACTGCTAATCTTGAGGTCCTGGGTTTGATGCCCAGGTCGGGCAAAGTGTTATTGGGTTTTTCCATGTGGAATTCCTCAGTAGCAGCTCGGAGTATGTATTTGTGCCCGGTTGATGGCAATAGGCTCGCCGCCTATTACATAATGCGAATTAAAAATAACGGAGAAATGAGGGTGTTACTATACACCTCTGCCCAATCCTTCGGGGAATACAGGCGCGATGTTTTGTTATGTACCTACTTGAAGATAAAGTATAACATATATCTAATCTCTAACAAGCGACATATCTTTAAAATCCGTAGACTTAATGATGCATGTATGCAAGTAGGTAATGGGGCAGCTCTGTGCTCTGCATGCAATTTAACGACATTTTTACTGCGCCATGGCTCGCGCTACAGTGAAATGTACTCTAATTAACGTAATTGGAAAAGTGTTTTTTGCCATTGACTTAACTTGCTTAAGAAACTAAGTATTTTATGGCTTGAGTTCGTAATTTTTTTTTTATTTGATATGCATTTGCTCTTGACTCTAGTCTAGTTGGAAGGTGACAGAGACAAAGTCTACGATGGAGTGAGCTTACCCAGAAGAAGTTTATTCACTCTAACTTTGAAGAAATTCGGGTTGTATGCGCTCGGAAACACAGACGCAGGTAGTTAGTTCCACTCTTTTGCTGTGCGTATTATGAAGGATGTACTTAATTTTGCTCAGCTTCGAAGTTAAACGATAGATGGTCTCCGGCCTTTGAGTCGAGTGCCTTCTCTAAACCATGCAATATTATCTAACAAAATAAGAACATAATATTTACTAACATAGCTTCTGAAACCATCATCATAGTCAAATAAAAAGGATATGTATTTCGTTATAAAGCAACAGTGGAAGATTAGATGAATTTTTCATAATAAGTACTTATGTTTTTCATTTTGTACTTTAAAATTGCAGCTTTAAGCAGTGATAGTCTAGCGGTTGAACGCTTGCCTTCCATGCCGGAGGGTCTGAGTACCCGGCCCGTACCTCTAACTTTTCGAATACATATACGGATCAGAATTTGATTATCACTTGCGTTAACGGTGAAGAAAAGACATCGTGAGGAAACCTGCATAACTAAGAGGGCTCTATAAAGTTCTCGATGGTGTGTGTAGTCTGCCAATCCACACCAGACCAGCGTGGTGGACTAAGGCGTAAACTCTTCTCATTTCTGAGAAGGGGCCCGTGCCCAGCATTGGGACAGTAATGGGATAATTATGTTTTATGTTACACTAGCGACCCGCCCCGGCTTCGCATGGGTGCAATGTAGATAATAATGTGGGGCATATAGACCTTCCTTTTGAATCACTCTATCTATTGCTGAAAACTGCATTAAAACCCGTTGCATAGTTTAAAAGATCTAAGCGTACAGACAGCGGGAGCGACTTTGTTTTATACTATGTAAAGATTAAAAATGTGTTTTAAAAAAAAGTGGCACGAAAATTGAATTTAACGTTAGTCTTACCTAATTTGTTTACCAATTACCTTCTACCGTCATTTACATTGTAGAAATAGTGTAGGTGGTAATGCACCGCAGAGCTGCAGCGTTCACGGCCGCGGCACAATTAGCCCACTTAAGTGGTTGTTTGTGGTGGCTACAAACCAGGGCTATTTTACCGCCCACTTTCATTACACTGTAATTACCGATAAGGGTTGTATTTTCAAACCTTATCGACAAAGTTCCACTTAGACTTTCTTTGGTCACGTAATATACTCGTATGTAGTGTATTAAGTAGAACATGCATATGAATTCAGTTCCTACTGTAATACATACTTTTAAGGAACACACAGTATTTAAAGTCTATATTAGCAAGCCGCGCACAGCAGCTTGACCGCGGAAGTCTTCCGCGACAAGCGAACGTAGCCGAAAGTATGCTACGACGCGCGATCGGCTCCGTTCGTCTGTCGTCGTATCCGATTGGATCCTTACAATAATTAGTAGGTACACGTCAACACGGTAGGAATGAAACTATTTGACTAGTCGCAGAAATGGATACGTTCACAAGCGACGGTACGGAGCCGATTGTATGCGTCGACATCCTACTGGACGCGATCTGCTGTTGCCGCATCCGTTCGTATCCTTTCCGATCCGATGCGATACGAGCCGTTTGGTGGAAATCATCCCTTAGCTAATTTTTACTTTAATTCGTAAATTAATCACGCAACAATAACACCAAACAACACTGCAGGTACATGTAGGTACTTATAATAGATTAATGCTAGAACACTACAGTCAGAGTCATTAATTATTAATACCGTAAAGGTTTTCTTGCTAAGGGTTTGCCCTCGTCTTAATAGTAGATTGAAGTTCCAGTAAATTAGGCGGCCACGTGAATAGATTAGACTTAAGTTATGCCCAAGGGTCTAGAACTTTCATTATTGTTCGTTAAGTACGATATCGATCATTATTCTCTTTCATATGGGTTATTTAATTGAGATTTAGTACGAAGGTACCGGTAAATCAGGGTTACTTTGAATCCTGGGGTAACTTAGATAAAAAATCGTATCGTAATAAAATTCTAATTGTACGAATTCTGAACGCATTCTTCCTATTATTTTTTTACGATTGGCAGCATTAAACGTCACTGTCAGCGTGTGATTAGTGGCAGTGGGTGGATCCTTGCCGGTTGATGAAAAATTATTAAAAATATGTCAGTAATAGTTTTGTGTAATTATTTATTCCTGATTGGGGTTACTTTCAAATTCCTTAGAAAAAAAGGGAGGTAGGTACTTATCAAAGTAATCATAGTTAGCATTTATTACCAACTTTTTATTTTCTCAAAACATACTTAATAAGAAAAAATATAATTTTATTCAAGAAGTTATCATAAACAAAATCGATATTTGCATTTTAATTTAAATTTTTTGCTCTCATATTTCAAGAGAAAAATACATTTCAATTTTGAAATTGATCAAAGTAACCCCCCCCCCCCGGTTTACGGTACTTATGTAACTTATATTTTGGTTTCAATATGAATGATGGATCTACACTTATATGTAGTATTGTAGTATGCCAATCATGATATAAGGGTCTATGCGAGTCTCTCATCCTTCGTAAAGCATGTTTCCAAATATATGGGATGGATTGAAATCACAAGTGGGACAAAAAAGTATTTATGTATTTATTACGCTGTAAAGAGTACATTTTACATTTTATCGCTATAGTGAAGTACAATTTTTTGTACTCGCATCTCGCTCGCGAGACTCCTGTCTCCCCGGTATAAAATTTATAGGGGTATATTTAGAAAGCTATCATCGCTGTTCATCCATTTTAGCATTTTAACAGTAATGATAGCCTAGTGGTGTGTCCGTCGGACTGCCAAGTCATAGGTCTCGAGTTCGAACCCAAGGCACGCACCTCTAACACTTCAGATTCATGTGCGTATTGTATAATTATCACTTGCTTAAAAACGATGAAGGAAAACATCGTGAGGAAACTGGCATGCCTGAGAGAGATATTTCTTGACGGCATATGAATCCAAGTCAGAGGTCCATGGGTGGCTTAAACTCTGACATCAGGTTAGTAACCAGACGAAAAGAAAGAAAGACCCATTTCAGCAACCTTGAAACCTGGTAAGATTTTGTAGAAGCGTTACCTGTATGCCGTTTAGTTAACAATATGTTTAAGTCTTCAAAGAAGAACCTTCAAACATAACATAACAGTATATTTTTAAATCACAGACAGGCAATACGGTTTTGTATTCATTCATCCTTTGGTTCGTGTCCCGGGGTCACATTTTACTGAATATTTAACATAACGTGAACTCAAAATTCTCAAAGGTAAGGTGTATACATGTGTTACAATGGAATCATATGACGAGCTAAACTCGAGTGGGACATACTTGATGTTGTTTCATCTGAGGACGTACTTTATAATGGTAAACGTGACAAGACAGTGAAATTAGACGCCTCGTAGCGGCTTCGCAATAAAACATAATATAACAATATTACGACCTGTAACCGAAATTAATCACGTTCCACCCTTGGAGATTAAATAAAGTAGAACACAATGTTTTTGTCCGTTCTTTATAATTGAATCGACTTTATTTTTTCGGTCCTTCAGCTTAATTTCCCTCTTTAAACAATAAAGTTATGTTTATGTTTAATTTTACTGAAATTCAAAATGTACGAAGATGTATCAGCTGCAAAAATTCCCGGAATTTACAGTAATATTAAATTGAAAAAATCTGCGAAATGTCTCTAACAATCAAAAATTTCTGTGAAAGAATTTTCCAAGTATCACAAACAGATACAATGTCTTAAATTGGTCTACTGTTTACTGATTACTTTGCTGAAAAATAAAACAAGTTTGAATAATGTACATTAAGTTCGGTCACGATCCTAACAGTTTTTCATTAACTTTTTTTGTAGCACTGTACGTTGTAAGGAGTGATAGTAAAGATAATACAGTGAAATGTCAGTACTCGGGTCGTTAAAGCCTCCATTAGACAAAGCCCGTAGCGCCTGTACCTTCGCTACGGACTCGTAGGCGTTTTCGTAGCGGATGTCTACGAAGTCTACGGACATTGTTATGTTTAATTTATAGTAATGTTTATCTTTCACTAGTTACAGCCATAGTTGGAGTATAAACATTAGTGTAATTTGATCGTAATATTGTTCTTAAGATAGTATAGTCGGATTTTTTAAATGTGCGAATTACTTGTAGTCTGTAGATAAAATAATAAGGTATAGTACGACATAACTTAGAAGTTGCATTGGCAAACGTGGTCGAACAACCAATGGCAGGCGTTCATTATCGCGCCATTCAATCTTATTGCGTCAGCGTAAAGATCATTTTTTACTGCAGGACTAATAAACATTCGACGTCTTGAAGTCGCACTCAGCTCGGAAGTGATTGGTATTACGAAGTTTGTCGATGCGACATCTTACCGCCCGTTCACACAGCGAATTCGTTTTAACGGATCCGTCGCTTCCGGATGTGTTATTCATATCTGTTCCGACGGATCCATTAAACAAATGGCAGCTGTGTCGCATCTGGCAGACAGTATACGACAAAAATTTCGGATCCAGTATTTTGTACTGGATTCGGAATACTGTCGTGTATGTGAACTCGCTCATTAAACTACAGGCGCCATCACCAAAACAAAACGGATCCTGTAAACAGTTTTTGTGTGAAGTAGCTGTTAGCTGTGTCATACTGTAATGAGACTAAAGATGTTATCAAAGATTGGTGTTATAAAGTTTATATGGAAAACTGGAGAGTAAATTAAACAAGTTAGAATTCCGAAAATTTAAATGAATCCCCAGTTCGCCGTGATAATTTCATTAAAAAGTTGTAGACAGCTTGACATAAGTACACTTCTGTTAATTGTAAGCGGTAGGTTAATTCACAGAGTTCACGTAAAATACAGAACTACGTCATAACTACTGTTATGCTATTTATACAAAGCAAAATCTACTCTTTGTTTCCAAGCTACGGTCTGCTTGGTCTTGAAATTTTTATGAAGCCCACTGGCACACTTCAACTACAAAAGTCTACACTTCATTCATACAAAGCGAAATATTTTTATCCCTAACAAAAGCGCGAAAATTATAATTCTAATTCGACCTCAAAGGTGATTTAGTCGGTTGGGATTTTGAAATCGGTCATTCGATATGGTGTGCGCTTACCGCTCAATACGTTCCTCTACAATGAAAATTGTCAAGGAACGAATTCTTTATAGTCATTGGAGAATTTTGCAGGTTTGTAGGAAAATTTTGTCGAAGTGGTCTGTAAATGTCAGCTAGACGTAACTTGACTAGATGCACCCATTTTGTAGCAAAAGTATTTTAGACATTGTCTAGCAAGTTTATTTAGGGAAAAAGCAGATTTCAGCGTCGAATTTTGGGACGACAATTTCGAAAATATCGGAAACGTTTTGAAAGTACCTTTTCCTACATCAACTTTTATTTCATCCAGATGAAATCGTAATAAGGAACCAAAAATTGCTTTCGTACATTCTTTTTAAAGTGTTTCACAAAGGAGTACCTTTGTAATTTTCCTTTGAGATATGATTGGGCAGTGTTTCATTTGAAGCGGTTTCCAATAATGAGTGGAAAGCAGCCGTGTGGGGATTAATTTGAAGTATGGACCTTGATTGAATTTCTCTCTCAATTAATTTAATAACTGCACACTCGACGTGATCAAGTGTCGGACTTTCAGTTATTATAATGTTGATTTTACAGGTGTAATAGCGGTTGGTTTTCTGATAGAAACTATTAGGTCTTTACCTATGAAATTGGCGTTTTTTTCTCACAAATAGAGAACCTCGTCACTTCTATGATTTAAAATATATATCAATTGCTTGATATTATATCGAATAATGACCATCATAGACAACTACCAATAGTAAAAAAACCTTATTACTTATAGTTTTCTAAACATAAAAAATACCTTAAAAATGACTCCCCTTTTTGTTAGCAGAAATGACCACTATTTTTGTTTTAACTTTGCCTAAACTTATTTTTGTCGCATAATCTAAGTGGCATACATTATCTTAGTTTTTAAATATTAGTGCATAAAAGTTTTAAAACATTAGTGTTCATAGTTGTTAAATAAATTTAAAAAAAGTTAGTATGAAAAATGCAACTTCTTTAAAATTCTCTATACGAAACGCTGATTTCATAGGTAGTGACCTAATATTTAATTGTTGTTTTTCTTAAATCAGTACAGTTTTATATATATAATTATTATATTGGCAAATAGGTATTTATTGTCACAAAATCTATTTATGTACCTACTGTGATATCGAATTTCTTCTATACATAACGATGGCATTGAATTGCTGAAGTAGATAGTTATATTCTATCATTATCTCAAATACATATTTTCAGAGTACCTTATTCTATCATTAACTTTATTATTAAATTCCTTTGTTGAAACATTATTATAATTATAATAAACAGACTTTCAAGCTATATATTATATGTAACGATGACAATTAAGCCAGTGAATTAAAATAATGAAGAAAGTTTGGAATGATGTATGTATTACGCGTTGTCGACAACGACATGTGGTAAGGGCATGTGACGTCATGTTAATTAAGATTAATTGGCAAACATTTTACATATCAAATGTTTTGAGTATGGAATGAACACGTAAAGTAAATATATCAACAGCAATTATAATTACCTAATTAATGAAACATTTGTTATAAATTAAGTTATACCTTAGTAACTGAGTTACTAAGAAATTATTAAAAGGCAAGGGTAGCTTAGTTAACGTAAAGACCTAGATAATTTTAGTAAAAAATATTATTTAGGAGATGATTGGAATGTATTTATGAATGTAAGTTAATAGTTATTGTGTATTTCATTTACCGATTATATATTATGGATAAATAATGATGATAATATTAAATATAATACTTTTACATAATCATACAAATTATTTTAATTAACGAGAAAGCTCTTTACATTTGGAAACCTACCTTATACGTAACGATTGGTTTCTATATTTACCTACGGTAACCTAAATCAGAATAACATTGGTTATCAAGTGCTCACCTAACAAATCTTGGTCAGAACCAATTTGGCTGTGTTTGTCAAACAATATTCCAAGTAAACCGATTAGAGACCGCACGAAGGAACCGATTACAGTCGACTAGAGAGGACCCTCAATGGCCAAGTGCGAGATAACTAACTTCCACCGTGATTTATACCTTCGACAAATTGTAGTGTTGCTATGAGAGTGTTCAGAGAAATATTAATGTATGATCTAGTAGTAGTAGAGTTGTGAAAGAGCTTGTCGGGGGAAGTACTATCTCTATACCTATTTCTGTATTTGGCGTCAACATTACAGTGTTCCAGTTTGAAGGATATTGGTACCGGGATCGCTAACGTTGGCAAGGTATCAGCAATACTCTTGATGTTATAGGTGGTGGAACCGTTGGCTTGTTTGCCAACCTATAACATAATTATTAATTTTTTTACTACCTGTTTCCCGCGGTTTCACTCGCACCTTAGGGGAACTACTTCATGCACCTGGATAAAACGTATTTTATGTATTAATCCAGAATATTGTCTATATGTGTGCCTAATTTCATCTAAATCCGTTTAGCCGTTAATGCGTGAAAGAGTAACAAACATGCATACATCTATACATACAAATTTTCGCGTTTATAATATTATATCATATTTTTTATTGCTAGTATGAATATTTTGCTCATACAATTGTTAAACGTGGTAAGAGCGTAGTAAAATCAGGCCCAAATAATTACACTAGGAAAAAGAATAAACATATTTAAATCTGCGAACTATCGAGGTAGTTAAGTTACCCGACTTAAGCAACATCGTTAGCATAGGTCTTACCAAATAACTCCATGACACAGCCATGAAAATTCTACTGCGCTCTGGCTTTAGCCATGGACTAAACGGTATTGTACAAGTCAAATTTTTCTTCCCATAGATATGATGTATAGTAAGAACCTAAACTTTGTATCTTTATCTTAATTTACAATGATTTTTAGCTAAGTTTTGATGACATTTAATGTCAATTGTTTTATATAGTTTAGCTTCCTTATCACTTTTGTAAATGTGAGAACTTTGTGGACCTGCCTCTATAAATTTGTAAATTACTGTTATTCATATAGTTATTCTATTTTATTTGTTAATTTTTGTACTACATTACTCATTGGTCTGTGGTCAGGACTACATTGTTCTCTCACTATCCTAAATCATTGTACTTTGAAATTGTTAAAGATATTATTTTTAAAAGAGTAACCATGGAGTTTTTTGCCGGCTCTTCTCCATAGGAAACGACTAATTGGAACCGTGCATCTAAATTCGACTTTTCATAAGCACCTGTATTGGTTTATGTGAAATAAAAACTTTTGATTTGATTTGATTTACAGGGGTGTATGTGAAGAAAGGAAAGAGAACCTAATTATTAGGCATCAAAACTTTGTATAAACGAAAATATCGCTATAAACTTACTCTTACAAACCCTCACCGCGACTTCTTTTAATACACGTTCGATTCGTGAATTTTGAACTATGAACCACTTAAAGTTGCCCAACCTTGGCAGTTGAAGTCGATGTGGGTTTTACTTCAGAACTTTGTTGGACATGAAAATCGTTTTAGGCTAGAATAAAAAATCATCCCACGCGTGGGCCTTGAACACGTACCGTCGTACGAGCTAAGATTTTTTAAATCAATTCGGTATGAAGTCTATGAAACGAAAACTGAAAATATCGACAGGCAAAATTCTGCGTTTTTTACCAGTATACCGTATCCCAACTAACATTTTGGTCTGTTTGTGCAGGTTGCAGAGTTGTATACTATTTTTAAAAAAATACTCAGTTTTTCGTGCAAATATTCATCCCCTTTGTATGTACACGCTGCCTACCCATATGTAAGCTCGGAAAATACAAACATGGGCTTTTTGTAGATCGAATGTTATCGAAAATGTGGTTATAATAATGTAACGGAGTATTAAATATTATGAAAATGAAATGTGGCACTTTTGCGGACAACACAATTAAACTGTTTGTTTGCTACGAATACACAGTAACGTACCGTTTTGAATTAAGCTAATGTTGACGTTATAGGTATTTATTAGTTGTTTTCGAACAAAGTATCCAGAAACATCCATAAAACCCAGTTTATTGAGCAATTCTTTCAAACTTGAGAGGGAGTAGGTTGTGCAAATAAAACCTAGGACAGAATTAAATATTTTTTATTTAATGTTTGACCTTAGATATTTTTTTATCTTCTATATAAATAAAAATGAATCGCCAAATGTGTTGCTAAGCGCAAAACTTGAGAACGGCTCGACCAATTTGGCTATTTTTTTAAAATATATTCGTTAAGGCACAAGGAAGGTTCTTATCGAGAGAAAAAACATAAAAATTGCGTGGAAAATAGTAAAAACAACACTTTCCTTTTCCCACTACAGGCCAATAACTTTTGACAGAACGAAGTCTGTCCGGGCAGATAGTTTTGTAATAATAATAAGCCATTTCGGCGATCAAAAGATTGTGTCATGAGAACAGACAACAGGATTCTGTTACATTCTAGTAAAACATACTGTCCTGCCTAGCTTGTTGTAGTCGACTTTCAGTGTAACCAGATGCGGCTGAATACAAATATACACGGAGCGACTGCCATCAGACTTCCGCATTTAAGTTACTGGGCAATGCCGATATCCTATGCCCAGACCGGTTGCACGACCTTCAAGCTTCTGCCTGCCCGTAAGACTGTCATAGGTATTCGTATGGCACCTGGGACTGACGGTTTAAGGTGCTCTCCGAGGCACGCAGGGGTCTCGTTGTGTAACGAACCGTGACCAGTCGGTTGCGGCAAGCGCAACTTAATTTCATAGATCTTACGATTCGTGTGATTGTCAATTAGCCACGAGTTCCTCAGATAGTAAAAGCATACTGCGACCACCAATCCTTTTACTCCTATGGTGACTAAGACAATATTTCTCCACAACTGTGTATTACAGTGGTATATGAGGGTTTTCAGTACCAGTAAAATGGGGCTATTTGACAACCACGGGGCTTTGGCATGAACTTTAGTTCTGACTTCTGTGGGCATGAACATGACTTGACATTTTTCGACATTTGTTGAACATGGCACGACACTTTTCCAGACATTTATTTAACTATCTACAATTCCAAATATTGAAATACTAGCGGCCCGTCCCGGCTTCGCACGGGTGGACATTTTTCTCGTTTTGCAACATTTTTCATTTATGCTCCGCCCCTATTGGTCGTAGCGTGATGTTATATAGCCTATAACCTTCCTCGATAAATGGACTATCCAACACAAAAAATAATTATTCAATTCCAACCAACAGTTCCAGAGATTAGCGCGTTCAAACAAACAAATAAACAAACTCTTCAGCTTTATAATATTAGTATAGATACATCATTGATATCGTAAATACACAGCACCTGTGGCAGTAATGGTTTAAGAAGCACGTTCCTTAACTGAATTCCTATTAGCCCTGTGATTACGACGAAATCCAAAAATCTGCGCAACCCGAATACAAAATAAAGAGGTCAGCATATCTTTGTAGGCTCTATAGGAGTGATTAAAATAGACGACACCCAAATATTTTCTCGTAAAATATTACCGTTGAAGAAAGAACTGTAATTTTAGTCTTTATGTAGGTCAGCCTGGCCCCGGGCTGACGCGACTCACAAAAGATTTTACAAAATTAGAGAACTTATGAAAACAGGCATCTTCTTCGATGGATGACACTCAAGGAAGAAAACAAGTTGTTTTAAACTTACAAGGTCTCTGCAGTAACTTGGATTGATGTGCAGTCTTCTCTGTGTAAAAATATACCTACCTCCATTTTTCTTTGTTGGTAATTTGAGTAAAATAATTTCGAGAACATCTCTCATTCTGACATACTCGTACTAAAGTTTGAAACAAAATAACAACGCTTAAAAAATCTCTAAGTATCATTATGTATTTTTATTTTGTGGAAGCTGTAACAGTACCAACATAACATTTTGTTTTAATTTAAATTGGTTTGTTTTTTGTTCTATAAATGTTCTATACCTATGTTTTGGCTTTTATCATCAATTCATCATTATTCATTCGTCAAAGATTTTTAACAAAAATGTAGTTTTTTAGAGGTCATAACAAGACAGCACTTACCTACTGACTTTTTCAAAAGTAAAAAACGGTAATTATAACAGTATATTTATACGTACCCAACAATTTCTTTCATTAGGTAATAGCAATTAATAAATTGATCGGACCATCGTCGTTAGATCTTAACTGACCTAATCCATTAATTGGCAACCATCGAGTGCGAACCGGTCAGTAAAACCGGCTCTTTATTTTACAGTCTATTTTTAATAAATACGTAGGTATTTATTAAAACTGTCAAGAAACCTTATTGTTTACTCACATCCAATATTATGTCAGACCTTATGTACCTAAAATCGTCATTCTTCCTCTTCATTCTGATTTTGTAGCCATAAGTACGTATTATACTTACAATTCAAGGATCTCCAGCACTATGGTATAATTTTAAATGAACACTTCATTCAGTGCCTTTTAGAGTATTGGTTAAATATTTGACCCTGAGCGTGTAAACCTGCGATTTGTTACAGCGCCACAGGGAATATTCTTAATAATATTTACTTAAGAAATTAGAAATCGCGAAATAATTACTACGCGTTTCTGAATTTTAAGCAGGATTTCTTCAGTGCTGAATAGGTCAGTCTTAATTATTTGACAAACAAATCCTTTCGCTTTGTAACGAGCAGGCGCGTCTTCATTTTTCAACGAAAACGGCATTATGTTGTTCAACACGATAAAGAACCCATTAAAATTCGTTTCAAGGAATTATGCAAATGAGATTGTAAGCGCTCGCTAACAAGATAGGACGCTCGCAAAGATTGTTGCTAAACTCAATTCAGTTCGCCTGTTGCTCTCTCCTTTGTGGGTACCTGCGCCTGGCAAATTACCCGGGGACGCTGAACAAGCGAATAACTTAAAAATAATAATCTAACTTGGAACGGATGTAGGGATTTCATGTGGCTGGTTACGCTGCGGGCCTTGTCCCCTTGTTAAATAAAACGCAATTATTTGAATTTTGATTTATTTTTTCAACCTAACATTGTCGTAACTTTCTTAACTCGACAGATCACCAGCTAAGATAACAGGTGTACTCAACTATGAACATTGTTCATACCACTTAAAAATTATTATACGATCAGTACCGAAAAACAATTATTCATCATTATCACGAAATTTACTTTTATCACGAAAATACTATTCTTAATTTTACTAAATTCCTTTTAATCAATTCTTTTACGTAAACTTGAAAATATAAATAATATGAAACTTGAATTTACTCGATGTCTATTATACAAGAACTCTATTGTATCTAATAATTCAAACTTCGATCGATAGCACTTTAAGTCATCGGTAAAGATTGAGTAAAGATGGAAGACATTATGTAATTAAAAGATAGCGTCTTGTGGAAGGAGAAGCGTTAAAGTAATTAAATATAATTTATTGTTAATTAGGACATTTGTTTTGAGATATTCAATGGAATAAATTGTACAACAAAAACATCAAGTTAAATGCTAACTACTATGTTTGTTGTACTGCTTTCATTGGTACAAAATAGAATAGCTTATTAGTTTTCGGAATGACACAAAGTTAACTTCATTTTCTCGGGGAACCGTCTTACATTTACAAAACTTTTCACATGACGTATAACGAAAACTTAATAAAGACTCAACAAGAATCATAATGATTTAATGTATCTACACTCCAACTACAGTATACATTTAATGTCAGAGACTACCCACATTCAACTTCACAAGCTAATACGTTAGAAATAGGAAAGGCACAGTCGAAGTATAAAATTTATTGCTGACTTCCCTAACTAGGTACGATCCTTTACAGTAACTAGAACCACATAGACGTGTCTCAAAATAAACAGCAGTTTGTTCTATAAACTAAACTTTCTTTGATATTTTAGGTACTTTAACTTACTTTGTCTCGTGCTCTGTGGCCTTTTCTAAAGTAGACAGTAAGTAATTTAACAAGCGGAAAAGTTTTGAAAGACAAGCGACTAAGTATCAACTGCTCAATTAAAATACTCTTACAAAATTTTCTCTTAAGTTAAAAGGTTTGTAGATTTGGCACGGCTAGTGACAGATCGCACTAAACATTCAAAAATTATAAATTATACAATCTAAGTCCAAACTATCGTAGAGCATAACTTATGTTAATAGATCAGTTTTGCGATGTCGTTACTCACAATCTACTTCGTTCTACCTACACTCGACTCTAACGTTATGTGCGTATTGCCAGTTACACGTCTAAGTTACGTACATGACTCTGTAAGAAAATAGGATTCATTTATATTCAGAAAATATCATTTTTCATCTTTAGAGAGAATAATACTCAATTCACGAACGTTTGGTTCCGTTTTAGATATTATATTGACAAAGATCTAGCTAGTAACAATACTCTACGAGGCTATACAGTCGTTGGCTAACAGATACTCTGGAAGTAATCACGGCTAAGTATCCACATCGAAGTTATAATATTATAGGCTTTTTAACGAATCGTTGGATTACATAAATCGTATATAACACTAAAATTCAATGATTTGAAACCCGTTCTTAAATAAAGTCTAACATTTAATTGCACACACAACTTTAAACGAGTCAGTGGCTGTACGATAAACTGAAACTATTTTATGTCTACAAACCAATACTTCGTTGAGGTTTGTTTGGAAATTCTTACAGTATTTAATAATAATAACGAATTAAACTTTAACAGCAAGCACCGTACTAATAATAAAATTACGAAGTAAACTTTAGCTCTCGTAGAAAACATCTCACCACAACAAATTGACTAGTTCTAACTCCTATCTACATATTTTTATACACCTTAAACTAAATTTATTAAAGTCTCTTTATGAAGTAGTTGAACCGGCCGCAAATGGTGAAGTGAGGGTTAGGTCGGATGTGTGAAAGAAAAACGTAGGAGAAGTTCGCTTCTGAACAGGCAATATCCTTCTTTCGTCAATATCGACAACGCAACACAACACTGAAACGCACCGAAGTCAAGATTAGTTTATAAAATCGTCACTAAAATCACTGTTCGTGCAACCGAGTTCAAGCATTCACTGTTCCTTGAGCATACAAGACTTATAGACGAGAGGAAGTCGAGGGAGAGATAGAGGATAGGGTATCCGGACGTCGCTTTGAGCGTCGTCTAGATGTAGACTTCATGGTGTTGCTGCGGCCGGCCCCGCCGGGACTAGGAGCCTCGCTCCGATAGTTCCACGACGTCATCCGCCTCTGGTCTCGCCGCATCTATCTTCCGCCTCTCGGCTATCACTATTCTTATCTTTTCTTCCTCACTTATCGGCTGGTCGGCCGACTCAGGAGTGAGTTGATGCTGAGAGCGCGAACCGTTGCTCGCGTCGGTCGCAGCCGACTCAGTGGAGGATCTCCTTTTGGCGCCAGTCAGTCTTAGACTCTGCCTGGTAGACGGCACCGCGAGTAGTACGGGTCGCAGCAGGCGGGCCTCTTCTCCTCGGAGGGAGTTTCGCTTGTCGACGCGCTGTCGTCTGTTCTGCGCGAAGGAGTCTCGCCGCGGCGGGCTGCCGGGCTCGAGCTCGACGACGTCGTCGGCGTCGATGAACCGGGCGTCCTCCTCGTAGAGTGCGGCGGGTGGGTCGGAGCTGGAATCCTGCCGGCGGCGCCCGAAGGCGTGAGGGGATAAGGAAGCCCGTCTCGGCGGTAGCGATGTCGGCAACAAAGCGGTGTGCGAGTGCAGCGTGCGCCGTCGGCGTGCGGGGGACGGTGCTGGTTGCTTGGGCTCGCTGTACGTGAAGTTAGCCGGAAGGGACGGTACCTTGTTCAACGGCCGCGGCGGGCTTACACACTGTTCTAGAGCGCGGCACAGGGCTCGGTCCTCCTCGTCATCGGCCTCGCGTTCTAACTCGCGTTCGAGTTCTACGTCCATGTCATTTTCATCTTCCATTTGTTTATGGGATTCTTCTAGGTGTTTCATGAGTACCTGAGAAACAAAAACATATTTTTTTATTTGATATTAGAAAATATTTATCCCTAAATTAGAATAAGGTTAAGATACTTACAGCCACAACAACATTGACAAGTACGAATTGCGCCATCAGTACGAACACGACAAAGAATATGGGTGCTATGATGGTGGACACGCAACAATTCCTGACGCAGTCCACGGTACTGTCGCAGTCTTCTCGTAAAGTGTCCTTCATGATTCCATTCCAGTTGTCACCGGTCGCAACGCGGAACAATGTCAGGAATGCCATGCCAAAGTTTGCGAAGTGAGCGTGTTCACCCAGACCTAATAAACAAAACTCATGTCAACTTTTAAATTATTTTTTTTGGACTTAGCTATGATGTCCTCACATAATGCTGGCTAAATCCTAGGTAGACTAAACCCGAATCTATTAGAATATTAATAAAATCACCAGAGCAATAATTCCTATTCTAAGGAACCCGCAACGTAAGAATAAAGAACATTTAAAAATATTTCAAACATATCACAGTTACTCATACCTTGACATGGAATCTCGTCTGAGCATTCTAGTCTCCCGAACAGCTCCACACCAAGCGCCGCAAAGATGAAAAACAGGAGAAAAAATAGGAGTCCCAAGTTTCCAACTTGTGGCAGAGCCTGCATCACTGTATCCAACAAAGCTCTTATCCCCTTCGCCATCTTCAGCAGCTTCAGTACCCTAGCTATCCTCAACACCCTCATTACCCTCATGATCGTCGGGTTTATTGGAATTATGTTAGTCTCTAATTCTTCTAAAACTATTCCCACTATAGATAAGATGACAATGATTACGTCTAGTTGATTCCATTTGTCTTTTAAGTATATTTTGAACCCTAAAGCAACAAGTTTCATTATTGCTTCTAAGATAAACACAGCGGTGAAGAAGTAATTGAATATTTTAAGCGCATACTGCAGCGCCGGCGGCATTCTGTAGTATTCTATGGCCATCGTAACGACATTTAAGCCGATGACACCAGCTATAGCCAGGTCAAAATATTTCGATGTGACTACGTTGTGGACGAATAACCGTGTTTGTGAATAGTCTGCATAATACGGCCGCATGTGCATTTCTGAAACAAAGTAAACAGAGCTTACAAACTATTTCTATTCTGTGCATTTAGATCCACGGATAGAACATAATTAGATTCTATTGTTGTTTCCAACATCCAGATGAATGTATGTACGTATTTTTATAAACAACTAGGTATACTAACTTCTCCGTTTCTTCTCCATCTGCAGGGCCCTTTTGGCTGCCCTTCTAACTCTCTCCTCTTTCTCTTGTTCTTCGCGGCATCTGTGGAAGTTCTCCACCACGACGCCCACAAACATGTTCAACACAAAGAATCCGACCAGCAGTATGAACGCGATGAAGTATAGGAGACGCCATTCTGAGTAGTTCACTATTGGCTGCAAATAGAGAGGAAGATATTTCTAAAGATAATTATGATTGGTGTAAAAATGCACTACGAAACAAAGCTTTAGCAACCATTTCAGCGTGCTGTGATTTAGGTGACTGTAGCAATGTAGTACTGGCTACTATTATCGGTTACGAAGTTTCATTGCCTAGTGCGCTATCCTCGGCTACTACAGTTATAATAATAGCTAGGGATAGCGCACTATATAAGAAGCAGTTCCACCTGGGAGCTCTCAAATGCAGTTATTATTATAGAACTGCTTGTAGAACATGGAGAAAATCTAAATTCAAGAATTTTAAAATTATATTATTATGGTGGGTTTTTTGAAAAAGATGTTGAAATATTTTAAAGTTCCCGTTCCATTACTCCAATCACGGGGTAAAGTGGTAAGATTTAATGTTTTAAAAGCTTATAACGACGTCGTTATCGTTCTGGGTGACCGTTTCAAACATCTGCCGCTTTAAATAGACATCGTCAAATACTTCTGCTGACAAATTACAGAAAAAATCTAGAATGAAACGTTGAATCTGAATGAAATCTTGAATAAAAAGTTCTTGGGATTTACTACTTGTAATTTGTAATTTTAGCCACCCCTTAATGAAAACTGAATAATCTTGAGTTTTATTTTTCAACATTTTTTCGAGGTTTTAGTTCGCCCTTCAGCGACTATGCAAGCCTCATTATGTCCGTCTTATATTATTAGATACTAAAGAATGAAATTAAATATAAAACATCACATACATCAGGGAACACAATTTCACCGACACGGACTCCCACAACACAGGAATCAGTGACACTCCCAACCAACCCGCTCCAAAGAAAGCAACAGATGTTAACAAATCCACAGATCTAGAGTTGTAGCTAATTTATTTAGTTTGTGTACCTGTTGATCAACCCCGACTGCATCCAGTCCGGTATACATGATATTCACCCAACCGTCTCTGGAACTCAGTACGAACAATGACATCAGCGCTTTGCCCAAATCGTCAAAGTTGTACTTCCTGTTCACCCATACATTGCCGTCTATTGACAGGCAGTCTGTCTTGTTCTTAACATTCTTTATGTTCGCACCTTCGCAGAAGAAAAATGCTCCTTTGAAAAGCTGAAAGAAAATTGTTAAATCTAAAATGATTTTTCATTCTTCATTATGATTCGACGATATTCAGGTTTTACTCTAAATAATTGTTTATGCTTGAGCCTTGTAGGCTGTTTTTGCAATATTTTTTTTATAAAAAAACAATCATTAAGCCCTAAAATAACACTTGGTTTTAACAACATCCACTTTCATCATCACTATTAACTAGACTAACGGCATATTAACTTGATTAGTGTGTAAGCCGATTGCGTTGAATTGCTCTTGGGACAGGCAGCTTAGTTCCACCCGTGTAACATGCTACTGATATAATTACAACAGTTCAAACGTTACTCGTGTTGTCCTCAGGGGCTCCGTCTTACGTTACTACTGAGTATGCATGGATATTGCATTGTTTGCGGTTGACAAAGTTACTGGAATATTTGAAAATGGTAATCAAATAACATTGTCAAATAAACATCGTGTTGGGGTATGATGCCCAACAGTGTATATGTTGGTTAAATGTTAGGTAGACTTGTAAGGTCTGATATGTTATTGTAATTGTTATATAGACTTGTAAGGTCTACTATGTTAATGTAAATGAGTAAACAACTTATTCCCTTGATGGATTTATTGGTACTAAAGTATAATTATAAAATTACATGTTATGTATGTTACAGAAATGCATACCTAAACACTATCAATATGCATATGTGAGTAAGACATACAAACTACTGCAAAGGTCAATGTACAGCGTAGCTCGTACACATCGTTTATGGCGCAATACTTAATAAATACTAAATGGTAATATTAAAATGTACCTGGACTCCCAAAATGCCGAATATGATGAAAAATGTGCAGCAAATGAGTACAATGTTTCCAATGGGTCTCAATGAGGAGAGAAGTGTTTGCACAACGAGTTTTAACCCTGGTGCTCTGTTTATCACCCTTAGTGGCCTTAGTGACCTTAGTAATCTAAATACCTAAGAACCAAAAGCAAAAGGAAAGAACATTTGATTAAGGTAATTTGTAAATGCCGATAAAATTTTGCACGGTGTTAATTGTAAAACATCTTACCCTGAGGATTCCAAATATTCTTGGACTGGATTCTGATACTAGAGACATTAACAAATCAATTATAGATATAATGACCAACGAGCCGTCCATGATGTTCCATCCTGAAGTGAAGTACGCATCTGGACCGTAGAACATTCCTGATGCAACTACCTATTTAGAAAAAAAAAACTCTTATTTCTTAAAACATAAAAAAATACTTATTATGAACCTTTTGAATAATAAAGCAGTTTCGTTGTAAAAAAAATAGGGTTTTGCATATTTAACCTGCATCCAAAATATAATCCTGCATGCATATTCTATTTTATGTAAAATGTTACACAAAAAACCACAAAACGGGATAAAGTTTTCGTAACTCGAGTATACATGACACGAACTCCAGCGTAGCATGCTTCGCAGTTAAACCGTTTCATGCTTCATTGGAACGCCACTCTAACGTCCAGTTTTCGACGGCATTGAAAACTGTACTACTCATATTAAATCGAAGCATTAAGCAAATGAAAGAGCAGATTCGTGTTTAGTAAGTAATACTCATTATGACCAGAAGCATTACCAAATAAACAATAAAACTGAAAAATATGATATCTACAGGGTGTAAACGTAATCATGTAATTCCTTCAAACCTTGTGATGTACTGCTGACATAGATTAACCCTGCACGGGATATTTTTGGATTCAATAAAAAAGAAATAAAAAAAAAAAAAACATGTGTTCTTAACGTGAGGCATTTTACAGCCCCGAGTTAAATGACCGTACGGCGAGCGATAGCCGTGCAATTCGCTCGGGGCGCTAAAATGCCTCTCGTTAAGAACACATCTTTACTGTTTTAATTTCTTTTTTATTGAATCCAAAAGTATCCCGTGCAGGGTTAATCTATGTCAGCAGTACATCACAAGGTTTGAAGGAATTACATGATTTCGTTTACACCCTGTATAAAACAAATATCGGATGACATTAGTTGATTTTTTAGCGTTGTAGGCAGAATTATTTATAAAAATGATGCTTATATCTATTATCTTAAAATGTTAGCTATAAACTTGAATCTAGATGATGAAGGACTTAGACGAAGCAGTAACGCTTCAGCAAAGTAAAACTTATCCTATGCGGAAGGATCAAACGACTGCTCTTAAAGCCACAAACTACACTTGGAACGAGTGCCATTCTAACAATAGTGAAGTCACAGCCGGAAACAGCATTGCAGCAGTAAAACGCTCCACCTATGATTGTTGCTGACAAATGTCGAAATTTTACCGTTCGCAGTATTGTATGTATTTCAGTGTTACATTGATGGATCGATTAGAAAGTTTCAATAAATCTATTTCGGTTAAATCTATTTAATTTATGCTTCAGATGGCGTTTTGTTTTGTTGATTTTAGTTTTAAATAACCCCTTTTTATACATTTTTAGAATGTCTTGATTAGGGATTAGAATACCTATTTCACCAGGTGTTGAAGTTATTTTTGTTTTAGATTTCACGTTTTCAATTATTTAATGTATTCCATGGTACGTTTAAGTAACAGTGAATAGTATGCAATGTTATAAATATATTTACCTTAATGAACATCTCTACTGCGAACACCCCTGTGAACACGTAGTTGGCGCTGGACAAAAACGCCCGTTCTTTAGAGTCGGGTGGAATATTGGGCCGCTCCATAGCTAGCGTGATGCAGTTCAGTGCGATGAATAAAAGCACTATGTTATCGAACCAGCCTCTCGTTACCACCCAGGTGCAGAATCTTCGCATCCTAAGTTTGAAAAGGGTTTTTATTGTTACTCATTATAATATTTTCCAAAAAGAAAATATGGCAAGGTTATCGTTAAACAGATTTTACTTTTAAGCAAAAATAAAAATATGGTTATTAAACCAAATTGTCGGATTATCATAAATTTATTGTGCAAAAGAGTAAAACTAAATCGTTGAAGCAATCTTGAATCGTTCAAGCTTACTTGGTTTCAAAACCTACTTTCGATAAATTTATAGAAGAAAAAATATTAATTTCAATTCTTGTATCAAACCGGTCTACCGTAAAGAAATTTAGTAAGGTTGAGGTGATTCATTTAGGCAAGCCTCGAAGACATAAAAGTACTTATTTCATTACGAAAAATACTAAAATTCTTGTAGCGGAATAAGGAATTGAGGTCGTTATAATCTTACTTGTTGTCGGGCGCAAATATGTACAGTGAGTAAAATTCTTTTTCTTTGAGACAACCCGTCGGCTCCATAAAGCGAAAAAGGTCTTTGAATCTGTATCGCCGTCTGTCGAATCTTGATGATAACATGCACACATTGTTTATGGCCACCTGGAAAAAATATTACTTTGAAAAATCTTGTAACAGAATATGTGTTTTACATAGCATTCGAATGTAATTGAGAAATAAATATTGAATGCAAATATTTGGCAGGTATTGTGAATTGGTTCCATGTCACTGCTAATAGAAACAGAAGATAAGGTTAATTGGGCCGTGTTATGCAATAATGTGTCAACCCACAAAAATATGAATTTTGTGTTAACGTCATTTGTTCTTGTGGTAGGTCTATACTCAACGCTGGAAAAATACCCAGAACTGTAGTAAATTTAATAGAGCGTCTATCAAAAAATTCTTAATGCAGTTAGCTTTTTTCTAGCGTTGGGTAGACCTACCACTATAACTAGATGGGCTTTAACACAGAACTAATATTTTTGTGGGTTGACACATTACTAGCGTTGGGTAGACCTACCACTATAACTAGATGGCGTTAACACAGAACTAATATTTTTGTGGGTTGACACATTACTAGCGTTGGGTAGACCTACCACTATAACTAGATGGCTTTAACACAGAACTAATATTTTTGTGGGTTGACACATTACTAGCGTTGGGTAGACCTACCACTATAACTAGATGGCGTTAACACAGAACTAATATTTTTGTGGGTTGACACATTACTAGCGTTGGGTAGACCTACCACTATAACTAGATGGCGTTAACACAGAACTAATATTTTTGTGGGTTGACACATTACTAGCGTTGGGTAGACCTACCACTATAACTAGATGGCGTTAACACAGAACTAATATTTTTGTGGGTTGACACATTACTAGCGTTGGGTAGACCTACCACTATAACTAGATGGCGTTAACACAGAACTAATATTTTTGTGGGTTGACACATTACTAGTGTTGGGTAGACCTACCACTATAACTAGATGGCGTTAACACAGAACTAATATTTTTGTGGGTTGACACATTACTAGCGTTGGGTAGACCTACCACTATAACTAGATGGCGTTAACACAGAACTAATATTTTTGTGGGTTGACACATTACTAGCGTTGGGTAGACCTACCACTATAACTAGATGGCGTTAACACAGAACTAATATTTTTGTGGGTTGACACATTACTAGCGTTGGGTAGACCTACCACTATAACTAGATGGCTTTAACACAGAACTAATATTTTTGTGGGTTGACACATTACTAGCGTTGGGTAGACCTACCACTATAACTAGATGGCGTTAACACAGAACTAATATTTTTGTGGGTTGACACATTACTAGCGTTGGGTAGACCTACCACTATAACTAGATGGCGTTAACACAGAACTAATATTTTTGTGGGTTAACACATTATTGAATAACACAGCTCAATTAAACCTCAAAGCCATAAATAAACTTTAATAATAACATTCTGCTAGGTGTCGAACGAAAGTTCTACCCTCTTGGATTATTGTGGTGAACCTACAACCCCAAGCTAGGGGAGGCTTCACCACAATTATTTAACTTAACTTTACTTCCTTGAGCACGTTACTTAAACCGTCATCATTTTAATTTGACTTGTAGATAATTTATGATGAGATAAAAGGAATCGGAGATTGCGGGTCCGTACCGCTAAGGTCACTGGTACTGCTATTGTATTCTCCTGTACTGTAGGTGACACCTTAGATAGCTGACGTTTCACCTATAGAGTTGAATCCAAGCTGCTCGCCTTCACTTCAGATACCGGAGTCACTGTTATCAGTCTGTTTCTACGTACCTCCTCATTGATTTGTTTCATCAACGGCAGTGGCTGCACATTGAGTCTTGTGGGCAACGCGGGAGCAGGCAGCTCGCGCACTGGTCTTGGTGTCACAGGCACCACGGCCGAAGGAGGTCCCAAGTTACTCGCCTTCACTTCCGACACCGAAGTCACTGTTACCAATGAGTCGTACTCAGATACTCGTAACATGCCTATGAAAATGTTGTGTATAGTAAGTATGTGCTGTATATTCAGCCGGGCATGTTGTTAGTCAACTGAGGCAATGGTTAATTTGGTGCCTGTTATCATGTTCTTCGGGTTTAGCAGAAAACCTCGCTATGTTCTTAAATTCAGAACGTCGCGTCGTTTAGAGATTTCTCGGTATAAAAAACTTATTAGAATTAATTTTGTGATAAGAGGTGTTGACTGGCAATCGTGGGGTAAAACATGAAGAATACACCCCGTAGATACTTCAACAATAATTTTATCAGTACTTAAAAGTTGAACAAAGAAATACAATTTATAATATTGATTCCGAATAGTCCGAGGTCGGACCTACTAACCTACACATATTCGCGAAACCTAATCGATACGCAGGGATTGTAGTATCGTTGAGGAATGCATTAAATATCAAAACAGTTATATCAGTTACCTATAAATTGAATCGATTGCACTGCAATAATCACAGTATTCTGAAAACAAGGCTGGAATACGCAGAAATATTAAGCATGGAAGTAGGTTACCTGTCAAGTAGTCATTTGTGAGTGATAGTCTGTGTGGTGGAGGCTTCACTGTGTCGAGTCGAACTGTTGAGTCTGATGAGAAACCCGCTTCTGGAGCCTTCCATGATACCTAAACAGACATGGAATATGAACAAATACTCGACCAGAACAATTAGTGTATGTTCTGGCTACTCGAGTTGCCTTTGTAATCAGACTATGCATTATGTTAAGAGTACATCTGTTTGACAGTAGTCTTTTTATTTGCTGTCAGGCACTGGAATTTTGGCAATTTCGAATAGAAAAAGTTTAATCTTTGAATTCGTGGCAAGGTAATGGGAATCTTATAAGAGATCATCTATCTGAAATAAACCTTATTAAAAAATTCCGATAAGTATATGGAAAACGAGTTGTGTTCGTACATGTTCCTCGAACTTGAGCTGTTGGAATAAATAAGACTTTTGTTGCTTTAAAACACTATGAGCCAATAAAATGATATCCATAATACTAACGTCAGGTAGCAGTGGTGCGTTATGAGCAGACACCCGCCTCGCTGGAGGAGGTAACACGCGTGGTGCGGGCAGCTGACCGCGCGTCCTGTTGTTAGGCAGCTCTGATTGCGTGTCATTCTTTATCACCATCGATGAAGACAGAAGCAGCTCGTTCTTTCGTATATTGGAACCTGGTAAGGTCATCCTTATTATTAAAAAGGGATGGCGCTACTCTTGAGGGGAAACGGTTTAAAGGTATGGTTCCAAACTGGTTTTATTGAAATCATTCTAATTTCATGAAATTATGTTATTTTTGAATAATGCAAATATTACATTTTTTATAGGTACTAATTCTTCAGGAAAGTAGTCTTAGAATGTCTTAACATGACCATTTCACTTCAGACAAAATTGTAGATTTTGGAAGCAGATTATTTTAATATAATTCAAACATTATCTTATAATTGATAAAATAGTATACTTAAAGATTTAATGAAGCACATCAAACATTACAATCATGCAAAAGCACAAAATAATTTATAAAGAATTTTTACGCGTTAGTCAATACAAGCTTAAAATGTATTGAATAATAAGTCAAACACAAAGTTAAAATAATCGTATACCGTTGCAGACGGCGTGGTCTCTCCCATTGTTAAGCACGATGGCGTCTGAGTCGGATCCCGTCCTTTGTTTCGGCTTCCGTCTTAGACTCGGCCTTGATAACCGCCAACTGTAGCCTCGTTGCACCCTACACTTGTCTTCGCCATTTGCACCCACACTTACTACACTTATATTCCTAGAAATAGTTTCAATTGTAGAAAATCTAGGTACAGAATTGTAGAAGAGTCAGGAGTACAAGAAAAACTGAGAAGGTATAAAGAGCGTATGATTCCACGCAAAATTACCAAAGTCGACTGATGGAAAAGCGACAAATTCAAGCGTTAAAGGGACTGACCTGTGAGTACCTACATAGTGGAATTAGAATGATGTACCTATGTATTGTTTTGACAGAGTTCTGTATTACCACTAATCAACTTACTTTTGCGAGTTCAGAAGACTGGATTTATCACTGGTGTTCAAACAGTTCTCATCCTTAGCAATGGTGACTTGAAGGTTCTTTTCTGTTAATAACGGCGATGGCATCGATCTTGGCGTGCTCGGCGTTGTGGGCACAGGTGACGAGGATCTGAGCGGGGGCAGGGCGAGGGTCAACGGGGGAGGGGCCAGAGACATGGGAGGGAGACGGGCCTTTTCAGCTCCAAGTTGAGCTTGAGCCGAGTGGAGGGTTAATGTGTAGCTGTTTGGTGGTTTCAGCAGACCTGGTATGCTGGCACACTAAAAAGAATCAGATCTAAGTAAATCTCTTCAAAATTTTCGTACCTTATAAAAAATATTAAAAGTATCTAGTAATCCAAAAGTGAATCCATAATAAAATATACATACAGAAGTCCGATCGATGGAGTCCAAACTGGAAAGCATCGCGGATCTTTCTAAACTCAATGCTACGTTAAAATCTCTAAACGAAGCTCCTGGTTCTAATGTCGTTGAAGGAGAGTCTTGTGGCGTGGCTGCAGTGTGTGTTATCATCGGCAACGCTTCCACTGTTATGCCAGCACTGCTTGCTAGCATTTTTGACTCCTAAGAAAAAGAAAACGAAAAAAACGTCAAGTTTGCATTCTAAAAGTTATGAACCCACAGTCTGCCAGTGGCGATAATTGGTCCCGTGCGGTGAAGCTTAATTGCCTTATGCAAAATTTTAAATTTCGAGCAGTAATTGAAAATTTTTTTACAGAAAAACCCAATAATAATGTCTGATCTTGAAATGGTTGGTACCCAGATCCTCAATCTCGGTATCCGTGTTTACGAGTACACGACAGATGTTGTAGTTAAAGGCAGGCAAGGTAGTCAGGTAAAATAAAAGGTCTTCGTATAAAAAGTCTCCTAAGAAAATACAGTCTTTAGTGACAGATTACCAAAGTACTTGAAGGTAAATGATAAGATAAAGTAAATGGGACCAAAGTCAGGTTTATACTCCTGAGATATTTCGCAGGATTACAGGATTAGGATCGAAATGTATAACGAAAGTAAGAAATGAGATATTTTACGATGAATAAAATCTTAAATCTCGTTTTTAGTTTAGCGAGACTGGCACAGTCCTTGAAACATTGTTAAATACTGAAATTTAATGAAAATGTTCTAACTTTTTTTAAAGTCTGGCTCACCAATAAATCTGTATTTGCAACATTAATTCCTTATATTAGAGCCAAAATGGGTAGGTATAAATGAAGCTGATTATAATCTAGTTTCAAAATTTATGAATGTACCCTTGTATCTTCTACGTTAATGGAAACCAAACATTTAAGCAAATGCTTTATCTTGTTTGAATTAATATTAAATGTCTCTAATCCGTTTAATTTTAACTCACCTTTTGTAAATTACACTTATTAGATTGCGCGCAGTCCTTGCAAAGTGTCGGGTGATGTGCCGAGGACTTCGTTTTACGACGAGATTTCATCGCTTTTTCTTTATGTCCGTTAACATCATCTTTAGCCTTTCGTACATCATCCGCCGACCGCCAAAAGTTTTTTATTTCATTCTGTTGACATAAAGTCGTGATCGAATGCTGGCCGAATTCTGTTAAACTTTGACAATTTCAAAGCTCCAAGTTTCAAATGGAATAACATTGTTCACGTTGACTTAATGAAATAGTATCGCAAATACTTTACCTGCGAAAAACTCTCACTGGAATGTGATCCTGAATTTGAGTCGTCGTAGTGCAATTCGTTATTGTCTGAGAAACATTCGCTCGACAATTTTGATTTTGCCAGCTCGCGTTGTTCACGTTCCCTTCTCTCATTTCGCTAAAAGATTTGAATTACACATGAGAATTTGATTGGGAATTCTGTGGCAGAGGTGTGTAAATATTAGTAATGCAAAGAATTTTCGTCTGGGCTTAGAAATTCGAACTCTTATTCGCAACAACCCCTGACATATATTTTAAACGTAAAAAATTGCTGTATAACATAACAGTTTAAAAAAACACTTAGAATAACATTGAGGGAATTTATACAGAGCCATAACATACATCCACCATTATCTCTTACCTCTGAGCTGAATCCCTCGACGAGGATAGCAACTAGCAAGTTGAACAATACATAATTTCCGAAAGTCATAAGGGCAACGAAATATAATGCGGCCCAATGACTCGTTTTTTCCATGCCATTAAACAACACAACATTCCAATCTTCCTGGGTTAAAACCTGAAACGTTTACATCAAAGTCAGAATTCAACTCAACCGCGTAAGCCGTTCTACCACATCAAATATCTTTAAATCCGATTTTGTTTAATAAATCAAAATAAGCAAGGTGTGCTGTCATATTGTATTAAGTCGTGCCTTTGGTGTTTGTAATAAAATGTTACGTAATGTTAATAAATTAAAGTAAAACAATACAAAAAAACTGTTGTTAGTAATTAACGTGTTAGTGTTGACAAGTGTTCTGTTGTTGTGTCGGTGTACACTAATACACAGTAATGAAAGGGAACACAGACGGCGAGTTTGAGTACACAAGCATACAGGGTCCAGCATTTCCTAGTGCTATTCACTACTAAGCAAGATGCAAACTAACTACGGAGCGCTCCTTGTAGTGCATTACCAAAATGTAAGTACTAAGTAACTACAGCGGATCTCTCGCTTGAGCCAAATCTAGTTATGTACAAATCATGTTCAGTCATGTTAATCGTTAAATT
This sequence comes from Amphipyra berbera, assembly GCA_910594945.2. Lineage (NCBI taxonomy): Eukaryota > Metazoa > Arthropoda > Insecta > Lepidoptera > Noctuidae > Amphipyra > Amphipyra berbera. The sequence continues at coordinate 14,866,217 of OU343125.1, forward strand.
TTGTATCATTCGTCTTTTCTCACAACCCTTACAAAGTTGTCAAATAAGACAAAAATAACAGTTCCAATCAGTTCAAGTTGGTAGTTACGAGAAACACGCGGCATCTATCCTCTAAAACATATTGAAACGGGATTGCAAATAAATCGTCTATTACTGAGCCTAGTCTAGCCTACCGCACAAGGCTTACCTGGAAAACGGTGACGGTAGCCCATAGGATGTTATTAAAATGTTTCCTGTCGCACTCACACTTGGGATGGTGCGAGATGATCTCGGGGCAGGTACAATCCCGCTCGCTGCCATTGTCTTCGACGTACTTGCAAAACTTACCACCGAATAGATACATGCCCAGAATACTGCTCGTCACGGAGTAGATGTAAAAATGAAAGAAAAACAAAACGCTATGCGCATACGCCGCGACCGAGTCATCCTGACGACATTATTGTTGCGTACGAGACGTTAACACTGCAACCTGCTCTTGAACGAACTACTGAAATACTACTAATGTTACGGTCTGCAAAAAGTTATTGCGTTCACATTCCTAGTGTGTGCAGTTAGTGCCATAACAAGGAGAATATGTTCATAACTGATGCTATTGTAATATTGAGGAGATCTATATGCACACGATCGGTATTAGTAGTGCAGTAATAATTGTGTATCTACACGTAAACGTGCCGTAAAATTAGTTTTATTTCAAACACTCGTCCTAATTATTTTATTTTGGGATACGATGTAATAATTAATTAATAAACAAAAGCCTAAATGGTTAAGCAGTGTTATCGCCGTTGGAACGCTACAACCAACGGATATGTTAATAAATCTAAATTATATATTTACTTTCATTAACATCGTGTTATATTTAGTGCAATTAAGTTCCTCGACAAACTCAATACTTAATTATGTTTCATTCTTTATACTGCCTCATGATTATAATAAAAAGTAGAAAATGCAATAAAAATAATCCGGAGGAGGAATAAATAGGCGAAAGTAAAGTGCGAAAAAGATAATCAAAGAAAACTCTCATTCATACTGTATCATTATATTACTCGTGGCAAAAGTCATTCAAATTATAATGCAGTAATTTTTAAATTATAAATTCATCCTGAGAAATGCAGATGGAAGAGAATAAAAGGAAATTTAGATGAGAGGAGCAATACCTTCTGTTATTAATAAAGTGAAAGTTAAAGAGTTCAAGAAAGGGGGAAGTAATTGAAAATTTGATTGTTACTGAAGTTAAAAACAAGGATGCCAGGGTTGATAACGAAACTGGTGGAAACTTTTGTCGTATCCTTAAAGTTTTAAAACAATACGATCATAAATTCGTTTGCGAAGAATATTAAATAACGTTCCACTAATTGCGCATCAAGCTTTTCAAGATTAATACCTAAATAATAGAAGCTGCATGCAAAGTGATAGAGATACTGTATAATTGAGTGCAGTTGTAGTAGTGGGAGTAGAAGTACCGACGAACAGGTTTCCCGCGACTCTGCTTCGAACGACCTCAAGCTAACCTACTATTCAACCAAGCTCACTGACTAAGTAATGTGCTCTGGACAACTTCTGATGGGAGTACTGTACGAACAACATGGTGAACGTGACACTAGATGATGTTTGATCAATTTGTTACGGATGGTACTAGATCTCACTACGCGGGTACTAGGGTAGCGGTTACGCGACTGAGCGCTTGTTTGACAACGCACAATGCTGCAAGCTTCATCCCTCCATTAGTGTTCATTGATTGTTTTACAGTTCTGTATGTTTGAGTAGATTGTCTCTTGCAGCAGAGTGAACGGTCGTTTGTGTACTCTCGTGGTTAGTCGATTAGCCGTGACAAGACAACCTTCTGTTATTTGGGATTGTCTTCCTGTCATACATGAGTGTTGGCTGCTGACGGACCCGTGGGTAAGCGTTTAGTAAATGTTGCAAGTTCAGTCTGTTTCTGGGTTGTCTGTTAGGTATTTTAATTTAAAATGTTGAATACCTGAAAAACCGTGACAAAGGCCCACAAGAGCGTATCAAAGTTTTTTCTGTCGCACACTTGATCGCCATGCTTGTCTTTCTCGCAGAATTTGCACCCGAAGATGTTCATACCGAGGATGCTGGACGTTACCACGCAATATGCGATTAGATAATAATACGGTTACCATAATCCTTTCCACACATAAAGGATGGGAATATATATACAAATAATAAAGGATATATAGAACAGTATACATATATATAAGTGTGTTGATACATTCTATTAAGATGAGTGATCAAGTGCAGGTGTAAAGAACAGAAGTAGAAGAAAAGCACAAAAGCGTGACGTCACTATGATTGATAAGATATAATAAATAGAAGAGAAAAAGTTGTAAAGAGTGTGGATAGTGGCAGTGTGTAGTGGTTGGAATGTCAAAGACAGGTGGATGACACACATAAGGATAAGATCGAAAAGAAAAAGGAGAAATCACTCACAGTTAGTGCACAGGTTAGGGGATGCGGGTGTGACAGTTAAGTAGAAACATTCAGAATTTCATATTTTTATGGAGAGTCGAATAAATCTTCTTTTGCTACGGAAAAATGAAAAATCTGATTGAGCAATCAATGAGTGATTGCTGGGGGCCGTGATACTACTAGTTCGCTACGATACAGGTGTGAGATAGGAATATTGAGTTTACACAAAACATAAAGAGTTGAATTTCGAAGGTCAGGTTTGTAGACAGATATTTACATAACGCCTATTAAGTCCCTATTGAGATGTTGAATTACCATTTAGACCAAGTAAAGCAAAGAAACAAAATCATAGAAATTGTTTTTGTTTTTCAGAGTTGTAGATAATAATACTTAAATAGGACAGATAGGCTTTAAAATAATTTTGAAAAGAAAAAGTATTTTTTAGAAAACTCATAAATAACTGTTTCACATGTTTGAACATAATAAACTTAAAATAAACCTAACTTTTTAATATTTTTGTTTAATTTCATGCATTTTATCATAATCGTTTAATGCATAAATATTTATGTTACCTTTTCTTTAAAGTTCATTTTACAAAACCTGATCTGTCTCCGTGGTTTGATGGACTAAGATTTGTTATAGTAAAATTGTGATATTTACCTGAATATGAAGATAAACAGTACTAGTAGTGAGAAGAAGACAGCGACGTTGTCCATGGTCCGTAGCATGACGAACAGTTGGCGTCGCAGGTTGGGCATGAACCTGACCAGTTTCAGTATGCGCAGGAGTCGAAATGTGCGGAGGACGGAGAGCCCTGAACCTCCTCCTACATCTTTTTCCTGACCCATGCTATGTGCCAGCTCGAATGCACTGTTGGGATTTCGCAACGAAAAAGAAATAAAAATAACATTCTTTAAGAAATAAAACTAACAATTTTGAAGAAATTGCGAGCATAAGCACCCACTATTATAGGTGCATTATGGTCGCAGTGATATTATCCAAGCCGCTATATAGTAATAACTAGCAAAATTATAAAACAAGAAATATTGTCAATCGGTCATATAATTCACAATATAATATAGTTTTCATATAATTATATTATAACTTACACTAGATAATCGAAAAATGAAAAATCAGTCTTTTGAGTTCAATTAGAATTGTAAATAAGAAGAGCTAACCAAGCTTTAGGTGGTTGTTTCATAAATGCATGTAAACTGAATAAAGTGATTTATTTGCTCGTCCCTCACAAAGCTAAATGTACTCGTAACAGGGGTAAAACACCTTTATATTACACGTACGTTGGAGCTCGGGTTCAAAACCACAGATAGTCAATTACGGACACCCCTGAGTTGTGCTACCGAGGTATCGCAGTCAATATTTCACATTGTCCTTTAACCCTGGACTTAAATTAAAATGTAGAACAAGTGAAAACGAGACAGTATTCTTTATTATCATTCGCTTCCGTGTTTTTGGTTCATACACTTGTAAAAATATACATACTTGTAAGCCCGCAATAGGTATATTCAATTACTCCCAGTGCATGAATAAAAACAATAATAATACGTAAAATTATTTCGTATTGAATGTTTCATAGGAGTTACTTGAATCCATGTTATTCGACATTACTACTCTATGTTTCAATACTTCGGTTGTAGGTACTCGTATGTTTATCAAGTATTCTCCTTCTATATTTTATGTGTAAGCCGGGATTAAAACTAGGTCTGAATCAATTCAGGGTTTTATGAAATGTATTGTGTAGCTTTTGTGAAGCTTAAATAAAATAAATACGCGGCTTACAAATAACAATGTGGCACAAATACAAAACGTTTTCAAATAACTGCTATTTTTTAGATTTAAATTATTGTTTCAAGACCAATTTTGGCTGATGAACAAAATGTTTTATGATGTAAAGAACTTAGTAGGTCAACATTCTTTAGATTATATTTCACAAGGAGATCTAAAATCAAAGCTCTTTCATTTCACTGAGTAATGAAACTTTAATATTAGTAGGATCTTACCTCAGTATAACAATAACTCCATCAAAGACGTTGAATCCATTGGCGATGTATTTGAACGGGCCTTCGGCTACGATTTTCAGCAGCATTTCCACGGCGAATATAGCCGAGAATACAATGTTGCTGATCTCGACGATCACAGTGAGCTCTTCGGGCTGATTATGATATTCAATGCCCATTGACAACGTATTGATGAGGATCGCCAACAATATACCTGTAAATTATAGCTGTGAGAATTTCGTGTAAAGTAATGAAATTGTGAAGAACAGAATTAGTAGGAAAGTTTATTTTATGATCTATCTTTTGAAATTCTGTTTATAATGAATTATTATAATTAATTCTTCTAAATTGGTTTTTAATATCATTCAAATAAATACCAAAAATGATGGCGAAATACACAAGACAGATATTATGATGGGACACATAAGCTCTGTACCAAATGCCATGACAAGTTGTACTTACAAACAGCTAAAAACAAAATTAATGAGTATTTCCATTGTTCAAATGTAAGGTTATTTTAATATCGCTTACCTTGTTGAAAGTATTTATGGTCAGCAATAAATTTGATCTTTTTCCTGAGTCGGGACAGGGCCCGGGATATACTGCTCCAGAACTTGGAGCACGCGTTACCGATGCAACTCTTGCGCGTTTCTTTAGCGGCCGCCTCAGCAGCGAGTAGGTCCGCACAGCATGAGAAGTCTTCTATTTCCACGATCTAGGGATCAATTGATCCAATCAATGCATAGTTGGTGCAATATCTTGGTATTATTTCTTTTACACTGATACAATAAACAAACTTTTCTTTTTATTAGAATAACTTTGAAGTTCGACCATTTTGTGCAACATCCTTGATGTTTAAATTGAATACGTGCTGGCGGAAGTTTAATACCAAAAAGAGAAAGTACTGTAAGACCTGCGCCTCATCTAGAAAATAAAACCCAAGGATTTTAAACTAAGTGTCTTCTTTTCAATGTGCAGTACCTAGTTACAACGTCTTACCCCTCATTTACACCTAGAAACAAGTTGTGATACAAGTTGTAAACAAATTGCGAAAAGGTCTTTTTAAAAGTAGTTACTTGTTTTTAACACGCAATGAGCGTGTGTAAAATATTTAAAACAAGTGTTTTAAAGATTTACAAACAAGTTTGCTACTTAAAGTACGCAATTGCAAAACATTTGTTTGAAAAAAATCACGGATACAAGTAGAAAACATGTTTTATATCTAGGTGTAAACGAGGGGTTATAGTCGTGCTTAAAAACAATATTATCCAGATTGTTCAATAAGTGTAATATCTATCATCATAAAATAGTATTTCCTCCACGTAGGATGAAATACAACTTTGTACAAGTTGCTATTAAATTTTCCAATGAAGACTTTACGATGACAGATACATCGTGGGCCGGTTATAAATTGTGCAAGTTTTACTCTAATGAATTTCAGGTACATTCTTCTTACGCTATGGATATAATTAATGTATTATTTACTTGTGTTGACGTGTTGAGTATAAATGTTTTCTAAGATAACACACTCAAATTGTGTTTATTTTTTCTTATATGCTGAGATCGATTTATAAAATCAGATCAGGCATTGTTATTTAAACATTAGAAAAAACATCGTAAATTAATTGGTTAAAATGAAATAAATGGCAAGCTATTTGTAAATTCGTGGAATTCCTAGATTTAACGTATCTTTATCCAACTGGATCTCTTCAATCAATTCTTAGATCATAGGCAGCCTATCAATACCAAATTGTTAAACCTGCAATAAAATAAATAAATAATATTTAAATAAGACCTCTTACCCTCGTATCAATTTTCTCTTCTCCAGCCCTCTTGCTGATGCCTTTGGTGAGTTCTTCAAAGAAGGAGTCAAGCGCCACTTGTCCAGTTGGTAAGGCAGCTGACAGTGCCCCGGACAGTGCGAGCAATTCTTGACAAGACATGGTCCCGCCGGCCGCCGCGCGATCCTCTGCAGTGTCGCCTGTCGGCAGGTCGAACTCTACGCCCCCAAATAAGAGACACTACAGCACACGGACTAACACACGGACAAAACTTCTAACGCCTCAAAGCATCCTGTTACATCCAAATAGGTAAAAAAAGGATCAGATAATCTCGTGATAAAGCAATCGATCTTTCGTCTATCCCTTGGGTAGGATAAAATACTTCAGATCAGGCAACACCCATTGGGAATTAATATCGTCCATTACCAAATTGTAAGTCTACGAATCTAAGCCCATCCATGTCTGCCCTTTACGAAAATAAAGCCGTGGGTGTTTGTTATTCAAAACTGTTTCGGGGTTCGTTCATAAAAGTTTATGAAATTTATTTGCCCATCCTCGCACCACAATTTTACCAATACATAACTTATAAACATCCTAATCAGTCCAGCATTAAATATTTATCGTTCCTCTTCAGGTCCCAAGATGGCCATTAAACTGAAGAGAAAATTTTCTAAGAAATGTTTTAGGTTACTCTCATAGGAATTATAACAAGATGCTTTCGAGGTGAAATAGATAACTCAAGGAAGATAAAGATTTTTATATGTAAATCAAGTCTCAAAAGTGTAGGAGTGCTAACCTATGCTGAAAAGGGGATAAGCAGAAACCAAATTTAGAAAACTTTTTTCTCTGAATCAGGTTATCCCCTATCCTATTAGGTATTTCTATGAAGAGTAGAGGAAGAATAAGCAAGAAGTTCAGTAAAGATTGCACATGCCCGTCTAATAGCGTCGCCTAGACCTAGTTAGATCTAGAAGTTTCTAGACTCACCACTTTGGCTCTTAAGCCAGTCACGCTGACACAATGAATCTACAAATATTCATTCGAATTGTTAAAAAGTTAACACTATTGAATGTGAAGTGTTTTGTAGTGTATTCAGAAGTGAGTTTTGTTCGGAGTAAGATGGGGAAAGTTTCAAGTGTACAAGCAACAGGTAAAGTAAGGAGCTGCTATTTCTTAGTGGCGTAGGTGGGTGCTTTCACATTTTCAAAGGTAATGTCGAAACAGTTCAAGAACATTTATTTTAAGCGTTTTATTTTAAGAGTTTCACAGATGAGTTTACTCGGCCATATTTTATAACAGATTAATCGCTTAGTGCCCGTTTCCTATAACACTAACGAATCGTTTTGCTTACAAATTGTATTTTTTTATTGTCAAACTGGGTATATAAATAGCGTCGTAAGCTAATTTTACTTATGATAGCTACTTACATATGGGAGGGTCTACTATGCCAAGATTACATCTCTCAATTTTAACCAATAATGCTCCGTAAATTATAGGAATCGGCCATAAACTGATGATACAAAAAGTAGATTTAATAATATATAATCGACAAGTTTGAAAGCCCAAAAAATATAATTGGAATTCGTAGTTTTTAATCATTGACACCAACATTTTTAGTCGCGTGCCTCTTTTATTATTATTGTTAGCATTTTAATTTACCTGTTTGCGTCATTTTCTCGGATGAGCACACGTTGTGTGGATGAGCACCGTGCGGTGCGTTCGGCGTGTGCAGTAGCACCGTATCGCTGAACATCACTGATGATCTTCGACGAGCTAGCGATGGTGGTGAGAGGAGCGACAGATTTGATGCGTTCTATATCGAAAGTCATAAAAACCTTTTTGAAAGAAATAGTTGTTTGTATTGTTTACACACATTTGTTCTGCCTATCCTTTTCCCAACTACGTTGGGGTCAGCTTCTCGTCTAAACAGATGCGGCTGAATACCAGTATTTTATACGGAGCGACTACTATCAGACCTCCGCAATCCAGTTATTGGCTAAAGCCGATATCCTAAGGTTAGACTGGTTATCAGACTTTCGGGCTTCTGACTTCCCGTAACAACTGTCATAGATATTCGTATGACACCCGGGACCGACGATTTAATGTGCTCTCCGAGGCACGGAGAGTTCTTGATGTGTAACGAACGGTCACCCATCCACGGACTGACCGCGGCAAGCGCAGCTTAACCTCGCAAATTGTATGATCCGCACCGTTGTTATTTAGCCTGGAGTCCCTTGTTTTGCACACACTATTATCGTTAGTAAATAATGAACTATGAATCCATGCAAATTCTGCTAGCGGTAATTGAGTTAATTGCCACCTGTATAGCCTATGTGCCTCTAGGGAAAATTAGTAGTGATATTGATCGCAGCGAATATTCGGATTACGGGTATTTGATATGCTTTTGAAGATATATTGGGCTCGTGGCTTATTGAGGATCGCGAGGTTAAGCAACGCTTGCCGCAGTCAGTCCATGGATGGGTGACCATTCGTTACACCTCGAGACCCCTCCGTGCCTCGGAGCGCATGTTAAGCCGTCGGTCTCGGGTATCATACGAATACCTATGACAGACGTTACGAGTAGTCAGTACCCCGAAAATCTGACAACTGCTCTAACTTTAGGATATCGGCATTGCCCAGTGACTGGGTTGCGGAGGTCTGATGGCAGTCGTTCCGTGTAAAATACTGGTATTCAGCCGCATCTGGTTAGACTGGAAGCTGACCTCAACACAATTGGGAAAAAGCTATGCAGAACGAAGATATATTTTAGGTAATATTTAATGTTATGGAATAAAAATAAAGGATACGATATGAAATGATAACAAAAGCCGTAAAACTTTATAAGGTGCAGCTACATTAACTTTTTGAAATCTCAACCGACTACAATTATTTTACACACAATAATTAACAGAGGACCCTCAAACAAAATTAGGTAGCTATATTCAATATTCGTAGCTGTTATCTCAACGGCGGAGGACGAGGGCACGTGCAACAGGCTGGGTCGCTCAAATGGCTCTTTGGAATCAAGTACAATCATCGCTACCGTCTATATTTTCACCTATACCGCGTGTAAGGACGGAGTATTGAAAACAGAAAAAAAAAATCCGCTCATGAATTAAAAATTAGTGGTTTTTCTCGGAATTATTAAAAAAATTGCTAATATTTTTTTGTATTACAATAAATGTTGTAAAGGGAAAAAAATGCGTGTAAAAGACAGGTAACTGATTTTTTAAAAAATGAATTCAGTTTATTATTTTGAATTGAAAATCAGTGGGAAGTATCCCAGAAGTTTTCCGATTTAAAAAACATACAGTCCATTTTTGCAGCTAATACTAATAGAATAAGTTACTTTACATGAGAGAAATGAAAATTATTCACTTGTAAACAAATCAGAAAAGTCATGATGTCTTACATTCTATCAGGAATAAGTTCCATTTCAAAATGCGATTGTTTTTATCTAAGGATAGAGGGTTAATCTTCAGATTCTCAGGATCCTTAGGACATATTTTTTTAACTTTAAAAAATTGACTGTTTCAGCCGTTACTAACATCGGCTAGGTTCAAAGTAAAATCATTTTAAATGTATACTGCCAATGATTCCTTCCTTACCTAGGAAGCTCTAGGAAAAGCTTCTTAAACAAAATTAGCCATCAATAATGTTGGTTTTACCTCAAGATCAGCGGCTGACAGTGAGGGTACGCGCAACAGGCTGGGTCGGCTGATCGGCTCCTCACCCCCCGCGCCACCGCTCCCCTCTTCACTCACACTCTTGCCACCGTTGCCCTGGTGTACATACATTATAGTAAAATATACGGATGCAGACGGAATGAAATGTGTGAAGTATGGGAGAAATTTGTTAGAATTTAGATAAAACTACATAATATATATTTATTTATTTAGTTACATACCTACTGCTACCATCTCCTAATTCAGTAGTGTAGTTACCCATATTAGATAAGTACTTAGAAACAGAACGCGATACGAAAAAAAAAACAAATTAGGTGCAGTCCGGTAGAGGTCTTGTTTGTGAAGCTAAACGAAGCCATTTTTAACCGACTTTCAAAAAAGGAGGAGGTTCTCAATTCGACTGTTTTTTTTTTTAAATTTTTTGTATGTTTGTTCCGCGATATCTTTGATAATTGTAAACCGATTTTAAAGATTATTTTTTTGTTTGAAAGAGTATTCTTTCGAAATGGTCCCATTCAAATTTGGTGAAGATCTGATGAAGAACTTCGGAGATAGACAATTTGAAGTCGGTTTTATTTTTGTTAAAAAGTGATTATTGTAATATATAGTTGTATCATTTATAGCATTAAGTACAGTTATTTTTAATTTCATGTATACGCAGCGATGATTTTTCGTTTTTTTTTACATTATTTTATATTTCAAAAGACTGCCCATCTTAAATTTCAATAGTCTAATGCAGATAATAAGAAATAAAAGTGTCTTGTGTTCCGTATAAAGAATATTTTTAACTAATGTAACATTTTTTATTCGTTGTTTTAAAAAGTTTTAAACCTCGTAGCAAGTTCGTAGCTAAGTGCTACGAGTGCCGACGCATAAATGTTTTGGAAAATAAAAAGCAAAGTTATCGTTAAAGTGGTAAGATTTAAAAGTATCTGAATTATTAACAGTGTGAATTCTTCGAATAAAATATATTTGTGTATTTAAAGATTCGTTCTCACTTCACAGTCAAAAATGCAGATTGTTTGACTGTGTGCACATATCTAATTAAGCTACCGATGGATAGTTTATTTTATATGTATAATAGGTAATTTTTAAGTGCTCGTTCACATAGTGGATTCGTTTTAACGGATCCATCGGTACTGGATGTGTTGTTCACATCTGTACCGACGGATCAGTTAAACAAATGGCAGCTGCGTCGCATCTGGCAGGCAGGATACGATAAAAACAACGGATCGTGTGTGAAGGCACCCATACTCCTCCATACATCTTCATGTACGGATCCGTTTTTTATACTGATTGCCGTCCAGTTTTTGATGACAAAATGGAATGTGTAAAAATGTCGGACCAGTTTCTTTACTGGATTCTGAATACTGTGGTGTATGTGAACTCGCTCATACAACTACAGGCGCCTTCACCAAAATAAAAACGTATCCGCTAAAACGGATCCTGTAAACAGTTTCTGTGTGAACTAGCTGTAAGAGGGTGTGACAAATATTATTATCAGAGTGCGCATATGTAACAACTGTGGGTCGATACTCTATTTGGGTGGGTATATCCGCTCAGTCTACCAGCCGTGAATTGCAAATACGGACATCCAAACATGAAATAAAAATCTATGTATAAAAAGTTTTTTTTGTTTAAATGCGGATATCGAATCAGAGACCCTTAACACTGCTGGTTGACGCTCCACCGCTGTGCCAGTTCATCGACAAAACATATTAACACGAATAATATGAATGGTATTCACAATTTAATTCACACAAAAAGGCTTAACAGGTAGAGGCCTCGTGATGATTACGCTGTGTCAGCAACAATACAATACATGCCCTCGACACGGAAACGGCTTTGTATGACTCCACGAATATTTTATTATAGCCCCCGCTTCTCGAGAATGTATTCTGTAGAAGAACGGAAACTTGGAGAAATATTATTTGAAAATTCATTACAACCGGTTGATGAGAATGTTCGAAGTAATCCTGAATATTATAATGAGCTGAACTTTATTCCGCAGTTGATGGTACGAAAGTATTAGGAAATAATTAAACATTTATATTAAGGACAGTCCATTTAAATTGTAAAAGGAATCTAAGAAAGGTGTGTGAAATTGGTGTTCAAATAAATGTTACCTGTGGGTGTACTCGCGGACAGCAAGGATGATGTTGTTTGGGCTTATTTGCTGGTAGCTGAAGAGTTTCTCTGCTCGTCCGCCACTGAAGCTGGGCACGTTGATATCGATATACCCTGAACAAATATGACTCTACAAATAATAAAGGTCAACTATTTTCTATAAAAATTACAACAGCTTCATAATGTCAGAGGTCACAAAAGAATATTCCGCGAATAGCAAGACCGCTATAATTTACAAGGTACGAAAATAACTTTCATTGTGAGTATTTATAAAAAATATGCTAGCAGAAAGAAGTGTTCATCGGCATTTACAATGCAAATGGCGGGCATTAGTATAAATATTGTAGTTCTACGGAAGGAAATAATACTGGCGGAAATTTACCAACTTCAGAGAGCACAACAACGATTTCTCGAATAGATTGTGAATAAGGAAATACGAGAGATTTATGATCACAAAGAATATTTGAAAGGGTTGGTATATCCCTGTATTTATATGCGGATGTTTGTAAATAAGAAATGTGTTACGGACCTTATCTTTTTTGCCATCCTCCTTTTGAAGCGTCTCCACAAGTGTGCGACGTATTTGACTATTTCTGCGTAACACGTGGCAGGCTCGCTGTTGTTCGTAGAAGAGGCGAGGGTGGACGTAGACGTGAATCGTGCACGTTCGGCCCTCATACGTTCCATCTCGCGTTTTTTCGTCTCGCTGAACTGTGTTGCTATGACGACCAGGCAGAGGTTGATCATGAAAAATGATCCGATCTATAAGACAAATATGTGTTTGTGAGATAATGGGGTCGTTACAGCGTAGCTGACTGATCGTTCCAGTTTTTGTGAAACTAATGTTATTGTCGTGGTCGAAAGATTGCTTTTTAGCTGTCTTTTTACTGTTATTTTGTTTTGATTAAAGCTTGTCTAGGAAGTATGGACGTCGCGTCGCGATACATGCTGTAAATTTACATGTAGTGTATATGAATAAATATTAAAAAAAAACTAACCACAATCAGCAGTACGAAGTAAATCCAATCCCAAAAACTATGTGCATCCTGTACATAGTACATTATATCAGTCCAGCCTTCTAACGAGATCACCTATGAAAACACAAAAAAACCATTACTCCCTTCCTCGTTTCTATAAATACTGTAAAAAGATTCCAAATATTTGTCTTACCAGAAATATAGCGACCCAAGCGAGACCAATGTTGTCGAACGAGATCGTGCCCTGAAAGGGGTTGTTTCCCCTTTGAGTACAGTTAGTGTAGTACTGATTCCAATTGACACACGACGTATTTGTGGGGAAGTTGTAGGAGTACGGTTTGGCTGTCTCGTTGCAGACTAGAGGTCCGTATCTGTACGGAGGGAAGTCTCCGCAATAGTGCATCCCGTTGTCTTCGGGCGTCGTGCATATGTAGTCCAACTCTTTGGAGAACTCGTAGTAGAATGATATACTGTAAGACCAATAAAGGTTTTTGGATGTGGCCTAAAATTTGTAGTTGTGTTTGAATTTTTTATTTAAGTTGGGCAGTATTTTTGAATGTGTGTCGTGACTTTATGAGATGTCAAGGTTTAAGTTAGAGGCAATTTAAATGTAATCTATTGACATCGATCTAAGCTGTCTCAGTTAGTAAATGATGAAAGCCATTGCAAAAGTTAAATATTTGATTCTAAAACTACTCTCCAAAAAATCTGAAAAGTTTATCGTTAAGATAAACCTTATGTAGGTGATTCACTTAAAAAAATATAAAAATGTTATTTTTTTTTGGAAAATAGTGGTTTGAATACTGATCTGAATTGGTATTTTGACTACATGTATGTAACAAGGAACACTTATATTTCGGTTTCACTACTGCTATTACCCATGCAAATGGCGAAACATTTACTAGTACATACATCGATATACACGGTGCATGCAGACACACGCTAGAACGGAAGCACAGACAGGAGTTTAGGATCAATAGCTGTCCCAATTAATGGTAATGGTAGTGCTAATAAAGATGGCTCGGGAAAGTCTGGCGAATATCGGCACAGCAGATTAACCTCAGTAGCCTTTGGGTCGTTATCGTTTAACGACAGAAGGTACATAGAAACACGAGCACTGGCCGTAACCCACATCATTTGGCGCCCGGTCGTTACGGGGCTTGTTCGTGATGATCGCTATAAGGCTTTTATTGTGGTCTCTATCTTCGGACTAAAAAGTCTCACGGATACTTTTAAAAGTTGAACGACCCAACGTGCAAAGCTTTTAGTTTCCAACAGTGCATGTAATATGCATTTTAGATAACAGTTGAAATGTTATTTATTTCAAGAAACAAACCATGAGCTTTGGAACAAAAATGCAGATTAACAGACAACAGAACAATTCTTAAAACGAAGCTGAATTGAATATTAATTGTTAAAACAATGACTTTGTTACTGAATGAATCATGAAATTATGTAAAACTGAAGTGTAGATTAGTATTTATTTTGTTCTTTGAAAATAGAGTAACCTAAAATGTAGGAAATGTAAAATCATTGACAGATGTAAAACTAATTCCATAATCACTGTCCGCAGAATAATTTTGCGAAATCATAAGTATAAAGGAAACAGTATTTCACTATTTCAGAGAAGTCGATAGAACTACCCATATATGTTTGGATCAGAAACAAATCGGCAGTTGTCAGTAAAATTTAGCAAATCAAGTGTGATATTATTTAAATAGCGAGTAGGTAATGAGAGACCTAGTGTCTCATCGAAACTGCCAATTCGTGAAAGGGAAGCAAATAAGATAGCACATCTGGACGGCAGATGTGTGAAGGTACACGTTACAACAGTTCGCAATGTTCTTAATAGAAACACATTAATTTTGATCGCAAATCCTTACGAGTTCAATCTGACGCGCACTCTGTACCATTCGGACAGGTCTCTGGAACATAAATTAAGGAGCCGTGACGGGTGTTATGTACCTAAGTTTACTTCTAAAGGTCTGTAGTAAGGTCATAGTTACTAACAATGTGGTTTCATATATGAATATTGAATTACATAATACAATCTTCTTATTAATTCATAATGTTTCATAATTATGAAACCATATTATTAATATGAATCTTGGTTGTAACTATTTTGTCTAAATCTAGATGTTTTGGTTAGTATCGACTATGAATGGCTATTATTGATTCATGTTTGCTATGACGGTAATATTCTACTTTGTACTATGTTTAGGTTGTTATGTTTGGAACCTTATATATACTGTAATTTGTTTTACATAAGTATGAATGGAGTAATGGAAAGGGAGGATGACTATTAACAAGTATTCCTACATTGTCGAATGGTTCGTTCTGTGTGTGTTCGGTTATATTTTTCATATAATGTGAGTGTTGACGGAATGCAATATTTAAGTGTGTTGTAGGTTATTCGACTGTAAGCTGAATTCTTCAACATGCGCGTTTGTCAAAATGTTAGTAACAGTGCAAAAACAATATGCAATGACAAAATACAAAATGATATACAGAGCAGCGATGGATATGCTCGCTGAAGATGTAAGCGTTAAATATTGCATGCAGTCAACATTAGCAATGGGACGTGCCGCTAAGACGAGCGCTCTCGAGCAAATGGAACAAATGAAAAAGTCATTTCAGCTGCAATTTCATCCACAAAACTTCAAACATTGCCACTCAATATACTGCGTCATACAGATTCGGGTATTTAATAATTCAACACTAGTAAACGCTTACGTCTATGAGCTTATATCAACGGTAATACCGAGTTGGCAGTAGGAGACGGGTGTTACAACTTGTCTCATAATGCACCTCAGGATGACGTGAATGTAGTGGTAACATACTTGGGTCGTAGTACATTCGATGGCAGAACGAATTCGCAGCGTTGTCTTAGTATTCCTTCCCAAAGCTGGACGCCCACGATGCCAAATATGAAGAATACGAAGAAACACAGCAGCAAAACATTTCCTAACATTGGTAATGTGTCCAGTAATAGCATCACCAGGATACGCATACCTGTGAAAACAAAAGAAGGGTTATGTTTATTATTTTCAACTACACAAGAAAGAGGTTCATAATATTAAGGGATTGCTTTTATGAGCAAAGGGAACATCATACAATTCAGAATAATTACCAAGAACAATAATAATTATGGTTGTATTATCTCTTGGCTTTATTACTAATGAAGTCCCACCTAGAAATCTGAAGTGAGGATGAATATTTCATTAGGAAAATTAAGTGTTTGACCTAAAATATGGTAAGTACAGACAAGACTTCAAACTA
Organism: Amphipyra berbera; assembly: GCA_910594945.2. Lineage (NCBI taxonomy): Eukaryota > Metazoa > Arthropoda > Insecta > Lepidoptera > Noctuidae > Amphipyra > Amphipyra berbera. The sequence continues at coordinate 14,882,512 of OU343125.1, forward strand.
AAATCACACCGGATATCTAATTTATTCGGATATTGCAGAAATAGCTCCGGACCGTATCGGTCGCAATTTGCTGAACTTTGTGAATTCATTTACAACTGAAGTGCAGTTTCACATGAACGGGCAGATGGATTTCAATTAATTCGTTCCAAGGCTGGGCATACCTACTCCAAAGAGGATTAACTAGAACTGTGAACCTCGTTATTTGTGCACTAAATGTTAGATACTCTGTGTATACGTTGTTAAACATGTTAGATGAGACTCGCGTGTCGCAAATCAAAATGTATATTTCAATTTAACGGAATAAAAAGGCACGTGGGAGCAATAAATTGTACGAGGGCAAATTAGTGCCGATGTATGTGAAACCGCGGGCGCGCGTGGCTCGATTTAATTTGCGGCAGAGTTGCATTGTCCCAGTTGTTTGCGAGCCCCAGATGGGGACTGGGGTTTTGTGCGAAACTTTAGCTAGAGCTCGTCTTTTGTTTGAATGTTCAATGCTAACCGTTTGGAAGTCGCGACGGTCCGCGCTGCTGCCGTGATTTATTATTGAATTTCAATGTTGTTTCTGAATGCAATGTTACTTTTGGTAACGACTGTGACTGCCTTATATTCAGGCTATCCGGTTAAAATATTCACCGCTAGAATTATGCAAACTCGCACAAAACCATTGCCTTGTAAACATAAAATATACATTATGAATACACACACAAATACAATTTGTGTAAATTTTTTTTATAAAGAAACCTCTCTTTTCCTTTTTGGGACTCGATACGGATAAAATTATTTCCAAAATAAAACAAAGTATTTAATGAAAATATCATAAATTTACCACACCCGTGTTCATAATTTTGATATATAGGTACCTACTTCAATATGTTAAGAAAATGTTTTAACATAACATCGGCCTATTTATACAGATCGTTAGCTAATTTAGATAAAATCTACAGCTACATATTATCATAGGGAAGGTACGTAGAAAGTAGATTACGGAATAACCTTGCGAAGCAAATTTCCGCCTTGTAAACGTGAAGGGCCTGCGATAATTAAAGCATGATTAATGTCTGTAGGTACTTTAGGGTCATTCTGTACGACAAACACGATTGTCATCATTAGTAGGGGCTCGGGGAGCAACAGTTGTTTAAATATACAGTCATGTGTAATAATATGTATACACATAGCGAACAAAGCGAATGTCGTTTGAATTAAGAAATGTTCGAAACCTTGTATGTATTTGTAGAAATTATGTGTGTAATATTTCATAATTCAAATAGACGACACGTTAGCTTTAGGTGTCGTGGCTGAGTGATTGGCTCCTGTGCTATGGGTCGTGGGTTTGACTCCCGTACGGATCAAATATTTGTATAGTTTACAAATGGTAGTTCCGGGTCTGGGCGTTTGGGTATGTGAAGATTTGTATCTGTAAACGCACCCACGATACAGTAAAAATCCTAGTGTGGGGCAATGTTTTTATTAAATACTAGCTGTGTCCTCACGGCTCCGCCCGTAGCCTATGTTACTCAGTGATAACGTAGCTTTCTAACGGCAAAAGAATTTTTGAAATCGGACCAGTAGTTTTTAAGTTTATATATATACATACAAAAATCCAAAAATACAAATGTTTCCTCTTTATAATATTAGTATAGATTAGTAATTAGTAATATTAGTAATTAGTATTAGTATTAATAGATATTTTAGAAGAAAATTGCTTTTGAATTTCGGAAGCGAAATTCAAAAGCAATTTTCTTTTCTTATAGATGTATACACGTGACTGTACCTATATTTATGAGGCTAGTTATATCAGATAAACTTACACTTATCTAATTTGTATGCAGCATCACGTTCCACGGTATCACCGAATGAGTTTTGGAATTGAAAATTCTCGTAGCGAATACAACAAAGCTTTTTAAATATGTAAACGCAAAGTATGTATTCCCTCGGCCGCAGTTCATGTAACCATGTTCGTGACGTCATGTCAGTCTTGTTGAAACTGTAGTATTTTCACTTGAACGTTCGTTTGCTCTTAGTCTTATTTTTTTGTCCTCAAGACTGTCTTAAACCAGAATGCGTACCGTAAAAAGGGGAAGGCTGTTATGAAAACTCTTTGTTTCGCATGATATCCTCGTTAGTCTATTCGTGGCAAGCGCGACGGCTGAGCGTTAGGTCTTGGGTTCGATCCCCAGGTTGGGCAAAGTGTTATTGGGTATTTCCATGTGGAATTCTTCAGTAGCAGCTCGGAGTTTGGATTTGTGCCCGGTTGATGGCAATAGGCACGCTATTAAATGAGACCTAAACATAACGGCGAAGTGAGGGCGTTACTATACACATCTGCCCAACCCTTCGAGCAATACAGGCGTGATGTTATGATACGGTGCATTCGCAGAACAGCACTGAATAGCTGAAACCTAATGTTATTAGCTTATTCGAGGATAAATTGACAGCTTTGCTGGTCCATTTCTCTTTTGACCTTTAGTCTGTGTTTAGCGAATATATGTTTTGACACAAGTTAAATTCAATTTGTCAATATCCATTATGAAAATGTTGTGAAATATTTTTATACTTGCATTAGGATATTATTTTTTAATGAACCGTGCCAAACGGATTAGTGATTGAAGTATGATGGTATTTGTTTTTCGAATGAATTTTGCGACTTCCTTAGCAGCTTCCTTTCAACTCTGCCTATCGCAATTCATAACTGGACGAAGAGATTTCCACAAATTCCACGACGAAGTAGCGCGAGACTTGACCGGTGCAATTTTTTTAGTTAAATGTTGGTTCTGTTCTGCCTAGTCTTTTCCCAACTATGTTGGGGTCAGCTTCCAGTCTAACTTAATGCGGCTGAATACCAGTATTTTACACGGAGCGACTACCATCAGACCTCTGCAACCCAATTATTGGGCAACGTCGATATCCTACGGTTAAACTGGTTGCCAGATTTACGGGCTTCTGACTACCTGTAATGACTGTCATAGGTATTTGTATGACACCGGGGACCGACTGTTTAATGTGCTCTCAGAGGGACAGAGGGGTCTCAATGTGTAACGAATGGTCATCCATCCACGGACTGACCACAGTAAGCGCAGCTTAACTTCGCAAATCGTATGATTCGCGCGTAATTAAATTAGGTACCTACTCGTTAATATTACCCAAAACGACAATATTCCTGAAATAAGAATTCGAGACACAAACTTCGATTAAAAATATATATATCAATGCTCGATTTTAAAATCCCCACATATTGCCTACAGTAAGATAATCTCTACCAGACGTAGTGGCTCGCTAAGCCCCCGTCTCACTTGTTGCGCGGATCGATCGCCGCCCACGCTCGCTCTTGATTCTGCTTCGGGTTAATTTCTATAAGTACTCACCGAGATATGGGCATCTTTTGTGCTCAAACTTTGTACGCCTGAATTTCATTACGCTAAGCATGTTCAACTGGAACCGAAAATATTATAAAGGTTTTTGTTAGGTCATATTACGAGATTATATTTAACTCTATATTTCATCCGTTAGAAATAAATTTATTTTTGATGTAATCTCAATTTATTAAAGTTTATTACGTAGTATTTATTATATTGTCGTTCGGTGGAACATATTCCAAGATACGATATTGATTATAAAGTTAATGAAGTTGTGACTTGTAATATTTTACAGGTTACGGAATAATTAATTAAATAAGAGTATCTGTAGCATCTAATAACCCGGTAAGTACCTGTACCTATCGCTCCTAGAACTGAAAACATACCGACAGACGTATTCAAAAATGAAACAACATATATTTAACTTTGCCCAGGCAGGTGTGAAATGATAAAGACTGACGGTAATATTAACCTGAATAAGTTGCTCCTAGGATTAGGTATCAACGAGGATTTTCAACAGTAACTAATTATGCAAATATGTTATCATCACAGACACACAGCGTTACCTACCGTCCTTTACGTGACGTTATTTCTGAAACCTTAATAAAATGGTTTCAATGTTAATAATATTTCGTTTGATGCCTAAATAAACCTACTCTACCTGGAAAGGGCCTGGTTCTATAAATAAACACGTAATAAATTACCTACACGTAACAGAGGCGGTAGTGCGGAGGTCACCCCAAATTAAAAGGGTTCTCGTATTAAGAGCTCTCCGCAGTTTAGCACCGAGGTTTACAGCAAGAAAGCTGTCGTTAATAGCTATAGAAAGCACTCCAATTCAGTTTAACGGTTCTTTTTGTAATTTTCTTTTAAGAATTTAGTGTAACTACGTGAGGGTTAAAGTTGGTAAGTCGATTGCTGGAACTTATAACCCCAATTTTCTTGCTATTATGCCCCTCTACGCAAAGGTTCATGCTGTACATTACCATTTATCGCTTCGTTCGCCTAAAAGAGGTCCATTATAGTAGGTAACGATGTATTTATAGACCTTGAAGTGTATCCAATTTTGGCCACTGTGTAGTGCCATATTACCCTACGAATTTTAAATTAATCTGTAGAGTATAATCTGACAAGAGGTATGAGGGCTAACGATGATGGATGATTAACTCAAATATAATGAAAATACCTATGTTTCTTTAATGTACTAAGATGATATTTTGACAATGATGGACGTCATTCCCGAATAAGTTTTGGTTACCTGAAGAAAGGACTTGAGAAACTCTCACACTCAGAACAGAAAGAATCGTCGTTTTGTATGACCAAAAAAATCCAATTATATGCGAAAGAACGAGGCGCCAACAAACTTTATTACAGTGAATTTCAAATAAAAAGCACATTTAATTTTTTGCAAATAAAATGGGATCGTATAATTTTCTTTTTAATAGCATGAATTATTGCGTACGTCCAGTTGGCTTATATTGTACAGGCTATTTGCTCAGTATTCAAACGAGGAAAATTAAATCAGGTTTCTTTGGCAGAAAGAGAATACAATGTTTCTATTGTAAGTTATTATGGAGTTCCTTGTCGGCTTTTCTCTATAGGGAACGACTGATTAGCTGCATGGTTCCAAAAGTTCTAAATTCGATACATTTTTATAAGCGCCTGTTATGATTTTTATTTTTGGTGTTTATATTTTTTTGTGACATAAGAATACCCATGACAGTCGTTAAACCCTGCCCTGCCTGCCTGGCCTGAAAGTCTGACCATTGGTCTATCCTTAGGACATCGGTATCGTCCAGTTACTGGGTTGCGGAGGTTTGATGGCTGTCGCTCCGCGTAAAATACTGGTATTCAGCCGCATCTAGTTAGACTGGAAGTTTACCCCTACATAGGTAGTTGGAAAAGGCTAGGCAGAACCGATATTTGTGTAAATATTTTTGTGGTGCGAGTAACTGACGATTAATTAAACTGTTTAGTTTGACAATGGAATCATGTTCAACGTAATGCTAATGGAGTAGTGGCCCAATTCGTATAAAAAAGTGGTAGCAAGTATTATTCCAAAGTTGGTATGCCTAAATGCACGAATATACATTAGGAAGATGCCAGATGTAAAAATATCTCTATGAATTCGTAGACAAAAATTTACACAGGTATTCGGAATCTCTCACGTGATGAATATCTTGAACTTGACCAATTTTTATTTATAAACGATTTTATAACTAGAACCATATGAATTTTATTACAAAATCATAGCAGGCACGGCAGTAAACATGCCGAATATCGCATGCCACACGGTGGCAGATCAAACGGCATGTCATTGCATGCGATATCCTCCTAAATGACATGTTTGGAACAAGACCGGATGTCTTGATATAAGAAATAGTTTGTTTACGTCGTCATTCACAACTTTTTTACATTATATTTTTCAAACTCATGAAATATTTCCTTGACATATGTTGTAACGGAAATATAAAATTAAAGTTATTATAGATGGGTAGTATAGCAATTCATATCACATAAATCTCTGTCAAATTCATTAAAAAGATAAAGGAAATCCAAATATTATCAAAGAAGCCTATTTATTACACCTATTTCCTAATAAATTATTCATTATTTCACGAGGATACCGTATAATATTCTTGTATAAATAAATACTATAAATATTAGAAACCCAAATATGTGACTTACTTGGTATCCTGTTGATAGCTCGTAAAGGCCTTAACACACGAATAGTCCTTATCGCTGATAGGTTGATATTTTCCACGTTGAGTGCGTATTCCAGTGCTCTGTAAAATTAGTGCGTCATGAAGGTGATGTCAAGTGTCATCAATAAATTATTTCGCTATCCGTATGTAGTAAAAGGTTTAATTAAATGAATAGGATATTATACAAAAGTTTTAAAGCTAGATAAAATAATAATAATATGACCATGGTTTTTACATGCATACGCTACTCTCAGGAAACACTAAGAGATAAAATATCTAATTCGAAAAAAAGAAGCAAAAATGGCGCATTCTCTATAAAATAAATAAATGTACTACATACCCGGCCATAACTATGAAAAAATCCAGCCTGTTCCATGAGTCTGCTAAATAAGTTCCGTGTCCGTAAACGCCCATCGCCACCATTTTGATCGACATTTCCAATGTGAAAAACGCGAATATTATATCGTCAAAAACCTGTAACAGATGTTTTATTAAAAATACCCATTTGACGAATAAAAAATACACGTTTAATTTTTTTAAATTCCAATTACGCGAGCAAATAAATATCTTCCGCGCTTAAATAAAAATAAAACAAAAGAATATCACTTCAAGCCTCCACAATTTTTCTCGTCGGCCAGTGTTCTTTTTTAATTTCACCGAGTGCACGCGTCAAGACAGAATTCATTTTTGATTAAAAACTTTGTATTGTTTTTTACAATCCGTGAGTCTTTTGTTAATGGTTCGATTTTCGAAAGTTGTTGCTGATGCTTTATTTTTTAATGCTTTCGAACTTTTTAAAAGGGTCGCTGAATAAAACAGAAGTCGTTATTCTAAGATAATATTGAAATTGTAATTTACCTGTAATATTTTGCATCTATTCGTTATACACTGGTCGTCGACGCACGGCTGGTACATGCCCAACGTTACGCAGTTCAACAGGATTACTAACATCGAGATCCTTTCGAACCATGTGCGATGATGGTTAAGAAAATGATTTCATTCAATTATTCATAAGTATAATAAGTAAAAGCTGTTACAAAAATAATTATTCTTTAATTATAAATAATTTTCGTGTTGAAATAGCTACAGAAATCGGACTATTTAATCAAAAGAAAATATTTGATTTAATAATGTTCGTTCGTAGAATGTCAAAGAGAAACCCCACTGGAGTTTAAATTAAACGTCGATGGGTCCACCAGTCCCTTGATAGATTTCAGAGCCGTTCCTAATGATCGCTATCATTTTAATTGATTTAAGCTTTGCTTTGACAACACTGTAGGCTGCCTGTTAAAATTAAAATTTAATTTATGACGAAACAAATAAAATATTTTTCTAATAAGAGATTTAAGCGATTAAAATGTAATCGGATTACTACATTTAAAAAGACTACAGTTACAGGTAGTTCATACAGAAACTGTTTACAGGATCCGTTTTAGCGGATCCGTTTTTATTTTGGTGATGGCGCTTGTAGTTGTATGAGCGAGTTCACATACACGACAGTATTCTGAATCCAGTAAAAATACTGGATCCGTTATTTTTATCGTATCCTGTCTATCAGATGCGACGCAGCTGCCATTTGTTTAACTGATCCGTCGATACAGATGTGAACAACACATCCAGTACCGACGGATCCATTAAAACGGATCCGCTGTGTAAACGGGCGGTTAGTCAGCAAATTAAATTATTACTCTAATCGCAAATGTATTTTTTGTAGGAACTATAATTCATACAAGCGCAATATTAGAAACTTTAATGCATTGTATAACACGTTAAAAGACAATAAAATTCAAAACAAAACATCATAAACACTCATTTCATGAATACATTTCGCATGTAAAGTTAATTTCTGTGCAACAAACGGAATCGTGTAAACCACCGCCAACAATGAAAATGCGGTAAAAATTATCTATAATACCTCTGGTATTTAATCCCCTCTAGTATGTGGTTAGTTTTGTGGTGAAGTAACCTTGTCTTTCTTGACTAGGCACGAATTCGCAGTGGTATGAAACAAAGCCGATTTGTGGTCGCACACTATTCCGTGTGTTGTGGCTTCGGCCGGATTAGCTGTAGTGTTCTGTTGTCAGAACGATTTGAAAGTGTTCACTTTCAGGTTCTCGTGTGTTAGACTCCGTTTTATGTACGCTGCGGTTGGAATTAGCGTTGAGTTTTGAATTTTATGTAAAAGCTTTTAAATTAGGTTAAGCAATCCTGAAAGAAATGCTTCAGTAATAGTAACATTTTAGCAGTAAATGGGCCGTGTTATGCAATAATGTGTCGACCCACAAAAATATGAATTTTGTGTTAACGTCATCTAGTTCTTGTGGTAGGTCTATACTCAATGCTTGAAAAATACCCAGAACTGTAGTAAATTTAATAGAGCGTCTATCAAAAAAATCTTAATGCAGTTACCTTTTTTCAAGCGTTGAGTAGACCTATCACAATAACTAGATGGCGTTAATACGGAATACATATTTTTGTGGGTTGACACATTATTGCATAATACAGCTCAAATAAATCCTCCTTTCAGCAAATGATGTTATCACGTTTTAAAGACCCCATTTCGCACCCGTATCTCTGAAATTACCTTTATTGCAGTACCATAAAAAGTTTCCATTAAGAAAAGAAAGAAACTGGCTTATTCATTGGCTTCCAAACATGCTTCTTGTATACAGGGTGTAAATAAAATCATGTAATTCCTTCAAACCTCGTGATGTACTGCTGATATAGATTAACCCTGCACGGGATACACTTGGATTCAATAAACATAAAAATTACAAGAAGTAAACATGTGCACTTAACGTGAGGCATTTTAACGCCCCGAGTGACATGACCGCGCGGCTAGCGATAGCCGTGCAATTCGCTCGGGGCGCTAAAATGCCTCACGTTAAGAACACATGTTTACATCTTGTATTTTTTTTAATGAATCCAAAAGTAGGCCGTGCTCGGTTTATCTGTCAGTAGTACATCACGAGGTTTAAAGGAATTACATGATTTCGTTTACACCCTACACAAGGTTAGTCGGAAAGGGGGTACTAAGCCGCGGGCCACTTAATGTATCACTGATGATTGTTTTAAAGAAAGTGTTAAAATTTAAAAATTCGATTAATTTTTTTTTCCATGAAAAATTATTTTTAATTTAGTTTTTTCAACAATTCTTCATCTCTGCTTTAGTTATGAATTCAGAAAAGGGCGTTTCTAATCCGTGACCCCAAATATGACCTAAATTGTAAAAACAGCTGATCATAGCTATGGACCGATAGATTTTAGCATATTTTTAACCGACTTTCAAAAAAGGAGGAGGTTTTTTTTTATGTATGTTTGTTCCGCGATATCTTTGCTAATTGTGAACCGATTTTAATGATTCTTTTTTGTTTGAAAGAGTATTCTTTCGAAGTGGTCCCGTTTAAATTTGGTGAAGATTTGATGAATAACTTCGAAGATAGACAATTTGAAGTCGGTTTTATTTTTGTTAAAAAGTGATTATCAACCAAATCTTTGAAAAGCTATTTCTCTTAAACTATCGAGTTTTGAGGAAAGTTGTAGAACAAAAGTTATCCCTTATTATGGGTACTTTAACACCCTTTCGTCTTAGTACCCCCTTCCGACTAACCTTGTATAGTATTCTATTATAAGTGAAATAGCTCTGGGTACTACGGTGGCCGCCATAACCGGGCAAAGTGATGTTCATTATTTCGGGCAGCCGGGTCTCGTGCATTAAATACGGGATTCGGAAGCGCGGTTTCGGCTTTCCGTGTTTGCGGTCGGTTACAGTTGCATCGGTTAGCGATGTGGTCAATGTTTGTCGAAAACTGTTGTTGTCTGATGGTTATTGATGGTCTTTTATTTTTATAAGGATTGTTTCTAAAGGTTTAATCAATTATTTATTGGAAGGCAGGTATATGACATAAGAGTGAAGTATCTTAAACATACCATAACATCACGCCTGTATTCCCCGAAGGGTTAGGCTGAGGTGTAGAGTAACACCCTCATGTCGCCGTTATGTTTAAGTCTCATGTAATAGGGGGCGAGCCTATTGCCATCAACCTGGCACAAATCCAAATTTCGGGCTGCTACTGCGGAATTCCACATGGAAAAACCCAATAACAGTATCTGGGGATCGAACCCAAGACCTCACGATCAGCAGTCGCGCTTGCCACAAAGTTCAGTTTCTTAAAATATATTTTAAATGATAAAATGTTGTACGTTATAACATCTATCGTATCCTACTAGCCCAACATCTTAATCGAAAATCTAAGAATCTCTCGCGAGGCTAGGAAGTGCGAACCGCCATGACTCGCGTATTCCATTATACTCCCCATCTGTTTGTTAAAAGGCCTTCACAATGGTGTGCTCCCTGCAAAGGGGATTACGTCAATGGGCTTGCTTCATAAATCAGCTTACGCTAATTTGTTTAACATTGTTATGGTTGTAGGCTAGCTTTTATTACACTTAAAACAAAATAGCCTTTGAAGATCTTAAGCAAGACATATCGTAAACTTAATGGATCTTTAGGTGCGTAAATAAGGTGATATACCGTCGATTCTGGTCGAATGCGGGTGGATACATCTGTATTTTATTTTCTCGGAAGAAGCTACTAACATGCTCTATTACCCATTAAGAAGAGATATATCGCTGATAATAGCCGTAATCACGTAGTAACGACAGACAGATGGCACCCTTGAAATAAAGTCCCGTGAAGCAATTTGTTGTACATAATAACTGCCTCGTTGGTCTAGTGGTGGCAAGCGCGACTGCTAACCGTGTGGTCCTAGGTTCGATCCTCAGGTCGGGCAAAGTGTTATTATGTTTTTCCATGTGGAATTCCTCAGTAGCAGCCCGGAGTTTGGATATGTGCCTGGTTGATGGCAATAGGCTCCTCGCCTCCTGTTACATGGGACTTAAACATAATGGCGAAATGAGGGTGTTACTATACACCTCTGCCCAACTCTGTGGGGATATAGGCGTGATGTTATGTTTTTACGAAGAAAAATATAAACATAGATTAAAATTACTCGATAATAAAGTCTTGAAAGGCTGGAGTTTGGTTCGTAGGGATTAGCGTCGCTAGGGAGAAGTACGTTATTGAAGTGTTTAGAACACAGAAGTTAAATTTGAGCCTTTAGAATATTTGGAATATATCTGCCTAACCTTTTCCTAATTATGTTGGGGTCAGCTTCCAGTCTAACCAGATGCGGCTGAATACCAGTATTTTACACGGAGCGACTGCCATCAGACTTCCGCAACTCAGTTACTGGGCAATGCCGATACTCTATGCCGATTGTCAGACTTTCGGGCTCCTGACTACCCGTAACGACTGTCATAGGTATTCGTACGACACCTAGGACCGACTATTTAACGTGCTCTCCGAGGGACTGACCGCGGCAAACGGAGCTTAACCTCGCAAATCGTATAATCCGCGCGGGTGGTAATTAGTAGAGATGTAACGGATATCCGGTAACTATCCCGTATCCGGCCTTGTTTGCACTATCCGGCCGAATACTGGATAGTAATTTAGTATCCGGTCACATTCTGGATAATAAAATTCAAAAAAATTCTGATTATTTTACACAAGGCTAATCATACCACAATAAGTTATGAACACCGTTTATTTTTAAAATTGCACGTCAAAAACCGATCTCGTTCACCGCGCCTATATTCAAATCAAACTGATCGCGTTCTGTAACGCGATAAAGGGCCGAATATCCGGTAGCCGGATATCCGGCGCTCTGGCCTTGTAGCATGCCGAATATCCGGTATCCGGCCAAACCACTATCCGTTTCATCTCTAGTAATTAGCCACGAGCCCCTCTTTAGAATATCTAGAATATAAACTAAAAAGTTATATAGGAATAAACTTTCACCAAATCCTTGTCTAATCCAATTATAACATTTTGTGTCGTCGAGGTCATATTTTTGTAGTTAATTAGTTTATAGTTGGGACCTTAGATTAGCGAGAGAGGCTAGCTAGTGGTACAAAAGGAATGTGTCTTACTACATAATATAGCATACAGAATATACCTAATTTTATTTGTACCAACTTCCTAAGCTCCAAAGTATTATGAGGGTTTTCGTTCAGTCCCGCCATTTACTACATATTAAATGTGTATTAAAAGTCTAAGTTGATTTAGAAAATAAAGAGAATGTGTTTTCTCTTCTTGAGAAGTTTTTCTCACGAAAGTGTCAAATATATTATATTTTTTCTTCGAAGTTAATAACTTAATGTTCAGAAAATTATGTGGTTCGCTAAAATTCTTCACGTCCGCGAATACTACATTTTTTTTAGAGTTACCATTATGTAAATGATCTTTCGAAGTGGACAATAATGAAACACAAGAAAGGAAAGAATGTGAATCAGTTATAAATAACTTTAGCCTTACAGCTGATTTTCCGGTTCGGATTAAATTAACTCGTTTACGTTATCGTCAGGAAATGTAAACTGATATTATTTCTTTTTCATCGATACTCTCTGGAACGTTCTTAGAAAAATACCATTTATACAATTTAATGCATTTCAATGATTTACGATGAGTGTTATTGCATGTCCAGTTAGTGAGAGCTCTGTATCCTAAGTGATATGAGAGTGTTATAGTTTTTTGTAGAGGTTATGTAAGGCTGGTCGTCTACCTAGTACGGCATTGAGTCAGCGCGGCTCCAGTCGACCGTAAAACTGTCGTTAAATATCTAGAATCTCGGTATGCCTATACATATGTGACGTAACGCTGTTCCATGACGTCACCGAGTCACTGCTAGAACAGTATTTTAATGCGTTTCTGATACGTCAGATTCTGTTTTTGTTATGTAACGTATTGATAATAAGCATATCGAAATAATTCTTTGCTTTCCAGAACTCTTATTTCTTCTTATATGTTATTTGAGATAATTATGTATTTGATTATCTATACTTAATATTATAAAGAGGAAGGATTTGTATTTTTGTATGTAACGCATAAACTTAAAAACTACTGGACCGATTTCAAAAAATCTTTTGCTGTTAGAAAGCTACATTATCACTGAGTATCATAGGCTACATTTATATCCCAAAATGTTTAAAAAAATGTCCACCCGTGGGAAGCCGGGACAGGCCGCTAGTATTGTATAAATTGATAAACAACTTTATCTAAATTGTATTTTAATGCAATAATGAATTGATCTGTTAATAAAATAAATTCAGTTTTAATAAAACTGTCAAAAAAATATAGTCTATTATTACAACATTCCTATCCAATTTAAGTTAAAATACTTCATGATATATTGTAACCTATGGACAAGAAACATATGATTTATTAATGCCCAAATACTCAAACACTATTCAATTTTAAGTAGCCGTTAATTTCACAATGTCACTGTTACTTCGCCTTAGGCTGGACATCTACCAGAGCTGTGCGAGGAAAATGTGTAACGCGAAAATGTGTAGCGAGGATGTGAAACGGTGTGACCCTTTCCACCAGAGCTGTGCGAGGAATGCGTAATGTGTAATACGTAATGTGTAATGCGTAATGTGTAATGCATAATGTGTTAATGTGTACAAATGAGCCGTGGCGAGAGCGGTACACATTCCTCGCAACACATTCCCCGCAACACATTTCTCGCTTGTTTTGTATGAACAAAAACCTCGCACTGCTAGACCCATATCCACCAGAGCTGCGCAGAGCGAAGCTAGGTAAATGAAGTGATTCTATTGGTGCTTACAAAACACATTCCTCGCTACGCAGCTTAGCACAGCTCTGGTGGATGCTCAGCCTTAATGTGACAGTGACAGCACAAAATTAACGGCTACTTAAAATTGAGTGGTGTTTGAGTATGTGGCCATAAGTCTCTTAAAATAAAAAATGTAGGAGCAAAAGAAATATATATGGTACAACTTTTCAGCTCAAATACATCTCTAGTGTAAAACGGCGTATTTGTCATCTCGGTATTACGTCGTCGACATTTTTTTCCTTCTTTTTGTCGTCGCCAGCCGTTGAAGTGGCGGGGTGGTCTCTCCTATGTAGCGACTTATGTATCCCTGTTGCGTTCTTGACTTTTTAAAACAGGTTTCAAGGTTTTGTTTTGATATTTCAGAAGGACACACTTTCCTGATGTTTTAGGGAAGTTAGGCAATGATTTGCGTTTATTTTTTTTGCATTATATTACTATCTGACGTCCGTGGTTTTGCCCTCGTAGTATGACGTATAAAAAGGAATATGTATCCATGAAGAGATTAGACAAAGTTGCGGTTTAAAAGATGATGTAGTGACAAAAATTGAAAGGAGTATGCTTAGGTGGTTTGGTCATGTTGAGAGAATGAGTGAACGGCGATTAACAAAAGGAATTTATAAGGCGGATGTCAATGGAAACGCCGGTAGAGGACGTCCTAGAAGGACATACATCGATGTTATTGGTGATGTTCTTCACAAAGGTCAGGTGTGTAGTACTCTCAACCGGCGTGCGTGTATGACAAGATGTATGAATGTGGATGAAGCGAAAGGGGTATGTAAGGGTCGTAGCATGTGACGTTCTATAGTTTCTGCCTTCCCCCATGGGAAAAAGGCGTGAGTTTATGTATGTATGTATCCGTCTCCGAGTTTCAGCGTATCTCTGTGACAAGTTTCATCAAAATTGGTTCAGTAGTTTAGTTTATAGAAGTAACAAACAGACAGACAGACAAACCCACTTATGCAATATTTTTATTCAAGTACTTATGTTTTATTAAATTATTTCATGTGTTCTTGACTAATTACATAAAATTCTACTGTGAAAATGTAAAATAAGTTATTGATTTAACTCTAAGAACGACCAAACAACCTCTCATTAGCGTGAAGTATGAATACTAAAGCAAATAAATACTTTAAAATTAACTTGTTCAAAAATCTCAAATTACACTTCCGCATAAGTAATCAACTAATTAAAAAAGCGGGATTAATGAACAGGCAACTTAAACCGCGACTATAAACTGCAGTCAAGCTTAATAAGAGGCGTCAGCCAATAAATCCAACTGTGGAGTTCGTCATTGCCGAAGGAAGTTTACGTCATGCTGTGTGGAACTGTGCATTCACTGTATCAAACGCGACATGGTGCTGGCAAACTGGTTCTGCTTGATTATGAGAAATTATAATTGTGGATTGTTTACACCTACAACTTGATTTTCGCGGCAGATGGAACTAGAAACCGAGCGATATACGAGCGATAGCCGAGCGAATATCGGCATTGACCGGTAACTGAGTCGCGAAAGTCTGATGGCAGTCGTTCCGTGTAAGATACTGATAGTCAGCCGCATCTGATTAGACTGGAAGCTGACCCCAACAAAAAAGGAAAAAAGCTAGACAGAACGAACGTTAAGCAGTAAGATCATGAAGAAATGAGTCTTAAATGTGTGATCTTAAACCCACGTTTCTCTGGTGTTTTGTAAATACAGTGCAATAGTGTTATCAATATTGTGGTGATAAGACTGCTGCTGCTACAGTTGCATATGCATAAAACCCAGGTAGGTACTAGAAGAACATACGCTCTAAATTATATTCAACTAGCGACCTGCTCCGGCTTCGCACGGGTGCAATGTAGATATTAATATGGGGCATATAAACATTCCTCTTGAGTCACTCTATCTATTAAAAAAAACCGCATCAAAATCCTTTGCGTAGTTTTAAAGATCTAAGCATACATAGGGACAGACAGACAGCGGGAGCAACTTTGTTTTATACTATGTAAAGATAATATGCTAGTCACAGTTATGTTCAGTTATTAACTTGCAAAGCTGGAAGGAACCGTCATAGCGTTTAAAGCTACTGTGTTTGCATAAAGTTGAGGTTTAAGATGAAGTTCGTATGTAGAAACTAGCTTTCATGGTTGGTAAGGTTAACTAACGTACAGTCCGTAGATCCTACTGTAGCTACGCAATAACCTTTTAAAAATCTCAATGCCATGAAATAAACTTACTAACACAACACAATGATTGACGACACGTTTGGTGCAGGGGCTGAGCGATCGGCTTCTACGCTACGGGTCATGGCTTCGATTCCCGCCCGGAACAAATATTTGTATGGCCTATAGATAGTTGTTCCGGGTTTGGATATTTGTGCATGTGAAGATTTGTGTCTGTAATCGCACCCACGATACAGGAGAAATCCTAGTGTGGGGCAACGTTTTTATGGAAGAAAAAAATATAAGAAAAAAAAAATCTTACTAGGAAATGCTATCACTGTAATTTCATCACTTATTTTCAACGAAAGGACAGACAAAGCACACATTACCACTCCCTTACGTAACAACCCTTTGTTTCTAGATTATTCATCTCCACAATATAAGCATAATACGTGTTTTGATGCGTGTTATTCAGTAAAAAAGAAATGAGTTTGTTTTAAAGCGGACAAAGGTCGCAGCCACAATTTTGTTTACCCATTTTGCTCTAATGACCTGTAAAATGAATACGCCCACCGACCCTTT
Organism: Amphipyra berbera; assembly: GCA_910594945.2. NCBI lineage: Eukaryota > Metazoa > Arthropoda > Insecta > Lepidoptera > Noctuidae > Amphipyra > Amphipyra berbera. The sequence goes on from OU343125.1 coordinate 14,898,991, forward strand.
AACGCTTCATAACCTACGACAGGGAAAAATATCCAACATTTAACTCCCAATGACCCCTTAAGCTGCATACTTGATAAATAGGTGCAACTTAACATGTCGGACTAAAGGGGTAACTTAGTTTATTGCAATGTTAGGCAGGGATAGATTTAAGCGTGAAAGGCAGTTTTCAAAGTTGAATTTAAAATACTAAGCAGCTTGTTTTAATATTTTTTGTGGCCTTATATTAAAAAAGCGTTTGAAATTAAATTATTTTGTTTAGAGTTTATTAAATATCTTCTTTAATAGAACATGAAAATGAATATTTTTATGATAAAGTTATAGTGGCGTGTAATTTTGTTTCTTCGCTGTTTTAATTTTATTTTTATACTTAATATTTCGTTTCTGAAACCTAATTTGAATATGGTTTATATTAAAACTGAATGTCAGAACAAATTTAGTTCTACAGATTTTTCATGAGTGCTACTTGTTGATTTTATTGACTGCTTTTACATTGTTCATAGACACGGTCTTGTTATAATTTTATGAGACTAGAGGTGTCTACGCTGTACTTGAAGGAGTCACGACTTATATCACGAAAATATAACATAATGTAGTTTCATATTTTGTTATAATAGGTATTATGTTGATAATTAACCGTGCCTCGGAGAGTACGTTAAACCGTAGCGTCGGACCCGGGTGTCATAAGAATACCTATGACAGTCGTTACGGGTAGTCAGAGGCCCAAAAGATTGATAATTGCTCTAATTTTAGAATATTGGCATTGTCCAGTAACTGGGTTGTGGAGGTATGATGGCAATCGCTCCGTGTAAAATACTGGTATTCAGCCGCATTTGGTAAGACTGAAAGCTGACCCCAACACAATTGGGAAAAAGCTAGACTGAACGAACGATTATGTTGATAAATATAATTGCTATCTTATTCTTGGCAGAATGTCCACTCAAATTTCAATTTCAGAGAATTGTTTCCACCTAATCAAATATTTTATCAACAATTTTTGATACCTTTGATATTTCACAAATTCGTTTTGAATTTCTATTGAGGACGGTCGTCTTCGGCGATTTTAATGAGTAATCTCGTAGCATTATGTGGATCGAGCCGACTGGTATCACAAAAGGTTTGTGTTATGAGAGAGAAACGCCACCGGCCTAACCATTGTCCCGACAAGCGACGATTGACGCTCGTTTACACTGATCTAGAAGCGAGCAAGTATAGTTAGCAAGTATAGTCGTAAATGTAAGAGTTAATGCATTTATAATATTTTATTATCTACTCTTGCGAGAGTGAGTTCAATAACTCTCTTCACATATCAGAATTTCGCACCGAATCTGCAAGACCGATCTGGCAGGCAAGTTGTTGTTTATTTTTATTTTATTTTTATTTTATTCAAGAGGAACAACAAACAGCTACAATATAAAGTATAGAAACAAGAAATACACAAAACATATAGACAATATTGCAGCCCACAACGCTGTTCACAGATTAACGATAGGATACAATACAATAAAAATAATCGCTAGGATTACAAATACATTGTGTTTTTTTTTTTTTTTAAACATGAAAAATACTGAATTACATTCAAGAAAGCTCCTTAAGTGTAAGACTTTTGAACCTATAGGGAGCACATGCAAAAATGTCTATGTGTTCAAAAGTCCTATTGTAGGAATCGACCATTCTGCGAACAGGCGAACGCAGGCCAGAGTTGGACTTACAAGTATCCACTGAAAATAATCTACCAGTTGTTGGTATCTACACATGTGGATAATTTGAGTGAGGTACACTATAGTCGACACTTCAAGCTTGACTGTAGCGAACTTACAACACAACAGTTGCGCAAAAAACAAATGGGATGCATACAATAGAAAATCAATTAATACATTAACTAGATTTACATTCGTTTGGTTTGCCGCTCTCATTATTCATTGTTCCATAAACACGTTATAGGTGTCATGAAACCCATATTAAATCAAACGTATATTTTTACGATTCCAGAATTAGCTATTCACGTATTCGTAATGGCGTCTATATCGGTTTTCGCATTTTAGCTCAATGATTGTCATTGATTGTGCATGATACGTATTTTATTGATCGTAAAACGGCTATAACCGTGAACGTTCCAACCGTCTTTTGTTTACGTAATTGCTAGTTTTATTTTTGCGAATGACCGTTACATAACGTGTTTAGTCATTGAAAGAAACGTGATGTCTTTATTGATGACTCTGCTTTTGGTACAAAACATAAACAACACATGAAACTTTTACACGAAATATATGTGATGTAATAAAATCTAAGCAGAATTGATAAGACATTGTAATTTTTACTCCACATTATTAAAAAATTAAGAGTTTGGGTCTATCTTGTTCTTACTCCGTTGACATATGATGATATAGTCTCTGAGAGTAGCTGTTGGTACGTCCAGCTGACCATGAATTATCAATAACGTCTCGGGAGTCACAAAGTTCGGATGTCGTGAACTTTGAAAGTAACTTATTTACCAGACAATACAGTATAATACTGATAAATTACGCCAGGTCGAGTTAATATTTAATATGTTGATATAAGAATAGAACCGGAAAAAAGAAAAGGCAAGTAGCACTGGCAACGTTCAAACGAGGCTCTATCTTGAAGTGAAGAAGCGCACGATAGCGGCTCTGATTTCAAATCATCGAGTCTCTAGCTTTAATATTTCATTCTTTACAAATGGACTGACATTTCTGAACGAGTTCTGTTCAAATGAAAAACTGAGTCAACACCATTATTATTTGAATGATATTTTATCTGGCCCTTAGAAGCATCGTTATTAGGCACTCGTACTTTATGAGAAATATTTGGAATGAGAATATCTATTTTATATTCAAGCATTTTTAAGTATAATTGACAAGCAAAAGAATGCTATTGATTAGGCAATTTAACAGAATAAAGATTACGTTTACAATTAAAATTAAAAGTAATAACAACTAATAAAATAAACTTGGAATTCACGACACTTGAAGAAAAAGAAAACAAAATTAATTAATTATTTGAGCGGTTCAATAAGTGAAAATGTAATAAAAAGGTTTGAATTTCAATTTAGAATTAAATCTCGGGATAAATCTATTGACAAACGGCGAAAGTGACGCTAAAAGTTAACTGGATTGGTTTCAGAGCCACTCCAGTCTCCTCAATCTGGGCTATTAATTCTGAATCGACTTTTTATCCCCATTTTATTAGATGCATAGTTCAAGACAAAAGCCCTCCTGTGAAGAGAGTGTCAGTTTTTGTAGCAAAGGATGTTGCTCTTGCTTTGGTTTTAAACAAAACTTAATTTTGTTTTGTATGTTCAAAATTGAAATTAGAATCTCAAAGCAAACAGACGGCTGGTTTCTGATTTAAAAATTCTAAGATAAGTACAAGATAAGTAACAATCGTTTTGTATAGAGTTTTTCTTAAAATCATGCTCAAACCTCGCTTATCTCTTGCTTAGCGTTGGATATTTAGAAACCGGGCGGTTTATAAAAGAACATTTACAATATGCAAATTGAATGAACTCGTTCAACTCAAAATTTATAAAAGTATTTAAATAAAGTATACTTGAGATTTTAAATTGGCCTGCTTCATGCGTGTAAACAATAAGCTCATTTGCCTTGAATTTTCCCTCGTAGCATTTCAAAGAAAACCGTACAGGCATTGCTTTGTGGCACCACGTTTTTTTTACACAAGTGAAACTCTGCACTCCAATTTCTTACCTAGTTACATCGAATGTGAACCTTATGCAATTGACATAAGAGTGGATGGTTTGCATAAACGACGTTGCATACATTTTGTTTTCTTTCTGCTTCACGGTAAACGCTAAAAACGAAATTACAAAGCCACGCGATTCCGCTGCTAAACTGTAGCCGTTTCCTTTACCATTTTTAAACTGATACTACGATTTGAATTTCTTTGTACACACAAATAGAAAATAAAAACACGTAACAGACAGATTGCTATCAGAAATGTGCAGAAAATGCTTTTACACTAAATTGGATAAAAGCAAAAGGTACGAATACACTTGTTCACTGAAATGAGGCAGGTAAGAACCTTGAAAGCGTACATTTTAAGTAAAAAGGTTGGAAAATATATCAAAGGCGACTTCATGATAACAATGCATTACAACGGAGGGTCCTGTCATTCGCTGTGATACGCCCCTACATTTTAATGAAGAAAGTCTTTTCAATTGTGAGGATTATTATACGAGTATTCGCCTAACATAAAAACGGTGATATGAAATAGAACTTTTTTAATTTTAGTTATACTGTTGGGAGATACAGTGAAAGCTGAATGTGAAGAGACGGGAGTGATATAACTAAAACACATTCTGATATATGTATGTATGTTGGTGCATTTTATACGTAAATATTTACAGCAGTTGTGATGAATTACGTTCCATGTGTTTAAAACTTATTTAGTGTCTAGATATTCTTAATTTTGCTTTTAGGTCTATTTGGGAAAAACTTTAAGAGTATGATCTGTTTTCTAAAAGCGATATTTTTATACTGTCAAGAGAAAATGAAAACTTAAGTAGCTCGCAATATCTTAGACCTATCCCAATAAAATTTATAGTTGAAGATAGTTGTTTACACAGGTTACATAGGTACCTATCTAACTCTCAGGGATCGTAAACATGTTTACTTTCTTATTCTGCGGAGATATACACGGGCGTAATCAATTTCTATTCGTTTTCCTTCTTCAAACCTAATTCAATCTTATACCTGAATCAGTTACGAGATTGTGCCTGTTCATGCGATGTTTTGCTCAAATATGGCTGTGGAGCACTGAATGGGTTAGGTTCCGATTTCATATTATTTTTGTTTCTATACAGCGGGAGTCTCGTTAGCCTGCGGTTAGTCTGTATCTGGTGTATAGGTATCTAATGTTCTGCCTACCATTTTCTCAACTATGTTGAGGTCAGCTTACAGTCTAACCAGATGCGGCTGAACCAGTATTTTACACGGAGCGACTGCCATCAGACCTCTGTAACCCAGTTACTGGGCAATGCCGATATCCTAAGGTTAGACCGCTTGTCAGACTATCGAGCTACTGACTTCCCGTAATGACTGTCATAGGTACCTACTTATTCCGTATGACACTCGGGACCGACTGTTTAATGTGCTCTCCGAGGCACGGAGGGGTCTCGAACTCTCGATGTGTAACGAATGCTTACCCATCCACAGACTGACCGCGGCAAGCGCAGCTTAACCTCACAAATCGTATGATCCGCGCGTTTGGTAGTTAGCCACGAGCCCCTCAATATTTATTATAATCAGTAAATAATATAAAATTTAATAAAATGTTTATTTGTACCTACACTTAAACTGACTAAAATACATAAGAGCACAGTGATTATAGAGATGTTGTACAATAGTGTCATATTTATTAGTTCAACTGCCACCAAGCATTCATGGGTGTAGGTATATTTAATTAATAATAGTGTTCATTTACGAAGGTGATTTCAATCAAACAACGATAAAACAGATCAAGAACAACGACTCAACTAAGTTATTTCAATGTTTAGAACAAGATATTCAGGATCTTGGCTTGTAAATAATCGAAATTAATATCACACTAAAGGCGTCAGGCCTAAATTCCTAATAGAACCGTTTATGCTGCATCACCCACTAACGATTTTATCCGGCTATTAGCCCTCCATCTTGCGAACTATAGGGTGTTTAGTCATTATTAAATCAAGGTTCAATGATCTGGCTTTTTGTGTGTGGAGCTTCTTTTGTTATTTTGTAGAGTTCCTTATGAAGGACTTTGTCCTAATAACTTCGAATTTTAAAAGACCGTTAATATTTTGTCAAGTTTGAGTTTTAGGCATATACTAGGTAAAAGCGCAACTTTTTCTCTATCAGTCTGGTTCATATTTTTTGTATCTCTTGTCAGTCACGAGATACACGTTTTTTTAATATCATAGATCTGGGGTGGCCACCTTGATTCGACCCAAGATCTACTGTTTACTGAGTAGACTCTGTGTAATCTACCAATTACATAAACAGTACCTCGGATCTTTATTCAACTTATATTAAACTTATATTTTTCTTTACCTTGCCGCGATCGACCGTTCGATTGCGATCGACTAGTTGGCCACCCCTGTTATAGATGGTCACATTTCAGTATCTACAGAAAGACGTGACTAAATAACAAAAACTGAAATTTTTAAAACAATATTAGTCTTGTAACTCATTTAAAATTATGCAATGTAAGGTTAAAAGTATCCCAATATTTTGGTATAGCAAAAAAAACAAACTTATTCACGTTTTTATTCATTACTCAAAAAAATGTTTTCTCACTTAACAGTCTTTTAGAAATCGGTCGGCAGTTAAGTACTTCCACCATACCAATATCTACCGTCAAGCAGAATTACCGTGTTCCGGTTTGATGGGTGTGATTGCCGGTTCAATTACAGACACATGAGACTTTGCAACTTTGTCTCATGCCTGGCAGCCAATCAGCAATCCTCTTGGGGTTGTAGATGTATATGTCGGAGAATAAATCATTTAGAAAATAAAGGAGAATAGTCGTCAAGATGAATTAACGTACCCGACGTTATAAAAACAGTTGTCATTCGACGGAGCGGGGGATTCCATATCGAACAGCCGAAGAAGTTTGACCTTTTATATCTGACTAGCTTGTCCTTCTTATTTTCTGATCTTGTGTAAATGTAAATGTAAATTATTATACTGTGTACTAGTTTCTGCAACTAACAACTAACCCAAATACAAGTACTCTCAGTAGTGGAAAGTCTATGTTGATTTTAATACCCGCGTTATTTTCTGATAACCAGACACTGGTCTGAACTGTAATGATGAACTACATCTCAATTCTATCATACCAACATATAACATTAAAAAAATAACATTGAAAATGATCAAGACTGCAGGTAAATAAGCAGGTAAGAGCTGAAGGCAATCGATGAAGAAGGAGAAATAAAACTTGGCAGGATGCTCTGGGTTATACATTCAGCCAGACGCATAATACTTCTAATCTGTACCTTCGAGTGTTAGCAGTAAGTTTCCCGCTAGACAAGGTTTCTTGGCACCGTGAAGACATTTATAACAATGTTATGCTCGCTGGCCGTAGCACAGTGCAGCTTGTGGCAGGCTGCCCATGACCTAGCACCACGCTTCCCCGCATCCTCTTTTCCTTCACTTGTATCTTTAACAACCTGAATTTTATTTGCATTATGAAAAATATTTCTGTTCTCTCCAATTCACACTTTTGGCACGTGTAAGCTCTTTATATTAAATGTGGAGCAAGTGTTTCAAGTTCAAATGTTCTGCCTAGCTTTTCCCAACTATGTTGGGGTCAGATTCCAATCTAACCAGATGCGGCAGAATACCAGTATTTTACACGGAGCGACTGCCATCAGGTCTCTGCAAACCAGTTACTGGGCAATGCTGATAACCTAAGGTTAGACCAGTTGTCAGACTTTCGGGCTTTGGTGTTCCAAGTTCAAATAATTACCTTTGTATGTCTATATATTGATCAGTATTATTGGGGTTTTCCATTAGGAATATCTCAGTAGCAGCCCGGAGCCCAGATTTGTGCCCGGTTAATGGCAATAGGCTCGCCCCCTCGCACATGGAACTTTAACTGGCGAAACGAGGTTGTACTAAAAACACCTCTGCTGAACCCTTCGGGGACTACAAGGCGTGATGTTATGGTTTTAAATTGATCAGTGTCTTCTAGATAATTTCGAGCAACAAACATTGAAAAATAGACGCAACTAAGTTGGATATGTTGAAAATGAAAAAGCTGTAAATAAATTGTTTGGATACCCTCAAACGATGTTAAAGTCACAGAAGCCATCGGAGCGGCAGTTAAATATGTTTACCGCCTTACTAATAATAATCGGTCTGTACAGTTAAACGCTGTTTAACGTCAGTGTAACCATACATTTTTGGATGTATAAGCTTGTCATAACTTAATAGAACGATTATTGGTAAGGGGCTTAATATATATTCACATTACACGAATTTCTGACAAGTATCTAGGTTGTGGAATCAAATTAGTTTTGATTTTGTTGTTGTTTAATAAGCACTATAATGCCAAAATATTAGGTCCTTACCTATGAAATTGGCGTTTTTTTCTCATAAATAGAAAACCTCGTCACTTCTATGATTTAAAATATATATCAATTGCTTGATATTATATCGAATAATGACCATCATAGACAACTACCAATAGTAAAAAAACCTTATTACTTATAGTTTTCTTAACATAAAAAATACCACTATTTTTGTTTTAACTTTGCCAAAACTTATTTTTGTCGCATAATCTAAGTGGCATACGTTATCTTAGTTTTTAAACATTAGTGCATAAAAGTTTTAAAACATTAGTGTTCATAGTTGTTAAATAAATTAAGAAAATGTTAGTATGAAAAATGCAACTTCTTTAAAATTCTCCATACAAAACGCTGATTTCATAGGTAATAACCTAATACTGAATTCACTGATTTATTGTTATTGAAACAAAGGAAAGTACACAAAGGAGAGTATTTTAGTAGCTAATTGGTAAAACTGTGCAGTGTTCAATTACGAAGGTTTTAGTTTTTTCATAATAACCAATATGTCAATACCATGCTTGCCAGTTCTGTGGCGCACTAACAGGCAAAACAAGAAAGAGACGGGATATTTTTAGAGGTGTCAAACTAGTTTACTTGTTGAATTTCACCGTGTTTTTAGGCGGCATATATGCTAAGTTGTCGTCTAAAGCTGTTTGGAAATTTTAGTTCAACTTAATTTGACAGCGCTAATATTTTTCAATCTCTTTATTGTTTTATTTGCAAGCGATAGAAATATTTTAAGTCGGTGCTCAACAGAATCGGGGCCTATGTCGATCAAATGATTTAAAATAAAAAGTTTGACTTACATTGATATCGTGGATAGATTTTATGGATTATGAATATTTGGCGACAAGTTTGGTGCAGTGGCTGAGCGATTAACTTCTGCACTACGAGTCGTGAGTTCGATTCCCGCACGGAACAAATTTGTTGACCTACAGTTATTTTCGGGTCCGGGTGTGTGTGCATGTGAAGATTTGTGTTTGATAACACATCTACGATACAGGAGAAATATTAGGGCGGAGCAAAGATAAAAAATAAATAAAAAATCTCTATATGGATATACCACATATTCCAATTTCTGTAATAACGATATCAAGGCATCCAAAATAGTAAATAACTTATTCAAATTTCATCAGTGCCTCAACTTCGACCTTTAACACAGCCAAAATTTCTCTTACCCCTTCACTTGAAATAGAAATGAGCAAAACATCGGGTATTTTGAGGTCACATGTCGATACGTACCGACTATGTATTGACATATAGCTAAGTAGGAGTCAATAGCAAAAACCGATGAATATTTTGGTATTCTGATATTCACTATAGTAGGGGTCTATTACTGTTTCTTTATCTTACTTGACTTTAAAATATGATCTAATCTATACTAATATTATAAAGCTGAAGCGTTTGTTTGTTTGAACGCGCTAATCTCAGGAACTACTGGTTGGAATTGAAAAAATATTTTTGTGTTGGATAGTCCATTTATCGAGGAAGGTTATAGGCTATATAACATCACGCTACGACCAATAGGAGCGGAGCATAAATGAAAAATGTTGCAAAAACGGGAAAAATGTCCACCCGTGCGAAGCCGGGACGGGCCGCTAGTTTATCATATTTATACAATAAACTAATTTAATTGCAAGTTTTCATTAACAAAACACTTTTGGAACTTTGTACAATCATCACTTACTTTTGATATTGACTGTACCAGCTAGAGGTAGATCCTGACATAAAGGCAGGCATCGATATAGGTAGACCGATATTTACATAATTGTGGGGTAGTGGTAACAAATAGGCAGTCGTTCTGGCGTGGGCACGCGGTTACAATTGTTGTTCGATCGTAGCTCGGCACAGCTCCAACGGGACCCACTATTACCGTGACAGTCCATGTTATCTAATAGGTGTCGTTACGTTACGCTCACGCGGGCTCTGATTAAACTTTGGTTTTTTGGATGGAGGTAAATGTAAAATACTTGGCAATGTTTTCCAAGGTTGTGCTTTATATGTACAGTCAGAAGCAATAATATCTGCCTATCGACGGTTTTAAAATCGACAATAATAGCTATCTGACCGAAGTCACAAAATGTGACTATGAATAATATGGCCTTCCGCTCTATACGTAGGCAAATATGTATCCGTTCTGCCCATAGTCTGATAGCCGTTAGTATTTTTTTTCTATGCGATTGCTTGTTTCTACGTAACCGGGCAGTTATTGGCGAGACCTGAAGGGTCTCCAACCAGTATAGCTGTTAGTGGCGGTTTTAAAACCGTCGGTAAGTAAATATTATTGTTTCTGACTGTACCAACCAGCAATTTTGGCTTGCTCCTCTGTGCTTAAAATTACTGCTCGAATACTGTTGGCAAGTGCATAACTTTAATCTTAAACTACAGACTGAGAAATTGTTTCATCTCGAAAATCTTAAAGAAAACCAGTTCCTCACCCTACGATATGGTCGCCCACGGAAGTGACTTATTCTTAACCAGACTCTAGATGTTCGCTGTCAATAATCTCAAGGGTATTTTTTTCAGGGGGAATTTTACAACAACCGAAATCAATCATTCTACGACATACATACATAAACTCACGCCTTTTTCCCATGGGGGTAGGCAGAAACTATAGAACGCCACATGCTACGACCCTTACATACCCCTTTCGCTTCATCCACATTCATACATCTTGTCATATACACACGTCGGTTGAGAGTACAACGCACCTGACCTTTGTGAAGAACATCACCAATAACATCGATGTATGTCCTTCTAGAACGTCCTCTACCGGCGTTTCCATTGACATCCGCCTTATAAATTCCTTTTGTTAATCGCCGGTCACTCATTCTCTCAACATGACCAAACCACCTAAGCATACTCCTTTCAATTTTTGTCACTACATCATCTTTTAAAACGCAACTTTGTCTAATCTCATCATTTCTCAATCTATCTTTCAAAGTTACACCGCATATACTTCGCAAGGAACGTATTTCCACGGCATTTATTCTACATTCTACGATTATTTTTTTAAAACCTGCTGACGGCCTATTCATTTGATTATCCGAGCGTTATTGCGTATAGTTTACTCTTGTATCTTTAACAATAACTAGCTGTGCCCTCACGGCTCCGCCCGTAGCCTATGTTACTCAGTGATATTCTAGCTTTCTAACGGCAAAAGATTTTTTGAAATCGGTCCAGTAGTTTATAAGTTTATTCGTTACATACAAAAATATAAAAATACAAATTTCCTCTTTATAATATTAGTAGGTATAGATAAAGCAAAGACTTAGCAAGCTTTTCATAGTAGACCCTCCCATATGATAGTAGCTATCACAGGTAAAATTAGTTTACGACTTTATTTCTATGCCATGTTTAGCAACAAAAAAATATGACCAGACTTCACTGGACAAGCTGATCGGTTAAAATAAAAGACGATTTCTTCGTTCTTGTGTACAGAAGTCTTGAAACAAAAGATATTCGTTTTAAGAAGTATATTCACCCCTGAAAGCTCTTCATGCCACTGAAAATGCATGGTGTAGTAAATTTTATCTAGCTATTTTATACAATATGCGTGACTGAAACCAATCGAATATCACCTCGTACTTTGACTTTGATACTATACAGCTTAAATACATGTACCGTTTAGTGTGAAATGTCCATAAAATTTGAGAAATATGCGTGAATGTCATGCAATATGGCAAAAAGTATGCACTGCAGTGTATTTTCTGTATACCTCAAAATATGAATTCAGAAGGTATAATATTAAGTTTCTTTTTTAATATTTTTTTCTCTAGGATTTAGTTCAGTTTGCGTGACTATGGAAGCCTCATAGATACCTCTTATTTTATAACTTAAACTAAACTAACCTTTCACTATCGTATTCTTTTTGCAAATTGTGGTTCTTATTTGATGCTAGGTATTACAATTTAAGGCGCATTTAAGATGAGGCTTGGTCATAGGTATTTGCAATAAACGCTGTCTAGATGGAGGCCACCACGACATGAATTACACCTATATCTCCATATACCTACATTCAGGTACTTGATCATAGGTATTGTGAAATTAATTTATCGAAAATTTGTTCACAGATTTGTCGTTTGTCTATACTAATATTATAAAGAGGAAAGATTTGTATTTTTATATTTTTGTATGTAACGAATAAATTTAAAAACTACTGGACCGATTTCAAAAATTATTTTTCCGTTGAAAAGTTACATTATCACTAAGTAACATAGGCTATATTTGTTACTGGAATAAAACTTCTTACACGGGCGGAGCCGTGAGGACACAGATAGTATTAAATATAGTTATACATATTTTATTTACAGACAGACACTGGATTCTTTTTAATTATTTAGTACATGGCCAAATACACAAACGCTACTCAATTTTAAGTTGCCGTTAATTTCGTGGTGTCTCTGTCACTTCGCCTTAGAGTGACAGTGACAGCACGAGACTTAGCGGCAACTTAAAATTGAGTAGCGTTTTTGTATTTGGCCGTGATTGTACACAAATTCGTCCAGCATTTCCAGTCATCTGTCATTTTATAGTCTCTGATAATGACAGTTTTGTGTAGCGTATCTGATTCTGCGCTCTGGTCCTATTAAAAAGGCACAGTTTAAAATTAGAATGCTCTTCAACACTAATGAACTCCTAATTAAAACTTCCATTTAATTATCACGGATTCCATCGCACGTTTTGTCTATACAACCCTTTAAAACAGTTATCGCGAGCGAGTGGAATCGTGTCAATCGTTGAAACCCGAGAATTTGACACGACAAAGCGCGGCTCTAGTTTTCCACTTACACCCACTGTAACTGTAGAACCTAATTTATTCAGTGCTTCACAAGATACGAGCGGCCTGGAGTGGTCGACATCGGAATTTAACGTGAATTCTCTAATGATAATTGTGGTAACAGAATCTGCGCTTTATTTTTGATAAGATAAAGTTTAGTTTCGCATGCGTTCCAATTTTATCGTGAGGAAACATTAAGACTCTATTTGTCGGTTTTAAATCTGGGATGTAGATGTGGAAGAATGATATTCTACATGTAGGCTTATGCTTAAATTGAATATATCTGTGATACATTTCACAGGCGTTTACCTTAATTTACTATTTCTAAAAAGACTGAAACGAATCAACCGTGACTCATGAAACGTTGTATACAACAACTCATGATTTAAGCAGTTTATTGACTGTTTATAATTTTTACATAAAATACCATCACGCCTGTATTCTCTGAAGGATTAGGCAGAGGTGTATAGTAACACCCTCATTTCGCCGTTATGTTTAATTCCCATGTAATAGGGGGCGAGCCTATCGCCATCAACCGGGCACAAATCCAAACTCTGGGTTGCTACTGAGGAATTCCACACAGAAAACCCTGGGGATCGAACCCAGGACTTCACGATCAACAGTAGCGCTTGCGTCCACTAGACCAACGAGGTAGTTATAATTTTTAGTATCTCGATAACTTTATCTTGTATTTAGAAACCGTCACTGCTTCTGAATCCCTCTGATATACGAGGATTAATGGGAGCATGGCAGAATTCTTAGAACAACATGACAGTGAGCTGGGTTTTCGAGATTTGCTGTCGACATTTCTGAATTATTATATTAGTGCTCAAGTGCTGGAACAATAAACTATTTTGAGATGTGTCTGGCGACGACGCTCTTAGTAAAGATCTGCCTTTGAAATATATATTAGGGCGCAATGAATATATTTAAAATATTAGGCTAATTTTACCAAATTTTTATATGGGTTACAACGTGTAACCCAGAATGTAATGTAATGTGTTGATACAACGTGAGCAAGGTACCTCTTTTACTTTTTACACAGAAGACTATAATAATAACCTACTTCCAGCCGTTAACCCAACTTTTCTCATTATGACAACATTAAATAAATGAGTCGAAAATTACGTCATTAGAGATACTTGTAATTTGGGTAAAAATGGAAAGTGAAAAGTGCTATTACATTTCACACATTACCTTAATTTTCATGCAAACCTTTGTATGGCGTTTTTGTGAATCAAAATGAGGCCATAAAAGGATTACCTACCATATTCATTGCGACTTTAAGGCTTCAAATTGAAGATGAAAGAAAACTTTATGAATGGCAGTAACAAAAGAACTCACCCACAAATAGTACCGAAGTATGTGCGCATAAAACAATTTAGATTCATTACACACACGTTGGCAGTTGAAACTAACCAGATTTGTTTTTCATAATTTATATGATAGTTAGCTCGGCTGTAGTAACACGATGATTTTGTTTGGTATTGTTACTTTGAACTTTTGTTTGTACTATAAAAGAAAATTAATATCTGGTAAAAATGGTTCCTAGGCGGAATGATTAAGTAGCGAAGGTATTGCGTTACTAAATAAATATGAATAACCTACTCGCACTCGTAAGCAATATAGTACCAGACATATTTATGTTGATTCAAGAAATTCAATAACTGCGCAGAAATGGAAATTGATGAGATTTGAGAAGGTTGCAACACAAGTTGAAAATCATTTAAATAACACAAAGAGGAAAATTACTCTTTGTTGCTTACGGAGTTACGAACAAACGGATAATTTTATATTTAGATCAAAATCCAGTACAGTTTATCCAAATCAATTCCTGGCTAAAAACAGCAGTGATAGCCTAGTGGTGTGACCGTCGGACTGCCAAATCATAGGTCTCGAGTTCAATTCCAAGGCACGCATCTCTGACTTTTCGGATTCATGTGCGTATTGTATCACTTGCTTAAAAACGGTACAGAAAAACATCGTGAGGAAACTGGCATGCCTGAGAGATATTTCTCGACGGCATATGTGAAGCCAAGTTAGAGGCTCATGGGCGGCATAAACACTGACACCAGGTTAGTCACTAACCACACGTAAAGAAGAAGAAGTCCTGACTGACAGTGGAAAATAAACAAAAAATATAAACTACGCTAGGATTTCTAACACCACATGAAAATAATAAAAAAGCAAAACTTTTAAGCAAGTGATACTAATATGAACAAAGAACCAAAGAAAACAATGACTAACTTAAACAATAATATGTATTTACTGAAGTTGGAGCTAACAATCAAAACCAGCATATTTCATCATAGGAAACTCATCAGTCATACCGAAAGTAAAGTCAAAATCCAAATGCTTCTTCATAATGTTCACTCGAATAGACGAGTAACTGGGAAGTTAAATACGAAATGTGTTAAATTCCCTTTGTTTGAGAGAAAATTAGTACTCGTCTGAAATACATACGTTTTATTCAATTTACATATTCATTATGTACCTAACTTGTTTTCACAATGGCGGCTGTCTTTTTGCTCGATTATATTTACGAGGTAATCGGCCGCAGGAAAATTTTCTTATTAGTTATTTATGTCTGATTAAAGCGTGGTACGCTACTTATTTTAAGTGGTCTAGCTGTATTGGATTAAATATTAATGTTTATTAGGCCTGTAATACACGAAACGTTAAGGCAGTTGCAGTCGAGGAACAGAACGGACGGGTTGAGCTGCTTATCATCTAATTAAGCTCTCAAGCAGTCTCAGGCAGCAGCCGACTAATAATGACATGAAATCTTGGGTTTTGACACTAGAATTCTGATATCTCGAAAAAAATAAAATGAATTAAGAATGGTTTCAATTGTTTATTCTATATTTACATCTATCTAATTAAGTTTGTAACGAAAAGAGTCTTTGGAATCAACTCCTACAAACTGCCAACCAAAGACAGCGAGCGGGTTTCACAGACATAGAAGTGACGTAGTGTTTTCTTTCCCTCTAGTATTTTTTTGTTTCGAATATTTCATAAATATGTAGTATAATTAAAGAATATAACTGCTACTTTAAGGTGTTTCTTTACAAGTTTTTATTATTATGCAATAACTATATCTAATACCTTTAAACGACCAATTCTTGTATATATTGTATAATCTGAATCTCGGAAACGGCTCCAACGATTTTCATGAAATTTTGTATGCAGGGGGTTGCGAAGGTTTCATTTTTAGAAAACGTCGATTTACCAAAAAAAGAACCCGAGCATAGCTCGGTCATCCATGTACTTTAATTAAAGTTCCGTTTGTAACTACTAAATGTTGAACAAGACTATCGTTTACAATGTATTTTTAATGTCGTCATATTTTTTGTTGGTAGTAAACATTGAATTTAATGAAGACCGTGCAGCCTTGCATGGTGACCTTCATAGTGAAGATATCGGGTCAATGTCGACGCGGGAGGAAGCCAATTTAATGGGAAGCTGAATATTCTTCGAACAATTACTGAAGGTACTTTAGCAACTCTGAACAACACTGTTCTCCTAGTACCGGTTATGGGAGGACATAATTATTATGCGATGTTTTTTAATTACTTTATATTTGGAGTGTAAACGTATCAAGCGGGTGCAGGACGCCAATTTTATTAACAATAACTGCTTCTTTGGTTTAGTGGTGGCAAGTGCGACTGCTGATCGTGAGACCCTGGTTCGATCCCCAGGTCTGGCAAAGTGTTGTTGGGGTTTTTCCGTATGGAATTACTCAGTAGCAGCCCGTAGTTTGTATTTGTGCCCGGTTGATGGCAATAGGCTCGCCCCCTATTACATGGGACTTAAACATAACGGCGAAATGAGGGTGTTACTCAACCCTTCGTGGAACCTCTGCTCAACCCTTCGTGGAATACAGGCGTGATGGTATGTTTATAGTTTAAAATCGCAATTCAACCGCAGCTGATCCACGGCTGTTTCCATCAGAGTCTTACTCTGATTCTTATCTATGTCACCTTATTTAATCCTATCTTCAAAGTCTTGAACGTAGCAAATTGAAATACCCTTTACTGAAGAAGTCTACAAAGAATGATACTCTGCTATTAATTTCCATGTGAATCCGAGTCGTGAGTCGTGACGCGACGCCCGGGGCCATACGACCAATACGTGCGCAAAGCTTTGATCTTCGCGAGCGCCGTCAATTATTCACAGGCCGAGTCCCTCTGAATGCTGCACCTTGGTTCTACCGCTTGTATTTGATTTTGTCTGGGAGCGAAACATTGCTTTTCCAAATCCGAACAGTTGGGTAAGCATTGGTCTGTGGGGTATAAGTAATGCATTTACAAATTGAAATGCTGGCGAGGATCTAGTTTAGTTTTGCGTAACAATTATTCTAGAGCCTATCGTACCAGATCTTCAATTTGTACTCTTGTCTCTAAATAAAAAAGTGTCTCGGTTTACTATCACAGAAATCGATGTTTACGACATATCGTCGCTTAGGTAACAATACCGCCTAAGTCGAAAATTGGTCATTTGACGTTTTATACGTCATTGGATAGATATTTTCGGCGCGCATCGAATGATGTTAGAAAAAAAAAAAATATCCAATCACAGCGAGTTGTTCAAACAGTTCTGGCACCGCGCAAGTCGTTTGTAGTGTCATTTTAAAGATAATAATCAGTTTTTTGTTTCTCCTGAAAACTTGTCAAATTTAACTTGAGCGGCATTGTTACCTAAGCGACGATATCTAACTATAGTTAGATAATAGTGTCAATTCTATTGCGCACTTTGACAGGACTAAACTAAACTAAGGGTGTTTGTCTCTTTCTGTTTCAATAGAAACAGAAAG